>JARWLC010000006.1:86950296-87576233 GCA_033318265.1 Phyllotis vaccarum
CATGCTACAAAAGCAGATTACTGATAACAAGATAAGATACCTGAAGACACACAGACATGTAGGCATACATGTGTACACAGAAAGAAAGAAGAAGGAAGGAAGGAGGGAGGGAAAGAGGGAAGGAAGGAAGAAAACTATATATTAACTTTTTGATTAATATATACACAAAACCATTGATATAGCACTTGAAAACCAAATTCATAAACATTAAAAATCATATATCATGATCAAGTTTATTTTATATCAGGAACACAAGAATAGTTCACCACGAGCAAATCAATATGCTTAATATATCAAGTAAAATCAGGGAAAAATAAATAGGACATATCTTTTTCAAATGTAGTATAGGTGGTCAATAAATATATGAAAAACTGTTCAACAGCTTAAAAATCAGGAAAATGCAGTCTGAAATCCATCAAGTTTCCATTTTGCCCCAGTCAGAATATCTACCATCACAATGGAACTGAAGATCATTTTGTTAAGCAAAATAAGCCAGATTCAGAAAGGCAAGAATCATGTGTTCTCACATGCCCAGAGTATGGCTGGGAAGGTAGTACAGGAGAGGAGTGGAGGAAGCACTATGTGCACAAAAGGAAAAAAGGGATGGATGGATGCAGGCAGTGGCTTTTTCTTAGAGCTTTGTCTGACTAAAGATGGATCTTCTAAAAGAAACTTGGTTGTCAGAACTGCACTTCCAAGGAATCTCACTAACCAAAGAAGAGCGCAGGGAAGGAAGCAGAGTCTGATACCATATCCATGACTTTCATTCTATAAGATTGTCTCTGGGATGGCGTTCATGACTGAGGAGACATTTTTTTTTTCCTAATCCATAAACATGAGTTAGTTTTCCATTTATTTCTGTTTTCCTCAATTTCTTGCATTATTTCATTATTGAAATTTTTATCTTTCTTTTTATTATATTTTTATTATTTAAAACAATTCTAAATGTAAGTATATTTTGACCATATTCTTCTCTTCTATGTCCTTCCAGATCTGAAAAGACATTTTATTATATAAAGCAAACTTCATTCTTAATTCATACCCTCTTATCCCCAACTATCCCCAGTACATCTCCTCCATAACTTCTGAAACTCAGAATGCTATATAAGTTTCACTTATCTGACATTTCTTCATATCATATATTTAGTATGAACCCTTTGCCTACATATATCAGTAAACATAGTTTCCTCTTGTTTTGTGTTTTACATATGATTACACCTGGTTTGTAGCCCAGATAAGTAACCTGAAAGGGAAGTAGAAGTAATTCTTCCCCCTCTCCTACAAAGGAAAGGTGCTGCCAAGAGGATTTGCTGAGGACCAAGGTGAAGGAACTTAGTTTCTTATAAAAATTTGAAATAACCCATTAGTCTGGTGGCCCGCTTGACGCAAGTGGGAGACAAAGATGGAAAGAACTTGGAGTTCCTTCCTTGTCCCTTGCCCTCACTGAAGGCATTGCCTGTTGGGAACTGTATTCATAAAGAGGTGGGGAGTGCTAGAGAGTTGGCTCAGTGGTTAAGAGCACTCCTGGCTCTTGTAGAGGACTTAGGCTTGGTTCCAAGAACTCACATTTGTGGCTTACAACTAACTGTAACCCCAGTTCCAGAAGATCTAATGCCCTCATTTGACCTCGTAATATATCTACATATGCATCACATACATATAAACAAGCAGGCACACATATACACATATTAAAATAAATTACATTTTTCAAAAGAAAAGATAGAGCTTTGTAGAAGAAGCTGGATGGTTAGATTATAATTATGTGTGTGTGTGTGTAGAATGTATGTATGTAGGAATACATGTAGGAATCTCGAGGATTAATATTTATCTAAGTCAGAGGTGGTTGGCAGAAAATTAAATCCAAAGAGGTGGGTAGAAAGTGGAACAGCTTGAGTAAAGGAGCGCTTTTCCTGCAGACTGAAAGAAACCTGGGCCCTTTCCTTGAAGTACAGAGTTTTAAACCAAAAATCAGAGCTCATTATATACATGAAAATAATCTATATTACATATAATTTACGATATATAATGGACACGTGCATACACGTGCAGAGACAGAGGAAAGGAAGAAGAGAGGGAAGTGAAAGAGTCGTCTTTTCCCCTTTTCAATGGAGACATGACCTGTATTTCCACACAGGAAACGTGAGATTTTATGTGCTCCACAGATTACGAAGTGTGCTTTATGTGCATACCCTCTTATCCCCAACTGTCCCCAGTACATCTCCTCCTCCTACCTGATCCAAACTGAAGTTCCTCATCTGAGGAAAGCAGTGTGTATATATTTTTTAAAAAAATGCTCAGAGTAGGGCTCCACACATGTTAAGTAATAGTTCCTTAACTATTGTGATCAGAGATGTTGAAGGAAGACATGATTATATGTTTGTATATTGCATCTTTGAAACAAACTACTCATAGAATTTTGGAAACTTGATCATTAAATGTTCTAAAAATAGCATGAATATCTAAAACTTCTCTCATTAAATACATTGTGCTATTTATTTTTAAATACATGAGAATATCAGTGATTGAAAAGAACAAACTTTTTAAAGAACATTCACTGGTTAAATCAAAGATTTAAAAGTCAAAAAATAAATGGATAAAATGTTTGATGTCTCAATATCTTGAGATACTAGTATCCCAAATTTTCATATTTTTTGATAGATAATAAAATCCATGGATCTGCTATTAGAAAGAACTTCTGAGGAATTAATTTTTATATTAACCTAATACTTAGTGACTCGTATGCCCCAGGAAAGTAGAAACAATGTATTTCACAGCCTGGTTCAGTCACTTAAAATGCCAGTCCTAGAAGAGGCCATTTGTTCCACACATACACACAAAAGATCGTAAAAGTCTGTTATAAATCTACCATGAAAAAGAGCAAATTTCTTTAATCTTATATCAGGAAATTTTCTAGTTGAATAAAATATTCCTTGCCAAAAATAATTAAGACAAATTGGTAAGACTGCCATTTACAAATAAATCATTAAGTGGCTTTCAAGACAATTAACATATTTTCAAATTCTCTGATTTTGAACAGATGGATTAATATTTATAATACTTTAATATCACCCTTAATTAAAATATGTGTTAACAGGTGACATTTTACATAATGTTAAATAGTATTTAGTATTCTAGCAGCTCAATCATGTTCTTATCAGTGTGATTTTCTAATTTTATTGAGGGAAAAAGGAAAAGGATCCTCAAATTATGCAAAAGACAAACATGATATATTAATTTATTATCCATGCACAATAGGTTGAAAAATGGTCATGTGCTTTGTCTGTCTGAGTCCCAGGAACTGACTAGCCATGCCAGTTGTCTAGTCATTTACAATGATCCCTAGCTTTGGCTTTGGCCAGGGCCTAAACTCTTGTAGGCACCGCCCCTGTGTTCTGCAACAGAAGAAGGGTCCTGATCCCCTTTCATTTTGTCTGAAAGTTCTTCTAAGGCAGAGGTACTGGCACAGTGGGACAGACAGCCGAGTCCTCTTTGTTCTCAGTCGTGGCACTCTTCAAGGGCTGTGCCCCAGATCCTTAAGCAGCTGGAAAGCTGGCTGGCTTTTGTTTGGTTTTCTTTCCTTCCTTTCACTTCTGCCCCTATTCCAAACATTTTTTTTTTCACATAGTTAAACTTTCAATAAGGTCTACAAAAAAATTGAAAAGGTAATATCATTCTTGCGAGGGATGTACTTTTCACCTTTAAAATTAAAAAAGGCTTAACTGTAAATCTTTCCATGAGAAAAATTAAATGACACTTTTTTATGTTTACTTGCAAGGATAGGGAGAGAGAAGAGAGTGTGAATGAACAAAAGGAAGATGCTAAGGCAAATTAAATAAAAAGTCATTGTATATGTCACACTTTAATAGCAGTAGCAGCATGGTATAATTTATAGGTGTGGTTTACATGTGTAGCATGAGTGAGATGATATCATCCAGTTCTAAAGGCTGTATAGAAGAGAAAGCTGATGCAACCTATTTTCCAATCAGGGGGTATATATCTTTCTTCATGTTCTATTGGGTACTGCCATTGCACTGTATTTAATAGGAGCACTGTTGAGATAACTAGATGAGAATCAGGCACACAATTTAGGCTTATCAAAATGGTCAAGTCTATACAAGTATGGTTTTAGGGATATAATGCATTTCCCTGGAAATAATAATTCAAAGAATGTTTTTTAGTATTTGCCATAGGGTAAGTGTATAAGGCACAAATAGAATTGGGCCATAAGAAGACTTATATCTAAAGGCACATTCTGAGGATGAGTGTAGGTAAGGTAAAAACCAGACACTGTGTAAAATCACCATGGGGTGATTCTGAGCTAGTCATAAGCTACCTTGAGGCAGCTCTCAGGCTGAATTACCTGAAGTAGCTTTTTGTCTCCAGAGCTTCTTCTTCTTCTTCTTCTTTTTTTTTTTTAATGATTCCTTCTGCCTATTTTGATGTCAACTTCTTCCTAAATTTAGTTATTCTCTGATAATTGTGTCAAATGAGGGATGGTTTAGAAGAGTGCTGGAAAGTTTACTTCATCATTTAGAAGAATACCTGACCATGTAAAAACTTTTTCCCTCTTCCCCTTTAGTGGGGGAGAAATATTAATCAATCAGTAGTTTAAATATATCTTGTCATAAATTACCTAGGTAATGGCCTTGTAGAAGGCATTGACATGTGATAGAAGTACAAGGTCAGCCTCTGTCCTGAGACTTACGACTAAGCTATAGACAAAACCACCCTAGAGAAATTATAACAGATATTCAGATGCATAGAAACGAAATGCAAACGATAAAGCATAGGCCATAAGTGCCAACTGAGTGGTGTGCGAGTGATGGGTTCTCACAATTGCTCAGTAAGATGAGATGGAACTAGGTATCAACTGATTATCATTGCATCAGGGAAAAAAATAAAGCCAATCCAATAAAAATTCAAAACCATAACATTCCATTGATTCCAGAGAGACAATGAAGAAAGAGCTACAAGATAGAGTAATTGTCTATTCTGTTAGGTTTAAACTTTCAATGGGATTCTTTTTCTTTTAAAATAGAATTGTTTTAAATACCTCTACAGAATAACCTTACATGGGCATTTGAACATGGAGAAAAGCAATAAAAGCCTTGGGGTTAAAACTTCAATATAAAATACATTAAATAAAAAAAATTCTTTTATGAAAGGCTTCTAAAATTGTCTAACATTTCTTAAATCAATCTGTAGCACATGGTCAGTAAGACCGTATCATTTAAACAGAAAGATCATAACTTAGGAACTCACCCCCAAGCATCTGTATCCTATTATGGACTATAACTTAGCACATGAGTTTCAAAAGTTGTTAGAACTGAGTTCAAGCTTACAAATCTCAACTGTTAAAAAATTAAATAAAATAATAATAAAAAAATCTCTGGTGAGATGGGGTAGCAGCCTATGAAGAGACCCTAGATCGAGCTCGTAGAATCATATTTTACTGTGGTCTGTTAAATGTTTTGTATATGAGGTAAAAGGTATTAGGGAAGATATGCCTTTAAGTGACTGAGAAGTTACCCTTTGCCCTCTCTCAGTTAAAAGACTTTGTGGTATTTTTTCCTCAGCCTGTGTTTTAATATTTAAACTGTCAAATGAACATTTCTGATAAAAGATTTAAAAAAAAATAATTTACCATTGATAGCTGAGCTGAAATTCTCTTTTTTCTCAGTATAAATTCAAATAAAACTCATTGTTTCCTGTTACAGATAAAGTAAAACTGGCATTTGAATGTGTTTCCATAAAAGATGCATTTCTAGTTTAATACTAAAAGTATCAATATTTACTCTATTGCAATTAAAATGAAATCATTGCTGTGAAATAAAATGGTGTTCTTTCAAGGGCAGTTTATATAGTAGGATACTCTGAAGTATGCAAAGGAATTTTATATCCCTTACATCCATTCCTCTCTGTGAAATGTTAAGACTATAAATGTATCATCAAAGAAAAGATATAGATTTCAAGTAACTGCACTAAAGAGAATGGAACAGAAAAAAAATACTTGACTCTTGAGGATTTTTGTTCTCCCAGGCCCTATTCTGCCAGATTCATGATTACTAAGATGTTTTTAATAGCCTTGTAGTCTGGTCTGAGTTTTCCAAAGGGTAGAAATGTACTCTTTGAAGTTAACTACCTATTCACCTACACACACACACACACACACACACACACACACACACACACACACACACACACAACACAACACACCCCTTCCATGTAAAGAAATGTTTTCAAATAAAAAAGCATATGCACCTCAAATATGTGAGAAATTTGAATCTAATTGAGCAACATTTAACTAAGAGTCCACTACTATCTTTTCAACAAAGAATGTGGAATAAATACTAGTGAAATCCAGCCTATAACTTCATAAGGCCAGCCCAGTAATCAACTAATTCCTGTGGCTAAAATGACAAGGCAACTTTTAAACAATCTCTTGGAGAAAGTTGTTTTAATTTGGCCTTCAGTTCCTGAAAGTAACATCTTCCCAGCGGCACACTTACTATTCACTAACTTTACATCTTAACTTGGGTTGGCAAATGGTTTCCCACTGATAAAAGCTGCAGTTCTTCCAAGCTATGGTATCAGTGCATACTGATTCACACATTACACAAAGCCATAAACTTCCACAAATTTAAGATTATACCCAATTCCAATACCTCCTGATGGCCTATGTGCCAGCAAGATTCAACCTGCTTTTTCTATTTGGCTCTCATTCAATTAATGCCCCTTGTATGGTCCTGGGCCAAGTGGCTTCTCCTCTAAAAATGACCCCATGTTTGCATCCCTGTCATACATTGTTCAAATATGAGTACTTATTAGGCTCCCTCACCTCTGGGAAAAGTTCACTTTTCACTTTTCTTACCTCTCTGTTTTCAGAGACTTTGCTATTACAGCCCTGATAATACAGTAACTGGCATCTCTTTGAAGCAGTGTCACATAGTGAGTGTCTAAAAGTAAGGAGTTGGAAGACATTTGTATCTAGCCTCTCTCCCCTACCATGGAGAGACTTGGTCAATTTGCCTCCATTCCCTAACATATAACAACAGTACTATATCACTTCAGGAGGACTTCATTTGCTGGCTTGCTATGAATAAATGTTTCTGGCATATTATTATCTGTCATAAAAATGACAATATCTATAAAATTGATAAAGTAACACCCTAGAGATGGTGGGTAAATATCTTATCTTTTGTAAGATAGGTTGGGATTTGCTACACAACCATCTTGAAATCATGCAATAGTTTCTTTTGAGAAAAAGCCAAGGATTTGTCAAACAGTAGCAAAAAACAGCAAGTACATGCTCCACAAGAGGCTGCTCTTGAGATAACTCATCCTTTCTTGTGACTCATGACCCAAGGAATGAAACTGGATGACACAAAGCTCAGAATGGAAGGCAGCATGGACACACAGCATAGTTCCCCTGAAAACAGATTCTGTCTGGTTTTACGGCGCTATGCAGTGCTGCCTGTTACAGACATGCTCCTACTTTGAAGAACAGTCTCATGCCAGCCTTCAGAAGCAAATTTCAGATCAGGAACCCACCTTATCCCAAAACTCTTCATTTGAATGTCAACCAGGAAGTAAAAAAAAATGTGGGATTCCTATCCTTTTAAGAAAGAAAACAATACTTTAAAAAACATACAGTTATTGTAGATGAACAACATCTAAACTATAACAGACTTAACATATTGTAAAATGCCATCTGAAGGGCTTTCATAGTTGAGCAATGCATTGAACATTTATTTCCTTAAGTGAATGTAACTATTTCCACATGGATCTGCCTCAGACTAGAAAATGCTCAGAGTGCTTTTCCCAATCAACTTGAAGAGAAATTTTACCAACTGTTGCTTGTTTGTAAGCAAATCAAAAGCTAACCAAGTGTGGTTAATAACTGAGGAAGCCATTTTAGCTCTCCGTACTGTTTGTCCAAAGAATGAAGGAAAAGCACTTTGCATTCATAGAAGAGAAGTATAGAAACAACCTGACAGTTTTTCTTTTCCTTTTTAATACTCTTTTGTTCACTTGAGTTGGGTTTTACAATTTCTTGAAGTTCCTTTTCATCTTCCAGGAAAGCAAAGAAACAATTCTTAAATAATTAGCAGTGATGTGTTCAAGTGCTCAGCCCTCCCTTCTGGTAGACACTGGATGGATTACGGCAGGGGAAGAGCCTGTAGTAAATTAAGAGGACAGGAGACTTTTCAGAAGGTACCACTTAGGGCTGATGGCAGAGTTTTGTTTTGTTTTTTGTTTGTTTGCCAGCAGGAGTGTAGTGGCAGTAACTTAAGGGTGTGCCAATGGAATAAGGTTCATGAGTCAGACTTTGACATGGACAGCAACCAAAGTTGCCAAAGTATGGCTTGGTCCCTAAACAGACATCTACTGTACTGACTCAGAAAGAAACCCATTTGTCATTTAGCTATTTTATTCTAAGGTTAGACAACCTAGAAGGGAGAGGACTGGCATTCTAACACTACACTCACCAAGCAGCAGTTCATTCTAGAGTAAGGCGTCAATGAAAAATGCCAGTTTTAGGATTTTTTTTGTTGTTGTTATTAATGAATGAAATATATAAAATGTGACACATTTTTTTCCACATGGAAGTATTTCTGTGTGTATTATAATGGTCTTAAGAAAACAAGAAAGAATATCATTCTTGCAAAAATTTTGGTGACAGATAGTATGTAATTGGAAGAAATTAGTTCAGCTTAAAACCTAGACCATGTAACCTCACTTCTCCCTCTATTTCTGTTTTACTACCTCCTTGCTCCAAATTCTAGATGTAAGTCCTTACAATTTACCCAAAGCTATGGACATGCCAAAACTGTTTACCCTTCACTAAGATTGAGTGCATTGTAGGACAGAGGCTGTTTCCTTCTCTTTCCCTGAGGGAAACATAACGATCCAGAATAGACTCCAGGCTGGGCTTGAGAATGGAGTGATTTTTAATATTTCTAACATAATTATTGACAAATGCTTGAAGGAAATATTTTTAAAAATAAGAAATAGCTTTTATTGTATGCCTTAGAAGACAGATTGGTTACAATTTAATTTCTAAGAGGAAAATTTTATAAAATAAAGTGGCCCAACATTTCTTTCTTTGTCACACATATGAGAAGTATAAGCTACAGGAACATCTGGAGAGACTTGATGGAGACAAACACCACCAGAGTCACAAGGAAAAAGCTGTAACATACTGCAGGCTAAAAAACGTTCCATATGCATTTTCACCTTTTGGGCGGTTCCAAAGCACAATTCTATTTCAGAAGCTCTTTGTAATCTGACACCTACTGTAGATAAGATACACTGTGAAGATAGTCTGTTTTGCAGCAGTGAGAAATCAAATTGGTTCCAGAAGTGAAGTTATAAGACAAAGGGTTTAATAGTATTGCTGGAATTGGAAAGCTTGGCTGAATTATTTTTCATAATCATTTTAGAAAAAGATTAAAAAATAACTTTGCCATGCCATGTGGGGTGGGGGGATGGGGATGTGGGGAGTGGGGATGTGGGGAGTGGGGATGTGGGGAGTGAGGTGGACTCATTTTATTGGCATCTCATTGTATTGGCTTTGTAATTTGTTATTAAAATTTAGGAGCTCAGTAGTGATTTATTATTAAATTTTATTTGCTACAAATATTTTTAGACTAAAAATAGTACTTGCTTTAATGTAACTAGCTATATTATGGAAAATTAAATAGATTAACAACTAGAGATGCACTTTTATTACCTTTCCAAGTTATTTTTAGTTTTTATCAAGTTTCAGTCAGCCTTGCATTATTTAAAAAGCATCTGGACAAGTTCATTAAAACTTGGCAGCTTTTAGAATTTAGAAAAGGGGTCTTCTACACAGTAGTATCTTGGCAAAATAACCCAGCCTCATGGATGTATGTAACATGAAATCATTCTCCTGACTGAAGTCGGAAACAATTTAAATATCGCTTAGCTCACAGCACACGACTACAAAGATCTAGCAAAATTTGTAGCTAAATAGGATGTGACTAGTCACTTAGAACTATTTCTAAAAAGTCAGAAAAAATAAGGTTTTCTCCTTCAGTACTTACAGTCTTTGAAGACCAAAGCTGGGTCTCTGTGAGGCAAGACTTTGGCAATGATGTGCCTTAGAGATTCCAAGGTTCTGTCCATCTCGAGTCTGCCTGTGCAAGCTTCTTGCACAGTGTCCTCATGCCTGAATTCTTGCAGCTCCGGACTGAATTTGTGCAGTTCATTTATGCACTGGATTACCAAAGAATCCCTTTTAACATCTGCCAATCAGACATTTCCCAGAATCTAAAGACCCTCAGGGCCCTCCTCTCAGACTCACTTATCTTTGTCCTATTCTGAGCTAATTAGCCCGAAAGGCTGGCTGACATGCTGATTCCCATTGCTTTTTCCTGTTAAACACACCCACCTACAGGCTGGCTGGGGAAGCTCACTAATCATGGGAACAGATTTCCTCTCCAATCACATTTTTGCCTGGATGCTGTGCTGACTGCCCATTTGAACATTTCTTTTGGTCTTCCATCTTTAAATGTGCTGCCCAAGGAATATACATTTAAGAAGCATGTTTCTCAAAGAAATTTTCTAAATTACAAAGGAGATGATCTTTGAGACTGCCATCATTGCCTAACCACTATAACCAACATAATCTAAATTCCTCTTTTGAGAAGGGGGTACTATAGATATTATGATTGGAATTAGACTATGCTTTCTTATGTTTTATGTTTGCATTCAGAATTCTTTTCCCAATGATAGTCACTTCTTGTGAGCAGTACCAAGCAAAACCTGGTGGACTATTTTATAGCTTGCTTGACCACATTTCATTTTCTACTGCCCCCCAAGACAACTCATTCTTAAGATTGACTTTAATTAATCATGATATCATCCACACATACTAATTGATTCTGTTAAAAATTTCAGGGTGAGGGTCTGGAGAAATGGTTCAGTGTATAATAACCCTTGTTGTAAAAGCAAGAGGGCTTCAGCACCTATGGAAAAACCAGGCATGACTGCATGCATGTACAGGTAACACTAATGTATGGAAGCTGAGACAGATGGATCCCAGGACCTGTCTACCAATCAATTAGCAGGAATAGGGAGCTTTCTATTCATAGAAACACCCTATTTCAAAAAAAAAAAATCGGGAGAAGAATGATATAAGAAGACAGAGTATCATCCCCTGGCATGCGTTTGCATACACACCTGAGCATATAACAGAGACACCCCCACCCCCCCAACACCAATAACAACAACAGCACTATCATCATCACCATGACCACCACCATCACCAGCACTACTAACACCAATAACACCAAAACAAGTGACAAAAATTTCTGGCAAGCAAGAGCAAAAAGTAATACCTTTAAAAGAATATAAAAAGTTATTAAAATAACTCAATGATTTCCTATGATCTCTACAGCATCCATAACTATGTGTAAAATAATGAGACAAACATGTCATGTTATCACATTGCAATAAAGTGTAATATTAGAAATAAAAGACTGATTTTAATGTCTGTAAGCTGAGGAGCTGTGGAAGACTTCTTTGCTTTAGGGCTGCCCGCCCCCCAAGACTTTTTACATAGCATATACTACAGATTGTTTTCTAATGTTCCTTCCAATTTTCACATATTATTATAAAACAAGTCCTTTAAAGACTGTATAAATAAAGGGTCTTTCATGTGATAATTTATTCAGCTAGTTACAGAAGAGTGGGCTCAATAAAAGAAAAAAAGGAAAAATGTAACAGGAATAGTAATTGTTATTAATAATGACTGTTCCCTGACAAATACCCACAGGAAATATAGACTACTCAAAGCAGAAATTCAAGGTTGTCCCATGGACAAAAACATTAAATGAAATGATACATAGATCTCCATTTATTTCATATGTATGCTTGAATTTAATATGAAGAGACTTACTTTGGGTCACAAAGTTTACTTTATATGGCTTGCACTAAATTGTAAGCAAGTGTGTGCCTGTGAGTGTGCATGTGTGTATATTGCTGAAGATCAAACCCAGAGATGTATACAGGCTAAACAAGCAATCTATCATGGAGCAACAACTTTAGACCAGAAAAGTATCAGTTAATGTAGTTCAAGAATTCAAAATTTATTTTTTATTTGGAGAAAAGAATTTCTTAATTTCAAAAATAAATTGGGTGATTAGTGGTTGTAAAACAACCCTTTTACCCAAGATTAGAAACATGGTATGAGTGAAGGCAAGGGATTTAAGAGTGACATAGTACTGGAAACCAGGACAATTAATGTTCTTATTATAGAGCCATATAAAAAATTTGGGTTTTCCAAAGACGTGACCTGATAACAGGAAACAGAAAAGTTATAAATGATTCATGCCTGGATTTTGATTAGTAAATAGGCTTTTCCGGTAGATCTAAATTGGATATAATAATTATGTAAAACATTTTGTTTATTTTATGTGTATGGGTGTTTTACCTGCATATATGACTTTGCACCACATGTGTACCTGGTGGATGATGGGACTTAAACCTGGATTCTTTTGAGAAGCAACCAGTGCTCTGGAAGAGTGACCAGTGATCTCTTAAATTCTAATCTTACGAATAGTGTGGTAGAAGCAACAATAAATGCAGGCCCAATAAGGCCAAGGCTTCTATTTTTGTTATCTAACTGAGAAAAGCCACTCATCTATGAGTTTACGTTTCTCATGAATAAAATCAGGGAGTTATTCTGAATGCTCCATTTACGTTCTAACACTTAGGATTCTATGGTTAAAATAAACACAAATATTCAGAGATTTTCTAGGTGTGTAGAAAATCATACATTCATTTTACAAATGCTAGTGATATTCACAAAGTTCCTTCTAGTCACAGTCAACCAAACCATTTATCTGTAAAAGACCTACAAATCAATATGATGAATTATAAGATGCTCACCGCCAGTGCCACACTGGAATTTGTAAGAAAACTATGAGCATCTTAACAAGACCCTCAAAGCAAACTTGCCAAGTTCAAAGAAACATTATGTTCTTTAATGATTCATATTTTATTCAATGAAAACAGTAATTTTAATAAAGGCAGATCATGCAACATCACAGTTAGAATTGTTTCATCATTAAGTCCAATCTTTCTATAAAAGTTTTCCTACATCACTGTTTACACATTCTTCTTTGAATGCTCATAAGAATTCCTTAGGTCAAACTTCTGTTAGTAGCAATCAGAAAAACTATGTGGTTTCTTACTTTGATGTAAAAAGCAACTGATAAAGATGGAAGGGCCAGTGATGCAAGATATCTTTCTGTATGCTGTGAATATCATTGGTTAATAAAGGAACTGGTTTGGCTTATGGAAACCTAATTTAGAAGCAGGCAGGAAATCCAAGCATAGATACAGGGGAAAGAAGGTGGAATCAGGAGAGACAGGATTCAGCCACTCTAGAAAGCAAGTATATTGGAGAACAGGAAAGCCATGGGCCACATAGCAAGACATTAATAGAAATGGGTTAAGATGCAAGAGCTAGCTAGCAATAAGCCTGAGCCATACGCCAAACAGCATGTAATTAATATAAGTGTCTGAGTCAGACTTAGGGTTATTTCATACTACCGGCCAGAGAAACATTGAGCAATGGGTCTCTTTTAACAGGGATTCACAGCCTTCACTGGGAGCATTGGCTATGCAATGAAAAAGGCACAATTAAAATATAGAAACAAGATACCAGACTACAGCAAAGAAAATAATGTTCTAACAAACTCTGTGGAAGTATTAATTTAAAAGATGAGAAATGGCATTTAACTGACATGCTTGGTAATGGAAACTTAGCCCCCAGTGATAAAAGAGGGCACTTCAGTGAAATAATGAACATTCCAGGATACTGGGGATTGCAGTGGGGTGGGAGGGGATGATGATGACTGGGGTGATGATGATGAGGACTTTGCTGTTAAGGAAAGCTCATTTTCCTTGTCCTAATAGTATGCTTATTGTTAGATAACAACTTATTACATATACATTTATGGAAATGTATGGGGTGTAAACCACCAGTGGAATTTAGAAAACACTAAATGTACCAAAGGGTCATCATTAGTTAAAAATGGAAAAGAAACTTCTTTTGCCAATAGTGTACTGTACTCTGGAAAATTTTATAGAGGACTAGGTGGTGCTCAGGGACACTTGTCAATGTTAAGAATGGACTTGAAGAAATCTGGACTGAAATTTAAAAGGCAGAAACATTGTGGAGCAGGGTCTATCCTATCATAACAGAGTTACAGAGATTCTCCATGACCTCATTTTAATTGTAACTATAAGCAAACATCTTAAAGATGTTTCTTGCCTAAAGTCACAGAATGAGTTAAGGTTATACGAAGCTTGATGACAAGATGGAACTGAGGAATAATAAAAAGGAAAATTGCAAGACAGCTACATTTAGGGTAGTTTGAAGCTTGTACTTGACTGGGGGTATCTGTAGAGTCACGGCAACATACCTATCTTACATTACAGGCACTAAGAAGTTCAAGGAGTCAGTGTGCACAACCAGATTTTGATGTGTACTCTGCCATGCTTCACTTTTTATGAAACAAAGCCTTTTTTCTCATTAATTTGTCAAGGTAGGGAATGAGACTGTTGGTGAGGCTGCAGAGAACCAATGGAAAGAAAAACTGCAGTCCATAGCATGCCAGTCCTAAACAGGACTGTAGTCATAGCCTCAACTTATATTTTGCATATATATTATACATGTTTTATATCATTATTTACAAAATATCATTATTGCATGCGAGAAAGTACAAAATGAGCAAAATGAGTATAAAGGTGCACATGCCGTGGAGCACATGTGTACACCCGAGGAGCTTTGCAGAACTGGATCTCTCCTTTACAGGAATTCTGTCTATCTCCGATAGCTAGGCTTGCAGACCAGACACCTTTATTCAGTGAGCCATTTCAGTGGCCACTGAATTAACATTTTTTGTTTCTAATAAATCAAATGACAGGAGGAGGCAAGGAGGACCCTGAGTGAAAACTGGGACAATTATCTTCCCTGAAATAACTTTTTATTTAACGGCTTATGCCTTGATGTTGAAGTTTGACAAAATAGATGAAATCAAGAGGAATCAAAGGCAGAAACTGACAAAATCCAGTGAAGGTGTGCAGAGTAAACTGGAAGGGTGACACAGGGAACTAGCAAGAGGGTCAAAGCCATGGTCAGCATTGTTTCCCAGGAACAATGGGAGGGGAAAGAAGTCAGAAGTTAACTTGGTTGAGGCTTAGTGTCAGCTTTGCTTCACTTCAGTGAGGAGGCTAGGAGGAGGGAGGAGTGGCGACTGAGCACCTATGTTAATAACTTAAAGAAGTTAATGGACTTCTCTTAGTTTATTGTCTGTTGGGAAAAGACCATTGAGAACATAAACAGCCTTTATGAGTGACAGCTGAAAGGTAATTACTGACACTTTCTACAAAAAAAGTTTAAAAACACAAGTAACAGTAGAATTTTACTCCAGACTTTACATCCACTGATAATTTGACTACATTAGAAAATTGTCAATAGTGACTTGTCTGTTGAAACAGATAATAAATAGGAGAAATAATGGATATCTCATCTGCAGAGTAAGGGAATTGGCATTTCATTTTATAGGAAAATGTTTTTAAAAAGCAGCTACAAACTGTCCTTTATCTTTGCTAGGGATATCTGAGCTCACTGCCAGAAAATACAATAAAAATAAAGTTTTTACTTATTAGAGCCCCTTGATTGGTGAATGTATTTGTAGTCATATATGATCAATTGTCCAGCCCTATCTTAGAATTTGTTCTAATATACAGGTCAATAATATCAGGGATTACTGCTCACAGATTAATAGTATTGACATAAACTTGGAATTGTTTAGAGCTGGAAGAATTTGGATGTTTCATTTTTTAAGATTGGAGATAATGATGTCAAGCCATTTGGTCATTAGCTATGCATCCTTGAAAATTGAACTGATACTTTAATGGTGTCTGGCTGGCTTCCACAATTCATGTTTTGAAAAGAATAGTTTAAAAATTTTGGTTTATGGAGATTTTGCCAATGGCTTTTATTATAATATTTTCTTTCAAAGTTCATCTAACTATTAGTTCCTGTCCTTCCATTTCTCTCAAACTTCCTCTCAAGGCCTGGGATTATACAGTTGGTTGTTTGAGAAAAAAAAAAAAAAAAACGACACAAGATATGGCTACAGAGTGATAAGCTTTGTCTGTAAAGAGGCTACTGCACTTCAGCTGTCTTTGAGCCACTTCTGAAATAAAGTGGACAGGGTAGGGGTGGTCTTCCACAGAGTGCTGGAAACTGAGAGCATTTTTTTTTTTTTTTTTTTTAAAAAAACATGTTTCTACAGGTATGGTTGTGAAGAATGCTTGAATTTTGCAAAAATAATGAGTAATTTTAAATGAATATATAGTTAAGACAAACAAAGGGAATGTTTATAAGTTACAAATGTATGACTTAAGTATGACATTAATGGATGATCCCAGGTCCCAGCAACCAGCAATTTCACAGCTCCATCTATTTTAGAGGAAGTTTTTTGTAAAGGCTGCATCATCTGTAGACGCTTAATTCATTTCCAACTATTTACAGATATGCTTACATTAAGATAAAATTAAGATACTTAATTCAGTCCCAATTACTTACAGATATGCTTACATTAAAATTATAATACTAGAAATAATCATAGCTAAGTACAAACAAAATAGGAAAGATGGTTAGTCTAGTGAATTTTATTAACTTTAAGCTCTTTTGTTGTTTTGAGATAGGGTTTTTGTGTGTAGCCCTGGCTGTCCTAAAACACTTTGTAGACCAGGCTGGCCTCAAATTCCAAGATCCACCTGCCATTGTCATTCATTCATTCATTTATTGAGACTGGGCCTTTTTAAATAACTCTAGCTGTCATGGACCTTTGTAGACCAGGCTGCTTCCTGAGTGCTTGCAATTAAAGGCAGGCACGACTACCTTGGTTCCCACTGACAATCACAAAAGTAAAAAGATACTGTACTGCGTTACATCTAGTCCTTTTTACAAATATTTACAAAAATATTTTCATCTAGGCTTTATAACTCTATGATAGACTTTATCAAATGTTCCTACTTTACAAAAAAATGAACTGAAAGGCTACAGAAAGTACTTGATACAAAGATCTAAAACTGGAAACCCTAGGCTATGCCCCACCTGTGCAAACAAGGTCTTGCACATCCTGATCCCCCAGGAATATTTATACTCACAACAAGGGGGATTGTGTTGCTTCATTGTAAATAATTGTCCCACCCACTGGTTTAATAAAAAAAAAAAAAAAAAGTGCTGATTGGCCAAAGGCAGGCAGGAAGTGTGGGTGGGGCTACCAGACTCAGAAAACTCTGAGAACAGGAAGCACAGAGCAGAACGCCAGCCTGGGCCTAAAACTATCGTATGCATCTGTGTGTCTCTGTGGGACTGTGGGACAGTGGGTCTATGGGCATAAATCTTGAGGTTAGGCCCAAAAGTCTGGGTCAGAAGCCTCGTATTACAACAACTTACAGATTTAATACAATAGGAATGTTTAGTTTTGCTTTTTAATTATTATGGATATTTTGAAACATGTATCTTAGAACTTGTCTGTAGGGCTCAGAGGTTGGGAGCACTGCCTGCTCTTCCAGAAGACCTGGATTCAATTCCCAGCACCCACATGGCAACTGTCTGTAATTCTTAAGATCTGACACCCTCACACATACATACATGCAAGCAAAACACCTACGCACATAAAAAAATGTCTTTATTTTCCATCTTAAAAATCAAAGTCCTCTTGCAATAACATCTTAGCTTCCAAATAAAAACCTCCCCTATCCCAAATCCCTTATCACTTAGTACTAAAACTTTTAGTAGCTTCTATTAGGTTGGAGCCTCTATTTCTGATTTGAATTTGTTTGGTGGGTCACTTGAAATCTTAAGACTATTAAAGGTAAGAACCGTGTAAATCTGTCACCTAATTTTTTTTTAATCAAATAGAAATGAGCTTTTTATGTAGTAGGTGCTTGTCAGTTCAGCCAATGGAGTAAAGCTAAGATGAAGTCATACACTTTTATTCCCAGTTTGCTTTCAACACTTTAAATAAAAGAAAATGTATTCCAAAATAAATATTCTGTGGTCTTCTTAAGCTGTCTTCAACATAAATTATATTATAAATATACTTTTGGCAGAGTATAAAAACAGTACCTCAGCTAAAGAAACAACTAAAATTTAAATAGGGCTATGTCAACACTTCCAAAAAAACCATATCTGATACATTCTAATATCCAAATATTTAAATAAAATTCGTTAAGATCAACTGCAAATAGCCAGAAGAATCATGGAAAAGCATCTATTGTATTTCTCCTGGTTTATCACTCAAGACATTCTGTTGGTCACTGTTGGCAGACATTGCCATCTGGTGGTACTTCTTGTTGAAGAGGACCTTCTACTATGGGTCTGTTCAGGGAAACTTAAGGGACCTATACTTATCTCCATCTTACTGAATTAGATCATGGTTAAGAAATGAATCATGGTTTACATTTTCTTCCCTCTACTAAGTACTTGTTAATACTGACGTGAACACATTCTGGAGGGAGTCATGCATACAAGAAAATGAGAAAGCGCTTTCACTCCTCATTCCTTCTCATTCTCCCACCTCTGCTCAAAGCTGAGGAAAAGCTGACAAATCCTGGTAGGATTATCTCATTTCTTTCCCCAAGACCACACAGCCAATGAAAACAGAATCAAATAGTCCAAAGGCTGATTAATTACCCATTACTGAATTATCTCTACTACCGAAGTCTAAAGAAACAGAAGAGGTCAACTCACTCCAATAGCCAAGTAATTGTCTCACATAATCCTAAAAACAACTATCAGTGATTGACTGAAGGGGAAAGGAAGAGAAAACTATAGCTTGACTTAAATTGTTTCATTATTTATTACATGTAAAGCCAGGACATAAAAGCCAAGCCATCGATCTGTTTAAGGTAGAGACAAAACATCACAATGAAATAAAAATGATACTAACAGCTTGCAAATACTGCTAATGAAGTTTTACTAAACAAGTTATTTTAGATTAAACAGTTATATGAAGAACTTTAAAAAAACAGATCACTTAGCAGAATTACTGCTAGTCTTTGGAAACTATGAGTGTCAAATTTATTCAAAGACGGCTTATTTCTATATATATAGTGGCTTTGGTCTAAAAAAGACCAAAGGTGGCTAAATATATAATTAGAATATCTTAAAACATGTGTGTGTGTACTAGAAATATATTAGTCTCCCCAAAAACTGGCTGCTTCCAAACTAGATTTTATATTCTGCATATTTTCCCTCCGCTGCTTGGTAAACACATTGGCCTCTCCTTTCTGCAGTCGGCGTCTGGCAGCTGACTTCTGCTGCCTTGTCAGCTGACGTTTCACTTTCTGCTTCACCAGTTCCTGCAAAGATTTTGTAAATTAGTATCACTAACAACCATTTTGATAAAGAACAGAAAATCATTAAAGATTTACATGTTGAAGACGACTTTATAAATTCCCCAATGATATTATATGAGCAGTAGTTAAACCAGGAGAAGTTGTTTAACTTAAAAAATTTACATGCTTTGCATAAATAGAGATTATACAGCCAAAGGGGTCACTGTAGCATATAGCATAATAGTTTATATTACAAATCACCAGACTGCCACCTAGTAATCATCATGAGCATGGAGGGGAAAAACCAAGATGAAAACTATTCCATCTTTCATGGTAAAATAAGATATGATTTTGTAATAATTAATTAGTTAAATCAGTCAATTAATTAATTTTTAAAAGACAGTCTCATGTAGCCTAGGTTGACCTTTAACTGGAATGTAGCCAGATAATCTTGTCCATCTAATCATCCTGTATTCATTTTGTAGTGCTGGAATTACACAGCCACGTCTTTTTTTGTGGTGTTAGAAATTGAAAACAGGACTGGGACCATTCATGGGAACTCTTCATAGGGCTTCTAGAGATGCAGAACAGCATCTCATACACAGTGACCAAAATTTCAAATCACTTATAGTTTAAATGTCATTATGTATCAAACACATGACTGAAGACTTAAAAGAAAAATTGAAAATTCAGTTCATAATCTTTCTCATCAATCCTAATTCAGAACAATGTACAAATCCCACAAGATAATTTTTTGTGTAAGAAAAACCTGGGTACAACAAGAAGTAAATTACTATGTGTTAGCCAGGCAATGGTGGTACATGCCTTTAATTCCAGCACTTTGGACAGGTAGATCTCTGAGTTCAAGGCCAGACTGTAACAGTGAGTTACAGGACAGTCAGGGCTACAGAGAGAAACCCTGGCTCAAACTAATATATACGTGTGTGTGTGTGTGTGTATTTTATATATATAATTATTTTTGAAACTACATAAAAATGAATGAAAACCATCATCTTTTTGTTGTTAAAATAAACATTTTTCCTATTAGATCTAGCCAAATGTAAATTTATTAAAAGGCAATATGCCTTAATCAACTTAATTCTGTTACATTCAAGAACAGAATTTACAAATGACTAGTAGCTGTGTTAAGAGATTACACCCAGCTTTCAGAAGAAGCTCAATTTGACTCTTAGCAATGCAAAAGTCCATAAATAGGAATCATCAAAGAGGAAATGAAACAGATTTTATGCTTATAATTTCAAGAAATTTAAACCCAAACGTCTTTGTACAAATACCAAAACTACCACCAACTTATCTTCACTGAAGTAACAGTTTTCTTCCTGTTATTTTAACAAAATAAAAAGAAAACAGTCTGAGAAAAATTTAAAGAGAAGTTAGATGTACAGTCTGTAATTTTAGCAGTTAAGAGGCAGAGATGATGCTCAAGAAAGAAAGAAAAGGTATGGGATTAGAGTGGAAGGATCTGGGGTGAGAGAACTGGGATAAGAGTATATCGTATAAAAAATTATTTTCAATTAAAAAAAAAAGTCTGAGGCTAGCCTGGTATGCATAGAAATCTTTACTCATAGAGTGAGGCTGAGGGTCTTACTCCTCTTTAGAACACAGGCTCATATATTACAATTCACAACACTTAAGAAAAGAGACTTGAAGACTCTGAAACCACTAACTAGGAGAGCCTGGTAAAGAGACAAGGACCAGAGCAGTTTAATAGCTAAGTAGGCACAAATAACTGTATCTTAGCCACAGAGAAGGCAATTAATTACATTTTGAGAATTTCACCTTCATTGATTTGTCAAATTACAAATGTTTCTGAAAGGCCACAAATTATTATATAAACTACTTGTACTTTATTCTTTTGTGTGTGCATACATGTACAGTATGTATGTATGTGTATACATATATATTTAAGAATCCTTGTGTATGAAGGTGTGTAACACATGCATGCATATGTGTATTAAACAGAGGTCAATGTATGTTGTAGATAGGGTCATTCACTGAACCCTAACCAATTTGAGTAGCTGGCCAGCAATCTTGTTTGTGTTAGGATTACAGATTACAGCCTGGCTTTTTATGTGGACTAGGAAGACAAACTCATGGAACATCTTCCAAGCTTGAATTGTTATTTTATTCTTAATAGCTATCATTTAATATCATAATATCTCATTTTATCCAAAAGAAAACATTCCAATTCACTAATAACATATCTGAATTTTTAATAAGTTTAGAAAAACTAAGCTGTTTATCTGTTGAATTTATTTCTAAGTAGCCTTTTCATTTCTGCATTTCTTCCCTTCTCAACTATTTCCTTCTTTGTTCACTATGAGTATCTCTTAAAACACAATTTTATATAAATAGAAGAATAAAATCCAACACAATAACTCTAACATAAAAAAGTTGACAAATTACTATTATTTCTCTTTCTTAATGTTAGACAGAAAATAGTTTTTAGAAAGTGCAATGAAGGTGGGTGGGTTGTAACCTTGCACAGTAGCTACCAAAGAATCAGGAATATTTTCTTATTTTCTTGTTAGCAAATTCAACATAGTTTTGCTTGCATCCCCCACACTCTTTCCAAACGTCAGGAATGAATAAAATCTATAGTTCTGACCATGGAGATGAAGAAAGAATTCCTTTACTGGCCACAGAAAGAGGTTTGCTTTGTGGGATCTAATAATCTCCACAATGATTCTTCCTTCTGGGTAGGTCAGAACAAAGGCTGGCTTAACATGTCAGAAACCACAGTTGGAGCCAGCCTATTTTGCTTACTGTCCTGTCTAGAAAATGTCTCTTATGTGAATTATTTGCATACCACTGCTAACTGTCCGAGGAACCTACAAAAATTTGATATCAAAGACATTTATAATTACCTATTTCCCAGAATGTAAACAAATGAGGACAGAACACTGTAAATCATTGTCCTGCCTACTAGTTTAATAAAATCGCTGACTGGCTAAAGGCAGACAAGAAGTGTGGGCAGAGCTACCAGACTGGGAAAAACTCTGGGAACAGGAAGAACAGAGCAGAAATGCCAAAGAGAAGCTACAGAGACACCACACTAAGATGCCAGCAGACGCAGAGGAAATAAGTTGAAATGCTGCTGTGAGAAAAGGTACTGAACTTCATGGCTGAATAAGACTAAGAGTCATGGGTTAGTTTAAGAGCAAGAGCTATCAAATTTTATGCCTGAGCCCCAGGCCAATCAGCCTATAAGCATCTGTGTGTTTTGGTGGGACTATGGAACTATGGGTCTGAAAGTCCCAGCCAGAAACCTCATACTACAGAACACCATCACATTTCAGCTTTATCGCTATGGCCTTACCTTTCTGCAAAATTGTTTAACTTCCTTGTTAAAAATCAACAACTGTGGGTAAGGATCAAGGGTTGAGAAATGGCTCATTCATTAAGAGCACTGACAACTCTTCAAGAGGACCCAGCCAGGTTCAACTCTGAGTATCCATATGGCAGCTAACAAAAGATCTGACAGCATCATATAGACATACGTTCAGGCAAAACACCAATGCAAACAAAATTTTAAAAAGTATCACTACAAATAAACAAGCAAGCAAACCAAAGACTGAATCACATGAGAAAATATAAAATCTCACCTGGATCTAAAATACCTAGCATTTTATCTCTCAAATTCAAACTAATTTTTATGCTGCCCTATCCCTGGAAACTGCTTATTCCAGGTAAAAGTAAACCCTCTTGTCTATTACTATACTTTTTGAATGCCTGTTAAATTTGTAGAATTAACACATGAGAACCAAATATTTAAATGACCTGAAATCATCACTACTCTTCACAGCACTGGCCCAAACAGCTGGTGTGTATGTGTAATACTTACTGGAGGAATTGTTGAACAGCTTAGGATAGTGCCTGTCGATGTAACACTCAGGGTTCTAGTTCTATGCTGAGTAACATTCCTCATACTGTCTTCAGCTCTAGAATAACAAAATTTAAGAAATACACAACTTGTTAATTTTTATAATGTAAAAATTAAATTTTTTTTTTATACAGTGAAGCTTAAGATTACATGCCTCAGAATTACGATATTTATTAAAGTAAAAGGTGAAACTACTTGCAACTTGGTCTACAGCATTTGAACATTCATGGAATATCTGACAAAAATAACTATCAAACTTTCCAAATAAAATGTTTCAGTAACTGGAATAATTTTCCCACAATTCATTTGTGTTTTTCACTAAACTATATAAATCTATTTCTCAGACTTTTGAGTGTCTTTCTTGCTATCCTCTGAACAAAAGCAGACCTAGTATGGCAGATATAATATTCTCATTTTCTCTATGACACAGGTTCTCATTTGTAGCCAAATCTGATTGATTTTCCTACCTCAGGCTTCAAATCTCTGTAAGGGTGGTCATGTACCACCATGCCCAGCCAGAGACAAACTACGAGTCATAATAAAAATTGCAATCATGGATATGCCTATGTTTTTCAGTTCTCAATATTTTAATATAAACAACGTACGAGACTCCAGAACATTAACTTCTGATAACCAGTATTTTCCACAATATCTATTTTTTAAAAATTACATTTATTTATCTTTCTGTGTAAGTGGTATATGTCAGAGTGTATGTAGAGGTCAGAAAACAAATTGCTGTGTCAGTCCTTTTCTTCTCCATATCGGTCCTGGGAATTAAACTTGGTAGCAAGTGACTTTATCTTCTGAGCCATTTCCCTGGCCTCTCAACATATATTTTTGCTTTTACACTGATTAAATGACTATTCAAGGAATAAAATATTGCACAGTATTTGTTCAGAGCAAGACCAAACCCTTAACCCTATTCTCGGCTTACTAAAAAACCACTAACACTATTTTTTTGAATAGGTTTTCTTTTGCTAAACATTATTCACCTCAGAAGGTGCTCCTGAATTAGCAAACTGAGTAAAGCAAACTGTCTTCTCAATGTGTGTAGATATCATTAAATTCAGTGAAGTCTGGAATATTATGGCAGAGAAAGAGAATCTTCTCTGCCCAACTATCTGTGAGCTAGGACATTAATATTCTTCTGTCTATGGAATCAGATTAGAGCCTATACTATATTAACTATCCTGAGTTTCCAGCTGGCTCAGTGTAGACCTTGGCATTTCAGTTTATATAACCCCAAAGACCAATTCCTTATAAAGGTCAATCCCAGACTTTGTATGTATGATCTTTTAAATTTTCAACTTTGTAATAGTGTGAAAATGTTAGCACATTTGGTGAAAATCACACTTTGCTCTCCTCTAGGGCTGTTACTACGTGGTACTGATATACTCCAGATGCTGGAAAACAGTCTTCTGAAGATCTAATTGACTATTCAATCACAAGGACAAAAGACATATATATTACCATATGTTGTTTCTAAGCTATAATATTTTCCTTCAGATTATAACAGATATATTAGAATGTGAGCCCAATTTAAGTAGAAGTACCCTTACTAAATTTCCTATTGATCCATTTGGTTTAGAGAACCCAGACCAAATCAGATCAAAGTCTGGTATCATAGCTACCTTTTTGGACTAGCTGACTTTTGATTAAGCTTCTGCCATAAATTTCCAAGTTTATTAAATGGCAATAGCCCAAAGGAAGAAGGTGGAGCTATATGAAAAAGGAACACAATTCTCACGTTTTACTTCACAAAAATAAATAAAAGTGTCCTTATAGCAAACATATATATAAACAAGCACACATATATAAATATAAATATATATATATTAAAGGCACAGCTATAATGGCCCTGGAGATGGCAATTTTGGAGCTGCCCCTGGTTATGAAAACAAAGATAGTGGTGGAGAACCTAGATATGCAAACAGAGCATGGTGTTATGAAACCAATTATGGAGGAGGAAGCTATAGAATTTGGAAACTATAACCAGCAGCACTATAAAGATGGGCCAATGAACAAAGGAAAATTTGGAGGTAGCAGGAAATTGAGGTAATCATATGATGGAGGAAACTAGTCCCGGAAACAGTGGAGGAAATGGGTTATGGTGAGAGGGACCATGGGCTTCACTGCACAAACAAAAAGGATGGGATTGCAGACGAACAGAACTGCTTCTGGTCACTGAAATAAAAATTCTAAGAAACCTTTTATCTCAGTCATTCATAAATGTAGAGTGATATGGCAAAAGATAGCAGACATACAGAGAAATTTTGTGAATGGGTTGAATTATTTAATAACATTAACTTAGTGTGGAGAAAAGAATAAGACAGTTTTTTAGCTTCCTAACTTTCTTTCTTGCTCAGCTAGCTTAGAAGGTAGAGCATGATAAGCTTAACTTTCCAGTGGCTTTTGTACAAATGTAGAAAAAAAGCATTCCTTCCATGGTAAGGTTATGTAGATATCAGGTGATGTTCAACTTTTAGGGTTAGAGTAGATATGAAGTGACATTAAACTTTAAAAAAAAAAATGATTATCAAGGTTTTTAAAAGTATTAGCTGGAATTATGATATAAGACAGCATACTGTTTTTCTTTTAAATATTAAGTCATTGTACACTTAAAATTAATAATAAAGCAATTCTAAAGTAAAAGAGGATGCACCTCTGAACATGCACTGGAAAATGCTTAACAATGCTCCGCTGACCTAGTTTTGCATACTAATGTCCTGAAATTAATAAAATCACTATTGCAATAAACTATAATTTGGTTCTAGATAAATTATCCCAAATATAAAAATTAGGTTTGATTGGTAATTTAAGTTGAGCTTAATACTCGCAAGACAAAAAAGACAAAAATAAAAGTAAAAATTTTTCTTAAAATTTAATACCATTATGTGGTCTTAGGTGCACATACAAAAAAAAAAAAAAAAAAGAACAGAAGGTCCAAAGCACAAGAAAATATTCTCAATAGATATTTAACATAGAAATCACATTCGCTATCATGTCTTACATACATGCCTCTTTGTAGTTTAAACATATTAAAATGCATTAATGAAGCAGAATAACTTACCCTATCTAAAAACAGATCTATTTAGTAAGAGATCTGTATTAATTCTATGAAGTTCTAAGTTTTAGCTTAAGGCAGAATTTTGTGAAATTTAGTCAACAGACTATCTGTAATTAGATCAACTGAAAAGATAAATTTGTTTTCTGCATGTGATGGCACAGCACAATTATGTAATAGCATCTGTTCTTTTTTCAAATATGCTCCCTTGTCAGAGTCAAAGAATGTACTGATCTCAAGATTAAAAGTAAAAAGGAAACAAAAATCTATACCTGAAAGATCTGAGCTCTTCGTTAAATGATGACAAAGCAATCAGACCAGGACATTCATCCTCATAATCGGCATGGTTTCTCCACTGACTTGTCTGGCTGTCCTGTCTGGTATCATTTGCAGAATTACTGCTCTCCTTAGAAAACCCAGTAACAGAACTGTCGGTAAGAACCTGCCTTTTCATTTCTTCTAAAGTTTGATTTAATTCAGTCATTTCAAAACTGGATACATCAGCATTCTGCTCTAATAAGCTGCCTTCCTTTATTTGTTTGCGGTCTCCAGATGAGCAGCAACAGTAGTCACCTGACTCATCTATTGGGTTCAGTTCATTTTTCATTTCTGATCTCAAAACTTTGGGTTTTTCTAAAACTTCTTCATCAGATAATGAGAAGTCAGATTCCTCTTCTGTCTTAGTAATTTTATCATCTGGACCTTCTGGATGTAGCAGTTCATCATCTGCTTGTAGCTCCTTTGTGTAACCACTGGCAGAGACCTCAACATCAAGAGAATCCTCCCTCCTAGGGAAAGAAGCATCAAATGACACAGTTAAAAATATGAGATGAATAGCACCACTCTAATAAATAATGCATCTGAAGCAAGTTCAAATGGCCTTCCACAGTTTAATCTTAAACACAATATTTAAATTATTTACTTACACAAATGTAAGATATTTGAAGAATAAAATGACTAAAAAGCAAACCAATAAGATCATAGAAACCAGTTGATTTTTATTAACTTAGTAAATTAACTTTCAAAAAGGGTAGGATTGCTTTTTAAGCCTAGCATAATTGTCATTATAGAGGCTTCATCCAACAACTGATAGGAACAGATGAAGAAACTCACAGCCAAGCATTAGGTGGAGCTTGGGGAACCCCATTGGGGAGGGGGTGTAGGAGTCAGAGGGTCAAGGACACAGCCCAGAGAAGTCAACAAGCCAGGATTCAAAGGGGCTCACAGTGACTGAGGCACCAATCAGAGAGCCTGTAAGGGTTTGACCTGGGTCTTCTACATATATGTTATGGTTGTTTAGCTTGGTGTTCTTGTGGGACTCCTAATAATGGGAGAGGAAGCTGTCTCTGACTCTTTTGCCTGATTTTGGGATTCTTTTCCTTCTACTGGGTTGCCTTGTCCACCCTTGATATGAAGGTATGTGCCTAGTCTTACTATAACTTAACTTGTTTGGTTGACATTCCTGGGAGGCCTCATCTTTTCTGAAGGAAGATGGAGGAGGAATGGATCTATGGGAGTGACGAGATCGAGGTGGTGACTGGGAGGAGGATAGGAGGGAGGAGAAACTAAGGTCAGAATGCAATATATGAGAATAAATAAATTTAAAAAGGGGATACAAGAAAAAAGATTGCCTTTTAAAAACTATTTAACAATAAATTCAAACCAGAAAATATTTTAAAACTGCATAACACCAATAAAAAAAGACTAACTCAAAAATATACCTAATTTAAATAAAAGAAAACATAAGGCTGGAGATACAGCTCAGCATTTATTACTTTTCTAGTGGAAAAGGGTTTGGTTCCTAGCATCCACTTTGTATGGCACACAACAACCAGCTCGAGGGGATTTGATTCTCTTCTGGCTTCTGTTGGTACTTGCACTTATGTGCACATATTATGTGCTGGTTAGTGTATTGTCAATGTAACACAGGCTAAAAATCCTATAGGAAGAGGGAACTTCAATTGAGAAAATGTCCCTACCACATTGGTCTATAAGCAAGTCTGTACATTTTCTTATTTGTGAATTATTCATGAGAGTCCAGCTCGTTTTGGGTAATGCCACTCCAAAGTAGGTGGTCCAGGGAAGTTTAAGAAAGTAAGCTCTAAGACACAGAAATACTCATAATTAAAACAAAAACTAAAACCATTAAAACCAAAACAAAACTCCAATTTCACTAAGATGTGATACCTGATTTCTTATAAGTGGGTTATGATACAAAGGTGTTGATTGTATAAGAAGATAAATGCAACATTCAAAAATTCAACTGTATCTTCATGGACTGATGGCAAGTATTTTCAAGTCTTGTACTGTTTCACATACCATGGAGTCATGAAACTCAACAGCAATTGTGTGTCTGAACATTATTTCACACAAAAAAATTATCTTTAGAATTAAGCGAATGATCTACCAAAGGGGGTCTATCATTATAAGCAGTACTAAATACAAACCTGATATCACTAAAGGTTGGGTAGAGTTCACTTTCATAGCCAAAACGTTTCATGAAGAACTCTCTAATGCATTTAACATCTCTGTCAAAATACCTGAAAAAATAAATGTTCATTTTTAACATTATCTTTTCTATTCCATTTATCTACTTCTGTCTAGGACACATAGCCTCTCCATGTATCTAATTTTGAGAAAGCTTTGGTTTTAAAACTGACTTTTGTTTTGTTTTGTTTTTTGAGACAAGGTTTCTTCATGTATCCCAAGCTGTTCTGGAACTAGCCCTGTAGACAAGGCTGGCTTTGAACTCAAGAGATCTGTATTCCTCTGCCTTCTGAGCACTGGAGATTAAATGTGTACTCCACCACTGTCCAGCATCTCTGACAAGTCCCATCTGAACAAATTGGCTCCACGGACAAGAAAGCTTGATTTGAATATTAATTCAAATCAATTCCTTTAATGCGTTCTTCATTGTAGCTTATGTGCTAGATTCTCAATACACAAGATAAGCATAATGATTAGATTTAAAATTATATCTGAATATATTTTTTTTCTTAAAAAGACTAAGTAGTAAAGATTCTCTTACAGGGAAAATTCTAGTAGCTAAATATCCTTTATTAAAAAAATGAATCTCCACCATTGAAACAATTTACTGATCTAAACAGAAACCTGGAAAATTATGAATAAAAAATGATTATACAATACCCAAACATCCACAACTATCAGTTTTAGTACATACCATTCAGCATTTGAATGGGAAGTGGAAACCATCTGTGGAAAATCAATCATGGTGATGTGGTCATCTTTATCCAATATGAGATTGAATTCATTGAAATCTCCATGAATTAGCCCATGATTCCCAAGTTTGACTATTAGTTCCATAGCTTCATCATAAACTGAGGCAGGGTCTTGAACATGATGTACCTGACACCTGAAAGTATGGAAATAACAAATAGGTTATTTGTATATGTTCATAATTTTAATGAGTATAAAAATGTGTTTATGTCATTTCAATTCTTTACCTCCAGTTTCCTCCTCATTCTCATCACAGCATCTATTAAAGACCACACCAGGCTCCAACCCTGTCTCTTTTCCACTACCACTTCCTTTCTCTTATCTTCCTTGCAGCTCAATTCTTATTTCATTCATTCTACTTTCAACAGATTTCCTTCCACCTCATTTAAACAAAAACGTTTCAAGACAATTTCTTCTATGCTTTTAAGCCTAAATTCTTAGTCATTTCTATTTCTAGTCAGTTGACTTCTTTCCTCTCCTGACATACTTTCTTCACTTAACTACAGGGCACCACGCCTTTCAGATTTTTCTCTTTACTGTTCATTAGAGGGCAAAGTCCTCACTATCTTTATTATTATCCCATTTCTTTCACATTCAAATCTAATCCCAAATAACTCATTTGCTGCCTATATAACATACTGAGAATCAGAACACTTTTCATACCTCTATGACTGTGATCAAAGATATTACCATCTCTTGCCTGAACTGCTATATGTTTCCTAACTTATTTTCCCTAACTATTTCTTGGATCTGACTGTTCAATTTCCCCCTACTCTTGCCCATCCCACTTTCGTCACCCTGCTCTATATACTCCTTTGTTATCTCTCCAACCATGGCTGTGAACACCCAAGGGACAAAGCCCTTTCTTAACCAGAAATATTGCCTTGGCTAGTTTCCCTATGAAACTTTCTGGACTATCTTATATTAAATAGGAATCTCCTACCGCTAGCCTCTTCATTGAACTTTATTGATAGAATTTACTGATACATTAGACGTCAGATTCTAGATTAGATATTTCCTCGTTCAGTTTGAAGCCAGGAACTTTTTTGTTTACTGTTGAACTTGAAAAGTATTGGTATGTAACGGATCCTTCATAATTACCAAACAAATCAATTCATAAATGGCAGAGATAACTAAAACTGAGTTTTCAACTTATTTTTGCATACCTCTTTAGAAATTTCTAACTTCTCAGAAACAGCATTCCAACAATTTAATATAATTTACTTAAAAAGATATATCTTAAATTCATTTATTAGGACCTACATTTTCAAGCTTAATGAATACTTACAGGGGATAACCACTGATAAGCTCCATGATTACTGCATGGCGATTGTAATCAATTGGCTTTGGAACTGGAAATTTCCTCTCATATAATGCCTAAAACAGAAAAATATGAAAAGCTAATAAAATCGTATTTATAAAAGAACAAGGATGTTTTTTCCTACAAGGCTTTACAAAATTTTATTTTTAACCTAAGGGTATTTAATGCATGGTTTACTTATTGTAAGAATTACCTATAAAAATAAAATTGTTTCTTTGAATTAATTTTCCCTCTTAAATTGTACAATTACTATCTATTCTGTACCATGACTAAAGACAAAAATGAACATAAAAAATCCTTATAGCCTTAGGGTATTTTCTTTCTTTCTTTTTATGTGCCCTGTCACTTGCAGATATATGCTCACAATATTGCAATAGAAACAAATTTTGATTTAGGTTTTCTGGTGTAATAAAGAAGTCAGTCATCCTGAAGGTCAGGCATTTTAGTCTGTAAATCACCGAAGCTGCTCCCCAGAATACACTACATTATACACCAAGTAACAAGTATATACCATGGCAGTCTGAGCCAGATGCTACTTGAGACCATTCATACCTCTTCCTCTCTAACATCTGGAATGCCAATATTTCGACTAGGCCTTTGTTATTTATGTATTATTCCTCTAGTGTTCAATCTCCTGCCACCATAACTTACCTATAAACTTCTATCAGACCAGATACTTATGGTAATGCATAATTTAAAATTATCTACAGTAGATGTAGATATTTTATTTCAGTCTGAACCACTTTTGCATTTTTGTTGCTCAATTTTCAAAATTCTCTTTAACTGTCTATCAGCCAGTACCAAAAGTATACCCAGGATAGTCACTTCAGAATCACCTATACACATAGGGCTTACATCCCCTCATGTCTTGGCCTATACTTGATCTTATGCAAAGTCCTTTCCTTAAACTCATATCTGTCTTTACGAATTCACTCAACTCCCATTCACTTCACAGGATCTTCCTCTTCATGCTAATTCTAACATATAAACTTTTCTTTCTGTCTGTTATCTTTCCAACTTTAGAATAATCTGTATTGGCTAGTCCTTTGGTATTCAGTCCTTTAACCTGAATTACCAGTTACTTAATTTTAAAAGCGTTCTACTCAACCACCATCTTTTATAGATAGGAACTGAAAAATACCTCCCAGAAATTTTTGTTTACTTTATTTTAAAGAGCTGTGAGTCAATACAGACGAGTTTTAACAAGTCTTGGCAGAATAAGAGCATAGTATAATCTTAAAAATTATATAAACATTTGTCTACAACCGTGTTTCCCAACCTGAGAGTCTCAACCTCTTTGGGAGTTGAAGGACCCTTTTACAGGAAGAAACTTAAGACCATTGGAAATCACAAATACTTACATTACTATTCATTCATAACAGTGGCAAATTTATAAAGTAGCAATAAAAATAATTTATGATTGGGGTCACCATGGCATGAAGAACTATATTAAAGGGTTAGGAAGGTTGAGAACCACTGGTTTAGAAGAATATAGTATAACTCTCATAATGTGGGATTTGTTTCTAAAGGCTGTAAATTGTCATTGGATAATAAAAGAACTGTTCTGGCCCATGGCAAGGCATCTTAGAAACAGGCAGGAGAAATCCGAGCATAGATAAGGGGGAAGAAGGGCAGAGTCAGAGATGTGAGCTGCCACCAAGAAGGGAAGACATAAAGGAACTAAGGTAAGCTATGAAGTGCATGGCAAGACATAGATTAATAGAAATGGGTTAAGATTCCAGAGCTAGCTAGCAATAAGCCTGAGCCACAGGCCGAACAGTTTGTAATTAATATAAGACTTTGTGTGATTATTTGGGACCAAGCAGCTGTAGGTGGTTTATTTGGGACAGCTGGTCCAGATTTTGGGGCTAGGCCAGAAACTTCTTACTACACTACACTCTCAAGTCACAGCTTAATCTTTATTTTAGTCTTTTCCTTTTGGGAAAATATCAATGTATTTAAGAGTACCATGTGCAACCAGGTTTTCTTTCTTACCTTCAATGTGAACACACTTAAAAAGCATCCACTACTGCTTGGAGGAAATATTTAATGATTTCTGACAAGATGCTTCCTTAGAGCATAAGAGAAAAAAAAAATGCAACACACAGCATCCAGATTGCTTACTTATATTGCTTTAAAAACTCTCCTACCACTACTAACAATTAAAAGGGTCAGATTAAATAAACTATTCAAAGAAAAAAAAGCTGAGCTTCTAATTCTCAGCAACTAAGATTTTGTTGTTGTTGTTATGTGGGAATCAAACAGTGCAATCAAACTAAAATCTATGCCATTCAGATGACCCAGCAGGTAAAGACGTCTAATAGACGTGCATTTCATTCCAGAGACTCATTATGGAAAGGAATAAGTGAATTTTTCAAGTTATTCCCCTCCACACAAATGTAAAAACAAAACAAAAATAATGAAGTAAATTTTAACAAACCCTATTAGACACAACTGTTATTTTCTATTGTTGTTGGTAATATTTAAGCAGTGGAGATATTTTTAAAAATCTATGTGGCACATAGGTAACAGATACCATTTTATTCTATAAATATGTAAATTAATATTTTTCTTATTATGATAAAGAAAAATATTGGTCAATTTATCTGAAACAAGATTTCCGGATACTGTTTTCAATAAAAAGGACACTCATACAACCACACACATAAATACCTTCATTAAGAGTTCAAGTTGATTGTAGGACTGAGTTGGGGGTCATTAAGGTCTTTGTAATGGTTGGCTATAACGAACTACAGGTTATTATTATTATTTTTTAAAATAATGTATAATCATTAAAAAAATACCTTCATATAGGCAAATTCCTTCATGGCAGAGAGACGAGATAAATAAAGCCAAGAAACATTATGCCTGTGCTTATGGTAATCACGCTTGTTTTTCAGATTTCGAAAGGAGGTTCTTCCCAGTCTGTGAAGCTTCAGTGCAAATTGCTGTCCTTCTTTTGCAACAATGTAAACATCTAGAACAAAAATTGTAAAAGCATCGTTAGGACATTCACTCCAAGGGGTTAATAATTCTAACTTTATCTGCTTTCATACTATTTGCTTTCTTACCTAATACTTCTTGTACAAAACACTTCATATCCTAAATGACAACCCAGAATGGGTTTCTATATAAGTGTAAAAGAAAGCAGAGATTTACTTAGCCAAAGGGTACTACTGCTTTCAAAGATACTCAATACTTATATTTATCATTATGTCAAAACTATCACCCAAATTATCGGGTAAGCATTTCTAGCAAAGAAGTGCTAGGGATCTAATATAGGCCTTGCATGTAGCAGGCCAGTGCTCTATGAATAATTACATCCCCAGTCCAAGAAAAGTGATTTAACTTTTTCTGTTTCAGGTTCAATTCAACTGCTTTGATGACCAGCAAGTTAGAATTTCACTCTGTAAGTAAACTAAAGATCTTCTTAATAAGTAATTTGCCAACTAACAAAGTATGTTATTTGTAATATTGACGTTTAGGACATATTATAAGTATTTTAAGAAATTCTAATCATTTCCATTAAAATAGGCCATTATATCTTTACTGACAGATATAATTCATTACACATTTTTTTGAAGTTTGGTAGTATCAAAATTTATATACTTTTTATCCCGTTATGAACTGAATTGTGTTCCTCAAAATTCCCTCACAGAAGCACTAAACTTTAATGTAACTATCTAAAGATAGTGTGTGGTGATATACTCTGTATTTAATAAAGTCTGTCTGAAAAATCAGAGGACAGCCAAGCCTCACATATATTTTAGCCATGAAGGTCAGAGAATGGTCATCCATGACTTTAATCTCAGCACTCTGGATCTCTGTGAATTCAAGGCCAAACAGAGCCAGGCACACATCTTTAATTAATCAATCTTAGCATGACAAAATTGAAGGCAGACCTGACCCTTTCACTTCTACTCCCTTTTGATTGAGGACTCAGAGGATTCAGACTGAGGATCTGAGAACATGGTTAGGTGAGAAATGGTTGTGGCTTGTTTCTCTGTCTCTATCTTTTGGATTCTCCCCAATATCTGGCTACAAGTTTTTATTTATAATACCAAATAGAATTCATGCAATAACAGAGACTTCTATTAGTACTCACAATTAGAAATTAATGAAACTCAAATCACTACTGCTCAGAAACTGGTAAGACCAACCAAAGAGCAACCATCCCACTGTACCCATACAATTATGAGAAAAGTACCTGCTGATATACAATGCCAACAAGAGTAAAAAGCAGACAGAAATTAAGGTATAAGATCCTGAGTAATGCTTACTTTCACTCTTGGCTACAATCTCAAGTGAACACAAAAATAACTCTAAATATTTTTAAATACTGTAGCTGTTTTTACATAGAAAATTTCTCATAGTAAATAAATAGTCTTAGTTATGGATATAACCAACAGAAAATGAACTGAAATTTATATTTGAAATAAGATTAGTTTTTACTGTACTTTCTACTTTTGCAATGCTTATCATTTTACTATTCAACTATTTTTTAAAAAATTAAAAGATAAAAAAATCTGTTTCATAAGAACTTAGTTTCTACACAGTTAAAGTATTTACAATTGCTAATTCATAATTTAAAATTCAAAAGTAACAACTGTAATAATAAACAGGGAGCTTATCTACTTATATATTCATGTTTATTTTCATGTGCATATGCTCTCCCAACTGCAACTATAAATACATACTATAATTTGTAAATATGGAAGGCATGCTAACCATATAAAATCTCACAGGAACCCTTTTGGGGGTAAGTTTCTTAACAATTATTTATTTACAAGTTTAATTTTGCTTTCCCAGTTTAGACAATGTAAATTAGGTAAGAAGGACAAAAATTGTATACAGGAGGCTATGGTTCAAAATGAGCCACGCATACTCTTGTTGTCTTTCACAAAAGAAGTAAATGAATATGCAACTATTTGCTCCATGGCATTTTAAAATGCTGTTAGTTCTGTGTTACCGTGACAGAACAATGTGCCTGTGGTATTGATATTCACTATCTTCCATTACTTCCTTTTGATATGTATTACAAATTATTACAAATGCATCCCTTATCAGATATAAAGTAAGAGCAAATATAATATTTACCAAAGATATAAGCTATTAAAAAGTCAGGAAGTTCAGCTGAGTGGTAAAATGTGTGCTAGCATGTATGAACCCTGAAAATTCTTGGTATTACTAAAATGATAATGGACTTATGAATTATAACCTACTAAATTATTGTTAATAAATATAACAAACATATTCCTAAATCTGTATGGCTTATGATCAACTTTCTTACTGTTTAGATGGACTATGAAACAAAATGAAAGAATGTTTTCTCAAAGTAAAATAAAAACTCAAGCAAAGACAATGTTTTCAACAACATGACTAGTACATACCTGACTCTTTGCCAACACCCATCTGGTTTCCAACAGATTCAATTACCTGCCTAGAAGACAGTGTTTTCAAAGCTAAGTAATCATAACCAGCATTTGTCAACCGATAGCCCTGGACAGCTAGACAAAAATTAGATAAGAACATTATTTAGTTGCACTGTAGCAAAAAGATATATCAACTCAAGCCAAGCACTGAAGATGGAAAGCCTTTTTCTAAGTTCCCAATTTCTTCTCTATTACAGAACTACTTAAAGTCTGATTTATGCATAGACATCATTTTGAGAATTTGTAAAAAGATATACACAAACTCAAAAGCATTTAAATTCAGGTTATTTTGTATAGATCTGACCATGAATTTAAGTCCATTTTTGTATATAACCATTATCTTCTTTACTTTTTTTCAATAACTACTTTTTCTTATATTAAAAGATCTGCAACAGACTTTTAAACTTTCAACCTTCATCACTGATGGTCTGAGAATAAATGCTCTAGAGTGTCGAGAGAGGGTGAATTTTCATAACTGTATGACTATCCTACTTGTTCTCGGTATGATCTTGCTACTTTCTCTGCCTTCTTTGATTTGAGTGGACTCTATGATTGTTTTTGAGCAATTCAATATGGCAGAAGAACATGTCAGTTCTTCATTGTCTAGTAAAGCAACCTGTACTTTATGCCCTTTGGAGGTTGGCTCTACAGAAAACCAATTAGCTGAAAATTGACAAATAATGTAGTATAAAATACTTACTTTTAGTATGTTCCCAAGCTATAAGTTTATGCTTCACTAATTCTCTCAAAACTTTATTACAGCCACCATGTTTCAGGCTAGCTATAGAAGCAATCAAACTGCAGGGAACAATTTCATGGTTCTTCATGCCCATTTCAACCTGAAAGGATAATTATGATGCTATAAGCAACATGAAGCCTTGTCTATTAAAACCTTGCTAAGAAATTAGCCTCTTGAAACTTTCCCAACTAAGTAGATCTCTAGCCACAGCTGTGTAACTTTAGCCATAGCTGTGTAGCCTAACAGGAAGAGATTTTGAGAAATTCAGCTGTCAAGCAAATGTAGGCTACAACATATTAATGGTCACTACTATGGTTATACTGTCCCTAGATAGAAAGATCTTAGGGGATTGTTGAATGCATGTTCTGTGGCCAAACATAAAGGTAGCATGTGACTATAATTCTATGAGACAATATTATTTCCGTCTCCACCATGTTAACTTTCTTCTTGATAAATACATTTAATCACTGCTACTGTCTCTCAACTTCAAAAGGGAAAACTTAGTTCTTGAAAAGCTAATGACACGTGGCTGATAATACTTAACACCTAAACACCTGTTTTAAAAAATATATATTAAGCATGATTGAGATAACTGAAATAGAGGCAAAGAAGCTAACAGAAAGAGGGGGTGAACACGGAAAGATAACATTGGTGGCATCCGTCTGAGGCTGGAATGTTAAGTTCAACGACTAGGTAATTCCTTAGGGAGCTTATAAATTTTGGAAGTTGTCTCACCATAACTAAGCATTTGTGACTTTTAATTCATTTTTAATGTTCTGTTTCTGTCTCCCTAACCTTCAAAGACACTTCTTGACTACCCCATTTTGTGTGTGTCTCTCAATATAACAGTCCTGGCTGTCCTGGAACTCACTTCATAGACCAGGCTGGCCTCAAACTCACAGAAATACACCTGCCTCTGCCTCCAGGGACTACGCTATTCTTGTCAGCCATTGAGAAATAAATGAATGTGCTAAGAAGAGCTGGAAAGCCATTATTTAAAAATGCTATTTAGGAAAAAAAAAAGCCCAGGTTAATTAAGGCAGTTACAGGAGAAAGTGCAAGCCACATTTCTTTTGGATCTTTCGTCTGCTTGATAAATTTGTAAATGCTACCTACTTAAGACTAATTACAAAAATCTTAGCTATAAAGGCTCAAAAGAATATCTGAACCAGGCAACTCACATTACACATCCTGTTATGTAATTATGTAAAATGATCCTTCTCCTTACCAAAAGATAATGACTCCTAAACAAAGATTGACTTATTCTAATCTTAGATGCATACATATCTTGATCTCTGCGCAATACAACTAACACTATACAATCAAATTTTGTCATTTTCCTAATTGAAACATTCACTGGCTTTAATACATAATGTTAACTAGGCCTGCAAGGGCAAGAGTACATGATTTGGTTCTCAACTTTTCCCTGTACATCAACTCTTTGACCCAGCCACACTGGCAATTCCTTTCTTGAAGTCTTTTCCATCTTTGGGTTTTTGCTCTTATTAAGGTTATATTCTTTACCTCCAATGACACCTCTTCTCCCCATAGGTAATATTCCCCTGGTTCGGGGTCAGAGACGCGATACAAACCAACTTTGTGGTTTGATTAAAATAGGAGTAAAGACAAGATTTTTTGGATTCAGGCAGTCTCCATCACTATACAACTCAGATACTTTCTATTTCTTTATCCTTTGTCACCCTCATAACTCGATAATGACATTACTAATTTATTGAATTACTTGACAATGAAAGGTATTTCCCCCGTCTGTTTTGCACTCTGCTGAACAGCATAAAACCTGACAAATGTGTTTTGTTTTTTAAATGAATCAGGGGGAACATTATGTTGCTGGGTCTATTACTTGGAATCTAACAGGCCTCCTTTTAAGGACTTAAATACTCTCTCCCTAGTTTGAAAACCAAGGATCACTGAAGAGCCGGGCAGCAGAGGTACGAGCACTCCTGAAGCAAAGAAACAGAAAGGAAGGCTTTGTAGTATTTTGAAAAAGATACCTTTCCCCATAAAAGCTTAGTCTGGTACCCTTAATCCAGACCTAAGCCTCGGAAACGACACCCAGACCAGAGCCCTCACGCTCAGCTCCCAGAGGCTTTAGAGGAGCAGGATGAGGATCGATAAGCGAGGAACGTGTGCTTCTTACCGCGGTCAGAACCCTGAAGTCATAACTGCTCAAGTACCTCAGCTTGGCCACGTTCACTTTCCCCATGCTTGCCAGGCTCCAACAGGTTCACGCCCAACACGCAAAGCTGCTGGGTAATCTCGCGGGCTGCACGCCCGCGCAGGCGCAGTATTTACGGTTCTTATTGATAGGTAAAATTTCATACTATACTAGTATTGAAAAAATGTTATATTTTCTCGTCTTAGAACTAAAACCCTTAGAAAAGTGATTATTCAGTCTTTCGGTACTTTTTTCTTTTTACATGTGACTGATTTGGCGGCTTGCAACCGTTTCTTATAATAAGCCACGTTACTTTTCAGAGCTGCCAGGACCTGATCTGAAAATAAGGCTCCACTTCCGGAAGCAAGGGCATTCGGGTCAGGGGAGGGGCAAATTTTTTCCCTTTCCAGACCTGTGTTGCTTTATTGTTGCAGCTGTCTGTTGAAAGATCTGGTAGTAGAATGACCTGGCAAGACCGCAGGCAAGCAGAGCCGCTGGAAGGAAGGCAGCAGAGCGCCATGTGCGGTCTCTCTGCTGTTCGTGCCTTTCCCGCTGAGGAGGACTGGGTTAGGAGCACCCGGGTGCTGGCTGGGCGCCGGCCTCAGCTGCCGGGCTGGCCAAGGACGCGGACTCCAGGACTGGTTGGTTAGGCGGAGCTGCTGTCCTTATTTCCCGGTGCCCGCTTCCAAAGGAAGATCGCCTTTTGATGTTTCTGGGGGTCTATGAGCAATTGAAAGGATTTATGGGAGACTTCCATATTGAATTTGCAGCTCCTCGCTATGCCTATCTGAAATCGTGGGGTCTTTACCCAAGACACAGATGTTTAAGTCGTACCTTCTTCACGACAACAGTGTGACTTACGTGACATTTAGTGTTTGCGTTCTGATTTCATGAATTATATTTTAAGACTTTAAGCAGCAGATCTTTTGGTCTACTCGTGGGTTAAACTTGGGCTCTACATACTATCGTCCAGTGTTATTTATTATTGGCTTTATCTTTAACGAGATTGCTAACCACTGGTGCGTAATTTTTTTTTTTTTTTTTTTTGAGAAGGTACTAAGCCAACTTTGCGTTAAATGTTGGAATTCATATACTTTGAAGTTCCTACCATTACTCGACTCCTCGTTTCCAAGAACCAGTGTATTGCCTTGTGGTGCTGGTATGTTGCTCCAGCCAGGAAGCTAGCTCTTTCATAAAGCAGACTCTAGATCTAGATCATAGACAACAGACTATGGTGTGCGATGTCTTTCCAGCTACAGTATTTGGTACTCGGAAATGGGATCGAAACAGAATAACCCCTACCTTTGGGGGTCTTGTGTACTTGAATACAAGGCTCTAATTGGGCCTAATTAGTTAAGATCAGTTCACTTAATGGAAGTTTTCTTTCTTCGTTAACATTAGAAAATGTAAAAACAAAGCATTTGAGAAAACTACATTGTTTGTCAGTCTTGTCTTCTTAGCATTGCTCCAGAAAGCCACCACCAATTCAGTGGGTTTGGATCTAAGTTCTGGAATAGCAGGGGTAATCAGAGTTCATATTTTTCATTTTTTCAGTATTGCTTATTTTTAATAAAAGTGTCTCGGTAATAAAGTTGGTTATAAGTAAAGGATTCAAATTCAGTCTTCCTCTCTCGCACATTTAATGTTGGTTTAACCAGTGTTTATCAACTTTCCTAATGCTGCTACTCTGTTAGAGTTCCTCATGTTGTGACTCCCAAGCTTAAAATTGTTTTTGTTGCTACTACATAACTAATTTTGTGACTATTATAAATCACGAAGGGAATCTTGGAGATAAAGCCAAGGTGTCACGACCCAAGTATTGAGAACCACTCATACAGAATATTCTTTACCCATCACCAAATAAGGATACCAGATTTTTTTGCTAGGCTTCAAGGGAATGCCCTTAAAACTTAAAAACCCTTAAAACTTAATCTTATGGCAAAGGAGCTGAGTAAGAAATTACTAGATGTGACAGAAAAGCCAAGGACTCAGCATCTTGAATTTCCTTTTACCACATTTTCCTACTACAGTCAAGCTTATACATACACACTTGCTTCTCATAAAGTGAAATTCTTGAGTGTCTAAAGTTCCTGGAACTCACTCTGTAGTTCAGGCTGGCCTTGGTCTCAGAGATTCACCTGCCTCTGCCCACCAAATGCTGAGATTAAAAGTGTTTACCACCACTGTCTGGCAAGTTCTAACTTTTTAGTCAGGAATTCACTGTATTTAACAATCTATATCACCCTCTTGAGTCAAATTGCAATTGTGTCTAATTTTTTCTTGTACAGGTCTCTTTCCTCACCACCTCCCCTTCACCTGTAATGTTCTTCACATTTTTTTTTTAATTTCTTATTCCCAATTGTAATATAACTCCTATATATGATTCTTCAAGTTCTATTTACCTCATGAAACATTTATTATTTCAATGTTTATTTCCTAGATTGGATCTCATAAATTACTACATTTGTGACTTAAAGCAGTAAAAATGATTTTTTCCGTAGTTCTGAAAGCCAGAAACAAAATAATTTTTCACTGGGTCAAAATCTACGTGTTGGTATTAAGTGAAAAATAAATTAGACTCAGACAAATACCACATTTTCTCATATATTCCAAACCTTAATTTAAATGGTATGTGTGTGTGATATGTGTTTGTGATTGTATATTGGTCATGAAACTGAAAGGGACTCACCAATGAGGAGGAAGAGCTAAAAGGAAATTGGAAATGAGATAGTACTAGAGTGTATTTAAAAAAAATACCAGAAGGTAGTTCTGACTGGGTGAGTAAGAATCCACTTTAGTTCACAAGGAGTTCTGAAGAAAGTAGACTTCATATAAAATGTAATATTAAACACTCAGTACTAGTCAGGTAAGCAGACTTTAAGTGAGATTCAAAAAATAGAACAGTGACATAAAATGTCACTTGTGTTGACTGGTTTGTGACAACTGTATTATAGAGAATTATTCTTGAAAAATGCTTTTAACTGGGTGGTGGTGATATACAGTTGGTCCAAGAAGTACTTTATCAAAGTTCCAAATTGCTAAAATGTTTTCCAGTTATATTTAGTGAAAGGCAGTCACTATGACTGCCAAACACTAAGCTTTCCCCCAAAGCCAAGTTTATAAATACCTCAAAATAGCTTCTGGAACCCCAAAATGTTCTAGAAAGGTTAGGCATGAGGATGTTTCTTGCTAGTTTTGGGAAGCCTCTATGCATGAAAGAGGTTCATATGACTTCCTTTTTATGAATATGACTACTGCTCCTTTTTAGGTGGGTCTTCAATGATTTTTTTTTTTCAAATTTCCAGCTTTGTTAAGCTGCTGTGGACAGTCAAAGTACATCTGCAAATGTTGGAATCAGTTTCCATTTCCCAGATAGACTAAACTCATTTCTGAATCTGGAGCATGCTTGATAATAATTGAAGGTTGGCATTAATTGATATGTGGTTCTTACTGTTCTTGTTAAGATGATTTGCTTTACAGAAGCAAATAGAACATATGCCTGTATGAAATAAAAGCTTTCAATAGAGTTCATACAAAAATATCTTTTTGTTAACTATTTTTAAACCTTTAATTGTTTCTGTAAATATTAGTGGTGGTACATTCTATACCTCTTGTAAAAGTCACTGAAACCATTGTAATGAGTCTTTCTCTGACCCTCCAGTGAGCTACCAAATAATGATGTGGAGACTTATTATTAGTTATGAAAGCTTGACTTTAGCTTAGACTTCTTTTTAACAAGCTCTTATAATTTAAATTTATATTAATCTACATTCTATCATGTACTGCCCATCCTGCTTCTTCTGTTTCTTGGAGTCTTTCACATCTAGATACATCTCCTCGTCTTCCTTTCTCTTCCCCGAAATCTAGCCTCTATCTCCTGCCTAGCTATTGGTCATTCAGTTTTCTTTATTACAATAATCACAGCAAATACACTTTATACAGTGTAGACATATTCTACAACAACTGATTATTCAGTTTGGATATATTGAATCTGTATATAAACCATGAGGGCTTTACTCTCATGGCTTCTGCTTTGGGTAATTTTCTATCCCTTTAAGTTTTCTAAGGAATTTTTATACTAGTTTTCCAAGTTTCTGAACAATTTTGCCTTCCTCCAATGGATACAGAAAATGTGACATATCTATACAATGGAATATTATTCATCCATAAAGAGCCATGACATTTACATGAACAGGGCCAGAGCTGTAGATCATCACATTAATAAAATAAGCTAGATTCAGAAAGACAAACATAGGTTACTATGCTGAGTCTGAGTTTTAAAATGAGGTGGAATGCAGTGGTATGTTATATATTTAATAAAACCAGTCTGGAATATCAGAGATCTATCCCACAGTCAGTCCAGGAGGATCAGAGAGTGGTAACTCAAACCTTTAATCCCAGTACATCTGAGTTTGCAGACAGTTTGGTTTACAGAGGGAGTTCCAGGCCCCCAGGCAGGCAGTGGTGGTGCTATGCCTTTACTCCCATAATTTCAGAGACAGAGATCTTTCTGTGTTTCTGTGAGTTCAAAGCTAACTACCAAATAGTAGTAGCCCATGCCTGAAATCTTAACCTGGATGTGAAACAACTGAGCTAAGAAGGTATTTAAGGCAGGCATAGGAAGACAGATGAGGCAGTAGAAGCAATGAGGACAAGGCTGAGGAAACTGGAAGACAGCTGGGTGAGATTTGACTATTTGACTAAGGTGTTTCCTCTCTGATATTTCAGCCTTTCTCTGATATCTGGCTCTGAGTTTCCTTTATTACAACCAGAATTCATGCAACACTTGGTGTCCAACTTTGGGGCATGAATTCTGCCCCCCAAAAGCTGCTTGCGGGCCAGAGCAAAACGTGGCCATAGAAGTAATTGCAGGCTGGCTAGGCTTTCTGTTCTTAGTTATTCTCCAGTCTTAGGCAAACTGGCCACACATGTTTCTCTTTCACTTTCATCTGGGTTTTTCAGACAATGGCCTCTTTCTCCTGGTGGATTGTGGGTTTTTTCCCATCTTTTCAGACCCCTCCTTGGGCTGCTATCACACTAGGTAACTGCCCCACTTCACAGTCATTTGAATCATCACTGACAACTAGATTGGTGAGCAAATCGGATTTTTTTTTTCCCCAAAGGGGAATTTGTTTAAGGCAATGGAGGAGTCTTTCTATGATCTTTCTTTAGACATTTTGATAATGGAACCAGCAAAGGAAAAGATAAAGTAGATAGGATTATCATAATGTTATCATATTGTTTATTATGAATATTTTTTTGATTTCTGTTTTATCATTTAAAAAGTCAATTAATGTGAATGCCAAGAAAAAAGTCTTTAAAAAGCCTGTTAAGAGAGAACACAAAGATCTTCAAACCCAAACAGAGCAATATAAAAAGCCAATATCAGCAATATCTAAGATTATACAAAAACAGCCTAAGGTTATCAAAAGTCAACATTAATATAGCCAGTAAACTTTTAAAAAAATCACAAATTGATAAAAATAGTACAGAAGCTAGTTAGGCTCCAGTAAAAATGTTAGAATTAAGGAGAATAAAAGAAGCAATTGTGGCATATGGGTTGCACTAATCATTTGTAAAACAAATGTGAAACAGTTGGTCATCATGTAACCGGATCACCCCTAAGGACTGGTTAGATATGGTTACTGCTGTTTTAGAGGCAGAAATACTTTTACAGTAGAAAGCATGGTGGAAGGAGGAGGCTAAAACAATAGAACAAAGAAGCAGAGCCAGAGGCATAGAAGTCTCTCAAGACTGACCTCTTGGGAAAGGGGAATATGCTGATATTGAAAGGCAGTCTTTATACAATGAACATATTCTGAATTTATGCTGCATGGCAGCTTTAATTGCCTGGGATTGAATTGAAGAACTAGGAAAGAAAACTGAATCCTTTGCAAAAGTAATTCAAAGCCCAAAAGAAATTTTTATAGAAGTTTTGCAGAGATTAACTACAATGGTAAACAGAATGGTACCAGATTCAGAAGCTAGGCAAATAATAATTGAATCACTGGCTTTTGAGAATGCTAATACACAATGTAGAAGAATACTTAGACCATTAAAAACAAGGTCAGCACCCTTGGAGGATTGGATTTGTGAGAAAATTAACCTAGAGTCTTATGACAGTGATGATAACTGGGTAGGAGAGGCTATTCTAGATGCATAAGAAAAAGTCAAAATGATAAAAGTTCCAATTGTGGAAGGCTAGGTAACATAAAAAGAGATGTAAAAAAGGTGTTCCAAGAAGAGAAGCTGCTTTTGTTAGGAATAATCTCAAGACAACACTCCCCCCTTCTGGAGTATGCAGAAGGTGTGGAAAAGGGAGACATTTGACAAATAAATGTTAAGTCAACAAGAGACAGACAAGGTAACTTTCTGCCTCCAGGAAATGCCCCAAGGGGGCTTTCAGAAGCCCCCATATCAAATCTAGTTCATTCTTACCCTGCCATCATGGAGGAAACACCATCCCAGAATAATTAAAGAAATTAAAACCTATTTTAAAAAGACATATTGCACAGACTGAAAGAAAATCTATAGAAAAGGAAAAAAATCAGTAAAAATTATAAAGTGAATATTTTGGCAAGCTTTTATTAATGTACAAAGGCCAAAATTAAAAGTACAAATAAATGATGTTATTATTGAAGATTTATTAGACACAGGGGTAGATGTATCAATAATTTCACCAGAGTCATGGCTTACAAATTGGCCCCTTCAGGAGGTAAATGCTCAGTTTTTGGGAACTGGGTTGTTATCAAAGGTAAAACAGAGTGCAAAATGGCTTGAATGTATAGGACAGAAGGACAGGGGAATATTAAAGCCATATGTGTCTAACATTGCTATAAATTTATAGGGATGAGATTTACTCCAACAGTGGAACACACAGACATATCTGTCTAACATTGCTATAAATTACGGGGATGAGATTTACTACAACAATGGAACACACAGATTTATATTCCTTCAAACACAGAAATAAACCATAAACTAGCACATATTTCCAGAAAAACATTAGAAAGTATTATGAAAAACAGTCACAGACCATCCAGGTTACAGAAACAAGGCACAAAGGCTGCTGATATTTCAAAGATACCATCAGAACTACTTTTAAAATGGCTAACAGAGAAACCTATATGGGTTCATCAATAGCCTTTAACAAAAGAGAAATTGTAGGCCTTAGACCAATTAGTACAGGAGCAGTTAAATGCTCAGCATATAGAAGAATCAATCATCCCTTGGAATTATCCTGTATTTGTTATTTTAAAAAAATCTGGAAAGTGAAGAATGGTAACAGATTTAAGAGTGATAAACAAGATGATCTTGCCAATGGGCTCTCTACAGTCTGGAATTCCTTTGCCTTCTCTGTTACCTAAAGAATGGCCTATTACTGTTATTGATTTAAATAACTGTTTCTTTACAATACCTTTACAAGAACAAGGCAAAGAAAAATTTGCCCTTATAGTGGAGTGTAGTGGGCTACTGAACTATAGTTATGCCATCATATGAAAGTATTCTTAAGAATTAAGTGCTAAATCTATCTTGGGTAAAAATGTTCTCTAGACCAGTTCTAAATTCCTATACAATGTGACTTTGAGCTAAAACTCAACTGCCTGACCATTTAACTGTTATCGCTTCAGTTTTATAAACAGTTTCCACAAATAAAGCTTGCTTTCTGTACACATCACAATTGTGTTTTTCCCTCTTAAAAACTCAAAACTCAAACCAATTTGAAGTCATGGATTTTTCCTTCGAATCTACTTGGAACAGCCCCATTAGTGGCTAATAAAGACTCCATTCTACTTATTCAGGCCTCTTGTGAGTTTCTCTCTTCAGGTACTCCATAACAGTAGAAGGGCTACTATTTGTGGAGAAGACAGAAGGGAGGAAAAACAGGAGAGGGTAATGGGCTATGAATACAATTAAAGTATATAAAATACATGTGTGAAAATTTTATAGTGAAAGCTGTAGCCAGGTGTTTCTTGGATCTTGCCTTGCCCAAGGTCTAATCTCTCCCACTCTTGGTCCTTCAGTTGTTTATAAAATAATTGCGTAGATGTCTATATTAATTAAAAGCTGTTTGATCTAGTGTTCAGGATGCTTGTTAGCTAGTTCTTTCATCTTAAATTGCCCCCCCCCCCCTTTAGGTTAATCTCTGTATTGCCATGTGGCTGATGTCTTACCAGTACAGTCACATCTTGTTTCTCCTGGAGGCTCACAGAGGCTCCCTGACTTAACCCTTCTTCCTCCATATCTCTTTTAGATTTTCTGCCTGAATTATATCCTGTCTCACCATAGGCCAAAACATCTTTTTATTAACAAGTGGTAGCAACACATATTTACAGCATATAGAAAGACCATCTCATATCAGAAAGCCACTATTTTGTTCGATGAATATATGTTAATAAAACAAAAGTGCATTCATAATGTGACACGTTATATTAAATCTTTTTAGTATCCATTTTTTATTTTGAATTAACTCAGGATTGTTGGCAGAATCTGTTAATTGTTCCAAATACTGATTATTTCCTTTTTACCCTTTTCAATAACAGCTACTGATTATGAGTTTGACACATGGTACCCAAGCCAATGACCATCTTTTCCAGTCTTAGAGTAAGTTTTAGATTGTGTTTTAAAGTTTTTATTAAGGGGCATGATTGTATAAATTATACAAACAGTATGAGTATTACATTTATAAAAATGGGCATATGTTTTCGTTAGTTTTATTCTAATCTGTAGGCTGAATCAGCTTCTGCCATGCAGGTGACTAGTCTAAGGCTATGTGTGAAAGTTGAGGTAGGGCTGTTATTTTTAGGTAACCTCATAGAGAAAGATTCCTTCTCACTCTACGTGCTTACTCTGAATATCACAAGAAAGAGAAAGGCACTCCATTTATGCTATGGCAGAATCTTTGATTATATGAAAATAATTATATCCCACGAATATAGATGAGATCTTAAAATTTAATGTAAATTTATTGAAAATAATTTTTAAATAATATATTCTGATTCCAGTTTCTCCTCCCTCAACTACCCAGATCCTCCTCACTGACCCAAGGCCACACATTTTCTTACTCTTTCATTAGAAAAGAAACAGTTGGACATGGTGACACACACCTTTAATCCTAGTACTCCAGGGAAGAGGCAGAGGGATCTTTGAGTTTGAGGCTACCCTGGTGTACAGAGCAAGTTCCAGAATAGCCAGGACTATATGGAGAAACATTTTCTTGAAAAACCAAATTAAAAAAAATAAAAGAAGGAAAAAATCAAGCATATAAAACCAACAAAGTAACTAGGACTAAACAAAGAAACGAAAATGTAGAAAAAAAGGAGCCAAAGAAAATGCATAAGAAACAGACATAGAAAAACATTTGTACACACAAAAATCCCATAAAAGACAAAATTAGAAGTCATAATATATAAGCAAAAGACCTGAAAGGTTAAAAAAAAAAGCCCAGAAAAGCATTGTGAGATGAAAAACCTCCAAAAATACTATTGAGATTACTTGATGTTGGCCATCTACTACTGGGAAGGGGCTTGCTCCTAAGTGTGGTTTGTATATCCAATAAAATTCAATTGGAGAAAACCAATTTTTCCTGTGTGAGAATTTGGGTTAGGGATGGGGCTTATGTCCACTTCTCCTCTTAACTCTTGTCTTTGTTTGGAGGGTGTTCCATTCCTCGTTTTTTGTTGCTGTCTCTGGATCTTTGGAATGCATGATCAGGCTGTGGGTGGCCTGATAGGGAGTGTTCCCTGTCCCTTCTAGGTTTGACCACTGAGAGTCCTGGATAGGAAATGTTTCGAGGTATTGGGGGATGAGATAGAATAGGGGGCAGGAGAGAGTCCCTAGGAAGGATGAAAGTGAAAGCTCAGTCTGTGGTGTGGAGGGAGGTTCAGCAGATTCCTCTGAGAGTTAAGTCAGAGAGGTTGGACAGACCCCTCTGTGGTTTGCTGCGGGTCTAGGGATGAAATTGGGGAATTTGCAGTGCAGGACAGAAAGGAGTGTAAAGTCTGTCCATCTGATTTACATGCCACTGCGGTCTGTGGGTTTCTAGGTAGAGAGAGCCTCTGGGTTTTGGCAGCTGACACAAAGAGATGGGGTTAGGGAGGAAGGTTGGGTTTGCTTTGTGTTTTTTATAATTTTGATTTTAAATGAGTGTGAGTTTAATCAGGAGTGAACTTTTAAGACAGATTTTATTAGATTATTTTATGTAAAATTATCCATGTTTAAAGAACAATTATATCTTTAAGTATGTAAGTCATGAGCATAAGAAATTTTTTATGTTAACTCTGAAAACTCATTTTTCTTTTTTAAAAGAAAATTTTAAATTCATTTTACATACCAACCACAGATCGTCCTCTCATCCCTTCTGCTCCCCACTCTAGACCATCTCCTCCCATCCCTTCCTCCAAAAGGGTAAGACCTCCCATGGGGAGTCAGCAAAACCTGGTACATCCAGTTAAGGCAGGTCCAACTCTCTCTTCCACCCTGCATCAAGTCTGTGCAAGGTGTCCCATCATAGATAATGGGCTCCAGAAAGCCAGCTCATGCACCAAAAGTAGATCCTGATCCCACTGCTAGGGGCCCCTCAAACAGCCCAAGCTACTCAGCTGTCTTCTGTACGCAGAGGGCCTAGTCTGGTCCCATGCAGGCTCCACAGCTTTCTAAAGTTCCCAACTTCCCATTAGCTTGGTTCAGTTGTTTATGTAGATTTCCCTATCATGATCTTGACACGCCCCCCCCCCCAATATAATCCCTCTTCCCTTTCTTAGACTAGACTCCCAGAGCTCTACCTGGTGTTTGGCCATGGATTTCTGCATCTGCTCCATCAGTTTCTAGACAGAGGTTCTATGATGACAGGGTATTCACCAATCTGATTACTGGGGTAGGCCACCTTAGGCCCTCTTTACTATTGCTAGTAGTCTAAACTGGGGTCGTCTTTGTGGATTCCTGGGAACTTCCCTAGTACCAGGTTTCTCCCCAACCCCATAATGTCTCCTTCTATTAAGATATCTCTTTCATCTGGCTGCTACATCTGTCATCCCATTGATCACCAGGGTTGATTTGACTAATCTGGCTCGCTGGGTGGGTGTCTTCTTTTTCCCATGCTCCATGTGCATCACCCCTGATGCTGTGTCCTTGTTTGTTTGAAGAGGACAACACCCCTGCCCCCATAGAGGAGGGTCAGTCTTTGGTAAGGGTATACAAGTAGCTGTGTTTCTCTGATATAACCTCCAAACAAGCTTTCATGAAGTTATTTGGTTTTAATTCTTAGAGACTTGAAGGTTATATTGTGAAAAGGAATTCTAGCCTCTGAGGTATGATTATTATCTGATTATGCTAGTATATCAGTGCAAACACTGAAGCGGAATGCTGATCCCATGGTACTGATATCAGAAGGTTATAATGAGGGTGGATAGGGAATACAAACTGCAGCTAGGATAGTTTAAAATATGCTGCTAAAGCACCTGAAGAAAATCGTACCCCTTTTCATCACCAAAATACTTAGGCAAACCAAGTTTCCTAAACCAACAGAGCATCCAATATTTTTCTTGGTGGTAAAAGTTTGGTGGCTTTGGTGTTAAGAACAACAACAAAATAAAGATGGCAATTCTAAACATTTCTCTTCAGCTTCATACTGAAGATAAAATGGGGCAATTAGACAAGAAAAGCAACATAAGGCATCCAAACTAGGAAAAAGGAAGTTAAATAATTTCTATTCACAGATGACATAGTTTTTATGCAGAAATTTCAAGGTATACATGAAAAATAGATCGGAACTAATGAGTTTAGCATGGTATAGGATATTTGCTTAATGCAAACTCTTTGATGAAAGAAGACCAAGGAGACACCAAAATAAATGATATTGGGAAACAAAGAGCATTGCTGGAAAAGCTGGTGAAATTTGAACTTTGGTTCATTATTCTGTAACATTTAAAAAAATCTTCATAACGTATTTATTTCAGCTATGTAGTTAATGGTAACCTTAAGTTAGGTAGCTAGAAGGGCTAACTGAACCCCTACCTGTTTGTCTTTTGTTTTCCTTCTACTTTCTTCCCACTGCCCTTCTTGTTTCTGTGCTGTCTCTTTAAATTCTCATTTTGATAGACCACTATGGTGGAATTTAAAATTGGGAGATTAAAGGAAATGGCACCTTCTGTGTAATACTTCTTCAAGTCTAAAATGATTTCAAAGCACAAAATTTCAAAACATCTCTAATCTACATGTCTTCTTACTTATTCTCTGTGTTTTTGGTTTACAACTTTCTCTCCTTATAGAGAATCTATTTAGGGATAATGCTGTGTATCCTGAATTCTAAGGTATACTGGCTGGTTTTGTGTGTCAACTTGACACAAACTAGTCATTAGAGAAGAAGGAGCCTCAGGCTGAGAGAATGCCTCCATGAGACCCAGCTGCAAGGCATGTTTTTTTTTTTTTTGTTTTGTTTCAATTAGTTATCATTGGGGGAGGGCCCAGCCCATTGTAGGTGATGCCATCCCTGGGCTGGTGATCCTGGGTCCTACATACATATAGTTCACATATAGTTCTAAAGTTTACTGGATTATCACTTAAGTGATCTTTTAACAGGACTTTATCTCTGCATGCCAATGAAGTTGATAAAAGCAGTCAAGATACCATAGTTTTTACATGCTAATATGAAAGACTGGCTATAAGTATTAAAAATAACTAATCTAAGCAGACGATGTTGTTTCCAGCACTTTTAAACAATAACATTAATTGGTTTTATACCTGGACTCCTCATTTTTTACGCTTTATGTAGTATTTCTTTTCTTTGTGCATAAAATGTTCATAAGTTTCATTATTGTGCCATAAATTAATTTATTTTTAAAGATTTATTTGTTGTGTATACAGTGTTCTACCTGCATGTCAGAAGAAGTCACCATATCTCATTACAAATGGTTGTAAGCCACCATGTGGTTGCTGGGAATTAAACTCAGGACATTTGGAAGAATAGCCAGTACTCTTAACCACTGATCAATCTCTCCAGTCCCCCTGTGTCATTTTTAAAAACTGGTGGTCCTTTTTAAGTAAAAATCTTCTGTAAGTTATTATTTTCATAATTTATAGAATATGACCTCTTCTTTTTCCTGTATGTAAAAGTGCTAGTGTTTTATTTTTAGGGTGATGTGAATTTCACAGTGTCTTTGGAAATGTAGCTTTTGTTTAAATTGTGGGTATGGAAATTTATTTGATAAATTTTGTGTTTCAGGGAACAGTGTAAATGAGACATTTTCAGGTGCTGCAGTATATAAATAAGTTAATGTTTTTCTTGGCTCAATTTTGTACACAACTAGCCAGCAAACTTGCATTAACTTCTTCAACTAAAAGTAACTTATATAAACTTCTGATTTAATAAAAATTTTAAAATAAGTTTTTGTACTAATATATTTATAACCTGCAGATGTTTGACATAGAAACATAAATTGCACATGAATAAAATTGGTTCATGGAAATACTAAAATGTACTAGGGAGGATATTAAAATATATATTTGGATGTTTATTTTATAATCCAACATGAACACTTTTCAGAACTAGTTGAGAGATCAGCACTCTGTTACATGATTCATTTTTTTCTCTTGAACATTTCTAGTCTTAAATAATTTTTGTTGTTTCTCTATTATTCTTGAAAAACTTAAATTATTATTTCACTAGTCTAGTTGCATAATTTCCTTTTTTTGAAACACATACCAAGATCTGAGTACTAAAACCAATTCATGTAATTTTTCCAACAATCTCATTTGTCATCTCTTTTTATTATACATTTTTATAGAAACTGTTAAACTGTATGTGCTTGCTTTATAAGAACCATAAGTATGCTGGTCAGCCTATTTAGAGTCCTAGTCATATTTTATGTCATGGCAAAAATACTGACCAAATATTAAGCTGGCATTAGAAAAACAACATTGTTATATGAATTCTATTAAGACATTTAAGCTGGTGAAGGGTGAAATTCTAAAGTTCTGAAATTCAAGCATGCTAATTTAACTTTCCTCATCGAAGGTATTTATTTAAAATATTTATTGAGTGCTCACTAAGTGACAGTTATAAATTTTTATTTATTTATTTTTATTTAGTTGTGTTTTCATTATGTTACTCAGGCTGGACTTAAATTCCTGAGCTTACGCCATCCTTTATCACCCTCTTGAGACACTGACACTACCCTTTCTCAGCTTCAGCTTTCTTCTTTATTATTGTTTCTTATGAAGTATCTATTTTCAAATAAGAAAAATTGAATATGAATGAAAATAGGAGAAATAATTATGAAGAATTAACCAAAATAATTAGATGCTAGTTAACAAATTGACTGTCTTGATTACACATTTATTTACGGAATGATATCCACATGACCAAGTTCTTTCTTCTCTTTAAATGTGTCCCTAAATGAGATCTTCTTAGGAAACTTCTGACTGCTGAATTTGTAAGGATGCTTGCACCTCACCACCCACAATGGACTCCCAATTGTTCCTAGGGCTTCTTTTCTTTTTGATAGTAGTTGTGAGTTGATGACATACATGTTTTACATTTAACCTCATCTTTAGTTATCTTTCCTTTCCAACGTTTTAAAAATTTTTGCCTAATGCCCTTGTCATGTGGATCAGTGCAGAGCACTCCAGGGTATCACAAGAACTTTTGTTACCATAATGTTCGCAGTTAAGTCTTTGTCAACAGCTATTTATACTACTATTCTCTGGTTCGTAGCAGTTCAAACTTAAAAACCCCGGAAAACCTGTAAAGTAAAAAAAGGTGAGCCAAGAAGACTATGATAATGGATTTTATACTTTAGTCATTAAAATTATGGTTTATTCAAATTATAGTGACTATCATTTTAACCGCATGCTATGCCATGGGCTTCACCTGTACTTTCTGATTTAGCTCACTTGTTATTATTGCCATAGGCTCTTGAGTTTGGTTTGTAATGCTGAGGCTGAGTAATTCATAAAAGAAAATGTTTACTATTTCATAGTACAGTATTTTCAAAGCACAGGTCAGCATTCCTTTAGTTTCTTTCAAGTAGCCTCACTGTGTATCATAACACAGTGGAGAAATGGAAGGGAAGGGTGTGTATTCAAGAGGAACAACTAGGAACGAAAATCATCAGCCAGATTGCAAAGTTCCTGTATTTTTAAAGCTGTATCTACTGGACAAGACTTTTTAGTTTTTATTATTTAAACAGAAATTCCATTTTATGATATTTAGTAGATTTATAGTATATGTAATAGTATCTAATGTACTTCTTTATTCTATTCATTTATTAAAATATTGTATACCTAACTATGTTTTAGGGGCTGAGTATGGCATAATGACTAAAACTGTGCTAGCTTCCACCCTTATAGAGCTTGTAGTTCACTGAGAAAGGCAAAGAAATCATCAAAGTTTTAAAGAAGTGTTCAACCACCTGCCTTTTTCTAGATATCCACATTTTGTATTGTCATTGAAAACAAAGTGTTCTGTACCATTCAAACTTCACTCCACTTTCCAAAATGTAGTGATATATATATTTAATAAACTTGGTCTGGAATATCAGAGGACAGAGTCATCTCTCTAGCCTTTGTTGTTGTTTGTTTGTTTGTTTTGTTGAGGCAGAATTTTCTGTGTAACAGCCCTTGCTGTCCTGGAACTTGCTTTGTAAACCAGGCTCGCCTCAAACTCAGAGAGATGCTCCTGCCTTTAACTCCCAAGTGCTGGGACTAACAGCATGCATCACCACTGCCTGGATGTCCCACATCACAATAAATGGAAAAAATGTACTTAATCATGAGTGTATGACAATAGCATTGATGGTCCAGAGAATTTGTTTTCACTTTCTTGGAGTTCTCTTTAAAAAATATTATTTATTTATTTGTTTGTTTGATGGATTGATTTATTGTGTATGGGTGCTTGTACACTACATGCAAGCTTGGTGCCTTTGGAGTCCAGAAGAGAACATTGAATTCTCTGGACTTGCTGATTGTTGTGAGCCACCAAGTAGGTGCTGGGAATTGTACTGGAGTACTCTGGAATAGCAACCAGGGCTCTTAACTACTGAGCCATCTCTCCAGCCCACTTCCTTGAGTTGTCACATACTCCTGAGTTTAAACACTCTAGAAGATCCACAAAATAGTTTTTATTTTAGTAATTCTTTTATTTTAATAATTTTTAAATAATAATTTAAAAATTCTTTTACAATGTAATAAGGTTTGTTAGCCACCTAGGACTGGACATCCTATGCTGGAATTCATCTCTGGAGAAAATAAATTATTTCTTAGCAGCAACTGATCTTTGGTAGCTCTTTATCTAGAGGTGGAAACACATGTAACTTTCCTTTCCCATGTTGACACATGTTACCTATTATTGTTACTATATTAGTTCAGACAACATATTAAGATTTCATGGGTACGTTTTTCCATATAATAGGGAAATACATAGGGAGAAGTATCTATTAGCAGGTGTCCAGAGCATTTAGCTCTTAAACTGTCCCCTTTGCTACTATACTTCCATGATTTTCTCTGAACCTTATGTGTAGGGGTTGTGTTACAAATGAAACAGTCAGTGTTTGACATCTCAGAGTCCCTTACTGTCTACCTTTTGACCAGTTTTTTCTCTGTAATAAACACTACCTATTGTATAAAGAAGGTTTTTTGATGAGAGGTAAGAGCTACACCTCACCCCTGTTGTATTAGGGTAAGCATTGAAGGTACAATATATTGCAATAAATCTCACTTGCAATATACCAAATACAGGATTAATATTTATTGAGGGGTATTTTAACACTCATGATTACAAGTTAAACCTTAGGACGATTCCTTGGTGATAGAATGATCCAGGCGATGGATGCTGATCCAATCTCCAAGAAAGCAGGAACAAAATGGGGCACTCAAGATCCCAGCAGCCCCTTTTGAACGGGGATGGCCACACCCCCTTCAGGCTCCCAGGACTCTAGAGGCACGCCTCCCAACTTTATCAGTTAACACCTGAATCCCACCACAACAGTTAGACATTATATTGGTTTAGGAAAATGGAAATAGTAGGTTTTGTCTCAAGTCTATGATCTCTTTAGCTATGGGTAGTGTTTAATAGAGATTTTTGATTATCACCGCAATGCTATATCTCAATGTGTACTAAATTATAACATTTAAAAAGAATAAACTGATATTTTCTTTTACATAAGTCTACATATACTTATTTTTAGTGTTAATTAAAAGGATAGAAAACTAAAGCATTCATTACCAGCTTTTGAATAAGTGAGATTTTTTTCCATTTTTCTTTTCTGTGTTCCCATAATTATAACCCTTTCAAATTCTATTTATTTTTAGAAGTTGTAGTTTTTTTTTAAGCATTTCAAAACAATCTCATAAAACTGTAGACCTTAAAAAAGCTCTTTTGAGCGTTCACATTTTGATATAAACATGATATTCATCTTTGATGGGGTGTTTCTTTTCTTTGCTTTTTAAAGATAACCTCTTTTTGATTTTAGTTTTTTTCATTTTACATACCAACAACAGTTTCCTCTCCTTCCCTTCCTCCTGTTCTCCCCACCCTACACCTATCCACTCCTTAGAGAGGGAAAGGCCTCCCGTGGGGAGTCAACAAAGTCTGGCATATCAAGCTGAGTCAGAACCAAGTCACTATTCCTCTCTGCACCAAGGTTGAGTAAGGTATCCAACCATAGGAATAAGTTCCAAAAGCCAGCTCATGTTCCAGGGACAGATCCTGGTCCCACTGCCAGGGGCCCTGCAAATAGACTAAAACACAACTGTCACCCAAATAGAGGGTCTAATTCTGTCCCATGCAGACTCTCAAGCTGTCTCCCATTAGCTTGGGACAGGTAACTCTATTGAGTTTCCTCTATCATGAGCTTGACCCCCTTGCTCATATAATCCTTCTGTATGTACTCTTTTCAACTGGACTCCAGGAACTTGGCCCAGTGGTTGGCCGTGAATCTCTATATCTGCTTCCATCAGTTACTGTATGAAGGCTCTATGATGACAATGAAGGTAGCCACAAATCTGATTACATAAGATGAACAGTTCAGGCACTCTCTCCACTATTGCTAGGAGGCTTAGTGTGTTTTGTTTTGTTTGTGTGTGTATGTTCATTTTTAAGTTTTTTTTTTAAATAAAAAAATGTCTGTTTTATCCATGTATCCCCCTGCTTCCCCTCACGTTTTTTTCTTTCAATCCTTCCCAGTTAGCCTTCAACCTTTCCCCTCCCATTCCTCTCCCCTCCCCCAAAAGGGTAAGAAGTTCCAAGGTGGTCAGCTCAACATGGCACATCCACTCCAGGCAAGTCCAATTTCCTCAACCCAAAATCAAGACTGGGTTAGGTATTCCTCTGCAGAGAATGGACTCCAAGATGACAGCCCATGCACTGACTGGAACACAGTCTGATCCCACCCCTTGAGGATCCTCATATTGTTCATGCCAGTTGACAGTTGCCTATTCTAGGAGGGCCTAGCTCCTTTTCCCCAATGGATCTCCAGTGGCCATTCTTGATTCAGTGAGATCTCCAGAGCTCCAGCCAGCTAGAACTTCGGGAATTTTCCTCATAATCCCTATCCTCTTGCTTATACATACTCTCCTCACCTGCTCTCAGGTGTACCAGGAGCTCTGCCCAGTGCTCAGCCATGGATCTCTATTTCCACCTTTATTCATTGTTGGATGTAGGTTCTGAGATGACACTTAGGGTGGGTATTCATTTGATTATAGGAGAAATCCTTTTTAGGCACCTCTCCACTATTGGTTGGAGAATTGACCAGGGACATCCTGTGAGTTCTTGGAGGTTTCCCTAGCACCTGTCCTCTTTCCAACCCCACATTGGCTTCCTCTATCAAGATATTGATCTCATTTTTCTCCCTCTTTGTTGCTCCTCCCATTCAACCATCTCTTTCATGACTTGTTCCCACTTCTTCTTGGTTGTAACCTGTTATGATACCAGTTTGCCAAGGAGAGCTCTATTTTCTCTTCCTCGGGGGATTCTCTCTGAATGTCTCTCTTAAGTTCCTAATGATCCCAAGCTGTTCAGGGGTTGTGGTTTGCAGCTTAGATATTCTTTGCTATTTGTCTAAAGTCCAGTTATGAGTGAGTACATCCCGTGCCTATCTTTCTGTGCTTGTGATACTTTGCTCAGAAGGATATTCTCCAAATCCATCCATTTGCCTGAAAATTTTAGAATGTCATTTTTTTTTTACTGCTGAGAAGTACTCCATTGTGTAGATGTACCACAGTTTGTTAATCCATTCTTCAGTTGAAGGGCATCTAGGTTGTTTCCAGGTTGTTACTATTATGAATAATACTGCTATGAACATAGTTGAGCTAACACCTTTGTCCTAAATGGGGTGTCAAATCTCTCCCCTCAGAGGCCAGAGAATTATGTAGAAGAAGAGGCAGAAAAATTATAAGAACAAGAGGGGGTGGATGGCACCAAAGAAATAGTGCCTTTTAGACATAACAGGACTGATGTACATATGAACTCACAGAGACTATGGTAGCTCACCCAGGACATATACAGGTCCCCAAACTGACAGGGCAAGTAGACACTAGCTCTCATCCCTAAAACAGAAGCTATCTGAAAGTAACAACCACATACAGAGGAAAAACTAGTTTTACCCGATTAAGTGTCACTGGGTATATACAAACCACACTTAAGGGTAGGCCCAGTGGAAGATGGTCAACATAAAGTAAACTCAATGGTATTTTAAAATATTTTCCCTCATATTGTTTTGTTTGGGAATTAACAAAAAAAAATCTTACTGATATTTTGTTTTTATATTGCTTCTATTTTTTTTTCTTTTTATGGGCTGTGTGTGTGTTTCTGTTTCTAGTACTTTGAAATTTTATTTGCCTGTTTCTAAAGTGAAAGAGAAAGAAGTTGTGGATTGTATGGATACAGAGGTGGAAAAGAACTGAGAGGGGATGAGGGAGGGAAAACTGGGATCAAAATATATTTTATGAACAAAATTATTTTTGATAAAAACATGTTTTTGAGTCCCTTTTTTGGAAAAAGAGAAAGTTAGCTTTCTTGTCATTACAGAAAATTATATTTCAGATAACTGATACTTAAAAGAAGTGGTCAGAGGATGCATTGGGGAAAAAAATACCACAGTATCAAACATATAAAAATATATTTATTGAACTTTTTGTGATGTTTGTAATATTTTTCAGTTCTTAAAATCTCCATAAATTTAGGGAGGGGGATTAGTGGTTAATACGGAAAAAAGACTTGTCTAATAAAAAAAATCTCCATAATTTTTATTTCAACTCTTAATAGATATATAATTTTGTACAGAATTTTTATTTATTACCTTTTCTTTCTTTTTTAGTTTATTATTATTTTTAATTGAAAATATTTTTTTTCTCATATATTTTGATTATAGTTTCATTTTGATTATCCCTCCTAGGTCCTCACCACCTTCCTCTCCCCTCCAGATCCACTCCCTTTCTGTCTCTCATTAGAATAAGTATGAGATAACAACCAAACATGACAAAATAAAATATAATAAAATAGAACAAAAGCCGTCAATAAAGAATGGACAAGGCAACCCAACAGAAGGAAAAGAGCCCCAAATGTAAGCACTAAAGTCAGAGACCCACTCAGGAGTCCCATAAAAATACTAAGCTGAAACCTATAATATGTATATAGGTGACCTTTTTCAGACTCCTATCAGCACTGAGCTTGCTGTGTCAGTCTGAGATCATATGAGCCTTGCTCAGTTGATTCAGCGGGCCTTGGTCCCTCTGACTCTTAAACTCTTCTTCTTTTACAGGGTTCCCTGAACTCTGAGGGAAGGGATTTAGTGGAGATACCCCATTTAGAGCTGTGTTTTCCAAGCATTCTTTTTGTATAATATCGGGCTGTGGGTCTCAGCATCTGTCTGTGTCTGCTGCAGAAGGAAGCTTCTTTGATGATGACTGAATATAAGACTGATCTATGGGTATAGCAGAATGTCAGAAGGCATTTTATTCATTTTTTGCTTGTTTGTTTTGTTTTGTCCTAGGCCTCTAGGTTATCTACTTTCTAATTCTTGGCCACCCAAGGTGTTGGCTATGGTTACTGTCTCATAGAGTGAGCCTTAAGTCAAATTAGACATTCGTTGGCTACTCCCACAAGTTCTGTGCCACATTGCCTTAGCCTATCTTGCAGGCAGGATGGATTGTAGATTAAAGGTTTGGTGGCTGTGTTGATGTTTGTGTTTCTCTTTTGGTAGCTTGTATAGTACCTTTCTGAGCCAAAGACATTAGAGTATAGGGATGAGGGCTTCATGTAGGTACCATCTCTACTCCATGTTCAATGAGTTGTGTGGCTATTGCTTTCAGCAACAGGGTCTCACTGTCAGTTTGTGCAGAGTAACTCATTGCTTTGGTAACAGCCTGGTTTGTTTGGGAATTTCCATAGGACTTCCTTGGCCAATGATTCAACTGAATGAAACCCAATTATGGTACTGGAAACCTTCTTTTGTTATGAGATGGCCACTTAAGACTCCATATTCCCTGTTATTAGGAGACCTCATTAGAATTGAATTTACATGTTTTAGGATATTTCTACTACACTAGATTTCTATATCATCCATCAAATGTTCCTCAGTTTCAGCTGTCTCTTCCCATATTCCCTCCCTCAGTCCTACCACCCTTCCCCCACCCACCTGATCCTTCAGTTCTCACCTCCCAAGTCCTCCCATAAAACCCCTTTCAGGGAAATCCATGTGTACACCTAGTCCCTTCTACTATACCTAGCATTTTTGGGTCTATGGGTTTTATATAGGCTGGTTATCACTTATTTAATGGCTAATATTTACATTTAAGTGAATATATACCATATATATCTTTCAGGGTCTTGGTTATTTCATTCGGGGTGAATTTTTTCCCTAGTTTCACCAATAGTCCAACAATGGCTGTCTCCTAAGGGAATAACCAATAATCTGGTACTTGTTCCATCCATTATAGTGGATGTCTCAGCAGTCCCAATCTATTTCTAGAATTTCGGGGGATTCCTGGAAAGCTTGTCTTGAGGGGTTGTGTTGGAATACAGAAGTAAATTCTACTACCTGTAAAAATAAACTTGCAGTGAGACTGAGGGCAAGCAGGTGAAAAGCAAAAGTTTCTTTCTTCCATGCCCCCTTTTGTGAGCTACCACCAAAAAGTATTGCCCAGAATTAGGGTACATATTCCTACCCTAAATGATCCAATCAAGAAAAATCCCTCACAAGCATGCTCATTTATCTGGGTTTTAGTTGATTTCAGAAGCAGTTGAGTTGACACTCAATTAGCCCTCAGGGTGCATTAATTTTGTAAAAAATAGAATTTAGGTGCCCAGTGCAATGCATGATCATCCATTTAAAAAATAAATTATCACCCTAATTGCCATTATAGAGCCTTCATCCAGCAGCTGATGGAGTCAGATATAGAAATTACTGGGCCAGCTGAAGAGAAGGAGGAGAGATTACATGAGTGAAGGGATCAGAAGAGAGTATGGAGAGGACCCATGGCGTAGGCAGCCCTGTTCTGTTGGGAGCTCATAGACTGAAATAAAAACTGACAACCTTTATGGAACAGATCTGGACTCCCTGAACGTAGATGACAGTCAGACATATGCAGTTTCTGGAGCCTCTTGTATACCAGAGTGTATCCCTGGTCCATGAGCTGGTTCATAGAAGCCCATGCCTTTCTCAGCCTTGATACTTGGCTGAGGGGCTCAGCCCTACTGACTCATCTTGGGATTCCTTGCCTTCTCAGGGGACTAAAAGGGGGGGGGTGGAAGGAGGGGAGAGGCTGGGGAAGACTGGGAGAAGGGGCAGGAACGGGAGTAGTAGGGGGTACGTAATTTTTTTAAAACAATCCCCCCCAAAAAACAAAACAAAAAACAAAAAAAAATAGTCCATTTATTTATGATTTTGTATTCTTTAGAAAAAACAAGCAGCTATTTCATAGTGTACCCTTAGTTGTGTTTAGCTGGTCTCCTAATATACATACTATTATATATATATATATATACATATATATATATATATGTATATATATATATATATATACATACATACATATGTGTGTATATTTTGTTTGCTTGCTTTTTTTTTTTTTGAGACACTGTTTAGCCCTGGTCATCTTGGAACTGACTATATAGACCAGATTGACCTCAAATTCACAGATAGCTGACTGCCTCTACCTTCCAAGCGTTGGATATGCCTTTAGCATATGCCACCATGCCTGGCCTTTTCTTTTTATTTTTTTCCTTTAGTTAAAGATATTTACTGCATTTTTGTCCCAAGAGTCTTCACCTTCCTGTTGTGGTGATGTATTTTGTATTTAATAAAATCAGCCTGGAATATCAGATAATATAATCACCCACAGGCCAACCTATGCCTTTAATCCCATTACTCAGGAGACAGACATCTTTCTGTATTTCTGTGAGTTCAAGGCCAAACAAACAGTAGTAGCACACACTTTTAATTCTAACTCTAGGATTATGATGCAGAGTTAAACCTGGAATTGAAACAACTGGGAGGGGAAGATATTTAAGGTAGACATAGGCAGACATTTAGGTATAACAGAGGAGCAAGAGCCAGGCAGTGCTGGCACACTGTGAGTCCTAGCACTTGGGAGGGGGAGGCAGGAGGATCTCTGTGAGTTTGAGGCCAGCCTGGGCTACAAAGCAAGTTCCAGAAAAGCCAGGACTCTTACACAGAAAAAAACCCTGTCTCAAAATATAAACAAAACAAAGCAAAACAGGCTGAAGAGATGGCTCTGTCATCTGCTATTATGATTTTATTAAATATAAAATATATTACCACATCCTGTGACTTTTATTTTTCTTTTCAGATGTTTATATTTTATTTTATTTACTTAAATTAAAATATTTTATATATGTGTATGACTATGAACATGCTGTATATGTACATATCTATTTGCAAATATCTTCAGAAGTCTACACTGGGCATTAGAGTACCTGGAACTGAGGTTGAAAGCAGTCGTTAGCTGTCTGTTATGGGTGTTAGGAGTCAAGCCTAGGTCTCTGTGAAACATAAGTGTTCTTAGCTGCAGAGAAATCTCTTAAAGAAATTTTTAGGATGAAGCAGTTCAGGAACATAGAAGATTTCACAAAATGTAGAGGAACTTAGAATCCTGAGGATAAGGTGGTGGCTCAGAAATAGAGCAGATGTTTATATATGCGATTCCTGCATTTAGTCACCAGCACTAACAAATGAACAAGGAACAGACAAAACTGAAAGGCATAGTTCATTATGGAGTTCTAAGTATAGGACTTCATTTTCTCTTTGGAAGTGAGAATGCCAATAATTAATAAGTAACTAAGTGAAGAATATTCATTGATTATGCTCGATCTTTAAATGGTCTCAAATGATTCTTTTTGTTTGGCCTAAGTTTTGAGAAGGTTCTTCCTATGTATTTCAGACTGGTGTTGAACTCAACAGCATTCTTTGTGTTTCAGCCACGTGAATGCTAGGATTACCAGAGTGTGCTATTATGTATGGCTCAAAAATTCTTTTTTATGTATTGCTAGTCAAAAAAATTTCTAAGCATAATATTTTACCTGTAAATGTCTCCTGATTAATTTGAAGAAAATATTTACTTTATTCTGAGGAGAATTACATTCGTTGATGCATAATTAATTTATTAATGCATATTCAACTTGATGGAGTGTCCTTTCGGCTGTACTTTAAGAATCTCTGCAATAATATTTCCTTGCTAGACTTTTTGTAGGCAGATGTTGTGCTGATGTCCAAGAAGGCTAGATGGAGGCCTGTGATTTGTACTTCTGCCTGAAGCCATATTGATATCAATGGCCTGTGCTGCCACTGAGTGCCATGAGAATGTCTGTGGTCTGTGCTGGGCCATATTCATGTCTGTGATCTGAGCTGTAGTCAGAGAACAGGTTGAGGACTGAAGTCCATGCTGTGATGAAGTCCATATGGATGTCGGTGGTCTGTGTTCTCACAGAAGGCTATATGGATGTCTGTTGTCTGTGCTGCCGTCTGAAGCCATGTTGATGTCTATGGGCTGAAAAAAAAAATCCCACTGACTTCACTTAATGCTTCTAGTGTGTGCCAGGACATTTGTTTATGTATAGAGCCATCTACTAGAGCATAAATAGCTTCCCAGTTTGCTGCATCCATGAAGAAAACTGATTTTCCCTCCCTAAACAGTCATTAATAGCTCCTCAGCCAGGGGTGGTATTTCATGTGCTGGGATTTTGTCTGGTTTGATCTTGTGCATATAGTCATAACTGCTGTTAGTTCATGGTCCTGTCATGTCAAGACAATACTTGACTTCAGATGCCCATTACTTTTGAGTTTTACAATCTTTCTGCTTTCTCTTCTAGGATAATTCCTGAGATTTGGTTGGTGGGAATGTGGTATGAATACCCCATTTAGAGATGAGTACTCAAATGCCTCTTATTCTCTGCACTTGACCACTTGTGAAGAGACATTAATTGCCATCTACTCCAAAGAAAAGCTTCTCTGATGAGAGTTGATAACTGCTATAATCTATGGGTATAGAGGTAAGAATTTAGAAGGCAGTTTACCCCTATGTTCATTAGGTAGAACACTACTAGCTTCTCCTGTAAGGACTGTGACCTAGCCAGACACAGATTTTTGGTTTAGTTAACTCTACTAGGGGTAAATCCTGTCTTGTGGAGGAGGCCTTAATTCAAAACAGAATGTTCTTGGTTGTTCTCTAACACTTGCGACACTCACAAGTTGTCAATTCTTTCTTTTTTTTTCTTTTTTGGTTTTCTTTCTTTCTTTTTAATTTAAACTTCTTTTTTCATTTTACATACCAACTCCAGTTCCCCCTCTCTCCCCTTCTTTCACTCCCCACCCCCATACCACTTCAATTCACTTCCCAGAGGCCTCTCTTGGGGAATCAATGAAGTCTGGCATACCAAATTGAGGTAGGACCAAGTTCCTCCCCCAATACATCAAGGCTGAGCAAGGTATCCCACCATAGGGAATGGGCTCCAAAAACACTAATTCATGCACTTGGGATAAGTCCTGGTCCCACAAACAGATTAAACCACACAACTATCACCCACATTCATAGGGCCTGGTTTTGTCCCATGCAATTCCCCAGCTATTAATCCAGAGTCTGTGAGCTCCCAGTAGCTGGTGTCAGCTGTCTGTGGTTTTCTCCATCATGACCTTGACTCCCCCTTATTCATATGGCCTCCTCTTTATGTATCCTCCCTCTTTTATATTTATTTATTGATTGATTGGTTGATTGATTGATTGTGTATAGAGCATACAGAAGAGGGCACCAGATCTCATTACAGATGGTTGTGAGCCACCATGTGGTTCCTGGGAATTGAACTCAGAAGCCCTGGAAGAGCAGCCAGTGCTCTTATCCTCTGAGCCATCTCTCCAGGCCCCCCCCCTCTTTTCAGCTAAACTCCAGGAGCTCAGCCCAGTGCTTGGCTACAGATTACTGCATCTGTTTCTATCAGTTATTAGATGTAGATTCTATGATGACAACTAGGTTAGTCACTAATCTGATTACAGGGGAAAGCCAGGGCATTTCTCGTCAGACTAGTTGTTACTGTAGTTTGCATAATTCACATTTGGGTAAGATTGTAATAACTTTCCTACCCTAGTACCCTGCATAGAGTCTTCCAGCACACAAAAGCTAACCAGTAGGGATGATATTTCCAGGTTGGCACCAGCTTGATTTCCCCATGTTCTGTAACTCAAGTATGTGGTGGCTTTGGAAATAGGGTTTTACTGTCTAGTTTTGGAAGTTAATTGAGAGCAATGGCGATGCCTTTGATGTTTGGCAAGGGGCTCTGTGGGATACCACTGACCAACATCTTGAAAAGAGGTAAAACATATCTAATCTTTGGCTTCTGTTTTGACATTTATATTTATTATTTGAAAAGGTTTTTTTCCCATGTATCCCCCTGCTCGCCCTCCCTTCCCTCCTCCCAATCCCTCTCCGTCCTCCCTCAGCCTCCCCGTAACCATCCCCCCTATCCTTTCCCCATAGAGGGCAAGGAATCCTAAAGTGTATCGGTTCAGTCTGGTGTATCCATTTGAGGTAGGTCCAATTCCTTCATCCCAATATTAGGACTAGGTTAGGTGTTCCTCTGTAGGGAATGAGCTCCAAGGTGCCAGTTCATACACAGGAACATAGTCTGATCCTACTCCATGAGGTTTTACATACTGCCCATGCCATTAGATGGCATTTAGAGGTTCCCCAGTGGCTGTTTTTGATTCAATGAACTCCCCAGAGTTCCAGTCAGCCAGCTCTGTGGGTCTTCTCTCCATGATCTTGATCCCTTTGCTCATATAGTCTCTCCCCTCTCTCTCTTTAACTGGACCTGGAGTTTGACCTGGTGCTTAGCTATGGATCTCTGCTTCCACCTCTATTCATTGTTGTATGTAGGTTCTATAATGACCCTTAGGGTGGTCATTCATTTGATTATAGAGGAAGTCCTGTTTGGACACCCCCTGCACTATTGGTTGGAGAATTGACCAGGGACATCCTGTGAGTTCTTGGAGGTTTCCCTAGCACCTGTCCTCTTTCCAGCCCCACATTGACTTCCTCTATCAAGATATTGATCTCATTTTTCTCCCTCTTTGTTGCTCCTCTCACTCAACTATCTCCTTCTTTCATGATTTGTTCCCACCTCTTCTTGGTCGCTATCTGTTATGATCCCAATTTGCTAAGGAGATCTTCTCTATTTTCTCTTTCTAGGGGGATTCCTGGATGTCTCTCTTAAGTTTCTTCTGATCCCAAGTTGTTCAGGGGTTGTGGTTTGCAGCTTGAGTATTCTTTTTTTTTTTTTTTGTCTAAAGTCTACTTATAAGTAAGTACACCTCATGTCTATCTTTCTAGGCTTGTGATACCTTGCTCAAGAGGATACTCTCCAAATCCATTCATTTGTCTGAAAATTTTAAGATGTCATTTTTTAAAATGAAAATGAAAATTTTAATTTATTTTACTGCTGAGTTGTACTTCATTGTATAAATGTACCACAGTTTGTTAATCCATTCTTTAGTTGAGGGGCATCTAGGTTGTTTCCAGTTTCATGCTATTATGAATAATGCTGCTATGAACTTAAGTGAGCTAATGCCTTTGGGGTATGAATGTCGATCCTTTGAATATAAGCCTAATAGTGGTATCATTGGATCCTTGGGGAGATTTATTCCCAGTTTTCTCAGGAACCACATACTGCATTCCAGAGTGGCTGTACAAGTTTACACTCCCAACAACAACGGAAGAGTGTTTCCCTTGCTCAGCATCCTCTTTAGCATAGGCTGTCATCTGTGTTTTGATCTTTTGGCATATTTATTTATTTATGTTTTTTCAAGACAGAGTTTCTCTGTGTAACTGCCCTGGTTGTCCTGGAATTCATTTTGTTTTTAAATTGTGTGTGTGTGTGTGTGTGTGTGTGGTGTGTGGTGTGTGGTGTGTGTATGTCTGTGTGTGTCTGTGTCCTACAACGAAAGTGTATAGTGTCTTTGGCAATAGAAGCTTGCCAATTACTCAGGGTGGGCAAATGAGACCTGTGTCGTGTATTGTTTTGATTGCCTCTGAGGCCTCTCTGACAAATAATTGGTAAGGAGGTAACATATCCAGCACCAAGATTTCATTTAATAAAGCATTTCTTCTCGGAACAGCATTCTTCACTAATGTGAGATATTTCAAACTACTTTGTTTGTTATACTTTGTTTACAGACTAGTGGGGGTTTCATAGTACTTGTTGATACATTCTTAGTTTAATTCATCTTCTTCCTCTTTCCTGTCTTCTCTATCTCCACCTCCCAATTCCTATTCCCACTTAAACCTTTAGAGTGCAATATTCTCTGGAACTACAATATTATTCTATGTTCATTCTGAGTGTACTCCTATTTGGCCATATCATAAATTTTATTTGGTGGAAGAGTGTTTTTAAACCTTACTTTAGGAGATGAAATTATTTTGAAGAAGACAAATGTAGTGTCTGGTTATGGGAGGGATTACTACTGGCCTATCAGGAGGCTGGGAGCTGAAGAAATGCAGTGAGGATTGAATTATTTACCTTTAGAAGTTTAGGACACCAAGCAAATGTGCATATAAAAAGAAAACGTAGATTCCTGCAACTAATCCAGGGATAGTTTTATTCTTATTGTAAGGCAGTTAATTACGGTAATTTTCTCACTGAAGGACAAGGCAGAGTTATGTAGTAAATCTGACAATTCAGATCCCACCTCTAAGGCAACCTAAAAGTTTGTGTTGTAAAATCCTGCTTAATCTATTTTTTATTTAAAACAAATGACTGAGATTTTTTCACTGTAATAACTTATCAAGATATGGAAGACTAGGGCTTTACATATCACGCCTTCATAAAAGACTAGTTTAATTCTTTGCATGTGGAAAAACAACACAACAAACTGGAACCTTTTGTTGGTATTTTCCTTTAATAGCTCATTAAAGATCACCACTCTTGTATTTTTAAACTTGTGGAAGTTTGTAAATAAGGCAACGCACTTCAGGTGAAACCTAAAGTGAGGAAAGTCCTGCTTAATTAAATCAGCCAGCATGAGGTGGTTGGTGAGCATGAGTTGAAGGAGTAATTTCCATGCCATATGAAGAAATCTTCCTTATCCTATAGATTGCCCTCCCCATAAAAGGTTTTTACTGTACATATTTTGTTTAAAGTCTTATTAAAAGTATTAAAACAATTCTCATTATTTACATGTAGTGTATTTTACATTTCTTTCAACATTCCAGATTTATTTATTTATTTATTTATTTTTTTACTTGAAATTTGAATGTGGTGTGAAGGCTGCCTGCAGATACTTGCTTTAGGTAGTTTTCATCCCTCTAGAGGTCAGTGCTCCACTTCTGTATCCCAAACCCTTGTAAATAAGGCTGCCTTCCTAAGAGGCTGGATGTGGTTCCTATGTCTCATCATCTGCTATTTCAAAATAGTTATTTAACAAAACAGGGTTTGAACCAAAAAAATTCAAGATGTTTACAACTCCCATAAGCTAATATTTGATCTTGAATTTTAAGAACAATTTTTTTGGGGGGGCTTTTTTCTGTGTTATGTAAGAACATGTAGAAGGTGCTTAACCTACAATTTACATTTAGTTTATAACTATGTTGTATTTTCTGAAAAATAAATTTTCTCTATCCCTAAAATCTATTTCACTTAATGTTTAATATTTGTCACTAGACATGTTTATAAAACAAGAAATTTAAAAATACAACTAAAATAAAATCCCAGAGAATTCTGTGTTTCTTCTGGTTTTAATTTTCTATCCCCCTCTCTTATATATAAAATATAACTCTTATTTATATTTTCTTTTGGTTTTTGCTTAGTCTATTAAATATGGATATAAAAATTGGTAGAATAATTGTAATAAATATTATAATATTTAACATTATTGCATTTCATAGGAATGGCACATTTTTCTTCTGCTTTCTCTTCTTCCTCCTTATTTTCCACCTCTTCTTTTAAGATTTTTTATAAAACAGATTTCTTGGAAAAAAAAAACCCAATAGCAAGGTCTTTTATCCAGCCTGAACACTTTATTCTCTTTAAAAGCAAATATAGGATGTATTAGTGTGAAAGGCAGAAATCTATGATCATCCTAAAGATTTCTGGGCCTTTATGTTTGCTGTGAAGATATCTTTACAAACTGTTTTTCAAAAGGAACTCATTTAGTCACAAGAACCCTTTAAAATTTGTGTTTTGCAATCAGAGCCAGAAACTTGGTAAATATTTTGAGAAAGTCACAGGTTTTCTGGTCAAGAAAGGGTTTTTATTGATGGTTTTGTACTGGAGGGGAACTATGAGAAACCACCTAACAGTAGACCAAACAAAACAAAATAAAACAAACAAACAAAAATCCCCAAAACCTGTTGCATGAATGAATGAGACTCAGGGATAGATCTCTGAAGAAGTTGGAGATACTAGAGGGAATCAACACCACAGTCAGATCTTACCCAGCTGTCTTCCAGTAGTTTCCTTAGCGCTTCCCTTGGAATGGCTTCCTCTGTGTTTCTATCCTGTCTTAAGTACTGTTTGTGTAATTAAGGCGTGGCCCCACCACACCTGCTTGGGAGCCTGGAATTCCTTCTATAATCTGAAGTGACCTTGACTAAATTGGGATTAAGGGTGTAGGTCACCACTCCCAGGGTACTCCCTGTGCTGGGATTAAAGGTTTGAATCACCATTCTTTGATTTTCCTAGACTGACTGTGGTTAGACCTCTGGGACTTCTGGAGCTTTTACAAACCCCCACATAGACTGTGGTTAGATTCCCTTTGATATCTCCAAAACTTCTGAAACTTTTATTGAATCCCCACAAAAACCCCCCAAACCCAGTGCCCAGTTCTACAAAAAACTGAGTTCTTAGACTTCCCCTGTAGTCAGATTGGTGACTTCCCTAATTGTCATCATAGAACCTACATCCAATGACTAATGAAAGCAGACTCAGACACCCACACCCAAGCACTTGGTTGAACTCCTGGAGTTCAGTTGAAAAGTGGGAGGAGTGACTAGAGGAGCAGTGGGGGAGGGGGATCAAGGGCACAATGAGTAAACCATTAGCTGAGCTAATGGGAGCTCACAGACACTGGACTGACAGCTGGAGAGCCTGCATGGCCCTCTGAATGAGGATGACAGTTTTATTGATCAGGATTTGGTGGGCTCTCAGGTTTTGAGACCAGGAATAATTCTGATTACATGAACTGGCTTTTAGAGCCCATTCACTATGGTAGGAAGCCTTGCTAAGCTTTTGTAACAGAGAGGATGGGATGGATCTTGCTTCAACTTGGTATGTTAGCCCATGTTGACTACTGAAAGGAGGTCTTAACCCTTTTGAGGATTTGATGGGAGCTGGGATGAGGGGGAGTGGTGGGGGAGCAGGAGAAGGGAAGAGGGGGAACAATATTTAATTATTAATAAAAAGAAATTTTATTAATAATTAAATAAAAAGAGAATGAGTTCTACCCAAATCAATAATCATAGAAATAGATCCAAGTTCCAGATGAGAATGAATCTCAGAGTTCTTTTATTTCAGTTTTGTGACACACAAAAACCTTAGTCACACCTATGTTTTAGACCTATAACAAGTTTAAGATAATAACTAGGTATAACTAGGTACTATTTTAAGAAACTAAAGTTGTTGTTATGCAGTGGTAGAAAGCCATTAGAAAGTAAGGAAAGTTCTTTAGTAACATGTGTAAGGGGTTTCTGAAAAAGTAGAGGTTATTACATGGTTAGATATGCAACAATAATGCTCAGGGATTGTGGTGATTTGCCAATGGGCAGCTTTCATCTCTTACAGTATTTGCTATTGGGTTGACCTCATGCTTTATGTACTTTAGAGCATATTATTCCAAGATGATGTGAGCAAATGTGGGGCATTCAAGTAGGAGAAATGGGGCATATACTTTCCCTTTCTTTTAAGCCTGTTAATGTGAATACTGAAGTTCATGGGCCTCAAAGATTCAAAATTTCTCAGAGGCTTCTGGTTTGTACTTGAAGATTAAGTGATTTACACAGGCAAGTAAGAAATGCTGAGGGGGATGAAATGGTTCAGTTATTTTTGACAATAAATCTTCCTCTTTAAAAACATTTGCTTTTTGCATTGAATTTATCTTTTACAACTAAAGAATATATAAACTTATAGACTGGCCAGGATCTCTTGGACTTTTATAATATCTTCTTTTATCTTTCAGTAAGAAAATATTTTCCCAGTAAGTGACTCTTATTTTTTCCATATTTTTCTTTAGTTTTGGCCTAGTCTTTTAACTCTAGATTAGAGATTGGCAAAATAATTGTAATGAATATTATAGTACTTATTACTATTACAACACTATGTAACCATTTGTGAAAATCTGAATTATGGTTTTTATGATAACATATATTTGAAAAAATATTATTGGTTTTATTTAACATTTTTCTGTTTTATAATTAAATTTAAAAAGTTATATACAAAGTTATGGGATTTGTTATATTTTCATATGTATATAGCAGCATAATTTGTTTTTATTTGCCCCCACTGCCTTCTCTTGTGTCCCTTATCCCTGCCTTGCTGGTTCTTCTTCCTCCTCCTGAAAATTCCTACATCTGCTAAAGTGGCTTTGCAATTATCATCTATGTATTCATTTATTAGAAATTCTGTCAATTGTGCAAGCCATTTTGTTTAAAGGTTTCAAGATACCAAAAACATAAATTTCCAAATTTTCAGCAACTGACACTGTAATTGGCTATAATTCTGTCAACAGAGACATGCTAGAGTTAGAAATGTATAAAAAATAAGATTTGTCTTGTGTGAAGATGAAAACAATTTGTATTGTTAATGTTTATTTGAGTGTTTGTTTATAATAATAATCTTAACAGTGGAGAACAGTCTATAATAAAAGACTTTTAAAAAGATTTGTTTTTATTATTTTTTAATTATGTCTCTATGTTTGGGTGTGCCTCTGTGTGAATAAATGCACTTGAATGCAAGTGCCTGCAGAGGCTAGAAGTGTCTGATTTCTAGGGAAGTTGTGTTATATTGGTTGTAAGCTATTTGACATGGGCTGTAGGAATCACACTCTGGTTTTCTAGAGGAGCAATTAACCACTGAGTCCATTTCTCCAGCTCTAAAAAGCTTTTTAAATATTGCAAAATACCTTTAAAATATGTGTAAAATGTTTTGTTTATTTTAGCTCGAACATTTTCTCTTTTACCTTTAGACATTTTTTTCCCTCAAATATTGTCATGATAGAAGATCTGACCAGTCTTCTGTTTTCTCTACCTAGAATAATCCTTTGCTAAGATTTTCTTAAATAATAGTCTCATAACATTAGAGTTTACCTAAAATTAATGTGCTGAAAAATATTTTATTTCTACAAACATTTAAAAATAGGTAATGAATATGGATGATTTAGAGTTTTCTTGAGACTTTTTATTTACATATGCTAACTATGTAAAATAATGGATTACATTATGATATTTTCATGTATGTTGAGATTTTTGAAGAAAAGAATATAGAGAGGATTTCCAGTATGATAAATATATGTTTTCAGTGTATACCTTTAAAAATGTTTTCTGTATATAACTTTCAAAATGATGTTTGACTATTCTTATAAAAGGAAGTTGAATACAATTTGACTGAAAAAGATTTTTAAGGTACAAAATAAAAGGAAGTACAGATTTTTAAAATTTCAAGTATGTTTTAGTTTAGAGATTTATTGATTTAAGTGGAATGATTGAAGGGGAGTATGTACAAAATATCTTGGGCTAATGGAAGTCACTAAAGCCATGTGAAGGATAGAATAAGGCTGAGAAGAAATGGCACCTAACATGTGCTTTTTGGTTTAGGAAATTGTGTATAAGGATTACTTTTTTTTTCGTTTGAATATGAAACAGTTTGAATAGGCTTTTGTGTTTGAATACTTGTTCCTATGCTTATGGAACTATATTGAAAGGGGAATCTTTAGAAGATAGAATTTCTCTGAAAGAAGTGACTAATTGGGTTCAGGCCTTGAGACTCTAGAGGTTAGCTTGAAGTACTGTCCTTCTCCTTCTTAATTTCAGGCTCAATGTGACCAACAACATCTACTGCTATTGTCATACCTCCCTCAAATTGTTGGGCTGTATACCCTCAAACTGTGACAGAAAACTAAACCATATAAACCTCTTACATCAAGTACTTTCTTGTCAGTTACTTTATCACAGTAATGAGAAATTTAACTAAGGTTTTTACTTTTATAAATCTGATAAAGTGGTCCATAGACCTTTGAACTGGATTTAAGTGGAAAATTTAAAGAATGGATAAAAAGAGATCAATTTAATGTTGTGAGCATAGCTTTTATAAGACTAGCATAGTGAGAGAAATGTAGACATTAGGCCTGGTTCATAAGATTGCAGAGAGGAACAAGGCCTCTACTGATAACTTGGCTAAAGAGTCCCTTCTGTCTTTAATTAGAAAACATATAGACATTTAAGAAACAATTATAAAATAAAGTAAATAAAACAAAAAACAAATAAATCAGAATAGGACAAAACAAATAGAAAAAAAGGGCTGAATAAAAATCATAAGAAACACATATAGATGCAAAGACACAAATGTTCCCTCACACAGGAATACTATAAAAACACAAACTGGAAGGGAAAATGTATACATACAGCACATGCAAGATTAAAAGAAAAGCCTTTACACAACATTATTATACAAAAAATCTCCAAAGATTGAGAGCTCCAAAGTTTTACAGATAGCGGAGATGAATATCTGAAGAATACCCAAACTACCCAAGATCAGTGAAACCCAGATGACTCTAACATGAGCACTAGATGCTGGAAACAAAGTGGTATATGTGGGAGATTGTATTGTTTCATTGTAAATAATTGTCCCACCCACTGGTTTAATAAAAAGTGCTGATTGGTTAAAGGCAGGCAGGAAGTGTGGGTGGGGCTACCAGACTAAGAGACCTCTGAGAACAGGAAGAACAGAGCAAAATGGCAGACAGAAGCCAGAAGAAGCAGAGGACAACCATGCTGCTGTGAGAAAAGGTACTGAGCCACATGGCTGAACAAGATAAGAGACATGGGTTAGATGAAGGGTAGAGAGCTAGCAAGTTGTATGCCTGGGCCATAGGCCAATCAACCTAAAACTATCGTATGCATCTGTGTGTCTCTGAGTGTCTGGGGGTATGTGGGCCTAAACCTTGAGGCCTGGCCTGAAAGTCCAGGCCAGAAATCTCTTACTACAGGTATGTTTGATACTTGTTCTGCTAGATTTCTGTGCTACTTTAGCCTACTATTTACTTAAAATATTTTATTCTATTTATGTATGTACATATATGTCTCTTTTTAGTGAGTACCATATGTGTGATAGGACTTGTAGAACCCAGAAAAAAGTGTTGGATTCTTTAGAATTTGAGTTGTAAGTGGTGAAGAGTCACCAATATGGGTGCTGGGAATTGAATTCCAGACCTGTGGAAGTGTAGCAAGCTCTGAGCTATCACTCCTTCTACTTTTCCTTTCTACATCTGTTGCTTATGTTTTAAATAGAATGTTCATTTTATGTAATTATTTCTTAGAAGTTGTATTTTTCATTTTATAGAGAATCATGATTGAAAAGTTGCTTAAAATCTCAAAAGATTTGGACTTTTGAATGCTGCTGGAATTGTTAATGACTATAAGGATTTTTGAATTTGGAATTAATATATTTTACATTATAAAATGGATGTGAATCTATGGGAATCAGGACCTGCTAGAAATTCATAATAAAAACAAAAGCAAAAAATTATTTCTAAAGTTTTTCACTTTGCTTTCTACCTTGGCTTAAAAATGTTTTCTCCCTACTTCTTCCATTTATGTATTACTGTGTTTTAATTTCTTCTTATATTCATATTGGTTAAGGTGTACTGTATTGACCATGCCTACTTTCAGCACTATTTAAGATTCTAAGGTATTAGGATTAGGACTTGAACATTTAAGTTTTGAAGAGGCACCTCAGCCCATAAGTATATTTACTTTGTTTTGTACAAACCTAGTATATTAAGGTGGCTATAAATGGAGAAATGACTAGGTAGAATAATAAGAGGATTAATTACAGTGGGTATTTTGGATTATCAAAGAGATTTATTTAAAAATCCTGTGTGCTGACAAAAAAAAGATGCATTTACTTCATTGTGCTATGTGAGAGGATGATGGGAGTCACAGCCAATGGGGTTTTCAGTGAAGGGATGTAATTAGGAAGCAAAAGTCTGGTATTCTTCAGAAAAGTAATGAGTACCTGAAATGCAATACTCACTTTATGTATGATGTTTTAGCAAACATGTTAGACATCCTTAGGTTTCAGTAAACTCTAGTTCATATTTTAAATAATATTTAAAGATCAAGTCACAATTATGCAAGAACTGCATTTGTGCTTCTCAGAGCTTACTCTCAAATCCAATGTTTGGGTAGGCAGAGAGAACAATAGAAATCCTTGGTCTCAGCCCACCTTCTGTTCAAATATCTTTCTATGACCTTCAATAGCTCATGTTTTTTCCTTAATAGAAGGCAGTATAAATTGTATTGTGAGGTTGATGTAAAGGAAAAGTATCAAATGAGTATGGAATTATTATTCATAATTTGTGGTTCAGGGCTGATGTTGAGGTTGGCTGAGGGAAGACCCAAGAATGCCTGTCTTCTGGCCAATAAGATAATATGTCGCCAAGAAGATGGACAGTGTTTTTGAGGAGGACGCCTGAAGTGGCTCTTGAACTTTGTACATGCATCTCCCTCATATGCACACACCATAGGAATATATGTGCACACATTTACGTAAGATGAGTGTCATTCTTTGATCAGAATCAGGAACATCATCATCTTTCAGATATATAACTTATTTTAGAAGATTATGTTAGCAAATAAATTTTATGAAATAAGATAGCAACCATTTGTATAATCCTAAAGAACTGAAACTTGGTAATGTTCTGCAGTGCTCATATTTAGTATATATAAGTAATTGCTTTTAAAATTTAGTAATTTCCTTCTGAATAATGTAGCTTATATTGATTAGATTATTTTATTTAAATCACCAGGTTATTTATCCAACACATTGGTTAATTAGAACCCATGCTCCATGTTGAACATGTATTCCTACTGTAAGTTTCAGAATACTCTTAAACATGTTTCAGTGTATAATTTACATATTACCTTACAAGTGATGTGCCAGACAAAATTCTTTTGCTTTTATTGGACTTTAGTAAGGCAGTCTCACTCTTCTACCAGAAGAGGAGAGTGTTGCCTGTTATAAGGAAAGGAAAGGAAATAGTATATTTTTGCAGTGCACATTATGTTTTAAGTGTTTATTTTAGAGAGAATAAGAAGCCTGATTCTCAGTGTCCTGATTGTTAAGATGAATGTACCACTTCAGAGTAACTAATTTTCATTAGGATAAAATCCTACAGATCCAAGACATTTTATAATTCAGGACTTTTTAAGTATTTGCATGGGTGATATTTGATGTACTCAATTCAGAAATTTGTTTTATAATAATCTTCACTTGAAAATTTGAACTCCAGCTCTTGCACTTGAATTCTATTATAGGTGACCCATTAACTTGTTTTACTTGAAGTTAATTCTGAATATTGATAATTCAACAAATACAACTACTATTGTATTTCTGAGCCAAGAATTTCTATTGTTCTTAAACAGATATTGGATGGTGTAGTAAGAGGTTTCTGGCCCAGACATTCGGGCCTCGCTTCAAGGTTGGGACCCACAGACCTGCAGTCCCACAGAGACACACAGACACTTAAATTAATTTTAGGCTGATTGGTTTAAGGCCTAGGCATATAACTTTCTCATTCTTTACCCTTAAACTAACCCATGACTCTTATCCTGTTCAGCCATGGGGCTTGGTGCCTTTTCTCAGAGTAGTATAGTTATCCTCTGAATCTTCTGGCTTGTCTGGCAACTCTGGAGTCTATGTGGCATTTCTGCTCTGCTCTTCCTGTTCCTAGAGTTTTCTTAGTCTGGTAGCCCTGCCCACACTTCCTGTCTTCCTTTGGCCAATCTGCTTTTTATTAAACTCATAGGCAGGACAATTATTTACAATGTAACATCATAAATCAACTACAGGATGACAGGTCAGCATCACCAGGATGTTTAAAAGAATTAGTATTTTCAAAAAATAGTATATATGTTGGTGATGTGGGAATGCCTTTCTGTATGCTGTGAATATCAATCTTTAAATAAAAGACCTGTTTTGGCCCATGACAGGCACCATAGAAAAAGTAGGAGGAGAAATCAGAGCATAGGTAGGAAAAGTAGGGCGGAGTCAGACAGACTGAGCCAGAAGCCCAAAGGAGCAACATGTAAGGGATACAGGTGAGCCACGGGCCATGTGGTAGGACAGATTAATGGAAATGGGTTGAGTTAAGATTAAAGAGCAAGCTAGCAAGGTGCTCAAGTAATAGGCCAAAGAGCATGAAGTTAATATAAGCGTCTGAATCATTTTTGGGGCCTGAGTAGCAGTGGGCAGCTAAGGGGTCTGGGACTGACTGCAGATCTCTGGTCTTGACCTCTGGCCACCTGGGACCAAGAAATCTCACTGTAAGAGATGGCATCCAACATGGGGTGAATATCCACTGAAAGCCTGAAAAAGTTTAGAAGTGTTTTAGATCAGAAGCTGAGCCAAAGCAACTTCCAAATTGTATATCTGAAGCAGGTCATTGTACAGAAAAAGCACAGCATCCGGGCTACATTCAAAATGGTGCCAGAAGACTGGCGGCAGGCAGTGTAAGCTGCAATCAGGTTGGTTCCTGTAGTCTCACAGAAGACTCAATAGCATGTGATTGATTTAAGGTTTCTGTTTATATTGAACAAAAAGGAAACAAAGACAGTTTCATAGTAGCAGCATTTTCTTGGGTCTGCTCTGTTTGCTGGCCACAAACAGAGGCGGTCCCTTTAAGAAAACTTACTAATTCAGCTTTATCTGCAAAAACTATGTGGTTCTTTAAGAGAGTATGAGTATTTTAAAAGCTCTTCTGGTTAAAAGATGATTAAGGACTCACAATAAAACAGATTCAGATGAAAAGAAAAACCTGTAAATGGGTTACAATGTGTGTAAAAGGTACATAGGCTTCAGAGAGAAAAGAAAGAGGATAGAGAAAGTCTTTAAAAAGAAAAATGGAGTAATAAAAATATAATAAGCCATGTAAAGATGGAAAATAGACACAAAATCTAGATTTTGGTTGTTACTCTGTTTTTTTAAATTTTTTTAACTGTTAATGAGCTAACTTCAGAAAGACAATGGATTGCAAATGCAAAGGCTTCTAAATTAAAGAAAAAATATATTTTTAAGGTATTTTGATTTTGAAATTTGTGTATATAGATTTATTGCTTTAGAAGAGTTCTGCCTTTGTTTCCACAGAAGATGAGAACCTGTAGATTGCTTCCAGGCTCTTATGGTTTCATCAACCAAGGCCCCCCCCCCAAAAAAAAAACAAACAAAAAAAACCAAACAAACAAAAAAAAAACCTCTGATAAGAAGAGATGGCCATATCAGCTTCAGAGATACAGACTATGATCCAGTATCAAGAACCCATGAGATTTTAAATGCCCTGTAATCAGTAGGAAATAGTAATAAAAACAATGCCCAAATTGCCAAAATATTGCTTATAAATGTTTGTTTTCATTATAAATGGTTAATAGTCATAGTTAATCTCTTTCTTTAAAAAGGGGATATGGTATATGAATGATTTTTTAAAAATTAGATTATTGAATTTACTTAGATCAGGAAATCAGCTGTTAATCTCAAAATGTTTTACACTGGTATAGATTTTGGTTTATTGATACAAATTTAAGGTCAATTCTCTTATGCTATATGTATTTTTCTACTCTTGTTTAAGATATGATGTTTATGTAACTGATTTAAAATTGTAATGTATAATTAAAAAAAGCATGTTAGTTAGAATTTTAGGTATAAAGATATAATTCAATTAGGCAGGTAATCTTCAACTACTTCTAAGACCTACAGAATATGGCATTTAAAATATTTTAAAAACTTAGACTTTTCTGGACAGTGAGACAGGTCTGCTCCTGGCAACACCAATTTGCTTCAAGAAAAAAATGGGCATCGAAGAAACTCCATATAGAGATTAGTTTCTTTGTGGCATCGGTTAGCCACTGGACACGAACCTGTTCTTATATTGACTGCTGGACAGTATGCTGTTTAAACTAGACATGCAGGTTCCATAAAAAAGGTGGCCTCTGAACTTTGAAGAACAAGCCAAGATGGTCATTCAGGTTCCTGCTTTACAGAAAAAAACGGTCAGATATTCTTCAGGACTCCAGGAGAAGCAACTGATGAATGGGCAGAGCAGAATTCTTGCTTCACTGAAATGAAAAGAGACTCTGAGCCTGTAGGCTGAATATAGATGCTCCGACTTTATAAAGGAACTTTGGGTGACTGTCCAGGCACATAGGCATCATCTCTGTCATTTCTAAATTTTGGAAGTTGCTTGCACTTACAATTTACTTAGGTAAATATATCCTTCTGTGGTCTTTGATGTAGTTGAAGATTAGATAGTTATAGGTATAGTTTTTCTTAGTTATTTGAAAGGTATATTAGATATAAAACTTTAGATTCATAACATTAAGGTAGATAAGAGTATTTTCCTTACGTTTGCTAAATACAAATAAAATAGATATTATAACTATAATTCTTGCTTGTTGGCTATTTTTTATATAATTTTGCTATGAAACCTTCCTTTTTGATGAGACAGAAAGGGGGAGGAGATGTGGGAATGCCTTTCTGTATGCTGTGAATATCAATCTTTAAATAAAAGAGCTGTTATTGTCCTTGACAGGTACCATAGAAAAAGTAGGATGAGAAATCAGAGCATAGGTAGGAAAAGTAGGGCGGAGTCAGACAGACTGAGCCAGAAGCCCAAAGGAGCAACATGTAAGGGTTACAGGTGAGCCATGGGCCATGTGGTAGGACAGATTAATGGAAATGGGTTGAGTTAAGATGAAAGAGCAAGCAAGCAAGGTGCTCAAGCCATAGGCCAAAGAGCATGAAGTTAATATAAGCTTCTGAATCATTTTTGGGGCCTGAGCAGCGGCAGGTGGCTAAGGGGTCTGGACCTCTGGCTGCCCTGGACCAAGAAACCTCACTGTAACATGTCAGTGTTTCTAAATATCCTGGAAAATAGATATTGAGGTTTAACAAGCACATTGAATAGGTGAAGTAGAAAAAAACAAATAGTAAATAAATACATACACATATACATAATATACAGAGAAAGAAAGAGACAGAGACACAGAGACAATGAGAGATATAGACAGACACAGAGACAAAGAGAGACACAGGGATAGAAAAACAGACACAGGGGGACAGAGAGAAATAGAAGGTCAGAGAGAGAGAAAAAAGATACATACACAAAGAGAGATTATGTGATTTACATCCACTAGTATGCTTTCTGGGCAACAGTTTGCCACTTCTCTTTGACATCACCTTCTTTTATCTGCGCTTGGATTTTCCACCTTGCTATAGTCCAAAACAGCTTCTTTATTAACAAGTAGTAATAAAGCATATTCACAGCATACAGAAAGACATTCCACATTACTTCTCCTTTTCTGTTTAACCAAAAGGTAAGGTTTTAATTTTGACAGTAAAATTACATATAACAAAACAGTTATCAAGCAAGAATTATAGTTACAATATCCAATCTATTTGCATTTAACAAAATTATAGAAAATATTCTACCATCTATTTTGTTTTTGTGCAGCTATAGAATTATATCTAATTTACCTTTTATTATAACTAGGAAAAATTATAACTATTTAGTCTTCAACTCCATCAAAGTCCATAGAAGGATATAATATAATCTATGTAAGAAAGGACATTGTAAGAAACTTCCAAAAGTCTAGAAATGACAGAGACATCTGGCTGCTTAATAGTCACCTAAAGTTTTTTTGGAAATATTGGGGCATCTATCTTTAGCCTATAGGTCCAGAGTCTCTGGAAGACTTATTAGTGAAGCAAGAAATTGAAGGACTGTTTTGACCATTTTGGCAAGGTTTGTCAGTCACTTCTCCCTGTGTTCTGCAGAATGTCTAGGAATTTTCTCTGTGAAGTAGGAACCTGAAGGACCATTGTGGCTTGTTCTGGCAAAGTTCAGAGTTTACTTTTTTTTATGGGTCTTGAATATCTGGTTTATATAGCTCACTGTCAAGCTGTTAAGGCAAAAGTAGTCTCTTGCCAAGTAGCTAACTTTTGCCATCAAAAAAGCCAACCCAATATGGCATTTCTTTGATGTCAATCATCCACTTGTAGATTGGTGCTGGCAGGAGCAGACATGTCTCACTATCCAGAAAAGACTGTTTTATTTTTACTCCCATGCCTCTCACCCTCCCCACTACTACCTAATTCTCAATTCTATGTTTTAAAAATATTTTAAATGCCATATTCTATATGTCTTTGCAGTGTTTGAAGATTACCTATCTATCTAATTAAAATATATTTGTATATCCAAAAACCTAACTAACATTAATATAAATTCTATGATCATAGATTCCTAACTACTAATCTGTATTTCTTAATTATATACTACAATTTTAAAGGAATTGAATAAACATAATGTCTTAAACAAGAATAGAAGTATATATACAGTGTAACAAAATTAACTTTAAACTTGTATCAGTAAACTAAAATCCATACCAACGTATTTAAAAACAAGTAGTTGCTTTTAAAAAGTAGATCCAATAATCTTCCCTTTTATCCCACCATATCTATATCCCCTTTCTTTTTTTTTAAAGAAAGATATTGATTATGACCAATAACCAAACCCTCTAAACAATGATAAATGACCATAATCTATATTTTGGAGATATGGACATAGTTTTCTAGGCTACTTCCTGCTGATTGGAGGTACTGATAATCTTTGAGGAACCCCGAGGCTGGAACATCTTAGTCAGTAGCCTTGAAGCTGAGATGGATGTTGGATCATCTGGGTCATTTATTTCTATCAGAGATTTTCAAGAGTCTTTCTTGATCAAACCATATCAGTCTGGAAGCAACCTACAGGTTTTTGTTTTCATCTTCTTTCAAAAAAAGTAGAGCCTCTTTTCCAAAGCAACATATCCTTAGATCTAAATTACAAGCCAAGATATCTTTAAAATAGATATCTTGGTTTAATTTAGCAGCCTTCATAATCAAATGCCTCTGTGCAGTTCACTCATTAACAGTTAAAAAGAAAACAATAATATACATAATTCAACTCTTTGTGTGTTTTCCACCTTACTGTGGCTAATTTTAAATTTTTAAATTATTTTTACTGTCTCTTTAATACTTTTTTTTTTAAAAAAACCCTTTATATAGCTGCCTATACACCATTTTTCTCTCTTCCAAGCCTACATATATTTTCACACACATTAGAGGTTTACTACATCTCAATCTGTTTTTATTGTGTATCTTTATTTTTTGATCAGGAAAGCTTTTAAGTTGCTATGTGTAGCTAGGATTGAAATGCTGCATTGGCTGTTGGTTCCTTGGTATTTGGCTTTTCAACATGACAGAGGAACCAATGAGTCATGCTTACTTCCCCAATTCTGGGAAGCAGTTTTAAGTAGCATAAAGCTATGCTCTTAACCCCCTGGATGTGCTCCCAAACCTACACTCAGTGACTGGGAGAAACCTCTTAGTAATAAGGCCCATAAAAGAGACTGTGGAAATCAGCCATGAATCTTAGCTCACAATGGCTGGTGGCCAGCTATATCCCATAGGCAGCTGCTGGAAGATGATTCTACATTGTTGTTGGCATGAGACTGTTAGTCTAGGATGTCCAGCATGGCTTTGTTTCTGTTCATTTAGAATATTTTTTATAGATATCCACTCACTGAGTGTGTGTGCCATTTGTAGCTAAAAGTTTTCTGACCTGTCTAGGGCCTGTGGTCTAGAGGAATCTCTCCCACCCATAGTTCTACAAACACTGATAAAATAATTACTCAGAGGCTTAACTACAAACTGTTTGGCCTATGGCTTAGGCTTTTTACCAACTATCTCTTGTAATTTAACTCAGCCCATTTCCATTAATTTATTGCATTGCCACATGTTCCATGGCTTTACCTGTGTTATGTATCTTGCTTTCTGGGGCAGCATCTTGCAACTTTTTTTTTTTTGACTCTGCCCCTTTTTCTCTTTATCTATGCTTAGATTTCCCACATGCCTCTAAGCTGCCTTGCCAAAAACAACTTCTTTATTAACAAATGATAATAAAACATATTCATAATGTACAGAAAGATATCCTACGTCAGTTTACATTCTAGTGGTTTGATGAGGCAGGAATGTGTGAACTTCCTGTGAGCAGAGGACACCTTGACTGGTAATGGTTTGTCTCTCTCTTGCATCTTCTATATTAGAGGTGGTTTTCTCAGTGAGGGAAGCTCTATAGTTAGAGACATATTGAGGATGGACATAATAGATTGTATTTTCTCTTTTTGGTTAATGTGACCATATCTATAATTAACCAAAACCCAAACTGTTGAACACCCCAGTAAGGTATTTTTCTTGATTGGATCATTTGAAGTGGGAAGATACCCCTTAAAATCTGGCCACACCTCTGGCTGCAGCCAGTGTAAAGGATATGAAAGAATATGATCCAAGAGTTTGTTTAAGGGTGTGACAAAGATTTATTAACATAATAAAGAGGGAGATATACTCATGAATATAGAACCAAGTGAACAACCACCATCCATTCTGCCCAGGAGCGAATGGATCTAGCTGTTTGAATCTACCCCAAGAAGAACAAGCATGATCCCCCCTTCTTTTAAGAGATCATGTACTCAGATCAGAAGACATTTTCTAAGGATTATACCCCAAGGCTAATTGGTGGAACAAATTTCCATTAAACTTCTACTTTTTCTCTAAATATGAAGTTTCAAAACCTAATATAAAACCATGTACAATAATAATGATTATCAAGCAATATCTAGTAGAGAGAAAAGATAATAAAATAAACAAAAATGAAATTACAACCACCAAAACCAACATCAATCAAGAATAGGAAACACATACTAGATTTTCAGAATATAAGTAAATGGAAAAATACAGAGATTACTTTAATAGCTGTCTCATTCTGAAGAATCCAAATTTAGTACCTGATATGTGCTTAACTAAGATACAAGAAGATTGTAACCATCTAGTCTTTAAAGACCCGAGAAATAAAATAAGATTATCCTAGTAAGCAGGATGTACAAACAAGCAGCTTTCTAAAAACAAAGCAAAACCAAGGAATAACAGAAACAGCTGGCTGTCTGGACAGTTACCAAATGTTTCTCTGAATTATTAGATCATCCACTTTTGGTAATAGGCCTAGGATAGCTGACAAATCTTTTGGGTATTTTGGATATTATGAAAGACTATCTTACCTTGTCTTGGCAAAGTTCAGCAGTCACTTTTCCTTGTGTCATGCTTGTCTGGAATGGATAATGTGCTTACTGTCAGTAGCTGAAGCAAGGGCAGTTTTTGCCTGAAAGTCCATCTTTTGCCAAGAAGATGGCAAACTCCATATGAAGTGTCTTCAATGCCCAACATTTTCTCAGAGGTAGATTGATGCTGCTGGGAACAGTTGTGTTTCACATCAATAGAATTTTAAGTTATTAAAACATATAAATTTTATATTCTCTAGGTCTATGAAGTATTTGAACATTACCTATCCATTTGACATATATTTTTGTATATCTAGAAAACCTAACATGATTATAAATATGACAAGTAATCTATAATTTTTATTGACAATGATCTGGATGTTGTGACAATATACAAAATTATCTTAATCAGAGGTAGAAATGTATAGTGCAATATGACAACAATATCCTTAATATGTATCAATATACAAAATATCCTAAACAGAGGTATAACAGACATATAGTATGACAAATATTTTTAAATAGAAAAATAACTTTACCTTTGAATCAGCATATAAGGATCCATGTCATTGCAAATTATCTAAAGCTGATAGTTTGCTAAATTAGTTTACAAGTAGCTATTTAATTATATCTCCCTCTTTGCTCCTCTCACTCAAGCATATCCTTCTTTCTAGATTTGTTCCCAACTCTTCCTGGTTGCAACCTGTTATGATGCCAATTTGCTAAGGTGATCTCTATTTTCTCTTCTTAGGGGAATCTTTGGATGTCTCTCTTAAATTCCTTCTAATCCCAAGCTGTTGCAGCTTCGGTATTCTTTGCTTTTTGTCTCAAATCTACTTATGAGTGAGTGTATCCCATGTCTGTCTTTCTGGGCTTGTGATACCTCAATCAGGAGGATATTCTTCATGTCCATCCATTTGCCTGAAAATTTTAGGATGTCATTTTTTTTTAATGCTGAGTAGTACTCCATTGTGTAAATGTGTCATAGTTGGTTAGTCCATTCTTCAGTTGTCCTTATATTTTACATCTGTTTAAAGATTGTTTTTATATGTGAAGCCTTAGGTTTTAAGTTATTTAGGTCAATAAATTTAATATTTAAAAAGTTACATTTCCATCTTAAATAATAATAATGTATTTCCTTTGTCTCAAGTCTAGGAACTCTATCATAGCTGCCCACCCTAGCCCTTTTCACAGTTGGTCATGATTGTCTCCCTGCTTTAATTTATTTACAGTTTTACTATGGCTAAATTTACTTTTGAACACATGACAAAGGCATATTAAAGACTATGTCATCAGTACATGACACTTTTTTTTTTGCTTTTGTGATATATTTTCTTTTGTTCCCTCTTTTGCTCTCTCTACCTCTCTCCTTTCTTTTTGTTTTTGTTTTCAAGCCAAGATATTGCAATGTAGTCCAGGAACACCTTAAAGTTCCCTGCTTTAACTTCCCCAGTGTTGAGTTGACAGGAATGTGCTACTTTGCCCAGATTTCTGTTATATTTTCTTTCATTTATTTATTAAAATAGTCTTTTTTTCCATGTATCCCCCTGCTTGTCCTCCCTTACCTCCTCCCAATCCATCCCAGTCAGTCTTCAGTCTCCCTTCACCCCATCCCTGGATCCCCTCCCCCAAAAGGCCAAGTCCCAATGTGAGTCAGCTCAGCATGGCACATTCACTCCCAGCAAGTCTGATTTCCTCATCTTAATATTAAGACTGGATTAGGCATTCCTGTGAAGGGAATGGGCCTCAAGGTGCCAGCCCATGCACAAGATTACAGTCTGATCCAGCTTTGCCTCTGTGCCTTTTTTATTGCTTCTCTTTTAATTTTTAATTCTAGGAATGCTTCTTTCACACGTTTGTCTTCTTATTCTTGGTTTTCTTTATTTTCTTTCAGGGATTTGTTCATCTCTTCCAATTTTTTGTTTGTATTTTCTTTTGTTTCTTCAAGGGAGTTTTTTTTTTTTTTAATATCCTCTTTTAAGACTTCCATTGTTTTCATAAAGTTGTTTTTAAGGTTTTTCTTTCTGTTTCTTCTTCATTACTATATTCAGGTCTTGATGTTGTAGAACCATCAGCTTCTTATGATAGTGTCTTGTTTTTATTTATATTGTTATATGTATTCTTGCACTGATAAGTTAGTTATATTGTTATATGTATTCTTGTCTGTCCATTGCTTCCTTGGTTCACTCTTAATCAGCTCTTAGTTGGCTGTAGGTCAAGAGGCTCTGGATCTCTATTTGTGGCAGAGGTTGTTCTTAGTTGGCCCTCAGTCAGCTGTGGACAAGGGGGCTGTGGAGTCTCCAGTTGTCAGTGTATGATGATGCAGTTTGTGGTTGGGGCAGGTTTTGTCCCATGGGATATCCCTCCAGATGTTTTTGCTGGGGATTATGCTTGGGGGGATGTGGGAGATTATGTTGTTCCATTGTAAATAATTGTCTCACCCACTGGTTTAATAAAAAGGGCTGATTGGCCAAAGGCAGATAGGAAATGTGGGCAGGGCTAACAGACTAGAAGATTCTAGGAACAGGCAGAACAGAGCAGAATGCCAGCAGAGGCTTGGCTTTTTTAAAGAGAAACTTCCTGATTTAGCCTTAGAGGCAAAACACTTGTGAGTTTTTTAAGAGGCCCTGCTGCCTAATACTTAAATGGAGTTAATGAGCAGCAGATGGCAAAGCTTCACTTGGTGATTATACGGACCCTAAAATTCCCCAGAGTACCTGAGTTAAAAAGATAAATTCTATGAAATTAGACTAGGAGCTGGGTGGAGCCATCCACCCATCCTACCAACTTTGAATCCTGGCAGATTAAAGGTGTGTTCAGAAACAGAAAGAAACAGAAGAATCTGGATGGAGTCAACCACCCTAGCCAAGCAAAGGTGTGGTCAGAGACAGAAAAAGATTAAGAAATATACAGTAAAGACAATAAAAAAAAGTCTAAGTGGTTTAGAGTGTGTTGAATATATATATATACATAGGCTTAGAGAGAGAAAAAAAGGTAAAGAAAGCCTTTAAAAAAGAAATAGAGTAAAATAAATAAATAAATAAATAAATAAATAAATAAATAAATAAGCCACATAAAGTTGGAAGAAACAAAGAATGTCTGGATCTGTATGTTATTGTCTTATCTTTAAGCTTCTTGACTGAAAATGACTTAGTAAATGCTGTTGGATTAATTCAACCTATATATTTTGTAAATGAGTTTACTTTAAAATTGAAATGCAAAGATAAACTACTTTGGAGAAGAGGTTTTCTTTTTATTTTCATAGAAAATGAGAGGCTGTGGATTTATTCCTGTATAAAGAACATAAAGTTTGATAGAGGAAGACCCCCTGAAAAATCTCCAATGGAAATGGATGGCCCAGATGATTCAGCATTTTAGAGTACCTCTGTGAAATTTCCCAAGCTCTGTATCCAGAACAATTTCAAGGAGACTGACTGAGGTCACCCAGCCTTATAGACTACTCCACTAAAGACTTGTGCATAAGGATACATTTTTCTTTGAATTCCCATGAGATTGCAAACACTCCCATCCAGAAGGAAGTAGCCTAAAGAACGACACCCACATTCCCAAAATGTGGATTTTGGATGTTTGTGTTTATTTACAGTGTTGTTTATAAGTTGTTATAGATAAGGGGGAAAATAATACTAGATTTGGAGTTCTTTTTGTTTTAAAAAGAGAAAAGAGGATATGTGGAAGATTATTTGTTCCATTGTAAATAATTCTCAACCACTGGTTTAATAAAAAGCACTGATTGGCCAAAGGCAGATGAAGTGTGGGTGGGGCTAACAGACTAGAAGACTCTAGGAACAGGCAGAACAGAGCAGAATGCCAGAGAGAAGCCGGAAGAAGCAGAGGAAAACTATGCTGCTCTAAGAAAAGGTACTGAGTCGAATGGCTCAACAGGTTAAGAGTCATGGGTTAGATAAAGGGTAAAGAGTTAGCAAGTTATATGCCTGGGACTTAGACCAATCAGCCTAAAACTATTGAAAGAATCTGTGTATCTCTGCCGATCTGTGGGTTTGTGGGTCTAAACCTTGAGGTTAGGCCTGAAAGTTCAGGACAGAAACCTCGAACTACAGTGGGACTCTTCCAGCTTTCTTTGGTTTAGGGTGGAACTGGGAGTGGGTGGGGTGCCAGAGGCTGTGTCCCCAAGATGGGCTTTGGAGATCATGGTCTCCACTTTACCTGGGGATTGGGGTGGCACTCACCTCTTAGTCAGCTGTGGACCAGGAGGCTTTTGGGTCTCCAGTTGTCAGCCTGTTGTATTTTCTATAAACATGTTATTATTTAAAGACAACAGCTTTTGGCTTTTATTTATAGCAAATACACTTCTCTCCATCGCCAACAATTGCTGGATACATGTTTCAAAAGCATCAGATTGAAATTACACTGTGTCATCAGTCTGTGGAGGAGACTGTAGGACCATAAGATGCTGAGACATTAGTATCAGCTTGTGTGCCTTTTCCAGAATCAGGACTTCATCCATGGTGGCCCTTAGAGACTGTCTAGCCCAGATATTTTCATACTCTTTTAAGAAACTACAGGGTGTTTCCAACATTCCACCAGCATGACTCCAGGTCCCTGCTAACAAGAAGCATCTCCTTCCACCCAGAAAGATGGCTACCTGTTTTATTCTGGCAGTTCTGTGCTAGATCTTATTCTCCAAAAGGTTATGCTGTATTTTCTTATATGTAATGATTATTTATCTTTTTTAATTAATGTAATTCTTTATATTGATTCTTTGGGAATTTCATATCATATATCACAATTCCACTAATTTTCAGTCCTTCCATGTTCACTCTCTATTCTGTAGCCTCCTCCAATGTACAGTTTGTGGGGAGTCTGGTAGTGGGACCAGAGTTTATTCATGGTGCATAAACTGGCTTTTTGGAGCCCATTCCCTACAGAGGAACACCTTACTCAGCCTTGATAATGAGGGGATGGACTTGGACCTAATTCATCTGGATAAACCAGACTGCAATGACTTACCCAGGGAGTCCTTACCCTGTCTGAAGAATGGGTATAGATATATACATAGATATGTGGGTATAAATATACACATATATCTCTTAAGAAGAAAACCAGTTTTATGATTTTTTTAATATAGGCACTCATGACATTTTTTATTATCACAAAATATTTTAGCATGAACTTCATAAAAAATTACCACTGTCTTATATGACTGTGGCACATTTCTCAAAGTCATGAAATTAATATTTGAACAATACAGTATAATTTTTAGAAAATATTCAGATTTTTTTCAAGTAGTCTTATTATGCTCATTATAGCAAGAGAAGATAATGACTCATACATTATATTCATTTCCCATGTGCCTTTATTCAATTAGGGCTTGCTTGTTTCTTGTGAATTTATTGCCTGCTAACCTCATGCTGTGATATCATGATTCACATTCCTCCAATATTTTAAAGGAAAGCAAATTTCAAATATAAAAAATCCCAAGAAATTTGTCAACTATGGACAAAGATTGTAAATAACCTTTTGGGATGACTTGACTGTATGGAAAGACAATGTGAAATACACATTTAGTAAGGAGATTAAAGTTAGGGTGATTGATAAGGTGGATTTGTGATGATTCAGGCAAGAGAGTGAGGCTTCATTTCATTTCTAGACTGAATTAAGTTGTAGCCTTTGATGTGGAAATGTGTTTCCTAGTAGAATATATCTTGTAAAAGTATACCATACACTCTCCAGGAAACTGTTACATAATTTATATAAAAAGAATCACACAGAAACATAAAATCACAGAAAGAAGCACATTTATGTTTATTCTTTGAATTTATGTAGCTTTAAATAGGAACACCCCATTTTCCAAAGAATTTTGATGCATAGGTTAGAAGTACCAAAAAATAGCTTAGTTGATTTTTTAAAATTTATTTTAATTTTTTTTAGAGAAGAAAGGATTTATTTGGCTCACACTTCCAAATAACAGGCCAGAGTCTATTTTGACAGACACCACAGCAGAAGTTTAAGACAGTAACTAGAGGCAAGAACTGAAGTAGAGACAATGAAAGGATACTGCTTACTGGCTTCCTAAGTTTGCATTTTTATATAACCCAGGACCATATTTTTTTTTAAAATGACAAACAACTGTTTTCCCAGAAACTTCCCTCTGAGTCCAGAGCTGATTAAGGTGAGTGGCACCTCAACCCCCAGGCCAAGCAGAGATCATGGTCTATGAATCTCAGCCCAGGGATACTGGCACTGGCACCCCAACTACCCCTAGCCCTGTCCTAAACCAAATAAAGCTGGAAGATACCCCCAAGCCCAATCACCAGAAACACAGCTCTTGGGACATTCCACAGGCCAAACCATGCTCAAACCTCAATCTGCTTCATCACTCAATGACAATTGGATAGTGAAAATCCTCCCTTCAGGTCCACAGCTAAGAGCTGATAAAGATCAGACTAAGAGCTAACTAAGACCCTAGCAAGAACAACCCTTGGGACAACAGGAGACACACAGTTTCTTGGCCTACATCCAACTAGGAGCCAAATAAGAGCATTCCCTGTAATTACTGTAAACACCCAGCCCCCAGGCTCACAACTGCCTAAGAGCAAACGAAGAGCTAAGAGTGAACTTAGGAAACAATGGTAAGATTCCAGAGCAAAAATAAATATAACAATATAATGAACAACAAGACACCACCAGAAGAAGCTGATAGCTCTACAACATCAAGATATGAATATAGCAATAAAAAGGAAACAGAAGGGAACAACATTAAAAACAACTTTATAAAGATAATAGAAAGAGGATATAAAAAACTCCCTTAAAGAAATACAAGACAATACAAACAAAAAATTGGAACAGATGAACAAATCCCTGAAAAAAAAAAATAGAAAAAACAAGAAAAAGAAACAGCTCAGAAAGAAACATTGCAGGAATTAAAAGTTGAAATAGGAACAATAAAGAAAGCACAAACTGAGGCAAAGTTGGAAATAGAAAACCTGAAAAAAAGAACCAGAACCACAGATGCAAGAATAACCAACAGAACACAAAAGATGAATTAGAGAATCTCTGGAGTTGAAGATTCAATAGTGTAAATAGATATGTCAGTTAAAGAAAACATTTAAACCAAAAAAGTCATAACACAAAATGTCCAGGAAATCTGGGATGCCATGAAAAGACCAAATCTGAGAATAATTGGAATTAAAGAAGAACACCAACTCAAAGGAACAGAAAATATATTTAACAAAAACATAGATGAAAAATTTCCCAACCTAAAGAAGGAAGAGCTTATAAAGATATAAGAAGCTTGCAGAACACCAATAGACTAGCCCCCCCCCCAAAAAAAACCCTGCTTGCCACAAAATAATCAAGGCACTTAGCCTACAGAACAAAGAAAAAATACTAAGAACTACAAAGGAAAAAGGCCAAATTATCTATAAAGGCAGACCCATCAGAAAAACCCCTGACTACTCAATGGAAAAATGAAAGCAAGAAGGTCCTGGTAAGATGTTATACAGCCACAAAAGTGCATGGCTGCCAAACCAGACTACTATATGCAGCAAAACTATCAATCACCGTAGATGTAGTAAATAAGATATTTCATGACAAAACCAGATTTAAACAATACCTATCAGCAAATCTGGCCTTAGAGACAGCAATAAAGGGAAAACTCCAACCTACAGAAACAAGATACACCCATGAAACTACAAATAATCAATGATCCCACAGAAAAAAAAAAACCCAAATAAGGGAAATACAAATAAGCTATCACTAAAAATAATAGAAATGAAAATCATTGGTCATGAATATCCATCAATATCAATGTAACCAACTCACCTCTAAAAGACACAACATAATGGATATAAAAATAGAAGCCATCCTTCTGCCACATACAAGACACACACCTCAACTTCAAAGACAGACACAGGCTCAGAGAAAAAGGTTGGGAAAAGATTTTTCCAATTAGCTTGTCCTAAGAAACAAGCTGGTATAGCTACCCTAATATCTAACAAAATAATCTTCAAACTAAAATCAATCAAAAGAGACCAGAATGGTCATCACACATTCATTTGAGGAAAAATACACTATGACAAAGTCTCAATCCTGAATATTTATGCCCCAAACACAATGGCATCTACATATGTAAAAGAAACACTACTAAAGCTTAAACCTCAATCAAACCCCACACACTAATACTGGGAGACTTTAATATCCCACTTTCACCCTTGGAAGCAACTTCTAAAGTCTAAAAATGACAGAGATGACACCTATCTTCCTGGACAGTCACCAAAAACTCCTATATAAAGTTGGGGCATCCATCTTCAGCCTACAGGCCCAGAGTCTCTTTTCATTTTAGTGAAGCAGGAAATCTGCTCTGCCCATTCTGGTATAGTTCATCAGTTGCTTTTCCTTGAGTCCTGAAAAATATCTGACAGTTTTTTCTGAAAATCAGGAACCTGAAGGACCATCTCAGCTTTTTCTGTCAAAGTTCAGAGGTCACTGCATGTTCAGTTTAAACAGTATACCGTCAAGCAGTCAACACAAGAACAGGTTCTTGTCCAGTGGCTAACCATTGCCACAAAGAAAGTAGACTCCATATGGAGTTTCTACGATGCCCATTTTTCTCTTGAAGAATATTGTTGCTGCCAGGAGAAAATCTGTCTCACTGTCCAGAAATGTCTAAGTTCTTAAAATATTTTAAATGCCATATTCTATGGATCTCTGAAGTGTTTGAAAAAGACCTGTTCATCTAAAATATATTTGTTTCTTCTTGAAAACATATTTAAAGCTAGTAAATTCTTTTAAAAGAAGATTCAATAGTCTATCCTTATACCCTATGTATCTGTATCCCCTTTTTCTTTCTATTTTTTTTTACCACAAATCTTGAATCTAATCGTTCTTGTTTAACTTTTTTTCTAACCATAACTATTAACAATTTTTAACCAATTAATCTAAATATTGACAATCATCCATAACCCATTGAATGACCAAAACCAGCCATTTCACCTCTTGGGAATGTGGGCGCCATGTTCTTAAATTTACTTCCTGCTGTCTGGGAGCAACAGTATTGTTAGGGGATCCTGAAAAATAAAAGTTTTACTAATTGTCAAGTCCTTAAATAAGTAGCTGTATCATTTGTTATCCAATCTCTGCATAACATGAAAGTGCATGGCTTGTCTGAAATCCTGGCTATAGTAGTTTGTGAAGCTATTTCATCTCAGCAAGTTGCCTTGAAATTTTTCTAAGCATTTTGTGTCCAAATATGATCTTTGTTTGGTTGTTGGTCAGCCTAGTGGCTTTGTTAGAGTCCATGTAAAATCATTGTGGTGAGGCCCTATCTTCCTATAGGATACTTCAAGTTTGCAATAAGGCATTGTCATGGATCACTGTAGACAACTGATAAGAGACTAAAACCCAAAACAATGTACAGAAAGCTAAATATATATAAGTATTTATTCAGAATAGGATTAGTAGCAATAGAATAGTCCCTTATTTTTTGTTATTCTTCTGTCCCATATCAGGTGGCTCCTCTAATAACATACAGAGATTTTATATTTTCCTTTAAGAAATCTGCTTGAGTTTAGAGAAGGAGAAAGCTACACTTCAACTCTAAACCCAGACTTAAATTATAATTAAACTGGGACTTCAACTTACAAAAAAAAATAGAGTTTAAGCAAAGAGATTTTACCCTATGAAATATACTGGTACCAATAGTTACCATATTCTTTTGCTTGTAAATTTTTCTGGATAGCCTCCCTTTTGTTTTAGATGTCTAGATGTTCAAGATCTTTTCACTTCTTGAAGATGAGTATTTCCAGTTTTCTGTAAAAACAAAAACAAAACCTGCCTCCACCCTTTGTTTTTTCTTAAAACTTAAAGAATTGTAATATGGGTGGGTGAGCTATCAATTCTTATTTTCATGAAGACTCTTTGGTTCAAATTGAGTCTTTATTAATTTTGATGGTATCCATAACTTTTCCTTACCTGTGGAAACAAAAGCAAAACCCCTTCCCCTACATAGTACATATCCTTGCTTTCATTCAGAGGTTAGTACATCTTTGAAGTAAACTGGCTGATTTAGGTCAGCTGTTTTTTCTATAGTCCAATGCCTTTTAGCAGCTGTTGTTACTTTCTCATTAGGATTGAGAAAATTCAAAGTTAATAAAGTATTATGTAGTCTATCTCTGGGGGTCTTTGTTATTCCTTTCTGTTTATTTAGCATAACCTTTAGTGTCTGATTTGATCTCTCATCTCTCTGCTTGCCTTGTAGGGTTGTATGGTATTCTTATAATATGCTTTATATTATAATAAGCAAAAATTATTTCATTTTATTAGAGACATATGCAAGAGCATTGTCAGCGTTATTTGTACAGGTATTCCCATGGTGGCCATAACTTTTAGCAAAAGTGTTATTACAGAATCACCTGTTTCTGAACTCAAAGGAGCTGACCATTGAGATCCTGAAAATGTATCTGATGGACATATCTTAATTTTTAAATTCTGTGAAATGAAATACATCCATCTGCCAGATTCAATTTCTATGCATACCTTTAGGATTACTTCCTGCCGGCAATGGAGCTTGGTTATATAAAGAACAAGTAGGATACCTTTTTACAATTTCTTTGGCTTGTTGCCAAATGATAGAGAAATCATTTTTTAAATTTTTTGCTATTGATGTGATTCTTTTTATGAAATTCTGAGACCTCTAGTACATTTCCTATTAATAATTTATCAGTTTCATCATTACCTTTTGCTAAAGGACCTGGAAGACCCATATGGGATTGAATATGTGTTATATAGAAGAGATTATTTCTAATTCTGATTATTTCTTGTAACAGAATAAATAATGAAGTTAATTCTGACTCATCATTAATAAAGTCAGCCATCTCAATGAACAACTCTTTCTGCATACCTATTCAGTGACTATGTTAAGAGGTTCAGTAAAATCCATTAGTACCATCATGATAACATGATGTAGGAATGTCTTTCTATATATTATGCATATCAATCTTTACATAAAGGACTGTTTTAGCCATGACAGGCACCAGAGAAGAAGTAGATGGGGAATCAGAATAGTTAGGAGGAGGGCGGAGTTAGAGTCAGATCAAGCCAGATGCCTAAAGGAACAACATGCAAGAAATACAGGTGAGCCACAATCCATGTGGCACACAGATTAATGAGAATGGGTGTGTTAAGATGAAGGAGATATCTAGCAATGTGCCTGAGCCATACGCCAAATAGTATCAAGCTAACAGAAGCATCTGAGTCATTTTTGGGGGGGCCTAAGCATCAGTGGGCGGCTAAGCAGTCTGGGATTGCAGGTCTATGGGTCTGGACCTCTTGCAGGATGGGGCCCAGAAACCTAACATGGGCCAAATACCCACATAAAGACTGAGAAATATTAGAAAGGGCTCTAGAGCTCAGAAACTGAGCCAAAGCAGCTTCCAAATTGTATATCTGAAGCTCGTCATTGTACAGAGATAGTGTGGCATCTGGACTACCATCAAAATGGCAGCAGTGAACTTTTAGCAGGGAGTATAAGCTGCAACCAGGCCAGTTCCTGAAGTCTCACAGAAGACTCAGTAGCATGTGATTAATTTAAGGTTTACGTTTATATTGAACAAAAAGTAAACAGAGTCAAAGACTTTCTTAGTAGCAGCATTTCTTGGGGCTGCTATGTTTGCTAAGAGTGAACAGAGACACAGCCCCTTTAAGAGAACATTCTGAGTAAGTTTTTTTTTTCTGCAAAAACTATGTGTCCCTTTAAGAGAGTGTATTTTAAAAGCTCTTCTGGTTGGAAGATGATTAAGGATTCACAATAAAACAGATTCAGATGAAAAAAAAAACCTGTAAATGGGTTACAATGTGTGTAAAATGTATATAGGATTCAGAGAGAAAAGAAAGTAGAAAAAGTCTTTAAAAAAGAAAAATAGATTAATAACAATACAATAAACCATGTAAAAATGGACAATAGACACAGAATCTGGATTATGGTTATTATTCTGTTTTCTTTTAATTTTTTAACTGTTAATGAGCTAACTGCAGAAAGACAGTGGATTTCAAAGTCTGCTAAGGTAAAAAAAGAATATATATTTTGAAGGTATCTTGATTTTGAAATTTGTGTCTAAGGATTTATTGCTTTGGAAGAGTTCTGCTTTTGTTTCCACAGAAGATGAGAACCTGTGGATCATTTCCAGGTTTCATTAACCAAGACCAACTGAAAATTCTCTGTTTGGAAAAAATGATCACATCAGCTTCAGGGCTGCAGACTAAGATATTCCAGTCTCAAGAATCCATGAGATTACCAACAACCCTTAATCAACAGGAAGTAGTAATGGAAAACTATGCCCAAATTCCCAAAATATTGCTTATAAATGTTTATTTTCATTATAAGTGGTTAATGGTCATAATTAATATCTTTATAAGAAGAAAAAGGGAATATGGTATATGAGTGATTGTGGTGGGATTCAGGTGTCAGCTGATAAGGCCAAAACACACTTATCCAGGGTCCCGGGCCCCTGAAGGGGGCATGGAAACTCCATTGATAAGGGGCTTCTGGTTGTTGGAAAGATAGGATCAGAATCCATCATCTGTCCATCACTTGTCCACCATTCCAGACTCCAGTCCCTGTTCAGGTGCTACTATAAACTATTACCTGTACCGTGAGTGTTGGTTTATATTTTAATAAATATCTATCCTGTATTGGTGCCTTCTAAGTAAACTAAGTAAGTATGGATTTTGGTTTATTGATACAAATTTAAGGTTAATTTTGATATGCTGTATGTATTTTTCTATTTTTGTTTGAGGTATCATTTTTATGTACCTGATTTAGAATTATAATGTATAATTAAGAAATGCATGTTAGTCAGATTTTTAGATATGCAAAGATATATTTCAATTAAATAGGTAATCTTCAAATACTTCTCAGACCTACAGAATATGGAATTTAAAATATTTTAAAAACTTAGACTTTTATGGATAGTAAGACAAGTCTGGTCCTGGCAGCACTAATCTACTTCAAGAGAAAGATGGGCATCGAAGAAACTCCATATGGAGATTAGTTTCTTTGTGGCAATTGTTAGCTGCTGGACAAGAGCATGTTTTTGTATTGACTGCTTGACAGTATGCTGTTCAAACTGGACATGCAGGTTCCATAAGAAGGTGACCTCTGAACTTTGGCAGAACAAGCTGAGATGGTCATTCAGGTTCCTGCTTTCTAGAGAAAGCTGTCAGACATTCTTCAGGACTCAAGAAGAAGCTGATGAACTATACCAAAATGTGCAGAGAAGATTTCCTGCTTCACTGAAATGACAAGTGACTCTGGGCCTGTAGGCTGAAGACGGATGCCCCAACATTGTAAAGGAACTTTGGGTAACTGTCCAGGCAGATAGGTGTTATCTCTGTCATTTCTAGATTTTGGAAGTTGATTGCACTTCCTGTTTACTTGGGTAAATATTCTATCTTTCTGTGGTCTTTGATGTAGTTGAAGATTAGATAGTTATAGGTATAGTTTTCTTAGTTATTTTAAAAGATATATTGAATATAAAATTTTAGATTCTCATGGATAAGGTAGATGATAGAGTATTTTCTTTAATTTTGCTAAATACAATTAGACTAGATAATGTAACTGTAATTCTTGCTTGATAGCTATTTTCTTATATGTAATTTTGTTATGTAAAATTTGAGACTTTTTTGATTAGACAGAAATGGAGAGATGATGCAGGAATGTCTTTCTGATTGCTGTGTAGTGGTGGGCAGCTAAGCAGTCTGTGGTTGCAGTTCTGTGGGTCTGAAACTCTTGCCACTCGGGGCCAAGAAAGAATGTTGTAACAATAACATATATTTCTGACTTTTGAACAGAATTATAAGGGCCTTGAGACACTTTACTTATATGTTCTGATTTGTAACCTGCCTTCCCTGATTTGTTTGCATTGGTACAAATTGTAGGGGGCTCCAGAAATTGGTTTATCTCTTACGATATGAGGAAGAATCCAGTTAATTTTCTTTAGAAATTCAATTCTTTGCTTTGAGGATATATGTTGTTCATATCTCCCAAAGGTTACTTCAGGCTCTTTGCCAGGGTTCACTTTCTGCTCATAATTGTTCAACTTCTTCATTAGTTAAAGGTACAAAAATTTCTGCTGGGTCCATTCCTGTCAATTGAAGAAGTCTTAATTATTCTTTAAAATTAAGTTCAGAAATCTTTTTCACATATGTCTTTAATTTCTTACTTGGTTTTATGGATAAAATATCCATTCCAATATAACATTTTCTCTTTGCATCAAAATTCCTGTAGGAGAATGCTTACAGGGCAAGATAATTAGAATGCAACTAAGATCTGGATCCACACAATCCACATGTGCATCTTGTAATTTCTTTTCCATCAAAAATAATTCTTTCTCATCTTCAGGTGATAATTCTCTTGAACTATCTAAGTCTTTGTCACCATTTAAAGTTTTGAACAAATTATCCATTTCATCATTTTTAATTCCAATAGTTGGTCATAAATTGGCAATGTCTTTGAAAATCACTGTCTTCAATCTATCTCTCCTGATTTATACCCTTTGGGGTATAATTTTTTTTGGCCTATTTTGTAGCCTAAATAATTAATGGAATACCCTCTTTGTATTTTTTTTCTGGGGCAATTTGTAATCCCCAAGCAGGCAATTTTTTTTTCACTTTTTCAAACATTTTTTCTAAGGTATCAATATTTGAATTGGCCAACAAGATGTTGTCCATGTAATGATAAATTATATATTGTGGGAATTGTTATGTATTTGTTATACTGGCTTTTGTACAAAATACTGGCACAGAGTAGGAGAACTCAGCATTCCTTGAGGGAGTACCATCCACTGGCATCTCTTTACAGGCTGAGAATTATTATAAGCAGGCACTGTAAAGGCAAATTTTTCTTTGTCTTCTTCTTGTAAAGGTATTGTAAAGAAGCAATCTTTTAAATCAATAACTATAATAGGCCATTCTTTAGGTAACAAAGAAGGCAAAGGAATCCCAGACTGTAGAGAGCCCATTGGCTGGATCACCCTTTTTTATCACCTTTATGTCTGTTAACTTTCTCCACTTTCTAGATTTCTTTTAAAAAACAGATTCAGGAATTCCAAGGGCTGGTTGATTCTTGTATATGCTGAGCATTTAATTGCTCCTGTACCAGTTGCTCTAAGGCCTGCGATTTCTCTTTTGTTAGAGACCATTGATGAACCCATATAGGTTTCTCTGTTAACCATTTTAGAGGTAGTGCTGTGGGTGTTTTTGAAAGATCAGCAGATGTTTTGCCTTGTTTCTCTAAAATCTGAATGGTCTGTGACTGTTTCTCATAACACCTTCTAATGTTTCTTTTCCAGAACTATGGGCTAGTTTATGGTTTATTTCTGTGTTTGGAGGAATATTAATCTGTGTGTTTCATTGTTGTAGTACATCTCATCCCTATACATTTATAGCAATGTTAGCCACATATGGCTTTAATATTCCTCTCTGTCCTTTGGTCCTATACACTCATGCCATCTTTCACTCTGTTTTACCAAGGATATTAACCCAATACCCCAAAACTGAACATTTACCTTTTGAAGGGGCCAATTTGAATGCCATGACTCTGGAGAAATTATTGATACATCTGCCCCTGTGTCCAATAAGCCTTCAATAATAACATAATTTATTTTTACTTTTAATTTTGGCCTTTGTTCCTTAATAGAAGCTTGCGAAAAATATTTGCTTTATAATTTTTTTCTGAATTTTTTCTTTTTCTATAGATTTTCTATCATTCAGTGTACTATGTCTTTTAAAAATATGTTTAAGTTTTTAAATTGTTCTGGGAAGGAGTTTTCTCCACAATGGCAGGGTAAGATTGGATTGGATTTGATATGGGGGCTATTGAAAGCCCCCTTGGGTGTTTCCCATGGGCAAAAGTTACCTTATCTGTCCCTTGTTGATCTGCACTCATTAGTCCAATGCCTTCCTTATCTACACCTAGAGTATCTGCATACTCTAGAAGGGAAGGACATTCTCTTGGGATTATTCCTAACAAAAGCACTGTTTCTGGGAATTTACTGTTCACAGTCTCTTTTTATGTGACCTTGCCTTCCACAATTCTAACATTTAACATTTTGACTTTTTCTTATACTTCTAGAAATAGGCTCTCCTACCCAGTTACCATCACTGTCATAAGACTATACATTAATGTCTCATGAATCCAATCCTATAAGGGTGCTGACCTTGCTTTTAACAATCTAAGTATTTTTGTACATTGAGCATTAGCATTCTTAAAAGCCATTGATTCAATTATTATTAACCTGGCTTCTGTGTCCAGTACCATTCTTTTTACTGCTGCAGTTAATTAGTGCAGTAAAAGTAAAAGTCTGTAAAAGTTTCTTTTGGCCTTTGAATTACTTTTGTGAATGACTCAGTTTTCTTTCCTATTTCTTCAGTCCAGTCCCAGGCATTTAAAGCTGCCATGCAACATAAATCCAGAGTATGTTCATTGTATAAAGACTGCCTTTCAATATCAGCATAAGAAGTTGGTCTTCGGAGACTTCTTTGCCTCTGGCCCTGCTTCTTTATTCTATTGTTTTAACCTCTTCTCTCCACCATGATTTCCAGCCCTGCATCTAACACAGCTGTAACCATATCTAACCAATTTTTAGAGGTGACCTGGTTACAGCATGACCATCTGTTCAACATTTGTTTTACAATGGTAAATGCATCCCATATGTTACAATTGCTTCTTTTACTCTCCTTAATTCTAGCATTTGTATTGGAGCCAAACTAGCCTCTTTATCATCTTTATCATTCTACATTATTTTAAAGGTTACAGGGTATATTAATGTTGACTGTTTTTGTCTCATTTTTGATGACCTTGCTGAAGTTGGTTCTTCATATTCCTCTATTTGAATTTAAACATCTTTGTGTTCTCTCTCAACAGGCTTCTTTAAAAATCATTTTCTTTGCATTTATACTAATTGACTTTTTAAGTGACAGAATAGAAATCAAACAAAAAATATTCATAATGAACTGTATGATAATCATTATGATAGTCCCATCTACCTTTTTTATCTTTTCATTCACTGATTGTTATATCAAATTATCTAGTGAAAGATCACAGAAGGACCAAGAACTCTCCATTGCTTTAAACAAATTCCCTCTTTTAAAAAAATTGATTTACTCACAAATTTGTGGTCTGCTGATTATTCAATTGATTGTGAAGTGGGGCAGGTACCTAGGGTAATAGCAGCCCAAGGAGGGGTCAAAAAGAAAAAATAAAACCTAACCCACCAGGAGAAAGAGCCCATTGTCTGAAAAACTTACTCAGAAGAGACTGAAATAGAAATCTGTGTGGCTGGGCTGCCTGAGACTGGAGGCTAACTCAGAACAGGAAGCCTAGCAAGCCTATAATTATTCCTCTGGCTACGTGCTGCTCTGGCTGGCAAATGCTGGTTTTGGTTTTTGTTTTTTGGTAGGAAGGGGAGAATTCATGCCCCAAAGTTGGATGCTAAGTGTTGCATGAGTAAAGGAAACTCAGGTCAAATCTCTGGGAAAGGCAGAGATATCAGAGATGAAACATCCCAGTCACATCTCACCTAGCTGTCTCCCAGCTTCCTCAGCCTCTCTCCTCCTAGCTTCTGCTGCCTACTCTGTCTTTTTATGCCTGCCTTAAATACATTCTTCACTCAGTTAAGGTGTGGCAACACAAGTGCCTGCCTGAGAGCCTGAAACTCCTGTAAACTAAAATGACCTCAAAATCAAATTGGATTAAGGTCATAGGTCACCACTCCCAGGATATTCCCTGTTCTGGGATTAAAGGTGTGAGTTACTACTTTCTGATCCTCCTAGAGTGACTGTGGGTAGATCCCTCTGATATCTCTACTGTTTTCATTATATTTGAAAATATCCCCAGAGTGGTGATTTTCACTTTTATTTCAATAACTCCAGAGACAGAGATCTTTCTGTATTTCTGTGAGTGCAAGGCCTAGCTACCAAATAGTAGTAACTCACACCTTTAATCTTAATCTGTATGTCAAACAACTGGGCAGGTGTAGAAAGACAGATTTATTCTGTAAAAGCAAAACCAAGGAGTGAGGGTGAGGAAGCTGGAAGACAGCTGGGTGGGATTTGACTATTGTGTTTTCCCACTTTGATATTCCATCCTTTCCTTGATATTAGCTCTGAGTTTCATTAATTACAACCAGAATTTGTGCAACAGACTAGGATTTGCAAAAGTGAACCTATTTGTCTTGTTACAATTTAACATGATATCAGCTATAGGTTTGTTATATACAGCCTTAATTGATGTATATTCCTTCAATATCTAGTTTTGAAGGGTTTTATCCTGAAGCCATGTTGAGTTGTATTGAATGCCTTACTGCATCAGTTGCATGTTTTGGTTGTTTGGTGTGTTGTAACACATTAATGGTGTGCATTTATTTAAGCATCTTTTGGAATAAATTTCACTTATCATGGCACATAATAAAAAAAAAATCATCCACCACAATCAAGTAGGCTTCATCCCAGAGATGCAGGGATGGTTCAACATACCAAACACTGTGAATGTCATGCATCACATAAACAAACTAAAAGAAAAAAATGATAATCTCATTAGTTGCTGAAAAGCCTTTGACAAATTCCAACACTCCTTCATGATAAAAGTTCTGGAGAGATCAGTAATACAGGGAAAATACTTAAATATAATAAAAAAAGCTGACAGCCAACACCAAACTAAATGAAGAAACCCTCAAAGCAATCCCACTAAAATCAGGAACAAGACAAAGCCATGCACTCTCTCTTTATATATTCAATATAGTTCTCAACGTTTTAGCTAAAACAATAAGAGTACAAAAGGAAATTTAGGGGATACATATTGGAAAGGAATAAATCCTTTCTTTATCTCTATTTGCAGATGATCTAATCATGTATATAAGTGACCACCCAAATCCTACCAGGGAACTCCTATGGCTGATAAACACCTTCAGCAATATAGTAAGGTACAATAATTCATCAATAGCCCTCCTATACACTAAGGATAAAAGGACTGAAAAAGAAGTAAGGGGAACATCACCCTTTACAATAGGATGCAAATAGTATTAAATGTCTTGATGTAACTCTAAACAAAGAAATAGCAGAGATGTTTGACAAAAATGTTAAGTCACTGGAGAAAGAAATTGAAGAGGATATCAGAAAATGGAAAGATCTCCCATGCTCCTGCATAGGTAGAATCAACATAGTAAATGGCAATTTTACCAAAAGAAATGTACAGATACAATGTAATTTCCATCAAAATCCCAACACAATTTTGTACAGACCTTGAAAGAACAAAACTCAACTTTGTGTGGAATAACAGGAAATCTAGGATTTCCAAAGCAATTCTGCTCAATCAAAGAATTTCAGGAGGATCCTTGACTTCAAGCTATATTATAGAGCTACTGTAATGAAAACAGCCTGATCCTTGCATAAAAACAGACTTGTGGATCAATGGAATCAAATCAAAGACCCTGTCATTAACCCCCACACCCATGAATACCTGATTTTTTACAAAGAGGCCAAAAATATTCAATGGAAAAAAGACAGTATTTTCAACAAATGGTGTTGTCATAATTTTATGGCTTTATATAGAAGAACGGAAATAGATCCAAACCTATCACCCTGCACAAAACTCAAATCCAAGTCGATCAAAGACCTCAACATAAACCCAGCTACACTGAACTCGATAGAAAAGGAAGTGGGAAATACCCTCCAAGGCATTGGCACAGGTGACCACTTCCTAAATATAACACCAAAGGCACAGGCTGGAAGAACAAAGAAGCTTCTGTAAGGCAAAGGACACAGTCAATAACATAAAACAACAGAATGGGAAAAGATCTTCACCAACCCTACATCTGACAGAGCACCGATCTCCAAAATATATATAGAACTCCAAAAACTAGAGTCCTAAAACCTAAATAACACAATTTTAAAAATGGGGTTCAGAGCTAAAATGGGAATTCTCAACAGAGCTATAAATAGCTGAAAGGCATTTAAAAATGCTGTACATGTTTAGCCATCAGATAAATTTAAATCAAAACAACTTTGAGATACCACCTTACACCTGTCAGAATGGCTAAGATTAAAGTCACAGATGACAGCCTATGCTGGAGAGGATGCAGAAAAAGGGGAACACTCCTCCATTGTTGGTGGGAGTGTAAACTTGTACAGCCACTCTGGAATGCAGTATGGTGGTTCCTCAGAAAACTGGGAAACAGTCTCCTCAAGGATCCAGCAATACAACTATTGGGCATATACTCAAAGAATGCACATTCATACCCTAAAGGCATTAGCTCAACTATGTTCATAGAAGCATTATTTGCAATAGCGGACACCTGGAAACAACCTAGCTGCCCTTCAACTGAAGTATAGATTAACAAACTGTGGTACATATATACAATGGAGTACTACTCAGCAGTAAGAAAAAAATGACATCCTAAAATTTCAGGCAAATGGATAGACTTGGAGAATATCCTCCTGAGTTAGGTATCACAAGCCCAGAAATAGAGGTATGGGATGTATTCACTCATAAGCAGATTTTAGATATAAAGCAGAGATTACCCAAGCTGCAAACCACAACCCTTAACAGCTGGGGATCAAAAGGAACATAAGAGAGACATCCAGAGATTCCCCTAAGATGAAGAAAATAAAGAAGATCACCTTAGCAAATTGGGATCATAACAGGTTGCAACCAAGGAGAGTTGGGAACAAATCTTGAAAGAAGATGGTTAAGTGAGAGGAGCCAACAGGGAGATAGAGAGAGATATGATAGACAAAGTCAATGTGGGGTTGGAAAGAGACTGGGTGATAAGAAAACCTCCAAGAACTCATAGGATGTCCTGGGCCAAGTCTCCAAACAATAGTGGAGAGGGTGCCTAAACAGACTTCCCCTATAATCAAATGAATAACCACCCTAAGTGTCATCACAGAACCTACATCCAACAAAGAATAGAGGTGGAGACAGAGATCCATGGCTGAGCAAAGGCAGAGCCCCTGGTCTAGTTAAGATCAGGAGAGAGGTGTTGCATTGGGGTTTCTTGGTCCCAGGCGGCCAGAGGCCCAGACCCACAGACCTGCATGCCAGACCCATTAGCTGCCTGTTGCTGCTGCTCAGGCCCCCAGAAATTACTCAGACACTTATATTAACTTTATGCTGTTTGGCCTATGGCTCAGGCACATTTCTAGCTAGCTCTTACATCTTAAATCAACCCATTTCTATTAATCTGTCTGCCATGTGGCCAGTGGTTCACCTGTGTTCCTTACATGTTGCTCCTTGGGCGGCTTGCTCGATCTGTCCCTGACTCCGCCCCTCCTTTCCTACCTATTGTGATTCCTCTGCCTACTTTTTCTACAGTTCCTCTCAAGGGCCAAAGCAGCACCTTTATTTAAAGATTGAGATTCACAGTATACAGAAAGGCATTTCCACATCAGAGAGTCTGTATGTGCAAGGGGATGGGGATTATGAGGAAAATTCCCACAGTGCTGGAGGGCTGAAGCATTGGGGAGCTCATTGAATCAAGGATAGCCACTGGAGATCCATTGGGAAAAGGAGCTAGACCCTCCAATGGTAGACAAAAGTCGATTGGCATGAACAATATGTGGAGCCATGAGGAGTGAGATCAGACTGTGTTCCTGAACATGGGTTTACATGATGGAACCCATTTCCTGCAGAGGAACACCTAACCCAACATTGACTTTGGGATGAGTAAACTGGATTTGCCTGGAGTGTGTGTTTTAGGTTGAGTTGACTCACCTTGAGACTTCTTGCCCTTTTGTGGGAGGGGATGGCTGGATTAGGAATTGTGAGGCTGAAGACTGGGTGGGTGGGAGTGGGAGAAGGGAAGGGAGGGGGAGTAGGGTGATACATAGATAAAAATGACATTTTGTTACAAAAATAATAATAACATGATAATAATAAAAAGAAACCCAACAGCACAGGTCAAAAGATGTGCCACAAGGCTTTGCTCTCTGGAATATTTGTTTGAAGTTAAATGAAGTAAATTTTTCTCAAAAAATTCAAGTATGTCATCCTGTAGCAATAAGAATTTATATTAATTTAATTTTTTTATACCAAGGTGCTATGATTCCTCAGATGGTAATTATCATGTCAGGGAAAAATTTATTTTATCAAGTTATGCAGCATAAAATGTAAATATCAAAAATAAAACTAAAATTGCTTCTCACAAATTTAGATCTTAAAACCTAAAATGATACATCTGTGTATATCATGGTAGAAAATATTTTCTTACTAAGTATGATTTATAAAATGATTCATAAAAGATTAATCTTAATAATATAATAAAATTCTGGCCACACCTTAAATCTGGTTGACTTATGTTGAATCCCTTCTTTGTGGCTGTGACTTCAAAAGCACCCATGATGGCCACTTGCTTATCAACTTGACAACAAAATCCAGGCATCTGTACCCCATGAGGGATTCTTTTGCTTTTCTTTTTAAAATAAATTAATAAATTAATTAATTTATTTTACATTTGGCTACAATTTTCTCTCCCTCCTTTCCTTCAGTTCCTTCCTATAAACCTTCTTCTATCCCCAACCCCCCCAAACTGTTCCTCTTACAGTTCTGTTTAGGAAAGGGAAGGTTTTTCATAAGTATCAACAAAACATGGCATATCATGTTGCAGTAAGACTGATACCTCTCTGTAGTATGAGGTTTCTGGCTCGGACTTTCGGGGCCTAACCTCAAGGTCTAGGACCCACAGACCTACAGACCCACAGTCCCACAGAGACATGCAGAGGCTTACTATAGTTTTAGGCTGATCAGCCTCAGGCCCAGGCATATCACTTGCTAGCTCTCTACCTTTCATCGAACCCATGTCTCTTGTTCAGCCATGCGGTTCAGTACCTTTTCTTAGGGCAGCATAGTTCTCCTCTGCTTCTTCCGGGCCTCTCTCTGGAATTCTCTCTGGTGTTCTGCTCTCAGAGTTTTTAGTCTGGTAGCCCCACCCACACTTCCTGCCTGCCTTTGGTCAATCAGCTCTTTTTATTAAACCAGTGGGTGGCACAGTTATTTTCTATGAAACAACACATTACCCCTACACCTCTCCATGTATTAAGGCTTCGAAAGGGGACCCAGTACGAGGTGTAGGATCCCAAAAGTCACTTAAAGAGTTGGAGGCAGCCCATGTTGCCATTGTTAGAAGTCCCATAAGAGGACCAAGCTACACAACTGTAACATATATGCAGAGTCCCATGTATGCTCCCTGGTTGTCAGTTAGTCTCTGTAAGCTCTATGAGTTCAAGTTAGTTGATTCTGTGAATTTTCTTGCGCTGTGCTTGACCACCTGGCTCCTACAATGCTTTTTTCCCTCTGCAGGATTTGAACTCTGCCTAATGTTTGGCTGTGGGTCTGCATCTGTGTCCATCAGTTATCTCTCTGATGACCATTGGCTTAGGCACTAATTTGTCACAGGAGATAACCAGTTCAGGGTACATGTCCACTATTGCTATGAGTTTCAGATGGGTTCATTTTTGAAGATTTCCTGGGAGATTCCCTTGCACCAGGTTTTTACCTGATCATGAAATTCTTTCCATTTCCAATAGTCCCTTTCAGTACTCTATCCCCTCTTTGAACTCCAACCTAATTTCTCAATGTTCTCATTTCTACCCACCCAAAGTCTGCTCATGAATATCTTCTATTTCTCCTTCTCAGGAAGATCCAGGCATTCCCTCTATAAACCCACCTTGTAACCTAGTCTTTCTAGATCTATGGATCATAGCATAGTTATCCATTCCTTCACAAATAATATCCACTTATGAGTAAATAATGTCTTTCTTGATCTGGGTACATCACTCAGGATTACTTTTTTCTAGTTTCATTCACTTGTCTTCAAATTTCCAGGTGTCATTGCTTTTTAAAAATGAGTAATACTTAACTTTGTATATGTACCACATAAACACAGTGAAGTTTTTTTTTTTTCATTTTTTTTGACTGAGGAACATCTAGGTTGTTTCCAGGTTATGGCTATTACAAATAAAGCTACCCTGAAACTAGTTGAGCAAGTGTCCTTATGGTATTATTGAACATTCTTTGGGGATATGACCAATATTGGTATAGTTGGGTCTTATGGTAGATTGGTTCCCAGTTTTCTGAGAAACTCCCACACTGACTTCCAAAGTGGCTGTACAAGTTTACATTTCCACCAGGAATGGAGGAGTGTTTCCTTTGCTTGTCATTCTCCCCAGCAAGAGTTGTCACTGTGTTTTTGATCTTAACCATCTGACAGGTGTAAGATGAGATCTCAGTGCCCTTTTGATTTGCATTTCTCTGGTGGCTAAAGATGTTGAACATCTCCTTAAGTGCTTCTCAGTTATTTGAGATTCTTCTGTTGAGAATTTTCTGTTTAGATCTGTATCCCATTTTTAATTGGATTATTTTGTTTGTTGATAACTACTCTTTTTTAGTTCTTTATATTTTGGAAATCAGCACTTCAGACGTGGGGTTGGTGAAAATCTTCTGCTATTCTGTAGGCTGTCATTTTGTCCTATTGACATGTCCTCCTTACAGCAAATTTTAATTTCATGAGGACTCATTTATTGTCAGTCTTAGTGCCTGTGCTATTGGTGTTATGTTCAGGAAGTTGTCTCCTGTCCCAACACATTCAATATTATTTCCTGCTTTTGTCAGGTTCAGCGTGTCTGAACTTATGCTGAGGTCTTTGATACACTTGAATTTGAATTTTTTGTAGGGTGATAGATATGGATTTGTTTGCATTTGTTTACACATGCTGACATCCAGTTGGACAAGCACCATTTATTGAAGGTATGCGCTTCTTTCATTGTATAATTTTGACTTTATTGAAAATCAGACATCCATAGGTATGTGGATTAATATCCAGATCTTCAATTTTATTGATTTTCTTAATTAAATAATTTGAAGTAGAAGGATTAATTTTAAATCCATCTCTGTTGAATTGGGAAGATACAGCTTTAATATGGACTACAGTTTCTGATAGCAGTATATAAAGGACATGGAAGGAAGATTTCTCTTTTTGTCCAGTTTGCCCTTGCTCTTACTCGTAATTCCATTCCTTCACTGACATTAGAGCCTACTTCTTTGGGATTCTGGCATACACTGAAGATCAGCCTTGTGGACTGAACAAGGATCATCTTTTGGTAAACAGATATTGTTGGACCTAAGACTATAGGCCATTTTAATAAATTTCCTTTATATATAAGGTGAACACACACACACACACATGGGCATGCGCACACACACACACACTCACACTCCCCTAAGTATGTTCCTCTAGAGAACCCTGACTAATACAGCTCCCATCAACCATTCCTTTCATGTGCTTTACCTATTATGTTTAGGCGAATTAGGCGTAGGTGTATTTGACAGCTAAATGATACAGTTGTGCTGGGATGTGTTTTCTCTTTCTTGTGCTTCAAGCTTGAAAGTTACTTGCATATCTAAACATCATAAAAGGTTTTATGTATGTTCCTAGGATAATTTTTATATTTATTTACTTTTTTCAATGGTTTTGATTTCATTTCAATGAAGTGGATGAGAAAAATTACAAAAAAGCCTGCAAAACCCTTTTGATACCTATTCTCTCCACAGAAATCTTTAGATTAGGATATAATTCAAGTTCATTATTTAAATTATATCCCATATCATAATTTTATAATAACCATTACAAAAGTGATATTGATCATTTTATGCTTGACTTATTAAAAAATTAAGATACCTGTCTAAGCCTGCAATTTGAAGAAAAGATGAAACATGAAATATATTAGTTATTCCATGCTCTTTTATTTATGCTCTTAAAAGCTTTAACTAATTTTTCTTTAAGAGAAAAGCTTGGACAATGTTAGAAATTTTTTATTTTTAATACACTCTCTGTGTAGCTATTTAAGCTTTGACCACTTGAATCTACTTTGCAGGCAGTCATAGGTAGTTGTATAATATGACAATTCCTACTTTTAGGAAGCAGACAGATTTGTTATTATGAATGAAAAATATATTGCACTTTATTCTTTCCCAAGCGTTTTTATCATTTTAGAAGCCAAAAAATTTTAGATGTTCATTTTTTATGTGCTCATGTATTTTTCTTAGATGGACAGTGGTATATGAACAATAGTTGATATTTGAAACAAATTGTCATCAGTAACTGGAAGTAACACATGTTAAGTTTAGTTGTGCTTATTTGGGATTCACTTACTTTTGTGTGTCAAGTTTACAGAGTATATACAAGGTCATATCTTCATATATAATTGAAGAGTGTTCAAATACAAGAATATATGTAGTGGTAATAGTATTGTTAAAATGATTAAAGTTTATACAATTTTAAATATCAATATGATCTCATAGTTACCTTTTGTGCTATATCAGCCTTCCTCCAAATTACTTCTACATGGAGCTTACTTTCCAACAGTGCAAAACAACCTATAAATACAATTATATATAGTAGTTTAAAAGTTGATAAATGAGATTAAATGGATTTAGAATTGTATAAGGGTGATATAGCAGTGGAGGCAGTGAAAAACATTCATTCTGGACTATCATACTTTCAAATAAAACAGAATACTCTAGACAAATTGGATAGAGGTAGATAGGAAGGAGTTAAATATGCAAAGGGTTCTTTTGTTTTCATGATGTTTTATGTTTAATAGGGGATATCAGACTTTTTTTATATTTGACATGTTTAGATCTCTACTAGACACCCAAATACCATATCTTAGTGGATATAGGCATATGGCTTAGGATCATAAATATATTCTATGCTTCAGATATAAATTTTAGGACCTAAAGACTAGATGAACAAGCGTGAAAGGTACATGGATGATTAGGGAAGAAAGTAGTTCAATGACTGCATTATGGAAAGAGCAATCTTCAGAGAGGAAAATCCTTAAGTATTGAGGAAAGTTATGGGATCCAGTTCATAACTCATTTATGTGGTGCCTCCATGGCATAACCACTGAGGTGAGAGAAATGATGCTTGTCTCTCTCTTTTAATTTATATTTTTTAAATAAAGGGAAACCCCACATATGACAGTGTTATGGATTTACAAGATATTTCAATAATTTGTAAAGTATAACTGAAACCTAAATTTATAGGGCATCTATTTATAATTTATACTGAGAAGCACAAATTTCTCTTGATGGATTCTGACTGGCTGCTTAGGGTTAATTACTGACCTTGGTATATGATCTATTCTTTATTGCCAGATAATTTAGGTTGACTTTTTTAAAATTACAAGTTATGCTGAAGGGAAGATCCTCTGTCATATAAGCATGATAACACATACACAGATAATTTTCAAGGTGGTCTACAGCTTGAAATGGAGTTGTGATCTAGTGAATCATCCTACTCATTTGTTTTTATGTCTCTGAACACTTATCTTGGGTCAAGTATAAGAGCCAATAAGAGAATTAACAGGCTAGCTCCTGGTCAGTGAGACTTAATACAGTAATATTTAAATTAAAAAAAAAACTAGTTTGGTGATTCTAACTAGTTTCTTGATAAAAGTCATCTTAATAATTCTAAGTATCTGAAAGTTTAAAAGACCCCACAGAAGTTATTAAGAGGTCAAATACGGTCAATATTGTTGTTATAATCACAAGTCAGTGTCACATGGATATAGTCAAGAACAGACACTTTTTTTTTTGTCTGCCAAACTCACCTTCTTAACACTTTTAAATGTTAGAAATTGGTGATTTCAGTAGATACTCCAAGAATTATATGAGGATGATTCTAATAAGGACTCCTAGTAATTGAAGATATAGAGCCTCTACCTGTAGTCTTCTGTAACCAGGCAACTTTCAGTGGTGGGAAGATATCAATGCAGTCAACAAACCTTCAACCTACTGAAGTGGGATTATGTGTGGTGGGATTCAGGTGTCAGCTGATAAAATCCGAGGATGCGGGGCATGGCCAACCCCATTGATAAGGGGCTGCTGGGACCCCCAAAAGCCTGTTTGCCTGGTTCCTGGCTGTTGGAGAGACCGGTTTGGAATCCATCGTCCACCATTCTAGACTCCAGTCCCTGTTCAGCCTCTGCTATAAGCTGTTACCTGTACCATGAGTGTTGGTTTATATTTTAATAAATATCAATCTTGGACTGGTGCCTTCTAAGTAAAACCTTGTCTACAATTATGCTCTGTTACATTGTACGTAATTGTCTGCCCTACAAGTTAATAAAAGCACTGATTGGAAGAAGGCAGACAGGAAGCATGTGAGGGGCTACAAGACTAAGAAAACTCTGGGTAAGTGGAGGAGCAGAATAGAGATACCAGCAGAAAGAGAGAGAGACACCAAGAGAGATGCCAGCAGGCACAGAGGAAAGAAGAAAACCATGCTGCTCTGAGAAATGGTACCAAACCACATGGCTAAACAGATGAATGGGAATGGATTAAGATGAAAGAGCAGGATAAACAGAGCAGGGCTGAGAGTGGGTCCAAACCTCTGGGATAGGCCTGAAAGTTTGGGCCAGAAACTTTTTTGCAAGCTACAATATATTCTTCCTGTAAGATGTGCTGGGGCAATGGAGGCACAGAACTTATGGGAGTGGCCAACCAATGACTGGTCTAATATGAGGCTCAACCCAAAAGTGAAGTTCATGCCTAACATTGCCTAGATGACAGGAACTAGAAGCTGAATGGCTTGGAGACCTAGGATAGAAAATGAATCAGTAAAATGAGTCCTAATAATTTTTTATATTCCTAGATCAGGGCCTAGCCCAATCATCATAAGAGAACTTTTTTTTTTTTTTTAATAGCAGCTGGGGCTGAGAAGATGCAGAGATGCCAAGAAATGCAGAGAGTCTAAACTGGAGATCTATACTGGGTTGGACCCCTTAGAAGTTGGGGGGGGGGGATTTATAGGAACCAGAGCTATCAAGAACACCAGGAGAACACGGCCTATAGAATTAGCTAAGCAGAGTTCATAGGAGCTCACAGAGACTGAAGTAACAATCATGGAGCCTGCATGGGTTTGTGCTAGATCATCATATGCTATGGATGTTAGCTTGGTATTTTTGTGGGACTCCTACCAGTGAGAATAGAGGTGTATTTGAGACTAGATAAGTGTGGAGGCAGCAGCAGTCATGAGAAGGAGTTATGGCAACTTGTTTCATGGAACCAGTGTTGAAAAGCATGGGAAGTAAATGAATTCTAAAAATATTTTTGAAAGTAAAATTGATCAGTTCTTTTGATTGATGGGGTAATAGGAACAAGGTGAAGAACCATAATTGCAGGATTCTTCTTGAGCATTGAGAAGCTTGGAAATATCACTAAATACAGTTGTGAAATGGGCACAAGCAGCAGTCTTGAAGGACACAAAGATGTGAAATATGTTTCTGATATACACTTTATGTTATTATTTCTAATATAGTACTTAAATTATTTAATTTTGAGTTAGAGGTGGGTTTCAACAGAGCCTGATTCTAGTTCCCAGATGATAACCCCTGAAAGTAGAATTTTAAAAAGATATGCATAACAGTCTGTTGGTAGTTTGTAAACACAGCGGCTAGGCTGTGCAACTCAGAATCAATCTTTACAATGCCAATTAAGACATTTCTGTTTCTTCCTGCAATGACCTCTAAATTTATAAACACATGGAAACATTCCATAATATTATCTTTTTAGTCTTTATAATATTACTTTATGTATATTTTCAGGGTTGACCATTTGGTGTTGGATATTCAGTTGCTGTGCTCTTCACTAGGGAAGAATATTTCTCCTATTCTCAGTATTTCTTAGTTTCTTGTAATTTTTTTTTTGTATAGGGTTGAGGTATCTTCCCTTGTCCACTTCAGCATATCTATTATTGTTGTCTTTGTTCTGCTCATGTTTAAGCAGTCATGTTGGTGAAACTTTATAATAATAGCTTCTGACATTACTAGGAGGTACAATCTTAGACCAGAATCCTTGATATTACAGCTCTTAATATCATTCTTCCCTCTTTTCTGCAATTATTACTCTAAATCTCAAATGTAAAACTATTTTGTAGGTGCAACCATTAGGACTGGGCTCCACAACTGCATTTTAATTGATTGTCATTTTCTATAGTGGCTTGACTCTTATCTCCTTTGTTGCAAAGAAAACTTCCTTTGATGAGTAGCAATGACAACACTTATCTATAGCTAACCGACAGCTCTCTAATTGTACTTCAGTCCCACTTAATAAGAGGGAGACCATTCCTGGTACTGGAATCCTAGCTAACTATTAAGTCTTAATGAATTCATGAATATTTCAGGAGAATCTGCAATCCATAACTTACTGAGCTGGCATAAACCCTAACAACAGCCTAAACATAACCTTCTTGATCACTCAAAAATTGGTTCAATTTATCTTTTAAGCCATAGTTTTTCTTACTTATCAGTACTATTTCTGACCATTTAGTCTCCAAATATACCCTCTGCTTTCTTTGTAACTTGCTCATGTTGATATTTTTTTGTTTTTGTAATCATGTGCAATATCTCAAATATCCTCAGATTTAATATTCATCTTTTCAGCTGATCATGAATCCAACAATAGCTGATTGACATACAGCTTTAAAATCAATTTACTAATAGAATTCTGTCATTTGGAAATATAATTTCATTTTGTGTAATCATTTCCTTTTTCAGCCTGCACTCCTAGCACCTTAAAACAGAACTTAAATGAATAATGAGTAATACTTATCTTTGTGCTATAATGGGTAAAGTAATAAAAACAAGTACTTCTAAGACTCACTAAATAATCCTAAAATATAAATGGCATAATATTACTATGCCATCATATATCATCAGTAAATAAATTTCACAATGATGTAGCTATTACTCATTTTATAAATGGATAAATATCAGCCTTTGGGAATTTACTTTCTCCAAGCATAAGAAGCTACCAAATTGTGGTGGCCAGGATTTTATAACCTAGTTCTTGGATTCATAAGTTCTCCTTATAATTAACACTGCATTATATAAAAGGTACATTAAGAAAGTAGAAGCTTAGCAATAAATAAAAATATACTTAAATCTATTAAACATGAATGTATCATAGTCTGTATTTTTTCACAAATTTTATTTGCTTTTTTTCAAAAATATGTATTGCAATATCACACTCAGCCTTAGTCAGAGATGCCTCTTTTAAGTGAACAGCAGTGAATAGATTCATGGTTGCACATGGTGCTGAGGATAAGTGACTGATGAGTGCTTAGCCTTAAACAAGACATTTATACCATGCTCTATAAGACTCAGTGATCATTGTAGATGAGGACAAGAAAAGAATTTAAGAGCCAGTGTATAGGGAAAAAGGTTGTGAAATGCCATCTTCTGGGTAAGACAAAGCCATTATAATTATAAACTCACTGTAGGAGTGGAAGCCTGTACTTGAAATTACAAATGACAAATGAGAATGAGTTTTTCAACAGTCACACATGGACATAAAGGCCTGGTGGCCTAACTGCTAAAATACTTCCTATTCGTTGATGTAGAGAGCATGGGAGTCACTCCCTTTAGCTGTGTACCAATTAGTTTCCACCAGGCTCGTAAGAATAGCTCAATCTAATGCTCATACAAATGGTTCTAATTAAACTAAATAGCTCAGAAAACAAACCTAAGAGTCATGAATCTGAGAAAGGGACTAGTTGGAATGTAGGGCAGGGTTTATAAGCATGGGATATAGATATGAGAGGATGAGAATCATGAGAACAATAAGAATACATCATATACATATATGAATTGTCAAAGCTTTTTGTATGATATCAAGGTCAGAATATGATATACATACCCCATTTATCCCAGAACTATTGATAATAACCAAGACATAAAGTCAGTTTAGTACTCATCTGTGGATAAATAGAAAAAGATAATGTGACATATACATAATGATGTTTTACTCAATTAGAAAATAGGGTAAAATAATGTCATCCCCCCCCCCAAAAAAGCATATCTACAGATCACTATATTGCATTAAACAAGCCATGCTCAGCTGGACATGTCATATTTTATGGAAATTCTAGATTGAAAAATAAAGATACTAAGTACTTTTTGAAAAGTAGAGAGGACTACCATTTGAAAAGAAGGGAGATACAGGAATGGAGAAGAAACAAGAAAAAGTAATGGAGAATGAATCTGATCAAAGTAGTTTGTAGAGGTGGGAGAGATGGCTCTGTGGTTGAGAGAATTGGCTATTCTTCCATCAAAGCTATCTTCAATTCTCAGCACCCACATGGTAGTTTCTGTGACATGAGATCTGACATCCTCTTCTGGTCTCTCTGTGATATATAGTCATATACGCAGGCAAAAACTAATATATGTAAAATAAAAGTATGTTATGATATGTCTGACAATGTCATAATTAAACATATTGTTTTGTGAGTAAGAAGTTTCTCGCCTGGCCTAGCCATGATATACGCTTTTAATCCCAGCACAGGGAAAATCCAGGAGGGATGACCTACACCCTTAATTCCAGCAGATCTGAGTTTGAGGCCAGCTTGGTTTACAGAGGAAGTTCCAGGCTCCTAGGCTGGCAGTGGTGGTACCAGGCCTTTAATCCCATAACTCCAGAGACAGAGGAGATCTTTCTGTGTTTCTGTGAGTTCAAGGCTAACTAAGCCTTTAATCTTAACCTGGATGTAAAACAACTTGGTGAAAAAGGTATTTAAGGCAGGCTTAGGCAGACAGATTAGGCAGTAGAGACCACAAGGAGCAAGGCTAAGGAAGCTGGAAGATACCTAAGGTGAGATTTGACTGTGGTTTTTCCTGTCTTTGATATTTAAGGCTTTCTACGAGATCTTGCTTTGAGTTCCCTTTATTTGTGCAGGAGCTATTTAATCCATGCTGACTTTTAATTTGTCATGTGTCTCAGACTGGTTTTGAATTCATGACTTTTTCTTTTCTGCCTACTAAATTTTAGGATTACATGCATGCATCACCATGCCTAGATCAGTATAGAAATTTTGATGATGTTTACTTGCTGTTGCTTATTACTAGATATTTTCTGGGTATGTTTATTTTTTTAAATCAAATAACAGGTTTTCCTATCTATTTACTTTTGGACAGAGAGGATAAATATACTTCAAGCCAAGTAGCATCGATGACTTTTCATGACTAGTATCTCCCTGGAGCTCTGAGTTGATGAAGATTTGCAATCTATATATAAGTTCTCAGGAAATCATGCTGTAGTAAATCTGGAATAACTGACATAGAGGGCCTTGTAAAAGCAGAGCGTCTGCCAAATGCCTATCATTTTAGGTTTTTTTTTTTTTTTTTTTTTTTTTTTTTTTTTTTTTTTTTTTTTTTTTAGATTCTTAGGGTTCATGCTATAGGGCTAATTAATTGTGTGACTGTATATGCAGGTTTATGTTTGTTGCAGGTTCAGGTATGTATATATACAGCCACACATGAACATGTGTTCACACATAGGTGAACTTTGGTATCATTCTTTAGGAGTTTTCTATCTCATATCTTTGAGACAAAATCTCTCACTGATACTTGGCATTTGCTAATTAAGCTAGATTGATTGGCCACTGATACTCATAGATCTGTATGTGTCCTTTCCCCCAGTACTAAGTCCATGCCACTAGATTATAATATGGATGCTAGAGAATCAAATTCATGTCCACATGTATTTTATTAACTGCCCCATTTCCTCAGTGCTGGCAACTTAATGTTGATTTTTATAAGAAATGTAATTGGCCTAGAAAGTGCCTGGAATGTAAGGAAGAAATTATTCTAAGCTATATATATTTTTTAAAATGTCATTACATTACTGTATTATTTACTTTTTATTGCTGTGATAAAACACCATGAAAAACAGTCTTAGAAAGTTAAATTTAATTTGGCTTATGGTTCCAGAAAATAAGACATTATGATGGTGATGTGAAGGCATTGAGGTAGAAACAGCTGAGACCTCATATCTTGAACTTCAAGCAGGAGGCAGAGAACACACCAGGAAAGACATAAGTCTTTCAAAATCCAAAGCCCACCTACAGTGATATAAGTACTTCTGCAAATCCATACCTCTTAATTCTTCTCAAACAGCTACCAACTGAGGACTAATTATTCAAATGCCCAACACATATGGGGAACATCTCATTCAAATCACCTTTGTGTTTCAATTTTATAACAGCTGAATAATATGCTGTTGTATAAATTTACAACATTTTCATTATCTATTTATCCATTGATGACCCTAGGTTCTTTCAAATTTATGCTATGATAAATAGGGCAACAATAAACATAGTGGGAATAACTGACCACTGGCTGATTTGAATTTCAGGTTCACTTTCTGAGATGGAATCCATGCCTGTTAATTTTCTGGTGGCCAAAATCATGAAACTAGATAGGTCATGGGCTTAGGAAAAAAAGCACATACTATTGTTCTGTCAAAGGAACACAGCAATAAAGTACTTCCTATCAATCTTGTTTTATACCAATAGATCAGTATCTGGCTTAGGAATCACAGAGAAATTTTCTCTTGAAGATGGTAACTAATACAGAGACCTAATACTGAACAACGCACAAAGATTTAGAAACACTTTGGAACACTGAGTACTAACAGGATGCCATTATCAAACTGTTCCCTTCTGAGATCAGGAGTAACAGTAGCAGAAACTGTGGCAAAACACTGTTTACTGATTTGCTCTTTTACTTGGTCCGAGGCCTAAGCTTAGCTACCATTTTTAGACAGTACAAGTCTACCTTCCTAGCTACAGTGCTTCCTGCAGTAAGTTGTCCTCCAAATAAATTATTAATCACAACAGTGTTGTATAAACTTTCCCACAGGTCATTCTGATCCAGACAATTCCTCAATTTAGTATCCCTTTTCAAGTTAAATAGGGCAGTCAACATCAGCAATCACTATACTCTCCTGGTCTTTACGGAAGCAAAATTTCAGAAATGTTTCTATGTCATCAGAATTTCATCTGTTGTGTTGAAGTCAGACCAATTAAGCAAAACTAAAATGAATACTGCAATCTGAGACTATTTTAACTCATTGATTGACAGAAAACAAAAGTGATTTCTTTTCCTGTTTTGATAATCCTGGAAAGGATTCTTCACTTGTTTAAAGTTTAAATCATTACTACTATGTTTAGAACCCTTAAGGCTCCACATTTTTAGAGCTGAGATTAGAAGTACTTAAACTTTTCTGAAACAATGCTCTCATATTAAATAAGGAGTAGAGATAAAAAGTACAGTGCTTCCTATCTAGGAGTAAAACTTCAGAGTATATGTATTTCATTTTGTTCCCTAAAAGCAAAATTTGGAAAGAACATATTTCTTAATGCATTAAGCACATAGCATGGAATCCATTATCTGCAATCAAATGTATTTTGTAAGAAAGGAAACATAACAAGGTAGTCACTCCAACTTCTAGGTCAACCACCAGCAGTAGGCAGAGTCACTTCACAGGCAGTTCTTGACTTCAGCACTTTGCTCAGTGTAAAGCTCTAGGTGCATTGTCCAGAATCTTTATGTTGTGAGTTTCCTCATCTGCACCACTACATTATTATTTAAACAGTAATCAAGGTGCTTAAGTCTGTTGTGTGCAAAATTTCCTATGAAAGTTTATTAAGTTTCTCTCAGGAAAAAAAAATCCTCCATAAGGTCCTTTTTGTTTGTAGATTTTTTTTTTTGAGACTAGGTCTTATTGTGTAGTTTCAAACTGGTGTTGAAATCATAAACCTCCTGCTCAAACCTTTTGGGTGCTGAGATTTTAAGCATGCATAAGGTCACAGTATTGTTAATGATAGCATTCCATGAGCCACATTTGAATCACAGCTACCTGGCCCATGGAAGAGTCAGATGCATTTTTATATACATTTTTCCAGTTACTTTATGGCAGGAGGTCCTGGGAGGGTTTCTACTTTCTTAGAAAATTGTATTGAACATGACATATTGGAGAAGTTTTATAAATTTCTGTTTTGCTTGAGGTAACATATTTTTTTTTAACTATGTAATGAAAAATTCTTTACTTTTATGGTTTTAAGAATATCTCAGAAGAAAAAATAAGGAACATAACATGCTGACATGGGAAAAGAGAAAAGGTGTGTTTTGTTTGTATTGTGCCAAGTAGGTGACCTTTCAAATCTGAAAGAAAACAAATTAACAATGACAGCTTTGGATTTTCACTAAACTATCTTGGAAAACATTATTACAAATTATATCTTACCAGCAGTGATTTTTTTGTAATAAAAATGAATTATTCATGAAAAGTCACTTCATTTTATAGTGCACCTACTGAGAAGGGTTTGCATCGTTTATTGAAGTGTGTGCACAAGCTGTGCAATTAAACCTTCACAATCAAATTTATTTTGTTTTGCTAATGCCTTATAATGCATTGTAGGAAGGGCAATGACAAATGTATTTGTATTCATAGAACATTAAAAAATCTAATTAGTATTTGAAAAGGTCACTGAAAATGTCAGAGGAAGGCTTTCTATGGCATTTAGTCACAGACTGAAGTGGTAAGGGATACTTCCTTTGGATTGAATTTCTTATTCACTGCAGTCATATTTTCATACTGTCTTTAGAATTAGTTCATATTTTCTACACAAGAATGCCACAGCTCTTACAGAGAACAACAGTCATTGAAGACAACCTTCTGCATTGTTTATTCATATGATATTCAGTTTGAACAAGAATCTCACTATTTGACCATAGAGATGGAAGTTAGATCTCATGCACGTATGTTAAAAAAAAAAACAAAAACAAACAAAAAACCAAAACTGAACATTTGTGTTGAGGATTAGAATACCATACATGAGAAGGAGCAAAGCAGTCAAAATACAGGTGAAGTTTACTATACCACACACCTGAAAATCAAAACAATACTCATTCATGCATTTCTTTAGCAACTGCATAGGCACAAGTTTGCACAAATTTGTTATATCTTTTAGTTTCTTTTATCTGTAACAGAACATTTTCTATGTTACTTGCCATATGCTAAATATAATTTTATATATCAATTCTATAGAAATTGTACTCTATTGAACAAACAGACACAAATGTTTGAAGGGACTTGTGATGAAGGTAATTGGGGTAGGAAGGAGAACAAATAATGCAAGGGTGACAGTAATCAGAACACATTATATACATGTATGACATCCTCAAAGAACAAATTTAGTAAAAGATAAAAGTCCTTCTAATCTATTTATTATTTCTTTTACTCATTTAAAATAATTTCTTCACTCATTCAGCCATAAGTCTCAGTTGTTGTACTTGGCAACTCTATTGATGCAGAGATGAAAGTGGGATTCTACTGTTAGAAAGTTCAAGATTAGTGGCTGAGATAAAGGTCTAAATTTACATTTGTATCTCAGTTGGAAAACTTTCCTGATTGATTTGTGTCAAGGGTGTTTTGGGAACTTAGAAGTGAGCCACCTCATTCTTTCAGGTTTTAGAGATGTGCCAAAGAAAGTTTACCTAAGGGCATATGGAGAGGTGAGAGTCAGTCAATTATACCATAAGGGGAGAAAACTATCCTAAGGAGACCTAACGAAAGAGACAAGAAACAGCACATCTAGCTTGGGAAATCTGAGTGCCAAGAGCATGGGGGTGGGAGGCATGATCAGGACCAGATTCTGTAGTGTCATGGAGTATTGGACTCTTAGTCTAAGGCAGTGATTTTCCACTGCAGGTCTTTGCAGTGCAAACAGTAATCAGAATAGTAGAATTAAAAATTTTAATTATTTATGTGTAAGTGTGTACTACTGTAGAACCAGAGGACTAGTTGCAGGAGTCTGATCTCTTTTACTATGTGGGATATAACTCAGGGATTCTAGCTTGTTTAGTAAGCACCTTTCTTTACATGCTGAACAATTTTACTGTCTTAGAACATAAATTTTAAAGGTTCATTCTAAGGGGAATAGACAATATAGACTGAAGGAGAAGAGAAAGAGACCAAGAGTAGGGAGATTTTAATAGTACCAGGGTAAAATATGCTGTTTAACTTAGGTCACAGTTGGATAGGGTAGTAACAAGGCAACAGGTCTGGAACTTGTTTGTAAGAGGAAATAATATAACATTTAACTCAGACTTCAAATGGAAAGAAATGTTAGCAGCATAGTTTATTTGCTCAAGATGCTGCCAAAATAGAGTTATGACAAGATTTTGTCAAGCAATTATATAGCATCATAAGTTAGTAGTAACAAAAGCAAATTAAACAGTAAGGAAAACACCATTCTTTGAGGACACTGGATTAGAAGGGCTGAATGTGTGAATATATAGATCATTTAATTACTCAGAGGTTCAATTTAGTTTCAGCTGTTAAACATGCCAAGTTGTTCGACATAGATTATGAAAATATTTCAACAGTAGAATTTTAATTACAGAAAATTCTTAATTACATACATATTTGCACCTGAATAATCCTCAATAATAACCACAATCTATGATAAAGTTAAAGATCAGGAGAGTGGAAGAGATTGTGTGGTCCTCTGTATGGCAATCTTTCCTATTATTGGGCTAAAGCAAAGTTCTTTTACCAATACATTATAGAAAAAATAGTGGCTTCACCTTTATCTGAAGGTATGCAATGTTTTAATAATGAGTAATTTTTACTTAAGTTTAGTTAGACAATATTTTAATACAATAACAAGACAAAACTTAAGTATACCATTGAAAGAAAAATTGTATATGTCTTTAGCTACAAGAGCTGTATTAAATTTTTAGAAAAGCCAAACCCAACTGTGAGCACAAAGAATTTGAAGTACTCTTCTCTAAGGAAGAGGTTTTATTACTTTTTAAGAAACCTGAAGGTTTTGAAATATAAAGAATTCTTTTGTAAACTGTGACTATATTCATATATTGTTGAAGTTGAGTCAAATTTGGGATCATAAAAGTTGGTACCTATTTAAATGCAAAGTTGTTGAGACTATATTAATGCTTTAGTGTAGATGTGCATGTGCACAAGTATATGCAAATGTGGGTTTGTGAAATGAGTGTGTTGCTCACAGATAACAGAAACCTTGAACATTTCTGGAGCTGGAGTAACAGATATGGATGCTAGGAAACTAACTTGGATCGTCTGAAGGAATGATTCATGCATTTCACCTCTGAGCCCCCATTTTTAAACCTCCATAATGAGTTCTTTGAGGTAAACAGTATTTTTTCCTTTTGTCTTTATTCACCAGAACTTCACATTCTGTCTGGTACAAAGTGAGTCTCAATATCTGATGGCCAAATAAGTGAGTGACAGTGAGAATTAACAAGTACTTCAAAGGAAGTTCTGGGCATGCTTTGTGCTTCACCCTCTTCGGAAAACTTCATTCACTGCCATGAAAGGTTACAGGAAAAACAGCCTGGCTGCAACACCAGCTCTTCATAGGCCTTATTTCTGACTAGAAATATTGTTACTAACTTTCTCAGTTGAGAGGAAAAATCAAATTAATTTGACTTAAGATACATTGTTAGAAAATAAGGAATGTTTAGTAATCCCTTATGTAATCACACATAAGACCTAATACATTCTGAAACATTTTGTGTTCTAGGTACTCATAAAACAAAATTAGGACTTAGCTTGATATGATAAGAAAACAATATACAGACTCAGTTACAAAACAACTGGCTCTGTACTTTTTTGTTACTTAGCATATCACCACTCAGAGTACCACCCCTAAATTACTTATGTGAATATAATATTTTATTCATGATATTCTTTTTATTTTATGCTGGTACTTTTAAAATTCTATTCTAATAAAATTGAAATCTTGATTCAATGTCAATATCTGAGAAATAGTTTTTGACCTTTTTTTTGCTAAGATTTTATATCCCATCAGTAAAATGTAATCTTTTTGAATATGTGGTAGTCTAACCATTCCCTAAAATACTATGAATTATACCCCTTTAACTCTTTCACAAGGTTTTGACCAGCCCAAGACTTGACCTCTGTCTTGATAGCTCTGGATCCAGAGTACTTTTCCGAGATGTATGTATATTCATAGCTCCTAGTATGAAGGTGGGCCCTTTTAAACAATCTCTTTTTATATAATTTCTAGTTCAGAAAATTGTGGTGGTTGTCTTTTCTATTGGCATTATTAAATCATCCAATATATGAGCAAAAGATGTCCCCTTGGGAACAACAACAACAAAAATCTGCTGTTCAATATCTAAAGAAAAGTCCTGGATGGGTTCAGAAAAACAGAGCTGGCCTAGAGAATTGACAAGTAAGCATGCTCCATTGCTCATTTGGATCCCTAAAACACCATTTGGGTTATAAAAATAAGTGCTTTGGAAATTGCTGGAAGAAAATTATCTCCGGAGGCTTTTCACTAACAATATTTAAACAAACCAAAATAAAATCAAATACAATATTTTGATGTTATTGTTTGATCTTAGTGTGGGTGAACAACAGGTCAAAAGAAGAAGTATTTCTTTTAAAAAATGTACTTGAAATGTATGATATCTTTTCAGACTTTGAAACCAGTAGGCTCATCCTGAACTCACTTTGAGGGAACTTAATCACTCATTTAGGAGGTAACTCTTATAATATTTATAATATAATGTTGAAATTCCCTTCTGAAATGCTTCTTTACAAAAGGAAGCTATACTTTTTATTAAGTTTTATTTTATAAACACATACAGAATTACTCACAAAGTTTAAGGGAACACATATTTCTTTTAGAAAATGCAAATAACACTTATATTTGTAATGAAGAAAATCAATTTCCCATTCTCTTCTACAAAATTGCCCCCATTACCAGGTGGGTGGAGAGCTAGTCCCCCTTCTCCCTATATGTAATATATGCAAATTTATGTGTACATTTCTTGACTAAAATATAACAGTGTTTTTTCTTTCAAAGTTTACATACCAGAAGATTAAACTTATAAAACTAAAAGTTATTTTTCATAGAAAAACGAAACCCAAATAATTTATATTATTTTGTAAGGTCAAGAAAGGAAAGGGATATTTTGGTGTTAATTAGCATTATAATAAGAATATCTTTTATATAGGCTGGTAAAACTAATGATGAGATAAAATAGTATAGTATTTAAAAATAAGTTTATAGAAATCAAATTCCTGTTGTATGTGAAGCACTGACATAAGTAGTGTTGCTTATAAATAAAAGGCCTAATCTGGGCCTTCAGCAGATGATAAAATGAATAGTAACTGAGAGAAAGACACAGAACTTTCTAGGTAGAAAGGCAAGGAAATGCACAGAATTAATTCTGTTGAGGGAAGCAGAGAAGTTTTTGAGAAGTTCCATGTCTGTAGCTTTGGGTTTTTCTATGACTTCTAAAGAGGTTATTTAATATATTGGCTTAAATTATTTTCTAAGCAATGTTCCCTAGGGCAAGCACTCTTTCTCTAGCTCAGTCATCTGTAGAATGAGGAGAATGATGACACTTGCCTCATAGAATTATTATTGAAAATGAATGAATCAACATTTAAATGTTTGTTTAGAGTAGTATCTACTCTAAGTAGTTTTCACACAATGAATTCTTAATATTATTCACTACCTGGAGATTTTTTGGACACTAGGTAGTAGAATAGTAGGAGTCTGTTGCTATAGGCTGACATAATTATGTAGACTAGTGGTGACCAGCATTTGTGTGCTAGATGGTTTCCATGATATGAATAAAATCAGTCACATGGAATATTTAATATAAAAATAATAATAATATTAGGGACAGAGGGAGGAGAAACATAGAGGTTTGGACAAAATAAATAGAACCTTGGAAAGACACTATTAAATAATAGTTTGAGAGTGAAGGATGTAACTTAGTGATGATAGAATATTTGCCTACCATGAGCAAAGCCTGAATTCCATGCTCAGCACTTAATCAAGAAGAATGGTCTGGTAGGAAAAATGGAAAATCACTGCTTTGTTAATTCATGATCATTAAGAGAAAAAGCTTTTTCAGCAATGTCAAATTTTGTAATAAACAAAAGTTATTAAATAAACTTTGATTACTAAGAGGTCACTATAACAATGGCATTGAAAATGGGTTCAAGCTGATTGTTATGGGTTGATGATAATGCTGAGAAAACTAAGAACAGAATGCTTGAGAATTTAGATTTTAAAAATATGAGGGACTATATAATAATGGATTGCTATTTATGATTTCTAATGTTTTCATCACAAAGCTGATAAATATTTGAAAAATAGATATAATTCACATGTTTATACAATTAATATAATAGTACAAAGAACTTAATAACTCTAGTTTTATATTTTTATATATTGTTTACAATCCATTTAGTTGAAAAGCTAAAAGATAATAAAGGGATAAAATATTAAAGTAGAAATGTGACACCTATAAGTCAAAAGACTGTTGTTAGATGGTAGAGATATGGACAAGAGGTAGATTTTGGAAGTAGAAGATGGAAAGGGGAGGGAGCCAGTGAAGCACTGCATCAGAAGGACAGCAAAAGTATAGTTTTGAGTAAATCTGATCAACTAGTATGGATAAAGGAAAAGATATAGGAACTAATAATATTGTCAAAAGATTTAGGTTTTAAGTATGGTCAGTGGTAAGAACCTGACATTAATGGGCTCCAATACACTGTACAAAATTTGTAATAATCACAGGGAACTGAGAGAAGTATCTCACCTGGCTATGAAGTTTGCTGTCCCTGGATAATGAACAGGATTCTTTTTGGAGGCACTGATGTGGGAATGCCTTACTGTATGCTGTGAATATCAATATTTAAATAAAGGAGCTGTTTTGGGCCATGTCAGGCACCATAGAAGAAGTAGAAGGAGAAATCAGAGCATAGGTAGGAGAAGAGTGGAGTCAGAGGCAGATCTAGCAAGCCGCCCAAGGAGCAACATGTAAGGAACACAGGTGAGCCACGGGTCACGTGGCAGACAGATTAACAGTAATGGGTTGATTTAAGATGTAAGAGCTAGCTAGCAATGTGCCTGAGACATAGACCAAACAGCATAAAGTTAATATAAGCATGTGAGTCATTTCTGGGGGCCTGAGGAACAGCAGCGGGCAGCTAATGGGTCTGGCGTGGCAAGTCTTGGATCTGGGCCTCTGGCTACCCAGGACCAAGAATCCCCATTGCTCAAGATGGTGCCCAACATGGGGCAATTATCCACTTAAAGCCTGAGAAAGATTAGAAAGGCTTCTAGATCACAGAAACTGAGCCAAGGCAGCTTCCAAATTGTGTATAGGAAGCAGGTCATTGTACAAAGAAAGTGTGGTGGCCGAGTCACATTCAAAATGGTGCCAGCGGACTGGCAGCAGGGAGTGTAAGCTACAACTAGGCTGGTTTCTGAAATCTTACAGAAGACTCAGTAGCATGTGATTGATTTTAGATTTCTGTTTATTTTGAACAAAAAGGAAACAAAGATGGTTTCCTAATAAAAGTATTTTCTTGAGTGTGCTCTGTTTGCTGGCCACAAACAGAGACACAGTCCCTTTAAGAGAACTTACTGATTCAGCATTATCTTCAAAAACTATGTGACAAGAGAGTGAGAGTATTTTAAAAAGCTCTTCTAGTTAGAAAATGATTAAGAATTCAGAATAAAACAGACTCAGATTTAAAAAATAACCTAAAAAGGGTTACAATGTGTGTAAAAGGTATACAGTCTTCAGTGAGAAAAGAAAGAAGGTAAAGAAAGTCTTTAAAAGGAGAAATAGAGTAATAAAAATATAATAAGCCATGTAAAGATGGAAAATAGTCACAAAATCTGGATTTTGGTTGTTATTGTGTTTTCTTTTAATTTTTTAACTGTTAATGAGCTAACTGCAGAAAGACAATGGATTGCAAATGCAAAGGCTACTAAGTTAAACAAGAATATATATTTTAAAGGTATTTTGATTTTGAAATTTGTGTCTAAGGATTTATTGCTTTGGAAGAGTTCTACTTTTGTTTCCACAGAAGATGAGAACCTGTGGATTGCTTCCAGGCAAATATGGTTTCATCAACCAAGACCCACTGAGAAAACCTAATGGGAAGAGATGGCCATATCAGCTTCAGAGCTACAGACTGATCCAGCCTCAACAGTCATGAGATTTTCAATGCCCCTTAATCATCAGGAAGTAGTAATGGAAAACTACACCCAAACTACCAAAATGTTTGTTTTCATTACAACTGGTTAATGGTAATAATTAATCTCTTTCTAAGAAAAAAAAGGGATATGGTATATGAATGATTTTTAAAAAAATTAGATTATTGAATTTACTTAGATCAGGAAATCAGCTGTTAATCTCAAAGTGCTTTACATTGGTATAGATTTTGCTTTATTGATACAAATTTAAGGTCAATTTTGTTATGCTCTATGTGTTTTTCTATTCTTGTTTAAGGTATGATGTTCACATAACTAATTTAAAATTGTAATGCATAATTAAGAAATGAAGGTTAATAGTCACCTTTGATAATCAAACTTATAGTTAGAGTAGTTAGGATTTTTAGGTATACAAAGATATATTTCAATTAGATAGGTAATCTTCAAACACTTCTAAGACCTACAGAATATGACATTTAAAATGTTTTAAGAACTTAGACTTTTCTGTACAGTGAGAAAGATCTGCTCCTGGCAGCACAAATGTACTTCAAGAGAAAAATGGGCATTGAAGAAAATAGAGTCTATTTGTGGCATTGGTTAGCCAATGGACATAAACCTGTTCTTATATTGACTGCTTGACAGTATGATGGTTAAACTGGACATGCAGGTTCCATAGGAAGATGACCTCTGAACTTTGGCAGAACAAGCTGAGATGGTCATTCAGGTTCCTGCTTTACAGAGAAAACTGTCAGACATTCTTCAGGACTTGAGGAGAAGCAACTGATGAACTGTGCCAAAATGGACAGAGCAGATTTCCTGCTTCACTGAAATGAAAAGAGACTCTGGGCCTGTAGGCTGAAGATGGATGCCCCAACTTTATAAAGGAACTTTGGGTGACTGTCTAGGCAGATAGGTATCAATTCTGTCCTTTCTAGATTTTAGAAGTCGCTTGCACTTCTAGTTTACTTGGGTAAATATATCCTTCTGTGGTCTTTGATGTAGTTGAAGATAAGATAGTTATAGGTACAGTTTTTATTAGTCATTTGAAAGGTATATTGGATATGAAACTTTAGATTCATAAGGATAAGGTAAATGATAGAGTATTTAATTTTGCTAAATAGAAACAGACTAAATATTGTAACTGTAATTCTTGTTGATAACTATTTTGTTATATGTAATTTTGCCATGTTAATGCCTTTATGAATGCTGTGAATCTCACTCTTTAAATAAAGGAGCTGTTTTGGGCCATGACAGGCACCATAGAAGAAGTAGAAGAAGGAATCAGAATAGGTAGGAAAGAAAGGGTTGAGTCAGAGACAGACCGAGCCAGAAGCCCCAAGGAGCAACATGTAAGGAACACAGGTGAGCAACAGACCATGTGGCAGACAGGTTAATAGAAATGGGTTGATTTAAGATGTAAGAGCTAGCTAGTAAAGTGCCTGAGCCATAGGCCAAACAGCCCCAAATTAATATAAGTGTCTGAGTCATTTCTGGAGCCTGAGCAAGTGGCTGGGCAGCTAAGAGGTCTGACATGACAGGGTCTGGGCCTCTGGATGCCCGGGACCCAAGAAACCCCACTACTACAGATGGTTTCCAATGTGGATCGAATATCCGCTTAATGCCTGTGAAAGTTTAAAAAGGGTTTTGGCAGAAACTGAGCCAAGGCAGCTTCCAAATTGTGTATACAATGTGAGTCATTGTACAAAGAAAGTGTGGCATCTGGGTCACATTCAACCAGCAGACTGGCAGCAGGCAATGTAAGCTGCAATCAAGTAGGTTCCTGAAATCTCACAGAAGACTCAGTAGCATGTGATTGATTTTAGATTTTTGTTTATTTTGAACAAAAGGAAACAAAGACCGTTTTTTAGTAGCAACATTTTCTTGGGTGTGCTCTGTTTGCTGGCCATGAACAGGGACACAGTCCCTTTAAGAGAACTTACTGATTCAGCTTCCTCAGCAAAAATTATGCAGCTCTTTAAGAGAGTGTATTTTAAAAGCTCTTCTTGTTAAAATATGACTAAGGATTCACAATAAAACAGATTCAGATGAAAAGAAAAACCTGTAAATGGGTTACAATGTGTGTTAGAGGTACATAGTCTTCAGAGAGAAAAGAGAGAAGTAGAGAAAGTTTTTAAAAAGGGAAATAGTAATAAAAATATAATAAGCCATGTAAAGATGAAAAATAGTCACAAAATCTGGATTTTGGTTGTTATTGTGTTTTCTTTTAATTTTTTAACTGTTAATGAGCTAACTGCAGAAAGACAATGGACTGCAAATGCAAAGGCTACTAAGTTAAACAAGAATATATATTTTAAAGGTATTTTGATTTTGAAATTTGTGTCTAAGGATTTATTGCTTTGGATGAGTTCTACTTTTGTTTCCACAGAAGATGAGAACCTGTGGACTGCTTCCAGGCAAATATGGTTTCATCAACCAAGACCCCCTGAAAAAATCTCTGATGGAAAGAGATGGCGATATCAGCTTCAAGACTGCAGATTATGATCCAGTCTCAACAATCATGAGATCTTCAAGGCCTCTTAATCAGCAGGAAGTAGTAATAGAAAATTATGCCCAAATGCCCAAAATATTGTTTCTAAATGTTTGTTTTCATTATAAATGGTTAATGGTCATAGTTATGTCTTTCTAAGAAGAAAAAGGGGATATGGTATATGAATGAATTTTTAAAAAATTAGATTATTGAATTTACTTAGATCAGGAAATCAGCTGTTAATCTCAAAATGCTTTACATTGGTATAGATTTTGCTTTATTGATATAAATGTAAGCTCAATTTTGTTATGCTGTATGTATTTTTCTATTCTAGTTTATGGTATGGTATTCATGTAACTGATTTAAAATTGTAATGTATAATTAAGAAATGAAGGTTAATAGTCTCCTTTGATAATCAAACTTATAGTCAGGTTAGTTAGGATTTTTAGGTATACAAAAATATATTTCTATTAGGTAGGTAATCCTCAAATACATCTAAAACCTACAGAATATGGCATTTAAAATGTCTTAAGAACTTAGACTTTTCTGGACAGTGAGACAGGTCTGCTCCTGGCAGCACCAATCTTTTTCAAGAAAAAAAATGGGCATCAAAGAAACTCCATATGGAATTTACTTTCTTTGTGGTAAGAATCTGTTCATGTATTGACTGCTTGGAAGTATGCTGTTTAAACTGGACATCCAGGAAGATGACCTCTGAACTTTTGCAGAACAAGCCAAGCTGGTCATTCAGGTTCCTGCTTTGCAGAGAAAACTGTCAGACATTCTTCAGGACTAAAGAAGAAGTGACTGATGAACTATACAAAAATGGGCAGAGCAGATTTCCTGCTTCACTGAAATAAAGAAACACTGGGCCTATAGGCTGAAGATGGATGCCCCAACTTTGTAAAGGAACTTTGGGTGACTGTCCAGGCAGATAGATGTCATCTCTGTCATTTCTAGATTTTGGGAGTTGCTTGCACTTCCAGTTTACTTGAGTAATATTATATCCTTCTGTGGTCTTTGATGTAGTTGAAGATTAGATAGTTATAGTTTTTCTTAGTTATTTTAAAAGGTATATTGATATGAAACTTTAGATTCATAAGGATAATGTAGATGTCTTTAATTTTGCTAAATACAAATAGACTAGATATTGTAGCAGTAATTCTTGCTTGATAGCTATTTTCTTATATGTAATTTTGTTATGTTAAAATTGAAACCTTCCTTTTTTATTAGACAGAAAAGGGGGAGATGATGTGGGAATATCTTTCTGCATGTTATGCATATCAATCTTTAAAGAAAGGACTGTTTGACCATGTCAGACACCATAGAATTAGTAGGTGGGGAATCAGTACATTTGGGAGGAGGGCAGAGTCAGAAACAGATCAAGCCAGATACCCAAAGAAAAAACATGTAAGGAAAACAGGTGAGCCATGAGCCACATGGCAGATAGATTAATGAAAATGGGTTGAGTCAAGATGAAATTGCTAGCTATCAATGTGCTGGAGCCATAGGTTAAACATCATGAAGTTAGTATATGTGTCTGAGTCATTTTGGGGAGCCAAGTAGCGGTGAACAGCTAAGCAGTCTGTGGGTCTGGACCTCTGGCTTCCTGGGGCCAGTAACCTCATTGTAACAAGAAATGATATAAAGTAATTCTTCTGTACACTGTAAGAATGTGTTGTTTTTATTATTAATAAAAAACTGATTGCCTGATTCCTAGGCAGAAATTTAACACAGAGAGAAGGCTGGGAAGAAGATGAGTAGAGTTTTGAGAGTAATCATGAGACACAGAGGATGGAAAGCATGCTGGAGGACTGGTAAAGCCACAAGCTATGTGGCAGCCTTAAAAGAATGAAAATGGGTTAATTAAAAATCTAAGAGTTTGTTGTTAGTAAGCCTCAGCTATTTATTGAACACTTATACATACTATTAAGTCTCTGTGTCGGTTATTTGGGGACTGGTGGGTAGGAAAGAAAAGTTTGCCTACAAAGGAGAAGCCTATAAATGTACAAGAAGTATACAGAACACCAAATATATTGAACCAGAAAAGAAAGTCCCCTTGACACATAATAATCAATACACTAAACATAAAGAACAAAGAAAGAATATTAAAACTTCAAATATAGAAAAAACCAACTAGCATATAAAGGTAGATTCAGTGTAAGTACACTGAGCTTCTCAATGGAGACTCTAAAAGCTAGATGGGCCTAGGCATATGTGCTCCAGACTCTAAGAACCCAGAGATGTCAACTCAGGCTTCTAAATTCAGCAAAATGTTCAATCATAATAGATGGATAAAATAAAGTATTCCATAATTAAAATTAAATTTAAACAATATCTATCTATAAGTTCATCCCTACAGAAATTGTCAAAAGAAAAACTCCAATCCAAGGAAGTTAACTACATCTGTTAAAATAAATAATCCCACAAAACAAAACCAAAATAAGGGGAATATAAGCACCCAATCACATACACACATACACCACCACCATCAACACTATCACCACCAAAACCATCACCAATAGCATGAATCAGTAATCATTGGTTGTCAACATCTCTCAATATAAGTGGTCTCAATTCCTAAATAAAAAGACACAAACTAATAGAATAAATGTGAAAACAGAATTACTCCTTCTGCTGCATACAAGAAATACACATCAATATCAAGAATTGATGTATTACCTCAAGGTAAAATGTGAAAAAAAATGTTTCAAAAAAAAGGACCTATGAATAAAGCTGGTGTAATCATTTTAATAACTAACAAAATAGACTTCAAATTTAAACTAATTAAACAAGGTGGGGGAAGGACGCTACATTCTCAATAAAAGAAAAAAATCACCAAGATGACATTTCAATTCTTAATATCTGTGCCCCAATCACTACTAAGCTTAAATCATACATGATCATACACTGATAGTGGGAGACTTCAATAGTCTACTCTCACTAATTGACAGGTTATCTAGACAAAACTAAACAGAGAAATACTGGAGCTAATTAATGTGTGATTTTTTTGTGTGTTGTGAATATTATTTGTCAATAAGGGAACTGTCTTGGCCTATGGCAAGCATCTTGGAAGTAGGCAGCGAAATCATAGCATAGATAGAGGAAGAACAGACAGAAATTTTGGAGCCATATATGGGGTTGTGACCTACAACAATGGAATACCCAGATTAAAATCCTTCTAGGCTCAGATATAAACCAGAGACTCACTTATGTTTCTAAAAACCATGTTTTAAGGTATTATAAAAATAGTCACCAGCCATTAAATACATGCATAAAAATTATTACAATAGCTGCTAAGCCTGTGAAGATATTTTAGTGCTACCTTTAAAATATTTGACAAAAAAGCCTATTTAAGTTCAGCAATATCCCTTAACAAAAGAGAAACTGCAGGCTTTAAAACAGCTAATATAGGAAAAGGTTTATGCTCAACATATTAAAAAATCAACCAGCCCTTAAAACTCTCCTATAGTCTTTGCCAAAAAAATTTAAAAGATAAAAAATACTAACAGACCTAAAAATGATAAATAAAATGAGTCAACCGAAAGGCTCTTTACAATTTAGTATTCTCTTGCCTTCCCTGTTACTAAAGGAGAGCCTATTATAGTTATTGATAAGATTCTTTCTTTACCATACCTCTGTTACAAAGTGTTTTCTTGGTCCTGGGCAGCTAGAGGCCCAGACCCATAGACCTGCAGCCCCAGACCTCTTAGCCGCCCGTTGCTGCTCAGGCCCCAGAAATGACTCAGACACTTATATTAACTTCATGCTGTTTGGCCTATGGCTCAGGCACATTGCTAGCTTGCTCTGATATCTTAAAACAACCCATATCTATTAATCTTTCCTTCCATGTGGCCCATGGCACACCTGTGTTCCTTACATGTTGATCCTTTGGACTTCTGGCTCCTTCTGTCTGACTCCGCCCTGTTCCTCCTACCTATTCTGATTCCTCCTCCTACTTTTTCTATGGTGCCTATCAAGGGCCAAAACAGCTCCTTTGTTTAAAGATTGCTATTGACAGCATACAGAAAGGCATTCCCACATCATACCTCTACAAGAACAAGACAAAAAAAATTGGCTTTACAGTGCCCACATTTACTAATTCACATCCAATAAAGCAATATCAATAAAAAGTCCTCCCACAGAGAATGTTAAATAATCCTATCTTATGCCAATATTTTATACAGTAACCATTAAAATTAATACATAAAAAATTTCAATAATCTATCATTTACAATTATATAGATAATATCTTGAAAGATCCAAATATAGATACATTTAAAATGTTTAAAAAGTTATTTATTTTTCCTGATTAAAGATTACAAATTGCCCTCCAAAAACACAAAAACTTCTATTAATTATTTAAGATATAAAATAAGTCTACAAAAAATTAGATCCCAAAAGGAAAACAATAGATTAAAAACTCAACAATCTCCAAAACCTACTAAAAAATATTTCTCATATATGGTCCATTATTAAAATACAAAAACATAAACTAGTTAATTTATTCAAAACCCTAAATAATAATAAAGACTTAAATAGTCCCAAACATTTCTAACAAAACTAAAAAAATTAACTTTAATAAAAAATTTACAAAACATACATAAATCATATAAATCAAAGCTCAACTATATTCTAGTTATTTTATTCTCTAAACACTCTCCTATAAGAACTATAATAAAAATATTATGTTAAAATAAATATTTCCACCACATAAGCCAAATAAAAAGCTAAAAACATTCATAAAATTTTCTAATTTAATTGTTTTTTAAATTAAGACTTTGTCAGTTAACAGAAAAGGACCCAATAAAACTTGTTGTACCTTTAACGAATAAACAACATATAATTAATATAACTATCTAAGTCATGTTGGGGTACCTAAGCAATGGCAGACAAGTCCAGACATTAACTAGGTCAAACCAAAAACTTATTATAGCTAATAGATGTTATAAACCTAAAGGATCTAACATATATTTGCAGAACATTTTACCAAACATACAAGAATATACCTTTTTCTTAGCACCCCAAGAGCTTTCTCTACAACTGACCACATACATGGACACAAGAAAGTTTCAATAGATACATGAAAATTGAAATAATTCTTGAATTCTGTCAGACCACACCACAGATTAAAGATCTCAATAACAACAGAAACAACAGAAAGCTGTCGAACCCATGGAAACTGAAAAACTTTTAGCTGAATAAATAAATGGGTCAGGATAGAAATATAGAAATTAGACTTTCTAAAATTCAATGAAAATGAATACATAAGATTCTTAAACCTAAGGGACAAAATTAAAATGGTGTTAAGAATGCAATCCATAGCACTAAGTGCTTACATAAAGAATTTGGAGAGATCTCATAGGATCAACCTAAAATCTCTAGAATAAAAAGCAGTAAACACACCCAAAATAAATAGATGGCAAGCAATTATTAAACTGAAGTCTGAAATCAATAAAACAGAAAGAACAATACAAAAATCAATGAAACAATGAGTTGGCTCTTAAAATCAGAAATGGAAAGGAAGACATAAAAACAGACACTGAGGAAATCCAGACAATTAAAAGGACACTTTGTTGTGGGATTGTTTTGATATGTTGTAAATATTTGGCTTTTTTTTATTGGCTTAATAAAATGTTAATTGTGTAAGACAAAAAGTATAGGTGAGGCTCTTTGACTTAAAAAAATTAAAACAAAACAAAACAAAATAAAAATCCCAAAATGGGTTAAGATTCAAGAGCTAGCTAACAATATGCCTGAGCCATAGTCCAAGTAACATATAATTAATATAATCTTCAAGGTCATTTTTTTAGAGGCTAAGCAGTGACTGGCAGGTACAGTTTGTGGGGTTAAACCAAGTCAGAAACTCATATAAGACTTTAAAACCTGTACTCCACAAATTTTGAAAGTTTAAAAAAATGATTTTTCTCAAATGGTACCACTTACTAAAATTAAATCAAGATCAGATAAATAATTTAATAGGTCTATAATCCCTAGTAATATAGAAGCAGTCATAAATCTCACAACCAAAAAAAGGTCAAGGGCCAGATGGTTTTAGTGCAGAATTCTACCATAATTTTAAATAAGAGTTAATGTGAATGCTCCTCAAACTATTCCAAAAAATAGAAAAGTTGCCCAATTCATTTTTTGAAACCAAAGCTATGCTCATACTCAAACAACCTAAAAACTCAACAAAGAAAGGAAAGGGGAAGGAGATACCACTTAGCAGCACTGTCTGTTGTTTTCACATGTGAGATCATACACACAGTACCAGAGCCACAGCTGAGTTTATTCAGGAGAGTTGCTGGGTGAGTACAAGGGATAGAAGCAGAAGAGAGACAGACTTTCACATGGTGGCTCCTTTTAAGAGAATGGGTAGGCATAGATTTATGCAGCCACACCTAGGTGCATGCCCTTTATACACAGCATGTTCTGACAGTGCCATATTGGGTTTATCACATGGCTGCTATGTGTTGGGAATCCTTACACCTTACCCTTATGTTTATTACAAAAAGAAAGCCAGGATTATGCAGGAGGAGGACAGGGGATTGGACCAGAACAGGGTCTACAGATCTCTTAGGGCTGCTTCAAGCTGCCTTAATGGCAAAGTTTGTCTTTTCAGAAGATAAGAGCTGTATATTCTGGTGGTTGGTCTTCTGGGTTTGTGGTCTATTCCTGCAGTCTGGGTGAGTTTAAGGTATGGGATAATGAATTTTGATTTTCTGGAACTCAGAAGAAACCTGAGGTAGTTAGAGAGCCTTGGGAAGTGACATATTGGGGAACTCTGTTATTATGAGGTCTGAAGGTCAGAACTAGAGAAGAGGGAAAGGAGGGAAGGGAAAGGTTTGAAACTGGAACACATAACCTTAAGTTAGGCTTTCGTCTATACTTTAAATAAACCTCAAGGTAGCCGCTTTTATGTTTCTTCCTTCTAGGGGATTCCAACTGCATAATAAAGTTTGTAGATCTCTACTAAGTCTGGGTTAAAAGGTCTCATGCTTTTTTTTTTTATCCATTGCTGAGTTTAAAATGGCTTCTGGTTCATTTTCTCTGGTTCTGGGGGTGAGGGTCTCTGTTTTATCTGTGTCACCTCTAAAATTGGATCCTGATTTCTTTCTCTAGTCCTCAGGGTATGGTGGTCAACTGTTTTCTGATGGTAAGGTGCCTTCTTCTGTTTTTTTTTTCCATTCTCCAGAAGCTGCAGCTAGAGGGTTAGTCTGGGCAGGGGGTGGGGGGAGAGGGAATGGTGAGGCAAAATACCTCAGAACATTTTGTTTCTGGTGACCATCTCAATGTTGGCTCTGAGAAGCAACTAGAACAGAAAACTATAGATGGAAAATTTTGGAGAAATATGTCTTAACAACATAAGGATTCTAGATGTCCCACACTTGGGGGCCCACCTAGGAGGCTAGAAGAGGGTATGATGGTCTGGCACTAACAGACTGAGTAAATAGCAAGAGAAGCAAGGGAGCAGTTGGAGTGGCTGGTGAGGCTGGATTCAGGTGGATGTGATGACTAAAAGAAATGAAAGCTCCTATTTTAGCTAAAAAAAATTCTTCCTACTAGGGGTATGGGGCAGGTTGGCATGACCCCAAACAAATGGGTGATAAGAATATCTTTGAAAGTACAATTAAATGGCAGCATCTGATGAGGCTCAAATTGTTTGCCTCCAACTCTGACAACGGAGAGGCTAGAGAGGTAGAATCCCAAAACTCTGCAGAACCAATTATGTGGTACTGGTGTCCATAAGGAAGGAGATGGACAGCCCTAATACTGTTATGACTACCTGAGGCTCCATTTTCATGATGGTCTGGTTAGGGAAGCCCTGACAGCATCAACCACCCAAGGCTAGGCCTAGGAGATCAGCAGGGGAGTGATCCATGTGTAATGTAACCCTGCCACATGGGGCTTGGGAACAGTCACTTAGACCAGGTTTTCCTTGATGGAACCCAGGACAAGGCCTGAACAGTCACCAAGGCTAGGCTAAAGCAAGACAAGTAGCTGAGCTGGCCACACTTAAAGCATGTACCAGGAGGTATAGGTCTGCTTTGCCATGGGAGAAGGCAAAGGAGCTTGTCAGATAGCTTTTGCCAGTAGGAGGTTATCATTCTTGGCATGTTTTCTCATCTCTCCTGTGATACACCTTAAAGGTCAGCACTAAGATTTCTGCCTGTGGAGTCAGTGGTCTCCTCTCAAGAAAAGTAAGTTTAACTCTGATGTTGGGGTATCTCTCGGTAAAAAATATGTTATGATAAGTTGTTTTCTCTTAGTGCTCTCAGGATCTAAGATAGTATACTGTGAGAGCACATTTGTGAGGCATTAAAAAACTGGGATGGATGCTCCTGTTTATCTTGTACTATCTCTTGCATTTTTCCAAAACTGACAGGCTTCAGAGCAACTCTACACAGATTTGCCAGTAAGCAGGTCACAAAATTGTCTGTGGCTAAGACCTCCCTTAATGTATTGTAATTCTAATGGAGGTCTACAACTGGGACAGCCTCAGTTCTGGTTCTGGGGGTGTGCTACATTTGTCTGATAAACTTCATTTACATGAGTTCTGACCTGTAACCAAACTAACCTTTATGCATGAGTCCAATTATTTTGCCACCTGAGAAAGTCCTGACAGAGGAAATGGTATGAACTTTCACTCTCTCATTTATGACAGCCACTTCCAACAGAAGAAGAACTGGACCAGGATCTTTAGGAGTGAGAGCAAGGACTGGTGGGGTAAATGTAGGCACTTGGTTTGGAGTTCCTGGAAAGGGAGAAGTTGGAGTAGTTGCAGGTGAGTGTTGAGATTTGAAAGGTGGGGGTTCCAGAGAAGGATCTGGTCATGTGGCTAGATACAGATGGTGGAAGAACAGAAAGCCAAAAGAGAAAGTTTAGAGCTGAGATAGGGATTTTTTTTCTATTAGCCCATACGCTTGCAAAAGTTAGCTCCTATAATATATTGGGGTCCAGTGAGCCATTAGGCAGCTATTTTGAGTTATGATCTAAGGGGTACTTTAGGTCATTTGTTTGTACAAAAATATATAAGCTTGGTGGTGCCTGGCTAAAGTAAAAGCTAAATGGCTTGAGAGTCTCAAGAATGCATCCTAGAGATGAGGATGGAAAGACGTTTTCTGTTTACCCATTCTCTATTATTGAGGCCTAGGGGAGAGGGATTCCATTCTAGATCTGGGTCATCACCTAGCTAACAAGTGCTCCCAGGGGGATAATGGTAGCTACTGCTAAGTATACTCATCAGCTCTTAGGGTAGTCATTAGGACAAAGCCTGAAACAACACTAGTCACCATGAGAGTGGATGTAAAAATCATGCTATCACTAGATGCTTGTCAAAACCTAGGATAGGCATCAGGGCAAAACCTGAACCAATGCTAACCACTCCTAAAAACTCTTTAGTTCTGAGGGGCAGGTGTAAAACCTGATGCTAGCCACCACAGGCACTTTTCAGCACTGAGGGAAGGCATCGAATGCAAGCTACCAATAGGAATTTGTCAGCACCTAGAGTAGGTGTTAGGGAAGAGCCTGGGGATAGAGTCTGGGATCAGGATCCAATGATCTGGGATGGGCTTCAATATCAAGAAGGCCATAAATGAGTGACAGGTGAGAAGGAACAGTTATAACCAGTGAAGGTTGTGCCTGGGAGTAACCCTCTCCAAGACTAGAGTCTTACCGGAAAGCCAGATGATTAATGAATGATCTTTTCTGGAAAGAGAAGACTTAGCAATTTAAGCTAGTGGTGTTTGAACAAGCTGCAGCAGGGCAAATGGAAGGTGGTCTGGTAGTGAGCCCTGGATCAGGATCTCCAGGCTATGTGTACCTAAGCCCAGGAGAGAGCTTATCCAAGTCACAGGACCAAAATGTTGGTTTTACACATGAGATTAGATACACACCATACCAGAGCCACAGTAGAGTTTATTCAGGAGAGTCACTGGGTGAATTCAAGGGAGAGAAGCAGAAGAGAGAGACAGATTTTCACATGGCAGCTTCTTTTAAGACAATGGGTGAGCATAGATTTATATAGCCACACCTAGGGGCATGCCCTCCATGTTCTGCCAATACCATGTTGGGTTTATCACGTGGCTACTATATGCCAAGAACTCTTATTTCACCAGATGCCATGTTGAGTTTACCATGTGGCTGATATATGCTGGTAATCCGTACACTCTCTGCTCTTCCAGAAGACCCAGATTCAATTCCCAGTACACACATGGCAGCTCACAACTGCCTGTAACTCTGGTCCCAAGGCATCTGACACTCTAACAGATATAAATTCAAGGAAAACACCAATGAACATGAAATAAGAATAAATAAATCATTAAAAAACAAAAGAGATTTACCCATCTGAATTTCCCATGTGTACATAGATGCGAAAATACTCAATAAAGCATGAACAAACCTCAAGGACACATAAAAAAGACAATACACCCTAATCAGGCAGGCTTAATTCCAGAGATGCGGGAATGGCTCAGCAGAATAACTTTTATACTTTAAGTTAACCCATATTTCTATTTATGCTTAGTCATGTGTCTTAATGCCTATGTTTAGTCCAGAATTCTCATCTTGCTTCCTCTGCATCTGGCTGATATCTGCTGCTTTGACTTTCCTCTTCTCAGAATTCTCCTTGTCTGGGCACTACTCCTCTACTTTCTGCCTAGCTACTGGCCAATCAGCATTTTATTAAACCAATAAAAATGAAAAATCTTTACAGTGTACAAGAGCATTATTCCATACAAGACAAATTTTAGCTTGAGCAATAAGAAACTAAAAGATTAAGAGGATACAAATGGGAAAGAAACCAGTCAAAGTATTGTTACTTGAAGACGATATGAGAGTATACATAAGTAAGATTCCTGAAAAATTCCATCAAGGAACGCATACAACTAATAACAACTTTTAGTAAAGTGATTGGATATAAAAATTAACAACAAAAAAAACAATCTGTAGCCTTCCTATATACAAATGACAAATGGACTGAGAAGAAATCAGAGAAATAACACTTCACAATAGTTTCAAATGATATAAAATATCTCTGAGTAACTCTAACCAAGAAAGTGAAAGATATATAATATAAAAATTTCAAGCCTTTGAAGAAAGAAATGGAAGAATATATCTGTAGCAGGCTTTCTTTGGGCTACCAACCAGCTTCAAAATCATGACACATGAACTTAATATTAGCTATGAATGTTTGACCTTATCTTATTCTTGTCCTACTAGCTCATAACTTATTTCTCCTAATCTTTATTTTGCCTTGTGCCTTTTGTCCTTCCTTTAATTCTATTTGTCATACTTTCACTCCTTCTTCCTGACTGGCTGACCTTGAATAACTTCCATTTTTTCTCCTTCATTTTTTCCTCTCTTGAGCATAAATTAACCCTCCTATTTATTATTTATTCTCTCTGCCTGTCAGTCCTGCTTATTCCTCTACTGCCTAGTTATTGGCCCATCAAATTTTTATTAGGCCAATCAGGTGCCTTAGCCAGTCAAAGAAACACAACTTTACATCATTAAATAAATGTAGCATACAGAGTGCAACATAATCAAATGCAACACACCTTTAAATAGTTATAGTAATATTCTGCAACATTAACAAATGCAGCACATCTTTGCATAGTTAAAATAATATTCCACAACAAATATCAGAAGATGGAAAAAATCACCAATGCTTAAAATTTGGAAATATTAACATAATAAAAATGGCTATCATGCCAAATGTCATCTACTGATTCAGTACAATCCCCATAAAAAATTCCCAAAATAATTTTATTTACAGCATTTGAATGGACAATTCTCAACTTCATATGGAAAAGCAAAATAATCTAGAATCGCTAAAACAATCCTGAACAATAAAAGAACTGCTGGGGGTATCACCAACCCTAATATCAATTTATACTACAGAGTTACAGTATTAAAAACTACATGATATTTGTATTAAAACAGACACATTGATTAATGGAATAAAATTAAAGACTCAGACATAAATCCATATATGCTGTGGAACATTATTTTAAGATATGTTATATTTATTTATGCTGTAGAGTATTTGTTTAATGGTTTAAATATATGCTTCATTCTTTTATGTTGCATTTAAAAAATTTGTGAAACTGTGATACTTTGTTGGATAATGCTTTTGTACACTATAAAGATCTGTCAGTGGTATTGGTTTAATAAAATGTTAATTGACCATTAGTCAGGCAGGAAATAGAGTTAAGGCAACCACACAAGGAGGATTCTGGGAAGAGGAAAGGGAGAAAGAATAAATAAGAGGAGAAATCTGGGAGGAAATGATGGAGGAGTGAAAGAGAAAGCGTAGGTGAGGAAAATGTTAGGGGGCTAGCTACACAGCCAGCTACAAAACCAACCACAGAGTAAGAAGTAAAGGAAAGATATACAAAAGCAAAAATGGTAAAAATCCAGAGGCAAAGATAGATGGAATAATTTAAGTTAAAAATATCTGGCTAGAAATAAGCCAAGCTAAGGCTGAGCATTCATTGTAAAAATAAGTCTCCCATTCAGGGATCCCCCTATACAGAGAAAATAGAGATCTCCTGAGTAAATTGAAATTATAATGGGTAGTGACCAAGGAGAGGTGGGAACAAATCATGAAAGGAGATGCTTGAGTGAGAGGAGCAAAAAGGGAGATGGAGGGAGATTGATATATTAATACAGGAAGCCAATGTAGGTTGGAAAGTAGGTGCTAGGGAAACCTCCAAGAGCTCACAGGATGTCCCTGGACAAGTCTCCAACCAATAGTGGAGGGGGTGCTTAAACAAGACTTCCCTTATAATCAAATGAATGACCACCCTAAGTGTCATTATAGAATCTTCATTCAGCAATGAATAGAGGCAGAAACAGAGATCCATAGCTAAGCAACATGTTGAGCTCCTTGTTCAGCTAGAGAGGGGGGGAGGGAGAGAGAGAGAGAGAGAGAGAGAGAGAGAGAGAGAGAGAGAGAGAGAGAGAGAGAGAGAGAGAGAGAGAGAGAGAGAGAGAGAGAGAGAGAATATCTGAGCAAAGGGATTGGAATTATAGAAAGGAGTCCCAAAGAGATGGCTGGCTGGAGTTTTGGGGACCTCATTGAATCAAAAACAACCACTAGGGAATCTTCAAGAAAAGGAATTAAGCTCTCCAAAGTTAGATGACTGTCAAATGGCATGGGCAGTATGTAGAACCCCATGGAGTAGACTATGTTCCTGTCCATGAACTGGCACCTTGGAGCCCATTCCCTACAGAGGAACATCTAACCCAGCCCAAATATTGAAATGACCCACTTCAAATGGATACACCAGACTGAAACGACTCACCTTGGAACTCCTTGCCCTCCTTTGGGAATGGATGGGGGAATGGGGTGGGAGGAGGCTGAAGGAGGACTGGTTGCAATTGGGAAGAAGTAAGGGAGGGCAAGCAGGATTATACATGGGAAAAATCCTTTTTAAATAAAATATATATTTAAAAAAGTTTAATGTTAATACCATTTCTAACTCTAGGAAGAAGTCATTTATGCCTCATTGGTGGTATTAAACAGATGGTTATAGCTAAAGTTTTATTTTTTGTGTATAATGTTTTTCTACACTCAAACAGAATGATAACATATCTGTAAAACTGAGTCTCTCAGATCAATGAAGAGTGTAGAATAACTTAGAGCAGTGTTATCTTAATCTTAATAAAGAATTTATAAATCTAAGGAAAAAGAGTAAGTCTTTATGTGAATCTGTTTTGGAGCTGGGTGGCAGGTCCCCCAAAGAACAAAAGAGCCAAAAGAATAAGAAAAAATACCCAACTATGCATATAATTCTGGATACCTCATGTTTGACAAAGAATCTAGAAACACAGTAGAAAATATAAAGCATCTTCAACAAAAGGTGCTGGCAACACTGGGTGTCTGCCTATAGAAGAATGAAGATAGATCCATATTTATTACCCTGAGCAAAACTCAAATTTAAGTGGAACAAAAATATTAACATGAAACCAGACAAACTGATCCTGGTAGAAGAAAAAATGAAGAATAGCCTTGAATGCATTGGCACAGGAGAAAACTTCCTGAAGAGAACACCAATAATGCAGCCACTAAGACTAATCATGGGACCTTGTGGTGATATGTTATATATTTAATAAAATCAGTCTGGAGTATCAGAGAACAGATCCATCCATAGTCAATCCCGAGAGTCAGAGAGTGGTAACTCATGCCTTTAATCCCAGTATGGGGAAAGACTGGGAGTGGTGATCTATACCTTTAATCCCATAAATCCAGAGACAAGAGATCTTTCTGTATTTCTATGAGTTCAAGACCTAACTACCAAATAGTAGTAACTCACACCTTTAATCTTAACCTGGATGTGAAACAACTCGGTGAAGAAGGTATTTAAGGCAGGTGTAGGAAGACAGAATATTCAATAGAATTGATAAGGAGTGAGACTGAAGAAGCTGGAAGATAGCTGGGTGAGATTTGAGTATGGTCTATTTTTTCTCTCTGATATTGCAGCTTTCTCCACACATCTGGTTCTGAGTTTCATTTAGTACAATCAGAATTTGTGTAACAGGACCTCGTGAAACTGAAAATATTTTGTCAGACAAATTATACTGTCAATAGGACAAAGCAGCAGCCTACAAAATATGGAAAGTTACTTTTAAACAATTCCACACTCAACAGATGGATAATATCCAAAATCCATAAAGGACTAAAGAAGCTAGACATCAAAATCCAAATAATCCAATTAAAAATACGGTGTAAATCTAAATAGAGTTTTCTCAATAGAGGAATCTTAAATGGCTAAAAAGCACTTGACATATTCAACATCTCTAGCTATCAGGGAAATGAAAATAAAAACTTCTTTGAGATTCTATCTTACACCTGTCTGAATGGCGAGGATCAAAACCACAAGTGACAGCTCATGGTGGAGAGGATGTGAAATGAGGGCAATACTCCTTTGTTGTTGGGGGTACAAACTTGTACAGTTATTATGAAAATAAACATGGTAGTCCCTTAGAAAACTGGAAATTGATCTACCCCAAGACCCACTATACCACTGTTGGGCATATACTGAAAGAATGACCCATCCTACTATAGAGACACTTGCTTAGCTGTTTATTGCAGCTTTATTCACACTAGCCAGAAGCTGGAAGCAACCTAGATGTCTTCAACCGAAGGATGGATATAAACAAAATGTGGTCCATTTACACAGTGAAGTATTATTCAGCTGTTAAAATATGATATTCTAAAATCTATAGGCAAATAGATGGAACTATTAAAAAAATTCCAGAGTAAAGTAACCCTGACCTAGAAGGATAAATATGCTATGTATTCATTTATAATTAGATATTAACCATTACGCAAATGATAACTCAGCTACAATCTGTAGATCCAGAGAGGTCAGGTAAAAAAAGAGGCCTTTAAGGGGGGATACATGGAGCTCCTTGGGAAGAGGAAGTAGAATAGATTTTGTGGGAAGAATAGGAGCAGAATAGAAAGGATTAGATTGGGGTGGAGGGAGATAGGACGAAAGGTGAAAGTACAGAGAGAATGGCTGGAACTGGGGTGCATTTGAGGGGTGATGTGGAAATCTAATGTGGTGGAAACTTTTTAGAATCTATGAGGGTTATCATACTGAAGACTCCTAGTAACAGGGAATATGGAGTCTCAAATGCCATCTCCTGTAGCCAGGAAAGGCTTACGGTTGTGAGCCTGGGCTGCTTTGGGTTGAGTTATTGGCCAAAGAAGTCCTATGGAGACCCCTAAACAACCCAGGCTGATTGTAGGACAGAAGGCTGTTCTCTGCAAACTGACAGCCAGACCTCATTGTCAAGGACAACATCCACATAGCTTACAAAACATGGAGAGGACAAGATTCTGCCTACATGGAATCTCCATTCATATGTTCTAGTCTCTTTGGTGCAGGAAGATATTCTGCAGATCAGAGACCTATGGTAGAACCAAATGTGTCTGGTCAAACAAACAAACAAACAAAAAATCAATGTACTGGCTGGATTTGTGTGTCAACTTGATACAACCTAGAACCATCAGAGGAAGGAGTCTCAGTTGAGGAAATTTGTGTAAGTCATTTTTTTTTATTTTTTAATTAATAAGGAGGGCCCAGCCCATGGTGGCTGATGTCATCTCTTGGCTGTTGGTCTTGGGTTCTATAATGTGTGTATAAAAAGCCCAGGGAAGCAAGCCAGGAAGCAGATCCACTCCATGGCCTCTGCATCAGCTCTTGCTCCAAGATCCAGCCCTACTTGAGTTCCTGTCTTGACTTCCTTAGGTAATGAACAACAATGTGGAAGTGCATGTGAAAGAAACCATTTCTTCCCCAACTTGCTTTTTGGTCATGGCATCTCATAGGAACAATAGAAACCCAAACTAAAACAATATCAATGAAATGACTTCTAATGATATTTTGCTATACTCATAGATTAGTGCCTTGTCTAGTTGTTATCAGAGAGGCTTCCTCCAGCATTAGATGTGTTCAGAGACCCACAGTCAGATATTATGCAGGAATAATCTAAACTGGAGGTTTTTATTGGGTCCCTCCCCTTGGAAATTGGGTAATCATAGGGAAAGGGGGTAAAAATATTTTAGGAATCAGAGAGAGAAACAGTGTGCATATGTGTTCACAGAGACTGAAGTGGTAAGCACCAGGCCTGCATAAGTCCACACCAGGTCCTCTGAATATATATGTTGTAGCTGAACAGCTTGATGTTTTTATAGGACTCCTAACTGTGTGTGGGTGTTTCTCTGACTCTTTTGCTTGCTTTTGGTCTCTTACTCTTGAGGTTTTGGGTTGCCTTGTTTAGCCTTACTATCAGTCTTTATCTTGTCCTATTGTGTCCTGTTTTGTGGTGTTTAGTTGTTGTCCCTTGGAAGCCTGTTTTTTTTTCTGAGGGAGATGGAGGGAGAATGGATGGGAGGTGAGGGAGAAGTTCCAGGGAACTGGGAGGAATGGAGGGAGGGGAAACTGGTTGAGATGTACTAGATGAGAAAAGATTTTATTTTCAAATAATTTGTATCTTTATTATACAATTTAATGGTATATTTATTACTGTTTGGATCGTCCTATCTCCCTAACCCTCCTTTCCTCTTCATTGATTTTAAACATGATACATGACTATATATATACCAGGCATTTGCTTAAACATCCTATGAACTATGCCATAAACAATTTTGTTTTGGTTTTTCCATTGAAACATAAAACCAATTGTTTTTTTTTTTGCCAGAAAATTGTAATCATTTAGAGTTTTGTTTTGTGTCATTTAAGAGAGGAGACATCCCATTTTTTTCCATGCTGTTATCTGGTTTAATTTAAACTGGCTGGGTTCCTTCTTTTCCACATCGTTTTACTCTGTATTCATGATTCCTGCACTAAATGTATTATTTTCATACAAATATTTTTCTGAGGGTACCTCTGGGAACAATCTAAACTAAGAGACTGTTAATGTAAATTAGAATCAATATGAATTTATGATAAATTTATAAATGTTATGTAATGTTAGACACAGTCCAATGAGGCTAGATGTAAGTGACACATGAATAACTAAATTTTCAACAGAGTTTAGAAAATAAAAAATGTTCATGTGAATCAAAACTTAAGAATTGCATCCCAGGTAGATGCAACAGCATAGATAATGAATAAAGGTGAAAAGAAATAAACTATTGTGAAAATAGTGTGTAGCCGGTTTGATAAAAGAAAAAGATAGAAGAAAGGTTGAGGTGAAGGGCCTTTGATGACACTAGGAGCATCATGAAAGAGACTGTCTATGTGAACTTACATGCTCAATTTGTTTTATTTTCCTAGTGAGCGGGCATAAAACTGTTTATAGATACCAATATCTTTATCACGATATTTTAAACCCCATTCAGTCTGTGGCTTCATCTTAACTCAACCCATTTCCATTAATCAGAGACAAGATTTATTCCCACTTCAGCCTGAGGATTTGGTAGAGGTAAGAACCTCTAGTGGCTGGCTCCTTTGTCTTTCTGATCTTTTAGCATTTATCCTGATATATGGCTCTAGGTTATTATTATTAAAACCACTTAAGATCCATGCTGCACAATATATACTTAAAATAGCAAGGAATGAAGTAAGCTAGGACATAGCATATGTAGAAAAGACAATTAAGAAAATATTTTTATATTGTTATAATCTAGGATGTCACATAAGACTTTACCTAATACAAGAGCTATTTGAAATAGAAAGATTATTGGTGCTAGAAATGTTTTAGCTAAAGAGTCAAAAGAATAGAAGTGGAAGATAAGAGGAGAATCTAATGTGTTGCAAAAGTTATCTTAAAGAAGTAGTTAAATTGTGATGTTTCATTATAAGTGGAAGAATGAACTCATAGCATTCCAATTTTAGATTTATCATTTATAGGCATAGTGAATTAAAGATATAGTAGAAAGAAGACCCAGCTTTACCAATAGTTAAGAGGAAAAAAAAACAACCAAAACCAAAAAACAAAACAAAATTAAAAAAACCCAACTCACCCATGCATAGAAGGAACATCTTTGGGCTGCTTCCAATTGTGTTCTTCCCTGGGACAAGGAACAATGTATTCACTTATATTGTAGTTGTAGTACTTTCAGGATCCCCAAATATTTAGTTTAGATGATCCCAAACATACTTTGAGAGTCCATAAGACTTTTATACAGATATTTCCTTCTAAGGATGTTATATGTATCCTAGTCACACATCTTTATTCTTGATTGAAAAGAGCCAATGGATAACTACATGCTTTGGATATGAATGATAGCACTTAGGCATGATGCTTACAGGTCCATGCAGCGCATGTTCCTGAGATGATGATAAAAGAGAGAGACAGGACCATAGGATCATAGAATAAAGATTAGAAGTGAGTAGTTCCTTAGCTATCTATTCTGTTGTAGAATTCTGGGAAAGCAAAGATCTAAATTAGAATTCAGTCTTTGAGATCATTAAAGAAGTATATATAAAAACATATGTTTATATATGTTTTATGTTTATTATATATGTTTATTAGCTTGATTCATGACTAAATCATTTAAACAAAATGATATATTGAATTTTGTTTGTACACTTGGCTTCAATCTCACAAATATCAGGTGTTGATCTAGTAATGTTAATGATTTGGGTGGGACAGGCAAGATGAAAGGAGAGAGCTAACTCCCATAAGTCCTCTAAACCTCATCCTATCATAACTTGTAAAGGGACTTAGATGGAATACCTCAGTTGATAAAACACATGCCTATCATTCGTGAAGCCCTGTTTTTGATCTTAAGTACTACATAAACCAAGTGTGCTGGTGCATCTCTGTAAACCTAGCACTTGAGATGCGGAAGCAGGAAGTCAAAGTCATTCTCTTTTCAAATGTAGAGTGAAATTCAAGCTAGTCTTGGCTGCATGACACCCTGTCTAGAAAGGAAAAAAAGTGATATGGTGATAGTATCTGAGTTCTAGTTAGAAAAGGAAGATAGTGAAGTTGAAAGATACCTTTAAAAATGTATCTGAATTTAAAAATGATGTTGGGTTCAAGAGCATTTTGTGTTCTACCTACCAATAAGGAATGTTACAATAAGGTTTCTGGCCACATCTGGACAGAGGTTCAGGCCCACAGATCCGCTGTCCCAGACCACTTAGCAGCCCAAAGCTGTTTAGCCCCCCCCCCCCCCCAAATGACTCAAACACTTATATTAGCTTCATGTTGTTTGGCCTATGGCTTAGGCACATTGCTAGCTAGCTCCTTCATCTTAACTCAACCCATTTCCATTAATCTGTCTGCCACATGGCCAATGGCTCACTTGTGTTCCTTATGTGTTTCTCCTTTGGATGACTGGCTCAATCTGTCTCTGATGCTCCCCTTCTTTTCCTACCTATTCTGATTCCCAACCTATTTCTTCTATTGTGCTCATCAAGGGCCAATTCAGCTCCTTTATTTAAAGATTGATATTCACAGTATACAGAAAGACATACATCAAAGGAATTACTATAAAGTTTTAAAACATTATATAAAATCCCGAATTTCTGCTCTGTCTCACATTATGTTTTCTCTTTCAGCTTTCTTTGTGTTCATAAATATTAAATATGTGAAACACTGAGGCAATATTTAGGATTTGCTTAACGTGATAAAGACACTGTACTAGTTACTTTGAGTCTCTTGTTACCAAAACAGTCTTTAAAATTTCTATAGAATTGATTGAATAACGCTTTTTATCAAGTTAGAGTAATACACTGATAAAAGAATATAGAAAAACTTATTATCTTCTTTTATTTTCAAGGAATCACATGAAAAATTGGACAGTAAGGCATTTTAATGTCTGGCTATAGATTTTGCTGTCATAGTGAGAAAAAAATGTGTGTCTTCTGGTGGCCCTCATGCTTATGGAAGGAGTCCAGCTGTTAGGGAAAAATTATCTTTACAGAGTGAACTTTTCCTCTTAAAGATAGAAGGTCTTTTATCACCATAGAACTGAATTGCTTAAAATTTTTTTTGTTGTCTTATGGAGTTTATTATCACTGTACTGTATATTGGATTTTCATATATTTACAAATTTACCCACAGAGTTTTTTTTTCCCTCTTGGATTTAGTTTCACAAGAAGTACAACCAGAACTTCAAAATTATCTCTCACGTTGAACAAATTAAAGCAGGATGTCCAATTTAGTGTGTCCAGCTGCTCATCAGCTTAAACAGGAAAGCAACATAAGAGAATTCTGTGGTAGGTAGAAGATAAACATACTTTTGCTTATGTTTTGCTGGTATTCTGGTTGTTTAGAAGTTGGGATTTTTTTCCCTTGTTTTAGGCTGTTCTTTTAGAAAACCAATCACCCAGTTTTTCCTGGGACTTTGATCTTTGTTTTGTATTTTGTTATGCAAGGCTTAAAATCTTACCATTTCTTGTATTTCCTACTTTGTCAGATCATCCACTGTCTGAATATCTTAACAGCAGATGGCTGGAAGAAACAACTAAAGAGAAACTAATGTGGCTAACACTGACATTTCCCATAAATCCTCAGAGATTGTTATATAAATACTAGAATACTTCTGCAGGTACTAAAATAGATTTCTGTGACCTTTCACCTGACATAATTAGCTTGCCTTTCAACCCTACTGTTTATTATATCTTTTCCTGACCTTTGTTTTTCACAAGAGTGCCTTTGGAATCAAATTAAGCAGTACACCTGCATGCCAGAAGGGAAACACCAAAACACACTAAGCTCCAGGACAACTATGCTACAAGTCAATGCTGCAGATGTCCCCAAATGTGCTTCATATCAGGATAATCAATCATGCAAAGATATGTAATCAGACTCTGGAGGAATTCTGCAGTGATTTGCATTTTGACATTCATAGAAATATGAATATCCTGGAGTCATTAAAAATTGCAAGATTGTGTTTTAAAATATATATTAATCCTTTGCTCTCTCTCTCTCTCTCTCTCTCTCTCTCTCTCTCTCTGTGTGTGTGTGTGTGTGTGTGTGTGTGTGTGTGTGTATGTGTTTTGCTGGTATAGATTTGAGAAGTTTCTCACACATAGTTTCTTCTCAATTAAATTTCGGAGTTGGAAGATTTTTTGGGGGGGAAGATAGTATTTATGTTTTAAGCAGCCAGATTCTGTAATAATAGGTTAATTTTTATAAGAACATATATGTTCAACAAAGAGTACTTTATACCTTCTAAGCACACCAAGATTTAGTAGCCTTCTCACTCAGTCAATGGCTTGGAGCAGCAATCTATTTGATTATATACTATTTAAACATTAAATGAGAACAAATCCTAATGTCCACATTTTTAGCAATAGTCAGCATAAGATGGCCTTTGTTCTTTGGAAGATTTTCCAGAGATGCTTTAGACCATTGTGCTCCTAGATAGATCATATTGCAAAGCTTAATTTTCATAGGCATATTTTGTATTTTATGACATGGACATTCCTTCTAACATTATTGACCATATTTGGCTTATTTAGACCAATCAACATGAAGTCTGCCATATGATGGATCAAATTTTCTCTGGGATATTGAGACAATGATCTCCACAGGCTAAACTAGGAGAGCAGAAAATTGACAGTTCACAGAAGTGAACATTTAGGTATATTTTTCCTCATTCTTATCATGAGAATGCTGTTTCTGTCTAACCACACTTTAAAAATGATATTTTTCAAAGGTAAGTTGTGTTACAGGTGCCAGTTGTGTTGAATTCCCCAGTAAGAACCAAAACATAAGAAACAGTTGTAACCATTCTTACCACCTGCTTAAGTTTTATCCTCTGAGGTCAATCTACCAGCCATCTAAGCCAATGAGGATAAATGAACAAGCAGTATTATAAATCAAAATATTGAATTTTTTAAGTCTTTGATAGTGACACTAATGGAGTCAGCCTTAGACAGAGGAAATTGTTTTTAGTTTTCCATCCTGGTAGGGAGAGAATATTATAGAACTTTCATATGGCTGCATCATCATTTCTCACATGAATAGCCAAAAGTGGGGTAAATTAAGCCAGTCAATAGGCATGTGAATTTCAAACCTATATCGAGAAACCAAGAAGTTCTGATAATCTGAGGAGAACAATGTATGGAGAAAAGTTTCATCTATTAACCCTATAATCAGTCTCTAACAATGAGTTTTCCTTGTCCTAGGCGGCCTGAGGTGAGAACCCATAGAACTGTAGCCCCAGACCCCTTAGCCACCCACAGCTGCTTTGGCCCCCAAAATGATTCAGACACTTATATTAAGTTCATGCTGTTTGGTCTATGGCTCAGGCACATTTCTAACTAGCTCTTTCATCTTAACTCAGCCCATTTTCATTAATCTATCCTGCCACATTGCCCATGGCTCACCTGTGTTCCTCACATGCTTCTTCTTGGGTGGCTGGCTCTGTCTGTCTCTGACTCCACCCTGCTTCTCCTATCTATGTTCTGATTTTTCCTCCTACTTTTTTTATGGTGCCTGTCATGGGCCAAAACAGCTCTTATATTTAAAGATTGATATTCATAGCATACAGAAAGACATTCCCACATCATCAGTCCCTATTTCATGAGCTAATATGACATTTAAATTTCTTTAACAAAAGTAATATATCCTCAAACTGAAAATTTGATATGTGTGTTGAGACTGTTGACTTGCACTCTTATCAAGATGGAATGGAACATTTTATTCCCTCACAGAATGGCTTCATAGGATAATGTAGTGGCTTTCCACATGATCTAAAAATAATGAATGCTGTGGGATTATGTTCTTGTACACAGTAAATATTTGTCACTGTAAATATTGGCTCAATAAAATGCAGATTGGCTGGAAAGTAGACAGCCAGGAAGTATAGATTGGGCGACCAAACAAGGAAAATTCTGGTATGAGGAACAGAGTTACATGTCAATCTCAGAAAAAGGAAGACGAGAATATAGTGCTGAGCAAAGCTACCAACCCATGTGGCTAAACATAGATAAGAATTATGCGTTCATCTAGGTGAATGAGCAAGTCAATAATATATCTGAGACCAAACAGTTCATAATCAAAATAAGCTTTTATATGATTATTTAGGACTAAATGGCTGTGGGACTGTTTGGGTAGGGTAAAGAAACTTTACAGAAAAAAACAAGGAAAGAGACTTGTACCCACCACTCACATTGTCATTTATTTCTGGCAATCCACTTTGCCAATGAAGGAGTATAGGTATGTTTTATAACACTCAAGATTACAAAATGTTTGAAATACTAAATTTAATAAAGATACATCACAGGTTTATTTTCTTTATGTGATAAATAATATTTTAATATTTTATAGAACATATTAATTTTACTTTTTTAACTTTTTAATAAAATTTTTGTCCATATCCACCACTTCTCCCCATCCCTCCCCTTCTCCCAGTTCTTCCTCAGCCTCTCCCACCCCATCCCCCATACACTTTCAAGAGAGGGCAAGGAGTCCCAAGGTGAGTCAGTTTGGTCTGGAATATTCAGTTTAATTAGGACCAAGTCCTTTCCCCCAGCTGAGAAAGGTAGAACACATTAAGAGTGATTATAGGAAAGATAAAAATGATCACTTGAAGACTCAATAACCATCACAGATATTTATAGATAAACCTGAATAAATGGATTTTTATATTCCTGAAAATACAGATGGTTTTCTATTCATACTTAAGCCTTAATGAATATCAATCTGATTAAAAATTATATTTTGTTCTTTTACTATTTATGATCTTTAAGCCACTTTTTTCCTTTCTGAAAACCACAATGATTTACTGAAGCATATTTCTAGGCCAGTTTTTAAATACCTTTGCTATATCATAAAATTATTTTTAGGTCATGTAATTTTTGCAAGAGAAAATTATATCTCTTGAAATTACTCAAATAATGTCATTGACTACTAGTGTCAAAAACATTAAATCATTGCTTTGTTGCATCATAAACATAACATAAATATCATGTCATTTGGACAGAGTAAAAAAAATGAGAAGATGATAAATTACATCCCAGCCCTGCAAGACTTCTGTACATGCTCAAACTAGCAATAAACCCTAACAGAGAAACCTCCACTGAAGAGCCCATTGTTTGTTCAGATTATCTATAATGGAAAACTCTTGCATCATCTCCCTATTCTAACTCTTAAGGAAAGGCAACAGGACCAATATACAATTAAACACTCAGATACCTACTGGTCCTTTGAAAATACTGCAAAACAAACAATGGTTGGCTGAGAGAAAAATAACCTACTGGAAAGTCAGGATCTAAATATTTAATTTTTGCCCTTTCCATTCTCTTCCCCCATATGTCTTTCTTTTCTCTTATCTGACACTTTACAATGTTTTCCACATGCATTTCTTCATTGAGTAATGAGTCAGACCCTGCACTCACTATGAGATGACTCTTGAAACTATGCCTGACTTTTGTGGAGTCACAGGGAGGCACAGATTCAGAAACCCTTAGACTTCCTTAACTACTTACACAGTGCTTCAGAAATCATGATGGCCTGACTAAAAATGAAACTAACACAACTGCGTATTTGAACTTATTACCTCACTTACTTTTCTTTACTCAAATTAATGTATACACTTTCATATTCTACACATATTTTTAGAGCACTAGTTAACATTCTTAGAAACAGAGTAACGGAAAGCAGATTGTAGAGACAAGCTGCTCAGGGTTAATTTCTCTTTTTCCTGCTGATTACCTGGGAGGCTTTGAACAAGGTTCTTAACTGCTTGTGGCTTATCCCAAAGGGTAAGGTAGTTGTGAGAACTATATAGACAAATTTTTATAGGCAACATAGACGTGTTCTTGGCTACTAATAAACATTCTAAGAATTGTTTCAATTTGTTCATGGTTTTTTGTGATTGCTCAGTCCAGTATACTACCTACCACTAAGGTACTGAGCTGGAAGTTAATGAAACAAATTGAGGTATTGAGGAACACAAATCATCTATGTGTAAGTAGGTGCTTGGACCACAAAACACTCTCAAGAGCTAGACCCTTAAAGTTTCTTTATTTCCTGTCCTAGCACCTTTATTTCTTTTTGCTTTATATAGAGACATTTAAAAAATAATTAGACCTCTTAACAGCCATTTATTGCTGCTCTTTGTATATGATCTAACATCCATTGTGATCATTCGGTACTTCCTTTGAAATACATAAACAAACTTCTAGTTTCGGCTGGTCAAAGTTCTGTCAGAGAAAATCTAAAGGCAGTAACAGAGCTTTTTTCTCATTTTTTATATAGGTTGACTACCCCAAAAGCCCAGCGATGTGTTTGAAAAGTGTGGTATTTATTTCTTTGTTCTGTAGTAACAGTAGTATAAGAACTTCATTAAGTTCCTACCTTATTTGAACATGTGACACTTTTCTAGAATCAGGCCATGATGCTTCAAACAACAATTTTATTGTACTACTACTCCTAAATAAATGTTATCCTTCTTTTTCACTGACAGTCTTTTCAAAAGCATTTAGAATTAAAACTGGCACCAACTGAATTGGATTAAAATATTGCTCCTTAACACAAACTTCAAAAGCTAAAATCAAGTGGAGGTAAGGCTGATTTATAATAGTGTAAACTCTATGACTTTTAAATCTCTGAATACCTAGATCTTATTCTCAATAAGCCATTAAATCATTATATTTCATATCTAATCATAATACATTTTTTACAGCTAAAATATTTTTTGACCAATTTCTTTGGTTATTACCTTAATACAGACTGTATCTTCCTCATTCAAACACTTGCAATGGGCTCCTATATAATTCTTTTGAAGTTTGCCTTCTACATCAGACATTGCCAGAGGCTTTTTTCCCAGAATTACTGTTAAAGGTCTGATTATGCCAGTTCTTAATCTTTTTCCAGTGCTGAAAAGATAAAATTTTAAACTTGAGTTTTTAATTCTTTATGTTCCATTCTGTTCTTTTATAAATAATAAGGTTTAACTCACCTTGTCTAGTAGATTCTGATTTCTATGGATAAAGATACTGCTAATTTGCATTTGCTTTTCTGTCACAGATTATAAGCATTTTATAGCAAATACCTACTATGTGCCATACATTTTATCACACAGTGTGATAAAGAAAATCCATAATGGTCTGTGTTCCATGGAATATGAATTCCATGAAGAAATTCCATTTAGAAAACTGACAAATAATTTAGTAAACACATCAATAGAAAATATGATTCTAGGTTGTTTTAAATGTCTGCCTGGACAGAGTGCTGGGGAATTTTAGTCAGGATGATCAAGCAGAGTGTCTCTGAAGAGAAAACCTCTGTAAGAGCCATGGACAGGGACAGGGATGGCAGAACAAGGGTCAAAAATAGGAGACTGTGGCAGCAGCAGTCTGCTAGCATTTCTTCACAAACAGAATTGATGAAAATGGTACCAACAGGACACCAGGGGAGGACAAGAACACTGGGATGGGAATTTGGAGACCCCAGTTTCCTCACTTTATTACTTGTAGTTTAGCTTTTACCAAACAGAAAGAAGTTGGCCACTGACACTGAGAACTAAGGATTTTGATATCTGCTTCTTGTTTGGGGGAATTTAAGGACTCTGGGTTTCTTGGAAATATGAGTGGGACAGGAAATTAGCGTTCTTCCTCCTTCCTTGCTCATTGTATCCCTGACCTGTGATAGGGTGCATTGTCCCCTGGGTGCCCACTAAAATATGTCTAAGAACAGAAGGAAAAAACAGAGCAGATTAAAGGTTTCCTCCAAGGAGAACTTGGTGATCCAGAAAGGCACATCTTCCTTTAGAACAAATGGAACCATATTTTCTTTTTTAATTGGAAATAAAGTTTTTTAATTGATATATTCTGATCATGTTTTTTTTCTCCCCCATCTTTCTAGATACTCCCACCTCCCCACCCTTCCATCTCCATGCCTCTCTCTCTCTCTCTCTCTCTCTCTCTCTCTCTCTCTCTCTCTCTCTCTCTCTCTCTCTCAGAAAACTGGCAAATATAAAAAACAGAGAAGGATAAAACAACAGTAACAGACTAACAAACAAAAAGAAACAAAGATCAGGAGAAACACACACACAAACTGCACACACAAAACTACAACAACAATAACAACAAAAGTCCCCCATCAAAACAAAATATGAATGAGCAGCAAAAGGCCAGGAAGTTCAGCTTTAAAAAAAAAAAAAAAAAAAAAAAAAAGCTCTAAGAAAGAAGTACAGGACAATCTCCAAAAATACCTTTGATTTTGTTTTCTTTTTGCTATCTATTGCTCAATGTGGGGCCTGCCCTGAAGTATAGTTTGTCCCAGTGATTTGTATACTCAGTGAGACTTTTGGGAGGAAACTAATTTTTCTTTCACACTTGTCAATTGCAGAGATAGCTTTGTGGTTGGAGATGGGAGCTTGTGTCTACTTCCCACTCTTAGCACTGAGGCCCCATCTTAGAAATGTGCAGGCCCAATCAATGATGACCACTCTAATTGTCATTATGGAACCTTCATTCAGCAAGTGACAGAAGCAGATGCAAAGATCCATAGCGAAGCACTGGAGTGAGCGCCCAGTCTGATAGAAGAGAAGAAGAAATATTAACAAAAGGGTAAAGATCACGGTGGGTAAACCCACAGAGACAGCTGACTGACAATTGGAAGCTCACTGAATGGACTGACAGATAGAAAACCTGCACAGGACTGAACCAGCACCTCTTAATATGCATAACAGTTGAGTGGTACGGGAAGTTTGTGAAGTCTTTGACAGTGTCACTAGGATTTATGCCTAGTGTTTGAAATGGCTTTTTCAAGTCCGTTCCCTATAGAGGAATATCTTGTTCAGCCTTGATACAAGGAAGAGGGCCTTGGTCCTCTCTCTGAGGAATGTATAGGGCTTGGAGTGAAGGAAGCAGAGAGATGAGTGAGAGGAGGGGAGGGAGCGGGAACTGTGGTTAGTATGTAAAATGAAAAAAAATTGAGGATGGGCTTTCCATAAATTAGAAAGAGATAAAATATACTTTTGTATTAATTCTGTGCAAAAATATTGCCAAAATCCTTCTAATAAAATCAAGTACAGTTAATAAAGGGATTTTTAAAAAATACTTTTACTAAAAATAGATTTTTAAAAACAATATATTATGATTATGGATCCTCCTTTCTCAACTTTTTCCATATTTTTCTTATACCCTTATTTAATCCATACCCTTTCTTTTTCTCCCTCTTTTAAAAAAACCAGGCAAATGAAAAATAATACAATAAATATTAAAAACAAAGATAAAACAACAAAGAAAGGGGTTCTCACATGTGTATATTTGAATTTGATTTAATAGATTTGCTGTATGATTTTACATTTGAAATCATAAATGTACCTAAAATGGAAAATTCCCCCCTCTGTGTGTGTGTTTGTATATACATGTGCATGCATGTGTACACACACACACACACCACACACATACACATATAAATATATGGTTACAGAATACTTTCCATGAAATATATTGTTAAAAAAAAACCAGAATGACATATTACAGAAGTTCATCCACCTTCATTCTTCTGTCAGTCTCCAAGTTTATATTCAACTTAATTTACTCAGGCATCATGGTAATAGGAAGGCTATTTAATTTCTCATATATATGATTTTTATAGTTATTTTCAAAAAATCTCCTAAGCTATGAAGGAAACTGATAATTCATAAACATAGCTATTTTTTCTGAGCTATTAAAGAGAGGCATACTTTATATATATACTACATTTTTTACTTTACCACATAAATATGAATAATAATTATATCAGCATCATAGTATTTTCATACATAGTTTTTTACAGAATGCTTATTCTTAGTTTGATGAATAACATGCAAGATTGAGTTTTAGTTGAAATGAGTGTCTAGATAAAAAGATTTTTTGTTTTTGTTTAAAAAATATAAATAAACATTCTTACAAAAGCAATGTAATAAAAAATAATTCTGTTAAACCTTTATCAAATTTAGAATAAATGTTTGAGACCATTCAAAATCCTTTATATATATGAAAAAATAATTGTATGCTGAAAAGTTTGTGGGGAAAGATATTTATTAAAATGTAACACCAAACTTATGCTTGATTATTAAAATGTCTATTTAGTAGAAACTGTTGTGAACCTTAGTGGGGTGGGTTATCACTTGTTTCTGGAAATTAGATATCCAGAACTGTAAATGGGGTTAAGAAAGAAAGACTAAATAAATCATTACTTAGATAATAATAAAGAAATGTGCAGGCTTTGTGCACAGTCACAGTCTCTGTGAATGCATACATGTCTCAGTGCTGTTGTGTCTAAAAGATGCTTTTTTTTTTTTGGTGTCCTCTATTCCCTCTGGCTCTTACAGTCTTTCTACTCTTCTGTAGAGTTCTCTAAGTGTCCTGAGGGTGAGGGTATCCCATTTAAGACGGAATGTTCCAAGGTCTCTGCACATAAACAGAGGAATTTTAGAGTTGGGAGTAGACAGGATAAAGAGATACCATGACCTTAAGCCTTATGACACCAGACACTAACAGGCATAGAGGATATGGGGCTATTCATTTGTGTTTTCCACCTCTTCTGTTGTTTTTATGGTTGACAGACTAGATTGTGAATGGTCTCAAGTTGTCTCGCCTCTACACTGACAGCATGATACTGCCACTTTACCTCAAAAAAAAAAAAAAAAAAAAACCAAACCTCCTTGTTGATACATAGAGACAGTCTCTGGACAAATGATAAATACTCAGTTTATTTTCAAGAAATTGAATTTGAGATAGAGCATTTTGTCCAGAGGATATATGACTGATTACAATGAAATGGCTTATATTTTTCAAGTCAGTAATGAATTTCTAAAAATCTTTACTTCATAAATTCCAATTAAAAACAGCCAGAAAAGCTAAATTTAAATTAAAGATTTGTTTGAATTCATTTATAGATTTTATTTAGACTTAAAATAATTATTTGCCTTCTTTAACTACTTATCTATGCTAAAGTTGAATAAACAGTAACATATTATATGAAAGTAAATTATGGGACATAAATGCAAATTGTCTCACATTTGAAATAAGACATTTGTTTTTAAAATGTCTAAATCATATCTTACATTGTCATGGTTAATAAGAATGTTAATTTAATGGTTGAAACAATGACATAAAATTATTTTACTTGTAGTAGATTTTGATTTTATACTAAGCCTAAAGTTCTGTTTTCATAGTATTTACATATTCATTTCTATATTGTTTTGAGCAGATAATCACATATACAACAATAATATGCACACTGAATATATAAATAGTAAATCTTGTATAAAGATTGTATTTTTTTAAATTTCATATGCACACATATATGTAAGCAATAATGAGATTGAAATATTCCTATGTTGCATGAATAAAGAAAAGTCAGAGCCAGATATCAGGCAAAGGCTGAAATATCAAAGAGAGGAAACATCACAGTCAAATCTCACCCAGATATCTTCCAGCTTCCTCAGCCTTGTTTCTCGTGGCTTCTACTGCTTGAACCTGCCTTAAATATCCTCTTCACCCAGTTGTTTCACACACATGTTAAGATTAAAGCTGTGGGCTACTACTATTTGGTAGTAAGTCTTAAACTCACAGAAACATAAAAAGATTTCCTTTGTCTCTGAAGTTATGGGATTAAAGGCCTGGCACCACCACTGCCTCCTTGGGAGCCTCAAACTCCCTCTGTAAACTAAGATGGCCTTAAACACAGATCTGCTGGGATTAAGGGCATATGTCACCACTCTGGATATTTCCTGTTCTGGGATTACAGGTGTAAGTCACACTCTCTGATCCTCCTGAACTGACTGTGGGTAGATCGCTCTGATATTTCAGACTGGTTTTTATTAAATATAAAACATATCACAATGTTCCTAGATGCTTTCCTTAGATGCTGAAAAATATTTGACAAAATCCAACACTACTTCATGATAAAAGTCCTGAAGAGATCAGAAATAAAGGGAAAATACCTAAATAAAATAAAGGCAATATATACAGCAAGCCAACAACCAATATCAAACTAAATGAAGAAATATTCAAAGCAATCTCACTAAAATCAGAAACAAGACAAGGCTGTCCTCTACCTCCTTATGTATTCAATATAGTTCTTTAAATTTTAGTTAAAGCAATAAGAGAACAAAAGGAGATTAAAGAGATACAAATTGGAAGGGAAGAAGTCAAACTATCTCTATTTGCAAATGATATGATTGTATATAAAAGTGACTACCAAAATTCTATCAGGGAACTCCTACAGCTCATAAACATTTTCAGCAAGATAGCAGGGTACAAGATTAATTAAAAAAAATCAATAGCCCTTCTATATGCTATATATGCTATATGGATAAAATGGCTGAAAAGAAATAAGGGAAACATCATCCTTTAAAACAGATGCAAATAGCATTAAATATCTTGGTGTAACTCTAAACAAAGAAGTAGCAGAGCTGTTTGAAAAAGCTTTAAGTCACTGAAAAAAGAAATTGAAAAGGATATCAGAAAATGAAAAGATCTCCCATGCTCCTGTATAGGTAGGATCAACAGAGTAAAAATGACAATTTTAGCAAAAGCAATCTACAGATACAATGTAATCCTCATCAAAATCCCAACACAATTTTATATATACCTTGAAAGAACAATACTCAATTTCATATGGAATAACAGGAAATCCAGGATTGCCAAAACAATCTTGCTCAATAAAAGAACTTCAGGAGGAATTATCATCCCTGACTTCAAGCCATACTGTAGAGCTAAGCAATAAAAGCATCATGATACCAATGTAAAAACAGACTTGTGGATCAATGGAATCAAATAAAAGACACTGTCATTAACCCACACACCTATGAACACCTGATTTTTGACAAAGAAGCCAAAAATATTCAATGTAAAAAAGATAGAATCTTTAACAAATGGTGTTGGCATAACTGGATAGTAGTATATAGAATTCAAGTAGATCCAAACCTATTACCCTGCACAAAACTCAAATCCATGTGGATCAAAGACCTCAACATAAACCTAGCTACACTGAACTTGACAGAAAAGAAAGTGGGAAATGCCCTCCAATGCATTGGCATAGGTGGCCAATTCCTAAATATAACACCTAGCACAGGCACTAAGAACAACAATCAAAACAAGGGACCTCCTGAAACTAAGAAGCTTCTGTAAGTCAAAGGACACAGTCAATAAAGACAAAATGATAGCCTACAGAAAAGGAAAAGATCTTTGCAAACCCTACATCTAACAGAGGACTGACCTTTAAAATATATAGAGAATTCAAGAAACTAGAGCTCCATAACCTAAATAGCCCAATTAAAATATGGAGTTCAAAGCTAAAAAAGGTAATTCTCCACAGAATTACAAATGGCTGAAAGGCACTTTAAAATTGCTCACCATCGTTAGCCATCAGATAAATGCAAATCAAAACAACTTTGAGATACCCCCTTACACCTTTCAGAATGGCCAAGTTGAAAAACACAGATGACAGCATATGCCAGAGAGGATGTGGAGCAAGGGGAATGAATACTCCATTTTTGGTGGGAGTGTAAACTTTACAGCCACTCTGGAATGCAGTATGGTGGTTCATCAGAAAACTGGGAATCAATCTCCCTGATGATCCAGCAATACCACTGTTGGGCATATACCCAAAAGATGCACATTCGTACCCCAAAGGCATTAGCTCAACTATATTCATAGCAGTACTAGTCATAATAGCTGAAACCTGAAAACAACCTAGATGCCCCTCAACTGAAGAAGGGATTAACAAACAGTGGTATATCTACACAATGGAGTACTACTCAGCAGTAAAAAAAAATAATGACATCCTAAAATTTTCAGGCAAATGGATGGATTTGGAGAACATCCTTCTGTGCAAGGTATCACAAGCACAGAAAGATAGGCACGGGATGTACCCATTTATAAGTGGACTTTAGACAAAAAGCAAAGAATACCCAAGTTACAAGCCATAACCGCTGAACAACTTGGGATCAGAAAGAACTTAAGATAGTTATACAGAGATTCTGCTATGAAGAGAAAATAGAGAAGATCTCTTTAGAACATTGGGAACATAAGGGGTAGCAAATAAGAAGAGGTGGGAACAAATCATGAGAGAAGGAGATGGTTTAATGAGAGGAGCTTCAAAGAGGGAAGAAAAAAATGTGATGGGCATTTTGATAGAAGAAGCCAATGTGGGGTTGGAAAGAGACCAGGTTCTAGGGAAACCTCCAAGAACTCACAGGATGTCCCTGGATATGTCTCCAGTCAGTAGTGGAGGGGTTGCCCAAACAGGACTTCCCATAGAATCAAATGAATAACCACCCTAAGTTTCATCACAGAACCTACATCCAAAAATGAATGCTGGTGAAGGCAGATTCACGGCTGAGCACTGGGACGAGCTCCTTTTACAGCTGAGAGGGGGCAGGGAGGACAAAAGTCTGCATGAGCGAATGATAAAGGATTAGGAGGAGAAGTTCCACAGAGATGGTTGGCTTAAGCTCTCAGTACCTCACTGAATCAAAAACAGCCACTGGGGAACCACTAGGCCCTCTAAGTGTAGGGAACTATTGATTGGCATGGGCAGTATGTGGAGCCTTGAGGGTAGAATCAGGCTATGTTCCTGTGCATGGGCTGGCACCTTGGAGCTCATTCCCTGCAGAGGAGTGCCTAATCCTTGATATTGGGATGAGAAGATAGGACTTGCCTGGAGTGGATATACCATGCTGAGCTGACCCACCTTGAAATTTCTTGCTGTTTTGGGGGAGGGGATTGAAGATGAAGAGGGGAGAGGCTGAAGGCTGACTGGGAGGAATTGGTATGAGGAAAAGGAGGGGGAGCAGGGGGATAAATATTTTCAAGAATAAACCCTGTCTCAGAAAATGTGGTAGGGGATGACACCTGAAATTGACCTTAGACAGTCACATGTGTGTGCAGAAGCAAGTTCATCTGCACATATATGTACAGGCACACACACACACACACACACACACACACACACACACACACACACACACACACACAGTAAATACAAGCTAAAGAGAAAAGTAATTCATTCCTCAAGTATAAGACTTATTGGCCCACACTTGTAATGCCAGTATCCAGAGACTATTATAAGGAATCAACAGTCTAACCCAGCTACAAAACATAAATGATAAGACCAGTTTTCTAGGAAAGATATGATCCTGGATAAAATACAACATACTAAAAGGTTTATGAAATATTTTCTGATTATATTTGAGGCCTGTTTCACAAAAGCCAACTCACCCAGTCAAAACCACGTAACTGGTGAAATCATATGTCCTAGGTGTGGGAACTTATTGCTGTTGTTTATTTAATTTGACATATTGCCAAACTGCCTTCTAAATACTTTCAGGCTCAAGCACAAAAGCTTTTCTTTGCAGTGGAGGTGCAGTGACACTCGGCTATTCATAGTGTTGAGAATAAGTGATAGTTGAGTTCTCAGCTCTAAGAAAGTCATTTGTTTCATGCACTAAGCTTACAGTGAATGACATCATGGAAAAAAGTGCAGAAAATATGTAGTAACTAGAAAGTAAGGAAAAGGGATACAAAATGCCATTCTTTTTCCAGGCACTTATAGTCATTGTGATCACAACCTCAAAGTAGCCGTCATTATCTGAACTGGTCTTCTCACCAGTCCATTGTGTTTATACTCGATGTTCACAGTTCTACTCCCCACTCCAGTACATATTTAACCTTGGTTTCTGGTAGATTCTTGGAGTTTTCTTTAGTTGTGTCCTTGCTAGCAATACCACTACATTCTAGTATGTAGTTATAAACATGTGTTCACACACATGGCCCTGGTTAAACTCTGTGGGTCACAAAACAAAACAAAACAAAACCTAGGTATAATTGCTAAGAAGGAAGTGTATTGATATGGGGTGGGGGAGATAAAAAAATGTTAGGGATTAGAATAGTCAGAATACATTATTTACATGTATTAAATTGTCAAGAAACACATTTAGTAATTTTTTTCAAAAAAGAAAAGTAGTCATTTTAATTAGAACAGCCCCTAAAGGTGTTTATTTTTCAATAGATTCTATTTCTGCTTTATTGTATTATGACATCTTAATACAAGTAACTTCTTTTAAAAGTGACATATTTTAGGCTTTAGAAAAATAGTTTTAGAGGATGGGGTAACCTCCAATATCTAGGTTGAAGTTCTTGCTTCAACAGCAATGGGTTCTGCTTGACACTACTTAATTAATATGTCACAAGAATTTTATCTTAATATAAAGTCACACTTGTCACTATTGTATCTTGCATTTGTGTTCATTGGATGATGCTTCTTACTTAAAAAATTATTATGTGCTTTTTCAGATTGTTTAAGTAGCATGATTCATTTAAACTCTAAGATTTTACATGTTTTTATTTATTCATTTTAGTTTTTTATCTAAATACATTACTTCTGTACTATTATTACTTTTTTATTTTACTTTATTTATGCCAAGTATTTAGATGTTGGTTTAATAATAAAAATATTACTATTTTTTCATTCTTTTAGGATACCACTGAGATTACAAACACATGTTGCCTGTCTGCCATAGCTGATATGCACTATGTATGTAGCCTCTTCTCTGTTGGCCACCCTTGAGGGTGCCAAAGGCATCAAGGAGATCTTAAACAACATGATCAATGAGGTGGATGATGATTAGCTCAACAAGGTCATCAGTGAACTGAATGAAAAGAAAAATAGAATGTCATTGCCTAGAGTGTTGGCAAATTTGCCAGTGTGCCTGATGGTGGGGCTGTGTCTGTTTCTACTGCACCCCTGTAGGGATTTAATAAAGTTTCAGAAGCTTTGGAGATATCAGAGGGAATCTACCAACAGTCTATGTGGGGGGTTAGTAAAAGCTCCAGAAGTCCCAGAGCTCTAACCACAGTCAGTCTAGGAAAATCAGAGAGTGGTGATTCAAACCTTTAATCCCAGCACAGGGAGTATCCTGGGAGTGGTGACCTACACCTTAATTCCAACTGAGTCAAGGTCACTTCAGATTATAGAAGGAATTCCAGGCTCCCAAGCAGGTGTGTTGGGGCCACACCTTAATTACAGAAAGAATACTTAAGAGGGGATTCAAACACAGAAAAAGTCATTCCAAGGGAATGGAGGCTGAGAAAGCTGGAAGACAGCTGGGTAAGATTTGACTGTGGTGTTTATTCTCTCTAGTATCTCCAACTTCGTCAGAGATCTATCCCTGAGTCTCATTATTTCGTGCAACACACCCCCTCTATGGCTCTGCAGGTCCTGTGTCTGGTTCTGCCCCTACTGCAGCGAGATGAAGATGAGGAGGAGTCCAAGGAGTCAGATGATATGAGTTTTAGCTTGTTAGATTAAATTCCAGGTTCCCTGAAAATAAAGCCTTTTATGCATCCTGAAAACACAAACAACAAAACAAAAACCTTCCTTATTTAAAGTAAAGAGGCTTTGAAAGGAAGAACATTATTTCCTCCTTGTTTCTGTGGAAGTAGAATATGAGTATCTTTTATACTTGAGGATTTATATATTTTACTTAAGAAATTAATATTTATTTACAGTACTGGGGGTTTAATTCAGGGCTTTTTCCATGCAAAGGATTGCTGTAGCTCTTAAAGGACTTCTATTAGTAGATGTTTGTACAAATTAAATGCTTATCCCTTATTCCTTATGTTAAGTTGATGTATACACTTGAAATACAACTTATAAATACATGGCTATAAGTCATCAGCTACCTGCCTATACATATATCATTTTGTGTATTTGAAGTAAAGCACTGGATTTATAGAAGAAAGAAAATTACACAATTTATTTAAAATGCTTATATAAATACTTATATTAGTTAAAAGACATATACATGTTTACATTTTTTCTCTTAGCAATTCATACATTCATATGATATATTCTTACCAGATTTACTGTCCATTATCTTACCCGCTCACACCATTCCTTCTTAACTTTATGTTTTTTTTTTCCTTTAAAACAAATTCATGGAGTCTACTAAGTTTTTCCACTGTGTTTGGCAGTGTAAAAGATTCTACTAAAGCAAGAAGAGTGTTCTCCCAGGGGCTATACTATTGAAGAAAAGTGACTTTCCCTCTCACAGCACCCAATAATTGCCAATAGGTCCTCAACTGAGAACTTCCTAACTTTTTTTCCCATCTCAGCTGCGATTTTTGTCTAGCTTGATTTTGTGCAGGTCTTGCAGATGCATTCACAGCCATGATCAGTTCATATGTAGAACTGTACTGTTGAGTCTGAAAAACAGTTTTGCTATAGCCATTCACTGCTTCTGGTTCTTATAATATTCTACTGCCTCTTCTGTGATGATCTTTGATCCTTGGGGGAAGAGTGGGTAGCACATAGATATTGCACTAGGGATGACCTTTTTATTTTCTGAATATGGGCCCGTTGTGGGTCTCTGTGTTAATTACTTATTACTGCCAAAATAGGCTCTATGATACAGTTTGAGAGAAGCAGTATTCTATGACTATAATGACAAATCTTTAGATGTTGGTTTAGTAACAGTAATGGATTATTCCTTAAGGCCTATGACCGATCTGTTTTGGGGTTCTTGGATCCATGTATGGTTTTCATCTTTTAGAGTGGGCCTTAAATCTCATCAAAAAGTTGTTGGATACTCCTATGACATTAATGCCACTATTTTATTAGTGGGAATGTCTTACCAGGCCAATCATTGTAGGTCATAGAGTTCACAGGCTGGGTAAATAACTACTTTTCTCCTGTAGTTTTCCTAACATCATCCAGCCCCATGAAAGTTAGCCAGTAGCAATAAAGTGTTTAGTTAAGTACCAGCTCAGCTTGATTCTGCTATGTTATAAGACCCAAGAGTCTTCAGCAATAGAATCTTATTGTCAAGATTTTGAGGGTAACTAAGAACATTGCAAATAGCCTGTAATGTTTGGGGTTTTTTGGAAATCCTCTAGCAAACAACTCATTCCTGACACTGGGGCTTTTATCTGTTAGTCTGTGGTGTCTTGGAGAGGCTTTGTACCTTTATTAGAGGTTAACTCTGGAGTCAATGTCTCAAGATTATTATGTGGGTAAGAAAAACTGCTATGCCTGAGTGCAGTCAGGAAACATGAAAAGCTATGTGATCTGTATGTTCATGTTGTTAATTTTTAAGCTATTTGAGACTATTCCCTACACTTTAAATTTCCTTGTAACTCAGTAATTCTCACAGTTATCAATCTAGGGTAGCTACCTCGTAATAGTTTTATAATGATGATAAAGTTTGAAAAAAAACATGAAAATTGTTTTAATAATTTTCTTCTGCTAATACATTATTTTACTCATTAACTTTATCATGCTCTCCAAACTAATATGTAAGTCCCACTTCAGTATTCTCAGGTTATAGTCAAAGGAGACAGATTTGTGAGTAGCAAACTACAAAGCTTTAGTAACAGTAAGGCTGGAGATTATTATGGGTCTCTTGAAAGGGACACCTGCATGACCTAGCCCTGCATTTACCCATTTGAATTAAAATTTTCTCAATAGCAATAAAATAGTTTGCAATTAAGAATTTATGTAAATTTCTAATTAAGGTCAACATTGAATGTTAAATGTGAGCTTGAATATAGTTCCTTGAGTATTTTAATATCAAGGATTTATTACATAGCAGATTTGTGATTTAATAGTCATAATTTCTCATGTAATATAAAATTATCCTTTGCTTATGTTTAATCACCATGCCTGATACAGGCCAACATTGGTATTTAGCCTAGATTTAAAATTCACCTGCTGTTCAAATTATTAAAAAATAGAGCATTAAAATTTTATATCTATCAAAATATCACATTTTATCCCATAGAAACATGTAATTATTGTTGACTAATTAAAGTAAAACAAATCAAAATGGGGCCTTGTGGATGTAAACATTCAATGAACATTTGTTAACTTTGTTTGGTATGTGGCTGTTAAATGTGTCAAAATTTTGCATAGTGTTATAGGTCACATTTCTGTTTTACTGAATTGACAAACACACATAGCTACAGGGCAGCTGGCAGTAGTATAAAGTGTTCAATCCATTATCATGTCTGTTTATTTTCTTGTGCTGTACAACATTCTCATTTCATGAATCATGTGGTGTCAAAGATTGAGAAGCCCAGGCTAGCAGATGTTCTGATGTGCTATTTTAATAATCTAGTGATTATTTAATATTTTCTTCTTAACTTATTTCTGAAGTAAAATAAAACAGAATCAATTAATAGAGGTTGTCATCTGCTGTAAAATATACCAATTTGTGTCCTTTTCCATTACCCATTGGGGGTGTAGTTCTGGATGCTTGTCCCTGTGGTATGCTATTGCCACTATATTAACATTGTCTCCCTTTCCTTGCAAAATATTTTGTATGTTTTTATGGTCAGTTAAAGAATTTTCTTGAAAATATGCTAGTGACTTTTATAAGAGGAATAGTATCAGGATAATGTTTAAAGTTTGTTGAATAATATGAAAAGCTTAACAATGTAGCCATTTCTTTTTTCTTCTTACTTTTTCACTTTGGATGGTTAACGGTGTATCAAATACTAAAGTATCCCTGATACAAATATTTAACAGTGTATCATAAAAATTGAAATTAAAGTTTTAACAATCAGTCTTTTAATCATAATAAATGCAATAAGTGTAAAAAAATTTTGCAGAAAAGAGAGCAATAGCTACGGATTTCATAAATTGGAGAAAAACTTATGAAAGGGATGAGTTAACTATTTAAACATAAATTAATAAATTTAAATCATATGAGCATATTCAAGAGAAAACTGTTACATTTGAGGGTTTTTTTTTTGTTTTGTTTTGTTTTGTTTTGTTTTTGCCGGTATGAATGGTTCAGAAAAAAATAGCAAATACTTGTGATCAAATAAATTAATATGCTATTTATCTCAATTAAATTAAATTTAATGACTATACATGTTGAACCAAAGATAAAATCACTCTATAATTAAGCTACTATGATTATTAGTATTCTCAAGTTGAAAGAATCTAGGATTGATGCAGGGGATATCATGGGTCCAGTATGGGAATTCTTAGTCTCATTAATGAAATATTTTGAGGGTGAATTCTAACAGAAGCTCAAGGATGGCTTCAACAGCAATTCAAAGAAAAAAAATCTCTAGGTAGGCAAGCTATATATACTTTGGAAGCCTCCCAGACTAAGAAATGGATGAGAGAAAGAAAAAGGTCATGCCCTGTAAACTGTTCTGGAGGCCAGAAACCTGGAAAATAAGTAGTTACATGGCAGAAAAGGAGGCTTTTTGATAAAAATTAAGGAAGTCCAAACATTAGGGGAAAGCCCAAAGTGTAGGAGGAGCTTTCCTGTCCCAACCTTCTGTTCTCAAATAACTTACACAGAGGTTTAATATTAATCAGAAATGCTTGGCCAGTAGCTCAGGCTTATTACTAATTAGCTCTTACATTTTAAGTTAACCCATATTTCTTATTTACACACCACCTCATGGCAGTACCTTCATTAGTATGGCATGTTCATCTGCTCACTCTGTATCTCACTGGGAACTCCTGACTCTGTCTTTCTTCAACCCATTATTCTTAATTTTGCTTTCCTGCCTAATTCTATCCTGTTCAGCTATTGGCTCATCAGCTTGTTTATTAAACCAATCACAGCAATAAATCTTTACAGTGTACAAAGGGATTATTTTATAACACGTTAAGGAAAGCATGCTTAGAAGAGAGATAGAAGAGAGGAAATGTTAAATATTTTTTTTGTTTGTTTTTTTTCTGAACAATTCAGAAAAAGGTGCTTACTTACAAACTACCTGTGGAGGGCTGACTTGCAACTACTTGCTACATACACTGACTCTGTAATTACTGCACTGGGGTTTGTGGCTCTCCACAAATTTTTTGTGGAGAAAAAATACAGTATCTCATTAAAGGTCTAATTATTCTACCCATCTCTTTACTATGCCATAATTGTGAGTTGGCTTTCCTAGAATGGTTCCTTGACTAAGCAAATGACCCCCAACCAACTGTCATATAAGTCTCCACTCAGCTAAGGATTCTATTTTCTTGATGAATTTTTTTTTAACTATTACATTTCCAACTTCAAAGAAGTAACCTAAAATTATTTTACATACTATATATGGGATCAGGGCTTCTAAACACTTTTTGCACTTATGGCCTTTACCAAAAAGTGGTTGCCAAGAGACCAAAGGATATATTTGGCTTTTAGCTAAGAAAGAAACTGTTTACTTTTGTAGCCCACCCCCAACGCCTGATAAACTTCTACCCCTGTTCTCATTTGAATTACCCATAAGAAAATCTTCTGGGCACACCTGGGAATGGTCATCTACTTTAGACAAGCATCTGAACAGCTGGTGAGGTGTTGTCTGGATTGCTTACCTTAACTGATGTGAAAAGATTCATCTTGATTGTGGGTAAAATCCTTCCCAAGGCAGGAGTTACACAAATGGAGAAAAGAAACTAAGTGGAAGCAAATGCTGCTCTCAGTTTCTTAACTGTAGATGCAAGGTGAGCACCTGCTGCCTTGACTTGCCCACCCTGAAAGATTCTGTCTTAAACTGTGAGCCACCATTGCCATTGCCAGCTTCTATCCCACTGACATTAACCTTGTCATATTAGCAGCCTTTGATGTATACTTTTACTTTTCTAAACTCATATAGTAATATTCCATAGAATAGTTTATTTATCCAGCAACAGCACCATGAGGAAATCACAGCTGTAATGTATGATGTGCATCATCCAACAAATCTTTCTCCATACTTTCTATTCTTTTGATTGTCTTAACAAATATTAGATATATTGTCCATGTAAATATTAATATTGAGATATTTATAAAAATTAAAGAACAGTAATAATTTCAGATAAAACTATACCTTGGAAGTCATTAAAGTACATAATTTATCACTTTTTATCTTGCCTATCTGTTGTATATGTTTCTGGCCTGTCTCGCCTGTGGTCCAGACCCATAGATCCACAATCTCACAGAAACACTCAGACGCTTGTATTAATTTTATAGTGATCAGCCTATGGCTCTGGCATATTGCTAGCTAGCTCTTGCTCTTAAACTAACCCATGATTCTTGATCTGTTCAGCCATGCATCTCAGTACCTTTCCTCAGAGCAGCATAGTTGTCCTCTGCATCTTCTGGCTTCTCTCGAGTCTCTGTGGCATCTCTGCTGTTTCCAGAGTTATTTTAGTCTAGTAGCCCTACCCCTTCCTGACTGCCTTCAGCCAATCAGCATTTTTATTAAATCAGTAGTCAGGACAATTATTTACAATGTAACAACATAATCCCATGATATTTCCCATTTTTATCTTTTTAAAACAAGAAGAACCCCCAATTTAATATCTTTTTTCCCCATTATCTATAATGACTTATAACCAACACTGTAAACAAGCATAAACATCCATAATCCATTTTTTGGGGGGAATGTGGGCATAGTTCTATAGGCTACTTCCTAATGAATGGGGACATTGGCAATCCCATGGTGATCCAAAGAAAAATTTAGGATTATGATCAAGTCTTTAGTGAAGTAGTCCGTAAGGCTGGGTCATCTCAGCCAGTCTCCTTGAAATTGTTCTAGATGCAGAGCTCAGAGGAAACTGCAACCACTTCCATGAAATGCTGAATCATCTGGTCCATTTCCATTGGAGACTTTTCTCTATCAAATCTTATTTTCTTTAAACTAGAATAAATCCATAGCTTCTTACTTTCTGTGGAAATAAAAAGAAAACCTCTTCTCTAAAGTAGCATATCTTTTAATTTCAGTTTTAAAGTCAACTCATTTATAAAATATATAGGTTGGATTAATCCAAAATCATTTATAATCAAATGGCTTCTAGAAGCTTTTATTACTTCATTTCAGTCAGAAAACTTAAAGACAAAACAATAACACTATTAAGACACTCTTTGTAATTTCCATCTTTATGTGGCTTATTAATTTTTTTACTTTATTTCTTTTTAAAGTACTTTCTCTACCCTTTTTATTTTTTGTTTTCTCTCTCAAGCCTATATAAATAAATATATAAATATTTAACACATGCTAAAACATTTATGGATTCACATAGTGTATTAAGCAGATGGATATATTTGCCCTTTATAAAATCATTTCATTTATGTATTTTTTCTGCTCACTCCCAAACCATGAAGTTTATTGTCTTGTTCTTTGTGATGTGGGAAAGTTGTTAGCTGTGTGATGAATTCTGACACAAGGCCACTAAGTTGTTATAATATTCACCTCAGTGCAACCTGTCTAATCTTACCTAAGATGTGTCTAAAGACATCAATACCATCTTTGTATAAGCAGTTGTATATTTCAAGTGTAGATATACACCAAAAATGCTTGTTTTGGACTCAGGGTAAAAGTGATGGAGTATTTTGATTTTCCCAGCCATGAAATATATTTTTAATTCTTTCTTTGAGATTTATATTTTTTTCTTTAGAATGTGAACGGCATTCATATGAATTTGCTTTTCATGAATCTGGCCACATATATTATGTTCATTAGAACTTTTTAAAAGTTTACTTTATGTAGAGTTATTTTCAAGACTGTTACAACCATTTGGATAGTAATGAGTTTAATGTTTATTTTTGATTGTGGAAATAAAGCGACTGAATAAATGGTGGTCTGAAACAGTCAGAGCTTAGAATGTTAGGCAGTTTTTGTGATCCAAATGATTCCTCCTTGAACATTTTAGTAATAGTCAGATCCTTTCATGATGGAGACCTAAGTGAAGATAAAATTAACTGCAGGTGGATGAAAGTGGTGATTAAAGTAAAAACAAACAATCCACCATTACGACTCATATGATCCTGTAGGATTAGGCTGCATTAATATATAGATTGCATTTGATATTCCCATTACTAATACATTCATGGAAAATGTGGTGCTTGTAGGACTTTTTACATTATTTGTGGAATGCAGGGGGATGCTCCTACAGAGCCAACATAGTTTTAACTATGTATCCAGCAGAACACATAAATCACAACTGCAAATAAAGCAAAATAGAGTAACCAACATTTGTTTTAATTATGTGGTATTGAAAAGTGTTTTCAATAATTTTCTTGAGAGGCAAAACAAGAAACAAAATCCACCATTAAAAATTATGTAGTTGTAAATTTTCAGTCTTGCTGTGCTTTTAAAATAACAAAATATTTCTATTGCATTCAATCTCCTTTGATTCCTTTTGTAATTCTTTTTTAAAATTACCATAAATTGGTGTTAGGTTGCATTCTGAAATGTCAGAAATATTGATCATGTTTACTTCTACATACTATGAAGTATGTGGTGTTGCTAATTCTGTATTAATATTAACAAAATAGTCAATGACAGGGTTTTTAGCTTTCACTCTTTATCCAATAAATCACACACAAATATGGCTTGCACATGAATTTTCATTAAACTCTGCCATTTTATGTGTCTTTTATCCTGGATATTTATTGCTTTATGTTAATTGAACCAATTCAGAGTCTGAACTGTTTAATCTGTAGTTTTTAGTTTTTTATGTCTCAGCCAGATTGTATAAGAAAGTTGGATGCTTAAGCTCCTGGCACATGTGCAGTAGGTGCCACATGTGCATTTAAATGAGTCACTCTCTGATATGTGAACTTTTCCCACACTTGCCTTTTAACTTGGTTTATTTCTAAATGATTACTTTATTATTGGCTCTTTTATGTGTGTAATTCTATCTTTCTTAAGCTCAAAACTTATAGTATATCATTACCTTGTTTTACTTTCAGATTTCCTATAGGTAGATCCAGAAAATAAAAATTTCAGTAGTAGCAAAGAATTTCAACTCAACTAATTAGTTTTTGGAAATGATTATTTGATTTATTCTTCCATATCACAGTCCATCATCAAAGGAAGTCAGGGCTAGAACTGAGAGTAAGAACCTGGAGATAGGTACTGTACTAGGAACCATGAAGGAACTTTGATTACTGGCTTGTACCATAAGAATTCCTCAACACTTTCTTATCCACCCCAGGACTATATGCCTAGGAATGGCATGGCTTACAATAGGCTGGACACACAATAATCACTAATTAGGAAAATTTCATAGGTTTGGTACAGGTCAAACTTATGGAGGCATTTTCTCAATTGTGACCCTCCCTTCTCAAATATATCTAGGTTCATATGGATAAAAAAACTAGCCAGCACATTGTGTTAATATCCTTTACATGTGCCTTGCACTTAAAATCTTGTTGATGATATGTGAATATCATGTATGTGCATTGGAATTTTTTTAAATTATTAAATACTACATGTGTGCATACTGTTCTAAATATAGTATAAAAATTAAAGTGATTTCTAAAATTTTATTAATTATTTTTCCATACCCAAAATTGCTCCTCCCCTCTCCCCTTCCTCCAGTCCTCCCCCAGCATCCCACCCCTTACTCCTATTCAATTTCCAAGTGGGGCAAGCAATACCAAGGTAAGTCCAAACTTGGACTGGCTTGAGTTGAGGTAGGACAGATTCCCTCCCTCAGTATCAAGGCTGAGTAAGGAGTTTCTATGTAGAAAATGTGCTCCTAGAAGCCATTTCATGCACCAGAAGTAAACTCTGGTCCTACTGCAAGATGCTTCACACACTCTGCACATCATTCAATTGTTGTCTACATTCAGAGGGTTTAGTTCCTTTCCTCAGCTGTTATTTTAGTCAGTAGTTCCCAATAGCTCAGGTCAGCCATCTCTGTGGGTCTTCTTCTCATGATCCTGATCCTTTTGCACATATACTCTCATCTCCCTCTCTTCACCCACATTGGGAGCTCAACCTGTTCCTTAGGTATGAATTTCTGCATCTTCCCCTATCAGTTGCTGGATGAAAGTTCCATGTCAATTAGGGTGGTCATTATTTGATTTTATGGGAAGGACTATTTAGGCACCCCCTCCACTATTACTTGGAGTCCAAGCTGGGATCACCTTGTGAGTTATTGGGTGTTTCCCTAGCACCATGTTTCTCTCTAAGCCCACAACAGCTCCCTTGATCAAGATATCCATTTCTTTGTTCTCCCTCTCTGTTGCTCCCCCCACTCAACCATTCCATTCTCTTGTGTTCTCTCCCAACCTCCCCTTTCTTCTTACCACATACGATCCCAATTTATTTAGGAAATATGCTCTATTTTCCCTTAACGGGGGATCCGTAGATGTCTTTTTTGGGTTTCTCCTGTTACCTAGCTGCTGGAGGGTTGTGGATCGTCACCTAATTGTCCTTTGCTTTACATCTAAAGTTCACTTATGAGTGAGTACATACAATGTTTATCTTTCAGCGTCTGAGTTACCTCATGCAGGATGATACTTAGATAAATCCATTTGCCTGTAAATTTCAGGATGTCATTTTTTTAAAAACTACTGAGTAGTACTTCATTATGCAAATGGACCACATTTTTTTTTTAATCTACTCTTCAGTTGAAAGGCATATAGGATGTTTCTAGGTTTGGATATTATAAATAATGCTGCTATTAACACAATTGAGCCAATGCCCTGGGGGTAAGAATGTGCACATTTTGGGTATATGCCCAAGAGTGGTATTGCTGGATCATTAGATTGATCCCCAGTTTTCTGAGAAACCACCATACTAATTTCCAACATGGCTGTACAAGTTTACAATCCTACCAGCTTCCTTACAGAAGCTTCTCAGTTTCAGGAGGTTCCCATTATTAGTTCTTGGTCTCAGTATTTGTGCTGCTGGTATATTTAGGAAGTGGTCTCCTGTGCCAATGTGTTCAAGACTTCTTCATACTTTCTCTTTTCAGGCTCAGTGTAACTGGATTTATGTTAAGGTTTTGATCCACTTGGACTTGTTTGTGTATGGCAATAGATATGGATCTATTTGCAGTTCCTACATGTTGACAACCATGTATGCCAGCACCATTTGTTGAAGATGCTTTTTTCCCCCATTGTACAATTTTGGCTTCTTTGTCAAAAATAGGGCATTCATTGGTATGCAGATTAATGTTATCATCTTTATTTCAATTTCATTTGTCCACAAGTCTTGTTTTCATGCCAATACTAAGCTGCTTTTATTACTATAGCTCTATAGTAGAGCTTAAATTTGGGGATGGTAATGCCTCCAGAATTTGCTTTATTGTACAAAATTGTTTTAATTATCCTGGGTTTTTTGTTTTTCTATATGAAATTAAGTATTTTTTTGAAGTTTTTGAAGAATTGTGTCAGGATTTTGATGGGGATTGTATTGAATCTGTAGATTACTTTTGGTAAGATTGCCAGTTTTATTGTTTGTCCCATCTATCCATGAGCAAGAGAAATATTTTCAATTTCTGATATCTTCTTTAATTTCTTTCTTCAAAGACTTGAAGTTCTTGCCATAAAGGTCTTTCACTTGTTTCATGAGAGTTACCTCAAGGCATTTAATATTATTTGTGGCTATTGTAAAGTGGATGCTTCTCTGATATCTTTGTCGGCCCATTTACCATTTGCATATAGGAGAGAAAATAATTTTTGAGTTAATCTTGTATCCTGCCATATTACTGAAAGTGTTTATCAACTGTAGGAGTTTCATGATAGAACTTTGGGGGCCACTTATGTATTCTACTATATCATTTACAAATAGTGAAAGTCTGACTTCTTTTTTCAGTTTGTATCCCTTCATCTCCTTTTGTTTTCTTATTGCTCTAACTAGAACTTTGAGTACTATACTGAATAAATATGAGTGAGAGTGGGCAGCCTTGTCTTGTTTCTGATTTTAGTGGAATCACTTTGAGTTTCCATTTAATTTCATGTTAGCTGTCAGCTTGCTGTAAATTGCCTTCATTATGTTTGGGTATATTTTTTGTATTTCTAATCTTTCTAAGACCTTTATCATAGAGGGGTATTGGATTTTGTGGAAGACTTCTTTAGCATCTAATGAGATTATCATGCAGTTTTATTATTTCTCTTTGTTTATGTGGTGAATTACACTTCAGCTGTGCTGTTAAGTCTCTTATGAGAGATTTCTCCAATTTTTTTATGTAGGTACCTATTGCTTTGAACTTTCCTCTTAGCACTATTTTATTGTGTCCCATAAGTTTGGTTATGCTGTAGACTTATTTTCATTAAATTCTAGGAAGTCTCTAATTTCTTCTCCTTTTTTTTTTACTTCTTCCTTGATGCAGAAGTGTTTCAGTGAAGAGATGTTCAATTTCTATAAGTTTGTAGACTTTGTGTTGTTGTTGAACTCTAACTTTAGTCCATGCCAGTTTTATAGGATACAAGAAGTTATTTCCATTTTTTTTGTAGCTGTTCATATTTTCTTTATGACCAAATATGTAGTTAATTTTAGAGAAGGTTTGATGAGGTGCTGAGAAAAAAGCATATTCTTTGGTGTTTGAGTAGAATGTTTATTTGAGTCATAATTTCTGTTGGATTCCTTAGTTTTCTGTTAAGTTTCTGTCTGGTAGACATGTCCATTAGTGAGAGTGGGATGTTGAAGCCACCCATTATTAGTGTGTGGGGTTTGATGTTAGGTTTAAGATTTAGTAATATTTCTTTTACATATGAGGGTGCCCTTATATTGGGGGCATAAATGTTCAAGATTAAGACTAAATCTTGATGGATTTTTTCTGAGATGAATAAGTAATGTTTTTCTGCATCTCTTTTGATTGATTTTAGTTTGGAGTGTATTTTCTTAGATATTAGGATAGCTACAGCATCTTGTTTCTTAAGTCAACTTAATTAGAAAGTCTTTCCCCAATTCTTTACTCTGAGCCAATGTCTGTCTTTGAAGTTGAGGTGTGTTTTTTATATGCAGTAGAAGCATAGCTCCTGTTTTTGTCTCCATTGAATTAACCTGCATCTTTCCATGGTGAATTGAGTTCATTTATATTAAGAATATAATTTCTGTTATTTTTGGTGGTAGTGTGTGTGTTTGTGTGTTTGTGTGTTTCCTTCTTTGAGGTTTCCTTTTGTGGGATTATCTATTGCTTGCAGCTTCATGAGTGTATCTAGCCTCCATAGAAGTTTTTCTTCTAGTGCTTTCTGTAGGGCTGTATTTGTGGTAGGTATTATTCAAATATGGTTTTGTTGTGAAATATCTTGTTTACTCCATTTATGGTGATTGATGGTTTTTCTGGGTATAGTAGCCTGAGTTGGCAACTGTGGTCTCTTATTGTTTGTATACCATCTAAAAAAGATCTTCTGGCTTTCATTGTTTCTATTGAGTACTGTGGTGCTATTCTGATGAGTTGGCCTTTATAAGATACTTGACCATTTTCCTCTGCAACTCTTAATATTCTTTCTTTATTCTGTATGTTTTGTGTCATGAATATTATGTGCCAAGAAGATTTTTTTGGAGGTCTAATCTATTTGATATTCTGTATGCTTCTTGAATATTTATAAGCATTTCCTTCTCTAGATTGGAAAAGTTTTCTTCTATGATTTTGTTGTATATATTTTCTGTGCCTTTAAGGTAGTATTCTTCTTCTATTGATAAAATGCTTAAGATTGTTCTTTTTATATTTTCTGAATGTTTTGGCTGTAGTCTTTTCTTTGATGGATGATCTATTTCTCTATTTTATCTTCCACACCAGAAATTCACTCTTCCATCTTTTGAATTCTGTTGGTTATGCTTGTACCTGTAGTTCTTGTTTGTTTATTCAAAATTTTCATTTCCTGCATTTCCCCAGGGTGTGTGTTTTTATTGCTTCTATTTCAATTTTCAGGTCTTGAACTGTTTCCTACATTTATTTAATTGCTTTTTCTTGTCTTTTAAAAACTTTCTCTAAGGGATTTGTTGTTTTCTTTCATGTTTTTTGTTTTCCTCAATTTCTTTATGAAAACTTTTTATTACTTCTTTAAAGGCCTCTATCATTTTCATAACATTATTTTTAAGGTCTGTTTTCTTCTGCTTCTTCTACATTGTGATGTTCAGGTCTTGCTGTTGTAGAGCTGCTAGGTTCTGGTCATGCCATTTTGCTTTTGACATTTTGTGTATTTTCTCACTGATGTCTACTTATCTATTCCTCTAATTGGGGCAAAAAGTATCTGTGTTTCTGGGAGCTGTTCTTGGTCCAATCTGTTCTAGCTGTATCTGTATCTCAGGGAGCCCTCCTTTGTTTAATCAGCATTCTTGGTCCAATCAGTGATGATGGAGTCTGTGTCTCAGAAAGCCTTTCGTGGTCCAATTTGAGTTTTGGTCCAATTGGAGCTTTTAGATTCTGTTTTACAGGAAGCTGCTCTTGGTCTAATAGGAGCTGGTAGATTCTGTATCTCAGGGAGCCACTGAGGTCCCAGAGTGATGGATGGATTTGGGGGAGACAGCGAGACTTGTATATTTCAGAGTCTTAAGGGGGTATTAGTGGGGATGCATGCCTATAGGAGTCTTCCCTGCTGGCCTGGAATTGGAGCAGGAATCATTGTGTGTGGGTTGAGCCTCAGGCATAGATCCTAGAGACTGGGATCTCTGACTGGGCTAGATCCAGTAGGAGCTGAAAGATTCTGTCTCAAGGAGCAGATGTGGGTGAAGAGTGATCTAATTAATTGGGTTTCTATTGCTGAAACAAAATACCATGATCACAATTTAGTCGAGGAAAAAGGGGTTTATTTTTGTTTACACTTCAGTGTTGTTATTCATCACTGAAGAGAGTCAGGACAGGAACTCAAATAGGGCAGGCTCCTGGAGGAAGGTGCTAATGCAAAGGCAATGATGGGGTGCTGCTTCCCATGACTTGTCAGTCCTTCTTCTTAAATAACCTAAGACCAGAAGTCCAGGGATGGCACCTCCACCATTAGATTACTAAATGAGAAAATGCTATAAAGCTGGATCTCAAGGAGGCATTTCCTGAACTGTAGCTTCTTCCTCCAAGGACTCTAAATTATGTCAAATTGACAAAAACCACCCAGTATAAAAGCTTTGCCAAGCAAAAATATATGTGTGGGGTTTAAATAGTGACACATGGAGTGTCCATTATTTGTGTAATATTTTGAAAACTGTAAGAAAATCTTATTTAATGCAAAATTCAAAATATAATAATCTAAAAGTAAGGATACATGATATACTCAAAGTTATAGATTAGGCACAAAGTAGGAACAATATAAAATTATTCAATCATGAATTGAATAATTATTTTTGAACCCTCTTCACACTTTATACTCTGCTATATAAACAATAGCCACTTAATACTAAAATAGACATGGTGGGTTTCAGTGTTTTGTCTACTGGCAAACCCTCACAGTTAAACACGTAGCAGAACATGATAAAGTTATAATTTATCTTTGATGTTATAATACATTAGTCTGGCCAAAAGCAAAGTGTTAAGGAAAGAATGAGTTTATTGCTGTAAGATGTCAGGGCACAAACTCAAAGCAGGGACTTAAGTAGGAATCATATAGAAAGAATTATATTTGGTGACTTTGTTACTGGCTCTAAGATAGGATAATGTGGTGATATATTTGAATAAAAAAAGGAAAAGAAAAAAGCATAAAGATATAATAGGATAACAAGGTGAATTACTGAGTCTACTCTGAAAAAAAGGAAATGTGGATACAATAAGATATAAGGGTAGATTATTCAATCTATTTTTCAAAAGCAACTAGTAGATTTTAAATATTTTACATTGGATTGAAATTTTGTATATTGTATACAAATTGTGTATATTGATTCAAAGTTGAGATTAATTTTGTTACTGTACATATATTTTTACTCTTGTTCATGTATCTATATAGTTCATCTAACAATGTAATGTAAATTGTTAGTTCTTGAAAGTTATTATTACCAATTAACTAAGTTATAAAGAAATGTAAGTTAGTAGTTATACCACAATCAAACTTACAGTCATTTAAGTATATGTTCAAGGTCAAACATATGTTTTAGACAAGTCATTTTCAAACATGCCAGAGATCTACAGAATATGAAATTTAAGATGTTTTTACAATATATGTTTTTTATTGTTTGTAACAATGAGACATGTTTGTTTCTTGAAGCATCAATCTTGTTCAGAGATGATGATAGGCATCAAAGAAATTCCATATGGAGTTTACTTTCTTTGTGGCAAAAGTTTGCCACTGAGTAAGAAAGTGCTCTTGCCTTGAATGCTGACAGTATACTGTTCAAAATGGGTAAGCAAGACACAAAAATTGACTGATAATTCTTTTCAGGGCAAGGTAGGAAGGTATTTAAGAATTTTCTGTTTCACAGATAAGTCTGTCAGATATGCTTGGCCCATAGGCTAAAGATGGATACCCAAAGACTGCAGAGGAACTTTGGGTAACTGTCTAAGCAGAGGCACTTTGGGTAACTGTCTAAGAAGTCAGTTGTTTCTGTCATTTCTCACATTTTTTTCCTGCACTTCCTGTTTACTCAGTTAATATCATTTCCTTCTTGGGTCCTTAAGGGATTTGAAGTCATAGTTTTCCTAGTTACATGTTCAGAAAAGAAACTCGCTATGTGTTATGAAGTGTACAAGTTTGAGAGACATCAAAAGATAGTATTTAGTTGATAATACATGTTAGATAAAAATTGAATTAGATACAATTCTATGCACTCACCAAGATAATACATATAATGAAGTATTTTCTATGAATTTGTCAATTATCAATGGACTCTACATTATTGATGTAATTATTGCTTGTATATATTTTATATAGTAATTGAACTTATATATAGTTTTTCTATTAGTTATGACATATTTTTAAATTTTTGACACAAAAGGGGATATATGCTGATATGTTGTATATTTACTAAAGTCTTTTTAAATATCAGAGGACACAGCTAAGCCAGGAAGGTCAGAGAGTGGTGACCCATGCCTTTACTCCCAGCACTTGGGAGTCAGAAATCCTCTGGATCTCTGAGTTCAAGGCTAAACAAAGCTTGGCAGTGATGACACACACCTTTAAATCCTAGCACTACAAAAGGTTAATGAGCAAGTGAGATAGCTAAACAGATTAAAGAGAAGGTGAGAATCCAGCTTTGCTTATGTTCCCTTTCAGTTTAGGATTCAGAAGTATTCAATTTGAGGATTTGTGGAGATGAGATTTACCCTGAGATTTACCCTTTTTAGCCTGAGGAATTGGCTAGGTGGGAACTGGATGTGTCTTGTTCCTCTGTCTCTCTGATATTTTAGCTTTCCTCCAATACCTGGTTCCAGGTTATCATTATAATACCAAAATAATCATGCAATATGCTAATATTTAACTAGTTTTATGATACAGCCTTGGGTACCTGCTGTATCAATTTTTAATCAAGACAATATCTCAGAAAATACCTACAGGTAAATCTCATCAAGGGAATTCCTTGATTAAGGATTTTCTCTATTCATATTTACAATTAAAGCTAAGTAACACATGGGGTATATGAGACTTCTATATCTTAGGTATTTGTAGAAACACCTACGTTAGACTTGTAAATGTTCTATAAGACTTACTGGGGGAAGTATAAAGTCAAGATCACAGCTGAGGCTTATATAACTTAAGTGAAAAGTAATGGAAGACAAAGTTTGGCAGTATAGAAATAGAATAAACCAATGTTCTAAGAGTGGGAAGTATAACATGTTTTATAAATTAAATTATTTAAATTGAATATACATTTTGGTTCGACAGTTACAATGGAAACAATCCTGAAAAAATAAGAAGGTAAGTATAGCTAGGTCACCAAGGCCATTGTATCCATTACAGTTGGAAATATATGAGGAAAAAAGAGTGAATCTGCCTGCAGCAGGGGAAATGGTAAGGTATCTGGGGCAGCCTTTGTCTGTAATTCTAGTCTCTTACATTATACATGAGTAAGTAATTTTGACTTTATGATCTCTAGAAACCTTAAAAACTCTGAAAAAATGAATCTGTGAATTTATTGGATCTTTCAATATAATCAAATAAATCAAATAAAAAAAATAAAAACACTATAAGAGAGAAAAGCCTTATTAATGAATCTTAAAGTCACAGATTTGTCAAAGACTTCATTTACTTTTTTCATGGGTTTTCTCTGAGAATATAGGCATCACTAAACAAAAACATTGTCATCATTGGTCATGTGTGGCTGTCAACCTAATAAAATATCTGCAAAGAAAACAAATCCAATGGAAAACTACTCCTTAGAGTATGTCTAAATCTTGAATAGACTGAAAATTAGTCATGATGGTGTCATCATTGAAAATGTGACGGTTATTGGAGCTCCTCTGACACAGTCTTTATTAGGGGCTTGGCTGTTTCGTCTTGATACTGGTTGCTTGTGTTCCTTATGAATGTGAAGACCCTGAGACCATATCCTTCCAACTCATATGTAATATGTAAAACTAATGAGGAGCATTAGCAAAATAGATTCCAGACAAGAAATGAGGAAATATTTTAAAAGGCAACAGCTTTATTAAGAAAATTGGCTCCAATACCAACATAGTAGCATTTTTATCAATTTCTAATTAAAATTAGTACCACATGGTTGCATCTAAGTCAAGATGGAAAGTCACTTTCATGGTGGTGATTCTAGTGGAAGCATATGATCTGATAACAGTGTATTGTATCCCGCTACCAGCTGCACAATTAACAATAACATGTTTACTAGTTGGACTATTTCTAGTCCTGTGAGTTTAATGGAGACCGATATAATCAAACCGAACATGGTGACTTTTGCTCTAACAATTTTTACAGCTGAAGTAGAGTCTATTGAAATGCGATGTGAAGTTTTAAAAAGTGGTTCTCAGGGATGATGAAGACTTAAACATCATGACTGTGCCTATTCAAGGTGTTCATTGTGGCAATGTTGCCTGTGGTAACAAATCAACCTATCAACTGAATTATCTGAGTTCGGTGATTATTCTGAGTAAAACTATTCATATTACTCATGAGTTCTGAGCTAAAAGAAATGCAAATAGGTATTTTTTGTAAGAAGCTAGATTACCTAAATTATTGAAATCTGGTAATGTCATCTTTATTGATATTATTTCTTCAAACTCAAGTATGCATTTTGATTCCCAAGTTTAAGCCATTTTGCTCCTCAAAAAGTAGGTACTTCCTATCAGTGTCATTATCTATGGAAAAGAAGGCTGCTAGAACTGCTAAAATTACTGTCTTCCCAAAATGTTCAGAACTTAAACAATTATTACTTGCTACTTGTTTGATGTGGGAATGTCTTTCTGTATGCTGTGAATATCAATCTTTAAACAAAGGGGCTGTTTTGGCCCATAACAGGCACCATAGAAAAGGTAGGAGGAGAAATCACAACATACCTAGGAGAAGGGCAGAATCAGAGACAGACCAAGCCAGCCACCAAAGAAAAAACATGTGAGGAACACAGGTGAGCCATGGGCCACATGGCAGACATATTAATGAGAATGGGTTGATTTAAGATGTAAGAGCTACCTAGCAATGTGACTGAGCTGTAGTCCGAACAGCATGAACTTAATATAAGTGTCTGAATCATTTCTGGGGTCCCTGTGGGTGGCTAAGGGGTCTGGGGTGGCAGGCCTGTGGGTCTGGACCTCTGGCCGCCCAAGACCAAGAAACCTTATTGTAACACTTGTTCCTAATTATTTGTGGAGTAAATGGACTCAGAATTGAGTATTTTATTTTACAGTAAAAAGAAACAGTATGAATGATAAAAAAAAGTATCACAAAACCTTCAGATAGATCAACCACTGACAACTGGATAACCAGAAGTCTCCCTCCTGGGCCACAGCTAACAAAGAGCTAACTAAGAATTAGCTAAGAGTAATCTAAGAGCTGACTAAGACCTAACTAAGAGTTGACTAAGAACTGACTAACAGTCCCCAGCTAACAAATAAGAGCCTACAAAGAGTGAACCAAGGAAGCAATGGGCAGATGCTAGTGCAAGAATACATATAATAATATAGAAAACAACATTACACCCCCAGAAGAGGCTAATGGCCATATAACATCAAGATCTGAGCATAAAAATGTAGAGAAAACAGAAAGAAACAACATTAAAAAAACTTTATGAAGATATTAGGAGCTTTAAAAGAAGATATAAAAAATTACCTTAAAAATAGAAAATATTAAAATGGAAGAGATAAACAAATCACTGAAAAAAATAAAAATAAAACAAGAAAAAGAAACGGGTGACAGAAACATTCCAGGAATTAAAATTTAAAATAGAAGCAGTAAAGAAGACACTAGCTGAGGCAAAGCTAGAGATAGAAAATCTGAAGAAATGAACCAGAATCCCAGGTGCAAGCATAACCAACAGAATTCAAGAGATGGGAAAGAGAATATCTGGAGTGGAAGATTCAATAGTGGAAATAGATACATCAGTTAAAGAAAATACTAAAACCAAAAAAGTCATAGCACAAAATGTCCAGGAAATCTGGGATACCATGAAAAGACCAAGCCTGAGAATAACTGGAATCAAAGAAGGAGAATACCAGCTCAAAGGCACAGAAAATATATTTAACAAAATCACAGAAGACTTTCCCCACCCAAAGAAGGAAAATGCCTATAAAGATACAAGAAGCTAACATGATACCAAATAGATAGAACCCCTCACCCCCCCCCCCAAAAATATGCTCACTACATAATAAGCCACTAAACGTAAAGAAAAAAATACTAACACCTGCAAAAAAAGAAAGGTCAGATTACTTATGAAGGGAGACCAATCAGAATAACAGACTATTTAATGGAAACAATGTAAACAAGAAGGTCTGGTCAGATGTTATAGAGATACTAAAAGAGCGTGGCTGCCAACCAAAACTACTATATACAGCAAAACTTTCAATCACTATAAGGGGAGTAAACAAAATATTTCATGACCAAGCCAGATTTAAACAGCAAATATATCAACAAATCTGGACCTACAAAAGATCTATAGGGAAAACTCCAACTTAAGAAAACCAGATACACCACTGAAGCCACAAACAATCAATAATACAACAGAAGAAAACCCAAAGAACGGAAATACACAAAGCTATTACCAAAATAAAAGGAAATAATAATCATTGATCATTAATATACCTTAATATCCATGCACTCAATTCACCTATAAAAAGACACTCTAACATGATGGATACAAAAACAAAAGCCATCCTTTTCTGCATACAAGAAACACACCTCAACTTCAAAGACAGATACAGACTCACAGTAAAAAGTTGGGAAAAGATGTTTCAATCAAATTGTCCTAAGAAACAAACTAGTGTAGCCAGCCTAATACTTAACAAAATAGACTTCAAACAAACATTAATCAAAAGAGAACAGGATGGATATTACTTATTCATCTCAGGAAAATTCCACCAAGATGAAGTCTCATTCCTGAGTATTTATGCCCCAAACACAAGGACATCTACATATATAAATGAAAAACTACTAAAGCTTAAGCCTCACATCAAACCCCACACACTATTACTGGGAGACTTCAATACCCCATTTTCAGCTTTGGAAGGTCAACCAGGCAGAAATTCAACAGAGAAATAAGGGATCTAACAGATACTATGACCCAAATGGACTTGATATATACAGAACCTTCCACCCCAAAACAAAGAAATATACATATTTCTCAGAACCTCATGGAACTTTCTCTAAAATTAACCACATACTTGTACATAAAGCAAATATCAATAGATACAAAAAATGAGAATAAGTCCCCATATCATATCAGAGCACCATGATCTGAAACTAGAATTCAACAACAACAAAGATCACAGAAAGCCTCCAGACTCATGGAAACTGAACATGTCTCAATTTAACCAGCTCTGGGTCAAGGAAGAAATTAATAAAGAAATCTAAGACTTTCTAGAATTCAATAAAAAATAAATCTACACAAAGCAGTGCTAGGAGGAAAGCTCATAGCACTAGATGCCTACATAAAAAACCTAGAGAATTCTCACATAAGAGATATAACAGCACAGCTGAAGACTTTAGAACAATTAGAAACAAACTTGTTGACAGCAGGGAATAATAAAACTTAGGGCTGAAATCAATACAATAGAAACAAAGAGAACAATACAAAAATTCAATGAATCCAAGAGTTGGTTCATTGAGAAAGTCAACAAGATAGATAAACCCTTATCCAAGCTAACCAAGAAGCAGAGAGAGAATATCCAAGTTAACAAAATCAGAAATTAAAAGGGGGACATTACAACAGACATTCAGGAAATGAAGAAAATTTTCAGGTCATACTTTGAAAATCTATACTCCACTAAAATGGAAAACTTAAAAGAAATGAACAACTTTCTGGACAGGTACCACTTAACAAAATTATATCAAGATCAGTTTGAAGACATAAATAGACCTATAACCCCCAAAGAATTGAAGCTCTTATTAAAAGTCTCCCAAGTTAAAAAAAAGGGGGGGAAACCTGAAAAATTCAGTGCAGAATTCTACCCGATATTCAAAGAAGAATTAATACCAATACTCCTGAAACAGTTCCATAAATTAGAAACTGAAGGAACATTGCCAAACTCTTTTTATGAGGCCACATTCACCTTGATTCCCAAGCCACACAAAGATGCAAAAAAAAAAAAGCATTAAAGATCAACCTCCCTCATGAACATTGATGCAAAAAATACTAAATAAAATTCTGGCAAACAAAATTCAACAACATATCATAAAATCATCCACCATGATCTAGTAGGCTTCAGCCTAGAGATGCAAGTGTTGCATGAATAAAGGAAACTCAGAGACAGATCTCAGGGAAAGGCTGACATATCAAAGATAGTAAACACCACTGTCAAATCTCATCCAGCTGTCTTCCAGCTTCCTCAACCTCACTCCTCCTGGCTTCTTCTGCCTTCTCCATATTTCTGTGCCAGACTTAAATACACTCTTTATTCAGCTGTTTCAAATCCTATTTAAAATTAAAGGCCTGGCACCACCACTTCCTCTCTGGGAGCCCGGAACTCTCTATAAATTAAATCGGCCTCAAACTCAGATTTTCTAGGATTAAGGGCATAGGTCACCACTCCCAGATTTTCCCTGTGCTGTGATTACAGGTGGAGTTATCACTCTCTGATCCTCCTAGACTGAATGTGAGTAGATCCCTCTAATATCTCAGACTGATTTTCATTAAATTTGGAACATATCTTCACATGCAGGGATGGGACAACATAGTAAAAACTGTGAATGTCATCCATTATAGAAATAAACTGAAAGGAAAAAAAAGCACAGAGTCATCTTCTTAGATGCCAAAAAAATCCTTTAACAAAATCCCACATTCCTGTATGATAAAAGTCCTGGAGAGATCAAGAATATAGGGAAAATGCTAAAATAAGATAAAGGCAATATACAGCCAGCTAACATCAAACTGTGTAGAGAAACACTCCAAGCAATCCCACTAAAAATTAGGAACAAGACAAGGCTGCCCTATCTCTACTTATCTATTCAATATAGTTCTCTAAGTTTTAGCTAAAGCAATAAGAGAACAAAGGGAGATTAAGGGGACACAAATTGGAAAGGATGGCATCAAACTATGTCTATTTGCAGATGATATGATCATATACATAAGTGACCCCAAAATTCTATCAGGGAACTCCTAGGCTGATAAACACTACAGCAAGGTAGCAGGGTACAAGATTAATTCAAAAAAGTCAATAGCCCTCCCATATGCTAAGGATAAAATGGCTAAAAAAGAAATAAGTGAAGCATCACCCTTTAAAACAGATGCAAATAGCACTAAATATCTTAGCATAACTCTAACCAAAGTAGCAGAGCTGTTTGACAAAAACTTTAAGTCACTGGAGAAAAAAATTGAAGAGGATATGAGAAAATGGAAACATATCCCATGATCCTGGATAGGTAGGATCAACATATTAAAAATAGCAATTTTACCAAAAGAAATCTACAAATTCAATGCAATCCTCACCAAAACACCAATTCAATTTTGTACAGACCTTGAAAGAACAATACTCAACTTCGTATGGATTAATAGGAAACCCAAGATTGCTAAAACGATCCTGTTCAACAAAAGAACTTCAGGAGGAATCACTATCCCTGACTTCAAGCTATTCTATAGAGTGATAGTAATAAAAACAACATGGTACTGGCACAAAAGCAGACTTAGGGATATATGTAATTGAATCGAAGACCCCAACATTAACCCATACACCTATGAAAACTTGATTTTTGACAAAGAAGCCAAAAATATTCAATGGAAAAAAGATAGTATCTTTAACAAATGGTGTTGCCATAACTGCATTGTATTACATAGAAGAATGCAAATAGATCCAAACTTATTACCCTGCACAAAACTCAAATCCCAGTGGGATCATAAATACAGCTATATTGAACTCGATAGAAAAAAAGTGAGAAATACCCTTCAACGCATTGGCACAGGTGACCACATCCTAAATATAGCTCCAGTAGCACAGACACTAAGAACAACAAGTGGGACCTCCTGAAACTAAGAAGCTTCTGTAAGGCAAAGGGCACAGTCAGTAAGACAAGATCACAGCTTGCAGAATGGGAAAGGACTGATCTTGAAAATGTAGAGAACTCAATAAGATAGAGCCCTAAAACCTAAATAACCTAATTAAAAAATGGATTCAGAACTAAAAAGGGAATTCTCAACAGAAGAATTATAAGTAGTGTAAGTCATTTAAAAATTTGTTCAACATCTTTAGCCATCATATAAATGCAAATCAAAGCAACTTTGAGATACCACCTTACACCTGTCAGAATGGCTAAGTTGAAAAACACAGATGACAGCCTATGCTGGAAAGGATGTGAAGCAAGGGGAACACTCCTCCATTGTTGGTGGGAGTGTAAACTTGTACAGCCACTCTGCAATGCAGTATAGTGGTTCATCAGAAAACTGGATATCAGTCTCCTGATGATCAAGCAATACCACTGTTGGTCATATACCCAAAGGATGCACATTTGTACCCCAAAGACATTCTTAGCTCAACTATGTTCATAGCAGCCTTATTTTTAATAGCAACAACTTGGAAACAATCTAGATGCCCCTCAACTGAAGAATGGATTAACAATGTATGGTATAGCTACACAATGGAATACTACTCAGCAATAAAAAATGACATCTTAAAATTTTCAGGCGAACAGATAGACTTGGAGAATATCTTCTTGAGCTATGTATTGCAAACCAAGAAAAAGAGGCATGGGATGTAATCTCTCATAAGTGGAGTTTAGACAAAAATCAAAAAAATATCCAGATAGCAAACCACAATCTCTGAACATTTTAGGATTTAGAAGGAACTTAAGAGAGACATCAAGAGATTCCCCTAAGAAGAGAAAATAGAGAAGATCACCTTAGCAAATGGGATTCATAACCGATTGTGACAAAGAAGAGTTTGGAACAAATTTTGAAAGAAGGAGATTCTTGAGTGAGAGGAGTAAAGATGGAGGAGATAGAAAAAGATGGATACCTCAGTAAAGGAAGCCAGTGTAGGGTTGGAAAGAGACTGGGTGCTAGGGAAATATTCAGGAACTTACAGGATGTCCCTAGCCAAGTCTCAAAACAATGGTGGAGGGGGTGCCTAAGTGGGACTTACAATCAAATGAGTAAATACCCTCGGTGTAATCGCAGAACCTACATCCAACAGGGTGTAGGAGTAGGTGGAGGCAGAGATTGATGGGTGAGCCCTGGGCAGAGCTCCTGGTCCAGCTAAGATCAGAGGAGAAGAGCATATATGAGCAGGATCATAGGGATTATGAGGAAAGTTCCCATGCTGATGGATGGCTGGAGCTATGGGGAGCTCCCTCCCTGAATAGGGAATTACTACTGGGGATTCATCTGGAGGTTGAGCTGAGCCCTCAGTGGATGGATGGCTTTTGACTGGTATTAGCAGTGTATACAGCCACGAGGGGTGGGATCAGATTGTGTTCATATTCATGGGTACTTTGGAGCCCATTCCCTATAGAGAAATACCAAGCTTAGCACTGACCTTGGGATGAAAGAATTGCACTTGTTCAGAGTGGATGTGCTTTGTTGTGCTGGCCCACTTAGGACTTCTTGCCTTTTGGGGGGAAGGGATGAGTAGATGGTGAGGGGCGAGGCTGAGGGCTGGTTTGGTGCGACTCGAAAGGGGGACAAGAAGGGGAACAGGAGGATATATTGATGGAGATGACATTTTTTAATACAAATAATATCAATTAAAATTTTAGAAACCTTCAGATTAAATAAAATCCCATTTTTTAAAGGCTATTTCTTTGTGTGAATGTTAAATTGTTAATCTCTTACATACCCATTAGTTTATGGAAAAGTCAACAAATCTGTAACAGAATTTTGAAATCCAGTAAGATAAAGTTTAATGAGGAAAAAAATTATAAAAATAAACTTTATTTAAGCTATTAGCATCTTTACCCAGATGAGCATTTCCCATGTAAAAAAAAAAAAAATCAGTGAGAAACAGAAACCTAAGAGGAGATCTTTTAGCCTTGCTAAACAAAAATATGCTTAGAAAAAGTGTTAGCACAAAGTGTGTTAAACATTGAAGAAAATCAGACAGAATTTAAATTATTAGACCTTGTTGTTTTCAAAAGACTGAAAAATCACTTCAACTGTATACTGAGATTTGAAAATGGTTTAGCGAATTGCTTTTTAATAAAATTACTGATAATGAAATATGAAATAATATTAGCAATTTTAATCTTTCTGATGTTATATGGTTTAATTGAGCACTAGACAAACCTTATGACAAATGCATTTGACTGGCATGTGGCAAGTACATATGTTATTAAGGATGAGGCCAACAACTCCACATGGATTAGTGCTAGGTGGGGAATCAGAAGCCCTTGATTTTGGATACATTTTGATACTTTATTGATGATATTAAGTTTGGAGCAAGTTACATGGTCTTTGGGGGTGAGCTCTTTTAGTGATTACAATATAGGAATAAGGCAATTTCATAAGTACATGATGAGGTTCTCCATATTCATGTCTGCAAACACAACATGAAAACCATAAAATACTTTGAAATCCAACAGATGATTATATATACTATATTTATTGAAGATATACAGGATGTGTTTTCTGTTTTTATACAGCATGAATATGAATGACATGTTATTACAAGGAATTTAAAAGAGTAAATTATTAAACTGACAGTGGGACTCAAGGTCTTAGAATACTCAGAGAGGGTTTATTTCTGTGTATAGGGGCAAGATCCAATATGCTGATTCACATGCAACCCTAGAGGCAAAGATACACTGAAGTCTGGGTGTGCTAGTCTGAAAACTCTGCCCAGGAGCCCTTGAAAGCTATATACAAACAAATTTTATTCCACTGTAAAGAAAATAAAACTACAAATTTTTCAGGTAAATAGATAGGCCTACAGAAGTTAATACTGAGGCAGAACCCCCTCCATCAAATGCTGCATATTCTTTCTTATGTGCAGATCCTAGCTTCAAATTTTTAGATTTGTGTGTTGCATGTAACTTGAAGTATATGTGCCAGACAGGACAATAGGAAGATGTTATTTTTGGAGAGAAGGAAAAGAAATTATAGAATAATTCTAGAACACAGGTCACACTAAGAGAAAAAGAATAATAAAGGGATATGAAACAATTAAGGAAGGATAATATGATGGCAAAGAAAAGGGACAAGTAGCTAAATAATCAAATTTGTTTGAAAAGTCATGTAAAACCCATTATTGTATAAATTTATACATTAATTGAAATTGACCCATTCAGGGTGCTAATGCTCATCCCGAAAACAATTGACTATTAAACCAAAAGTCCAGTCACAGGTGTGGGAGATTTTAGTCAAATGAGTCCAAGAAACCCTCCAAAACAATGCTTGTTATTGTCATTACACTTGTTTGTATACAGAACTTAAGAGTAATTCCAGATGCTTATGACAATATGCGTCAGTCGCAGGGCATAGAGAAACCCAGCTGGTATTACACTAGAAGCCTGATCCCTAGTGGCTATATTTTCTTTTTCTTTTTAAAATAAAAGCACCTGGCTTTAGCTTGTTTTGTTTCTAACTATCTTTGGAAACTTAAATTAACCTATCTACCTTTCAGCTCTCATCTTTCTCTGTATCTTTTTTTCACTCTTGGTGACCCTGATGTCCTCCTCTTTTCTTTTTGTTCTTCCTCTTTCCCTCCAAGGCCTCTCCTTCTATTCTACTTTCTGCCTGACAGCCTCGCCTATCCTTCCTCCTGCCTCACAATTGGCCACTCATCTCTTTATTAGACCAACCAGCTTCACATTGTTAATCAAATGCAACATAAATAAACATAACACATCTTAAGATTATATTCTACAATTATCTATTTTATGTTTGTGACTCTAAATTTTTCTAACAAATTTACTTTTTATCATAGCTAATGCAAAAACTGGTCAAAAAATCCCAGAGAGGGAAAATAAAGTTCTTTAATGTTGGGGCATTCAGCTTTGGCCTAGAGGCCTAGCATATCTGGCAGACATTTTTGAGAAGTGGAGAATTTTGAAAGACTGTCCTACCTTTTCTTGGCAAAGTTTGGCAACTGCCATTTTTGAATCCTGCTGAGTCAATTTGTACAGTAACTGTCAGCAATTGAGGCAAGGGCAGATGCTATGCCCAAATGTCTAGCTTTTGCCATAAAAAAGCAAAGTTATATGAGATTCTTTATTGCATATCATCTTTTCTTTTGAAGTAAATGGGTGCTAGATATATCACATTGTCATAAAAAGCCTTAGGTTATTACCATAGTAAATTACATATTCTGTAGGTTTTTGAAGTATTTGAGGACTATGTATGTATGTATGTATGTATGTATGTATGTATGTATCTATCTATTTATCTATCTAAATATATCTGTGTATGGCCTTGTAAATATATCTTATATGACAATAAGTTTGATTTTTCTGATAATTAATTCGCATTTCTTAATCATACATTATATTTTAAATGCATTACATAAACATTATATCTCAAACAAGAGTATAAATAAACATATAGTACAAGAATATTAACTTTAAATTTGCATGAACATACCAAAATCCATACCAATATGAAATATTTAGGCCTAATAGGTTTTTTGGTTTAAAAGTAGATTTAATAATTTACCATTTTATCCCTAATTTTCAAAATTAGATCTATAAATCTAATCTCCTTTGTTCAGCTTTTCTTTGACCATTACTAATAACAATTTGTAGCCCCCTCTTAAATGATAATAAACATCTATGATCCATCCTTTGGGAATGTGAGTGTTGTTTCTTCTAGACTACTTCCATTGTTTGGGATACTGATAATCTTTGGAGGAACCTTGAGGAAATCAGGATAATTGTTAATTCTTGGCTGGAGCATTCATTCTGTGAGGCCAGATTGTCTTAATCAGCAGCTTTGAAGTTGTTCTAGATGCTGGATAACCGGGCCACCTGTTTTATTGGTTCCCTTGCTCTTTTCTCAGTTTGACACACCCATCTTGCTTCTCTCTGAATCTTCTAATGACTCCCAGTTCTATTTTTATAGTATCACAAAGTATTAGACAGGCTGCCAAAAGAACAAAGTTACCAAAAGTCTTGCTAGTGGTGAACTCTGTGAACTACTATAATACTCATCCAACAAAATATTCCTATTGATGCAACAGTGACATAAATGATTTGAAGGGTAACCAGCATTTATCATATTATATGTAAAGCCAGCTAAAAAGTAATGAATTCATAACCTATACTATAACTACATCCAAGAAACTGTGGCTAGAGACATTAGAGAACTGAAGGAAGACCTACTACTCCTATTTAGCTAAATTATCATAGAATTAAACTACCTTCTAAATACTTATTTTTATAGACATAGATTAATCCAATTCCTAATCTTCATCAAATAAATGAGCATAGGTTACTACAGAGAAGCACAAAGAATTAAATTGCAGAGAATAAGCGGTTATGTAGTGTTCATCCAGGAATGATAAAACTATATTATACCCCTTTCACTACAATTCAGGGAACATCATGGAAGGGGTAGAAAGAGTTTAAGAGCTAGTGGTCAAGAAAAACTGCCATGAAATAGTCTTTTCTGGACATGTGGATATTGCATTTATAAACTCTTAAGAGATATGGTTGCATACATAAGACCTAAAGGAGAGTAATATATCCAAAATTGCAATATGGATATGTCTAAGGACTCACAAGTTCCCACTCCTAGTTTAAAGGTTGCAAGCATTCTATGATGGGTATCCTGATAAGTTACTAATGTTACAGTAAACATTCATGTGCTTTGAGGTAACAGTAATTAGTCTCTGTGGATTATATGTAGTTCTTTTTATAAGAGGAAATAAAATTGAAGAGGTTAGGTGTGGTAGCATATTATTTTAAGATGTTACACTTGTTTGTTGTGGCACATTTGTTTAATGATTCAAAGGTGTGTTGTATTCTTTTTAATTTAAAGTATTTTTTCTATATCTACCACTGCTCCCTCTCCTTTCCCTCTGCCTAGTCTTCCCTCAGCCTCCTCCTACCTCATCCCTCCAATCCCTTCCCCAAGGAGAACATGGAATCTCAAGGTGAGTCAGTTTGGTTTGACATATCCAGTTGAAGCAGTTCTAAGTTCCTCATCCCGGTATGGGTTAGGTATTCTTCTGTATGGAATGAGCTCATGCACCAGAAACATACTCTGCTACAGCTGCAAGAGGCTCCACATGCCATTTGACTCTTATGTACCTTCAGAGGATTTAGTTCATTTCCATGAAGGTACCTCAGCAATTACTTCAGAGTGAGTGAGCTCCCAATAGCTCCCACCAGAATCATCTTATCTTTAGGAGTTGTCCTAAGGTTTAACTTGTATCTGTGAGTGTTAAAATACCCTCCAAATAAATATTAATCCAGTATTAATATTTCAAGTTAGATTTACTGTATTAGCTGGCATCCCTGGGTGGGCACCTGGCCCATTCCATGCAGAGGTCAGGCAGAGTGTTCAGCCCTGGGCATCTGTGCTCCCGTGTGTGGGTTGGATGCTGCTCTGAGTTCCTTGCTAAGCTTCTGCTCTGCTTCCGGATAAGCCATGGCCACCTTTGGGTCACTGGCAGGCACCTCTCCTAGCTCCTGCTCCTGGATAAGCCATGGCAACCTTTGGGTCACTGGCAGGCACCACTCCTAGCTCCTGCTTCCACAGAAGCCACAGCCACCTATAGGTAACAAGTGCCATGTGCCCCTGGCTCCAGTGGCTGCCTCTAAGTCAGGCTGTGTGCTCCTGACATCTATGCACTGCACATGCAAAGCCATGAAAATCGCCACCCAAGCCACATTATCTACACAGTGGGTGTGGATTTTATCATATCATCCTGTCTTAATTGTGTGAGAATTTGCCTTTCCTAAGGTCATTATTCTATCTGTGCACCTTCTGGGGCTTCTAAAGACCAAATAGAGCTGGTAGATGGGTTCATGCCACTGAAATTCCCTGCATATTGCCAGTAAATGGAACACTGAATGCTACTGGGACACCTTCATTGGACCAATGAATATAGATCTACCAGGAACAAGGAAGGCAACCCTCTACCATTGGGAAACACCTCTGGGGCTTCCCCAGGAAACTCCTAAAGTCAGATTTAAAGCCAATCACAGTGGAGGTGCAGCATTCTCAGGATGATTAGGAAATCCAGTGCCTATTCTAGAAGACCATATGGCTCTGAATAATAGAATAAATTCAGGAAAGAAATTGAAAGTTTAAAGAAAAAACACAAAATGAATATTTTTGCAGACTTCCATAAATGAACAAAGACCAAAATTAAAAGTACAGGTATAGTATATTTATATGAAAGGTTTAGTCAACACAGGAGCTGATGTTTTGATCACAACCCCATAATCATTGCATCCAAGATGTCTTTTACAATCAGTGGATATTCAATTTCTGGATATTGGAACAATATCTCAAGTAAAACAGTGTAAGATGGCTTGAATGCACAGGAGCAGAAGGTCAGAAAGGATGGTTGAAGACATATATGACTGACATAGAGGTGAATCTATGGGGACATGACCTTCTACAGCAATGGAACACCCAGATTAAAGTCCCTCCAGGTTCAGATATCAACCAGAGACTCAATTATGTTTCTAAAAGTTTTAAGATGCTATAAAAAAATTGACCAGCTATTCAGGTTGTGCAAAAGAATGGCCCACTAGTTGCTGAATCTAAAATGACACTTGAGTGCTGCCTTTAAGATGGTTGATAGAAAAGCCAATTTGGTTTCAGCAATGGCCCTTGCCAAAGGAGAAACTTCAGGCTTTGGAATAGCTAGTACAGGAGCAGTTACAAGCTAAGCATATTGAAGAATCAACCAGTCCATGGAATTCTCCTGTATCGGTTGTCAAGAAGAAATCTGAAAAGGGGAGTATGGTGACAGATTAGAGAGCAATTAATAAAGTGATCCAACCTATAAGCTTTTTAAAATGTGGTATTCCCCTGCCTTCCCTGTTACTTAAGTGATGGCTTATTGTAGTTACTGATTTGAAGGACTTTTTTTTTTTAAACCATACTCTACAAGAACATGGAGTATGAGGTTTCTGGCCCAGACTTTCGGGCCTAGCTTCTAGGTTTTGGCCTGCAGAACCACAGAACCACTCAGAGACATGCAGAGGCTTTCAATAGTTTGAAGCTGATTAGCATAAAACTCAGGCATATAACTTGCTAGCTCTCTACCCTTAATCTAACCCATTATTCTTACCCTGTACAGCCATGTGGCTCGGTACCTTTTCTTAGAACAGCATAGTTGTCCTCTGCTTCTTCCAGCTTCTCTCTGGCTTTCTACTCCGTTTACTTTCTTTCTGTTCCAAGAGTTCTCCTAGTCTGGTAGCCCTGCCCACACTTCCTGCCTGCCTTTGGCCAATCAGTGCTTTTTATTAAACCAGTGGGTTGGTAGGAAGGATGGATGGCTCCACCCAGCTCCTAGTCTAACTTCATAGAATTTATCTTTCTAACCCAGGTATTCTGGGGAATTTTAGGGTCCCTATAATTACCAAGTAAAGCTTTGCCATCTGCTGCTAATTAACTCCATTTAAGTATTAGGCAGCAGGGCCTCTTAAAAGACTCACAAGTGTTTTGCCTCTAAGGAAGCTTCTGTTTAAAAAGCAAAGCCTCAGTTTGCCTGTGGCAAACAGAGCTGATCCAAGAAAACATCGACACTAAGAAGCCATCCTTGATTATGTTCCCTTTTTGTCCTTATTAATAGAAACCTTAAATATATCATTTATAACTTTTGCTTACATCTAAACTCCTGTGAGACTTCAGGAACCAGCCAGTCATTTTACACGTTAAGCTGAATTCCAAAAGCCTGCCTTGTAGCTCAAACCCATGTGCCTCACCAGGGTGTGACTGTACCATGGCTCATGTAGGAGACACAATTTAGAGGTTTCTTTGGGCTCTAGACCATTTTTTAAGCTCTCTGTGGCTTTATGTGGGTATTTATCATGTATATGCCCCACATTGGGCTGCCATTTGTTGTAGGAGGTTTTTGGCCAGGACTTTCAGGCCTAGCCTCAAGTTTAGGCTCTCAAACTCACAGACCCACAGAGACACACAAATGCTTTCAATAGTTTTAGGCTGATCAGCCTAAGGCACAGGCATAAAACTTGCTAACTCTGAACCCTTAATCTAGCCCATGACTCCTAACCTGCTCAGCCTTGGGGCTCGGTACCTTTTCTCACAGCACCATGTTTGTTCTCTGCTTCTTCCGGCTTCTCTCTGGCATTCTCCTCTGCTTTTTTTCCTGTTCCCAGAGTTCTCCTAGTCTGGTAGCCCTGCCCACACTTCCTACCTGCCTTTGGCCAATCAGCACCTTTTATTAAACCAGAGGGTGGGACAATTATTTACAGGGGAACAAAATAATAGAAGCCTATATGGGTTCATCAATGGCTTCTAACAAAGGAGAAATTACAGGCCTTAGAGCAGCTGGTACAGGAGCAGTTAAATGCTCAGCATATAGAAGAGTCAACCAGCCCTTGGAATTCCCCTGTATTTGTTATTAAGAAGAAATCTGGAAAGTGGAGAATGGTAACAGACCTAAGGGCAATAAACAAGGTGATCCAGCCAGTGAGCTTTCTACATCTGGGATTCCTTTCCCTCCTCTGTTTCCTAAAGAATGGCCTATTATAGTTATTGATTTTAAAGATTTTTTTTACAGTACCTTCACAAGAACAAGACAAAGAAAAATTCGCCTTTACAGTGCCCACTTATAATAATTCTCAGCCTGTAAAGAAATTCCAGTAGAGTGTCCTCCCTCAAGGAACACTGAATAGTTCTACTCTGTGCCAGTATTTTATATAAAAGCCAATAGAACAAATACGCAAGAAATTCCCACAGTCAATAATTTATCATTACATGGACAACATCTTGTTGGCCGATTCAAATATTGATACATTGGAAAAACTTTTTGAAGAAGTGAAAAGAATTTTGCCTGCTTGAGGATTACAGATTGCCCCAGAAAAAATACAAAGAGGGGATTCCATTAATTATTTAGGATATAAAATTGGCCAACAAAAAATTAGACCCCAAAAGGTACAGATCAGGAGAGATAGATTAAAGACACTTAATGATTTTTCAAAGACTACTAGGAGACATTGCCAACTTACGACCCACTATTGGAATTAAAGGTGATGAACTAGATAATCTTTTCAAAACCTTAAATGGTGACAAGGACTTAAGTAGTGTGAGAGAATTGTCACATGAAGCTGAGAAAGAATTGGTTTTGGTGGAAAAGATATTAAAAGAGGCACATGTGGATCATGTGTATCCAGACCTTAATTGAATTCTAGTTATCTTGCCCTCTAAGCATTCTCCTACAGAAATTTTAATGCAAAGGGAAAATTTTATATTGGAATGGATATTTCTTCCACATAAACCAAGCAAAAAGTTAAAGGCATATGTGGAAAAGATTTCTGAACTTATTTTTAAAGGAAAATTAAGATTTGTCAACTGACAGGAATGGACCCAGCAGAAATTGTTTTACTTTTAACAAATGAAGAAATTGACCAATTATGGGTAGAAAGTGAACCTTGGCAAAGAGCCTGAAGTAACTTTTTGGGAGATATTAACAACAAATATCCTAAAAGCAAAAGAATTGAATTTATAAAGAAAACTAATTGGATTCTCTCTCATATTGTAGGAGATAAACCAATTTCCGGAGCTCCTACATTATATACAAATACAAACAAATCAGGAAATGCTGGTTACAAATCAGAACATATAAGTAAAGTGACTCAAAGACCTTATAATTCTGTTCAAAAGTCAGAATTGTATGCTATCATGACAGTATTAATGGACTTTACTGAACCTCTTAACATAGTCACTGACTCTCAGTATGCAGAAACAGCTGATTTTATTAATGATGAATCAGAATTAACTTTATTATTTATTCAGTTATAAGGAATAATCAGGACTAGAAATCATCCTTTCTATATAATACATATTCGATCCCATACAGGTCTGCCAGGTCCTTTAGCACAAGGTAATGATGATATTGATAAATTATTAATAGAAAATGTACTAGAGGCCTCACAATTTCATAAAAAGCATCATGTTAATTGCAAAGGATTAAAAAAAGATTTCTTTATCACTTGGCAACAAGCCAAAGAAATTGTAAAAAGATGTCCCACCTGTTCTTTCTATAACCAAACTCCATTGCCAGCAGGAAATAATCCTAAAAGTATACATAGAAATGATATCTGGAAGATGGATGTATTTCATTTTACAGAATTTGGGAAATTAAGATATGCCCACCATACAATAGATATGTTTTCAGGATTTCAATGGGCAACTACTTTCAGTTCAGAAAAGGCTGATTCTGTAATCACACATTTGCTAAAAGCTATAGCCATCATGGGAATACCTGCACAAATAAATACTGACAATGCTCCAGCATATGTCTCTACTAAAATGAAACAATTTTTTGCTTATTATAATATAAAATATATTACAAGAATACCACACAATCCTACAGGGCAAGCAGTCATAGAGAGATCAAATCGAACTCTAAAGGATATGTTAAATAAACAGGAAGGGATAACAAAGACCCCCAGAGATAGACTACATAGTGCTTTATTAACTTTGAATTTTCTCAATGCTAATGACAAAGGAAAAACAGCTGCTGAAAGGCATTGGACTATAGAAAAAACAGATGAACTAAATCAGCCTATTTACTTCAAAGATGTAATAACCTCTGAATGGAAGCCAGGGTATGTGCTATGTTGGGAAGGTGTTTCGTTTTTATTTTCCACAGATATAGAAAAGTTATGGATACCATCAAAATTAATAAATATTGAACCAAACCAGAGAAACTTCATGAAACTAATAATTGATAGCTCATCTACCCATATAATTCTTCCAGTTGTAAGAAAAAACAAAGGGTCGGGGCAGGTTTCTGTTTTTGTCTTTACAGAAAATTGGAAATACCCATCTTCAAGAAGTTAAAATGCCTTGGACATTTAGACATCTAAATTAAAAAAGAGGCTATCCAGGAAAATTTGCAAAGAAAAGAATATGGTAACTATTGGTACCAGTATACTTGATAGAGTAAAATCTCACTACTTAACCTTTACAATTTTTTTTTGTTAGTTAAAGTCCCAGTTTAATTATAATTTAAAGCTGGTTTTAGAGCTGGATTGTGGCTTTCTCCTTCTCAAAACTCAAGCATACTTGTTAAAGGAAAATAAAAAAAATCTCTGTATCATATCAGAAGAGCCATCTGATATGGGACAAAAGAATAAAAAAAATAAGTGACTATCCTGTTGTTGCTAATCCTATGCTCAATAAATTGTTATATGTGGGAGGTTGTGTTGTTTCATTTTAAATAATTGTCCCAACCACTGGTTTAATAAAAAGAGCTGATTGGCCAAGGCAGGCAGGAAGTGTAGGCGGGGCTACCAGACTAAAAACTCTGAGAACAGAATGCCAGATCAGAATACCAGAGGGAATTCCAGAGAGAGGCCTGGAAGAAGCCAAGGACAACTATGATGCCTTAAGAAAAGGTACCGAGCCCCATGGCTGAACAAGAGATATGGGTTAGAATAAGGGTAGAGAGCTAGCATGTGATAGGCCTGGGCCTGAGGCTGATCAGCCAAAAACTGTTGGAAGCTTCTGTGTATCTCTGTGGGACTGCGGGACTGTGGGACTGCGGGCCTGTAGGTCTAGACCTTGAGGTTAGGCCCGAAAGTCTGGGCCAGAAACCTCAAACTACAGTTATATGTTTAGTTTCCTGTATATTGTGTTGGCTTTTAGTCTATTATCAGTTTCTTATAGTGATCCAGGACAAGGCCTAATTGCAAACTTTTGAAGTATCCAAAAGGAAGACGGGGCCCCACAATGATGGTGATGATTTCACATGAACTCTGAAAAAGCCACTAGGCTGACAAACACCAATCAAAGATCAGATTTTGACTACAAACTGCTCAGGACCATTTTGTAGCAGCTCGCTGAAGTGAACCAGCTTCACAGACTTCTGTGTCCAGGACTTGAGACGAGCTGTGTGCTTTCGTGCTATGCAGAGAATGGACAACAAATGACACAGCTACTTGTTTCAGCACTTGATATTTAACAAAACTTTTCTTTTCAGGATCCCCAAAAGATGCCATTGCCCCTAGTTAGCAGGAAGTAACCTTAAGAGTACAGCGCCCACACATTCCCTAGTGGTGATGTGGGTTGGTTTTGGTTCCCAAGTGTTGGGGTGGTTTGGTGTTGGTTGTTCAATGGGTCATGGATGATTGTCATTGTTTAGGTTAATTGGTTAAAAATTGTTCATAGTTATGGTTAGAAAAAAAGTTAAACAAGAATGATTAGATTTAAGATTTGTGTTTAAAAAAATAGAAAGAAAAAGGGATACAGATATATAAGATATAAAGATAAATTATGGAATCTTTTTTAAAAGAATTTACTAAGTTTAAATATTTTTTATTGCATTGGTTTTCTGTATACAAATTGTGCATCTTGAGATTAATTGTGTCATTGTACAAATATTTCTTTTTTTGTTTGAGGTAGTATACTTAATCAGTTTATCTAACATTGTAATCAAAGTTGCTAGTCCATGAAAGTTTTTATTTCCAAATAATTATAATATAAAGCAATGCAAGTCAGTAGTTAGACATTACATTCAGATATATTCATGTTAGATATGTTTTCAAGATCAAACAAATATATTTTTGAAGAACAGGTCTTCTTCAAAAACTTCAGAGATCCATAGAATATGGTATTTAAAGTATTTTTATAACTTAAAAACTTTTCTGGACAGTGAGCCAAGTCTGCTCCTGGCAGCTCCAATCTACTTCAAGAAAAAAAAGGGCATTGAAGAAACTCCACACAAAATCTACTTTCCTTGTGGCAACGGTTAATCATTGGAAAAGAACCTATCCTTGTATTTACTGCTTAGCAGTGTGCTATTTGAACTGGACATGCAGGTTCCCTCAGAAAGTGACCTTTGAATTTTGACAGAACAAGCTGAGATGGTCCTTCAGGTTCCTGCTTTTCAGAGAAAGCTATCAGAGATGGCCCATGGACAGTGTGAGGCCCCTGGCATGCTGTGCCTGGATCTTCCTGGAGTTGGGTTGCTTGGGAATGCAGTCCAAAACTGTGGTAAACTCCATCTAAAGCTAAATACCAGCACGAGACCAATAACCAACAAGTACTGTAAGGGAAAGTTGAAAAGAACTTTGAAGAGAGTCTTCAGTCTTCAGGACACAAGGAGAAGTGACTGAACTACACCAAAATGGACAGAGCAGATTTCCTGCTTCATTGAGATGAAAAGAGACTCTAGGCCTGTAGGCTGAAGATGGATGCCCCAACTTTATAAAGGAACTTTGGGTGACAGTTCAGGCAGATAGGTGTCATTTCTGTCATTTCTAGTTTTTGGAAGTTGTTTGCACTGCCTAGTTATTTGGGTAAATATTATTTCCTTCTTTGGTCTCTGAGGTAATTGAAGATGAGATAGTTATAGTTACATTTTTCTAATGACAGTTTTAGAAAAGAAACTTTCAAGTAAAAGCTTATAAGTTTAAGAGACTTATTATCAAAATACTAGCTTTTAGTTAGAAAGGAAATGAATTAGGTATAATCATTTGGATTCATCAAAATAGGATAATTAATGAAATATTTTCTTGGAATTGTCAATTGTTAATGGACTGGATATTACTCATTTATTGTTAGTATATATTGTATATAATTATTGTACCTATTGTATACTGTTTTCCTTATGTTAGCTATCACCTTTTTTTTTAAATTTGACACAAAAGGTAATATGTGGGGAATTCAATAAAAGTTTCAGAAGTTTCAGATACATCAGAGGGAATCTACCCACAGACTATGTGGGGAGTTAATAGAAGCTCCATAATTTCTAGAGCTCTAACTATAGTCAGTCTAGGAGAATCAGAGAGTGGTCATTCAAACCTTTAATCCCAGCACAGGGAGTATCCTGGGAGTGGTGACCTATGCCCTTAATCCCAACTGAGTCGAAGTCACTTTAGCTTATAGAAGGAATTCCAGGATCCCAAACAGGCAGTGGTGGGGCCATACCTTAATTTATAAAAGGGTACTTAAGACAGGATTAAACACACAGAGAGAAGTCAAGCCAAGGGAAGTGAGGCTGAGGAAGCTGGAAGACAGCTAGGTAAGATCTGACTGAGATGTTTATTCCTTCTAGTATCTCCAACTTCTTCAGAGATCTGTCCCTGAGTCTCATTTATTCATATGACAAGAACAGGACAAAGAAAAATGTGCCTTCATAGTGCCTACTCTTAATAATTCATTTCTGGTTAAGAGGTATCACAAGGAATGTTGAATGTTGAATAATCCTACCTTATGCCAATATTTTGTATGACAACCTCTAGAAATGATACACAAACAATTCTCACAATCTATCATTTACCATTATATGGATGATATCTTGTTAGCAGACCCAAACATAGATAAATTAGAAACATTTTTTGAAGAACTGAAGAAAATATTGCCTGAATGGGAACTACAAACTACCCCAGAGAAAATACAGAGAGAAGATTCTATCAATTATTTAGGACATTAAATTGGTTTTCAGAAAATTAGGTCCCAAAAGGTGAAATTAAATAAAGATAAATTGAGGACTCTTAACAATTCTCAAAAACTACTAGGGGATATTGTTCATCTACGGCCCATTATTGGTAAAAAAAAAAAAAAAAACAAAACTATGAACTAGTTAATTTATTTAAGACTTTAGACAGTAAAATGGACTTAAATAGTCCCAGAGACTTCTCCGATGAAGCTGAGAAAGAATTAGCTTTGTTGGAAAAGAAGCTACAAGAAGTACATATGAATTATGTGAATCCAGACCTAGATTGCATACTGGTTATTTTACCCTCTAGAAAATCTCTTACAGGAGTCTTAATACAAAGAAAAAATATTATATTAGAAAGGATATTTCTGCCACATAGGTCAAACAAGAGGCTGAACTTATATATCAAAAAAATTCTTATGTGATTTTTAAAGTAAATTTAATTTACTGGCAAGAATCCTGCAGAAATTGTTGCACCTTTGACTAATGAAAAAAATTGATCAATTATGGGCAGACAGTGAACCTTTGCCAATAGTCTGTAGTAATTTTTTAAGAGAGATTAATAACAAATATCCCTGAAGTAAGAGAATTCAATTTATAAAGGAAACTAATTGGATATTTCCTCATGTGGTACACAGTAAACCCATGCACTGATGTAAACACATTAGGAAAGGCTGGTTACTGTGGAGAGCAACGTCCTGCCTGGTCTTGACCCAGAGGACATCTCTTGATTCACTGGCAATTAACGGAATGAGGCTGGTAACAGATCTTATTTATGACTTTTTACTATGAATGGAAAGTTTCTTCTCTGAGTGTCCTTGCTTCTCTAAACTACTGCTCTCATAATCTCAACTGTCTTTCTCCTTCTGCAGTTAAAGCTTTCATTTCAAGGTTAGTAGCAAGAGTGACAAACAACCCCTTTACCCCATATATACTCAGCTCATTCCCTTAAGAAAGTGAGATTTGATCAGAGTTCATTTGACTTGTCTCCATTTCTCTGTTTCTTGTTCCCTTAATTCTCACTTCCCCTCTTTAGGGTCCTCGTTGACTTACTCATAGGTCAGGGCAGGTTACAAATCGGAAAACTTAATTAAGGTGGCTCAGAGCCCTTATAACTCTGTCCAGAGGTCAGAACTATATGCAATTATTATGGTACTGATAGACTTTTACAGAGCCTCTTAATGTAATAACTGACTCTCAGTATGCAGAAGGAGTTATTTTACATATTAAAATTGCTGATTTAATTTCTGATGCTACAGATTTAACCTTACAGTTCATACAGGATATCATCAGAAATATAAGGCATCACATGTACATAATACATTTCAGTGCATACACATGTGTCCTGTGCCCTCTAGTGTAAGGTAATGATTGGACTGAATTGATTGGTTGTTAATAGGAAATGTGCTTGAGGCCACAGAACTGCATGAGAAACATTATGTTAATTGTAAAGGACTAAAAAAGAGTTTTCCCATCACTTGGCATCAGGCAAAAGAAATTCTACAGAATTGTAACACATGCTCCTTCTATAACCAAATATCTTTACCTGCTGGAAGTAATCCTAAGGGTACACAGAGGAATGAGATCTGGCCAATGGATGTGTTTCAGAATTTGGAATGACGAAATATGTACATCATACCATTTACACTCCAGAATGTAATGGGTGATTGCCCTGAGTTCTGAAAAAGCTGATGCTGTACTTACTTACCTTTTGGAAGTCATGGCCATTATAGGAATTCCCATTTGGATTAAGATTGACAATGCTCCAGCTTATGTTTCCCAAAAATGAAGCTGATTTTTGGATACTATAATATATAGCATATTACAGGGATACCACACAATCCTATAGTACAGGCAGTTTGTTGGGAGATATTACCACACTTTGAAAGAGATGCTTCATAAACAGAAAAGAGAAATGAGAAAACCCAGGGAGAGGTTGCACAGTACCCCATTGACCTTGAATTTTCTTAACGTTGATGAAAAGAGAACAGCAGCTGCAGAGAGACATTGGGTAATAGAGAAATCTTCTGAGATAAACCAACCCATCTACTTCAAGGATGTGTTGACTTCAGAACGGAAGCTAGGATATGTGCTTCGGTGGGGTAGAGGCTTTGCTTTTGTTTCCACAGGAGAAGAAAAGAAATGGGTACTGACAAAATTAATAAAGATCTGCTTTGAAACAGATAAATTAATAAAGATCTGCTTTGAAATCTCCTTTCTGAGGAGGAGAAGTAATTGCTCTTCCTCGATATGACAATTGGATACATGGTAAGGAAAACACATTTAACAAGACCAGGGCAGGGTCTCCATTTTGTCTTTACAGAATAATGGATACAACCATCTTTAATATATTGACTAGATATTGAATGGTTAGTCACTTACAATGGAAGGGAGATCAATGATGAAGGAATATAAACAAAGGATTATGAGAACAACTGATACAAATATGCACTACTGGGTAATTTCTCATTCTCACTGCTTTACATCTTACATCCATACCTCTTCAAAAAATGTGGTCCTGGTTTGAATATAAATAAAGCTGGATTTGGAGTTGGAGTAAGTGGATTTCTCCCTCTCTAAACCAAAGAATATTGGTAAAGAAAATGTGAGAGTTTCTGTCTCATATCAGAAAAGCTACCTGGTGTGGGATAGAAGATTGTTAGAATATTTAGGGACCAATATTATTGTAATTTTATCTTTAATCTTATTTCTTTCTGTATCTACATCTCCCAACCATCTTCTCTGCATGTGATCTTCTCCTGAAGTCATAAAAGATATAAATAACTTCATTTGGTACCAATAATGCTTAAGTTTGTGGTGGGATTTAGATGTCAGCTGATAAGATCTGAAGACACCTATCTAGAGTCTTGGGCTCCTGAAGGGGGAGTGGCCAACCCTATTCACTACGGGCTGCTGAGATCTTGGAAAGCCCTTTTTCCTGGTTCCTGACTGCTAGAGAGACCAGTTCAGCATCCATCGTCCATTGCATGGATAATCCAGTCTATCAGGTGCCTATATAAGCTGTTACCTATATTGTGAGTGTTGGCTTATATTTTAATAAATATTAATCTTAGATCGATATATTTTAAGAAAATCTCTGCCTTCATCTAGCGCCCAATGTGGGGCCTCTGCCCATGGGTGTAGGGGTGCCATTTGTGTTTTGATTACTATTAGAAAACAGAAGACAGGCAAAATATTCAGCTTTGAGAACCTACACTTCAGTGTGTGGGCTAAAATCTCCCTCCATCACTGGTCTGTTCCTTCATACTGGGCTCCACCCCTGATTCTTCAGCCAGCCGGCAGAGCAACAGGTGGTCCCCTGCCCATGACAGCTGAGCCAAGGGTCACCCCTCTGTGCCACTTTTTCTTGGGACTCAGCAGAGGCTCATAGTTGCTGCCTCTTAGCCACCACAACTTCTGTACTTTGAGCCACAACTGAGTGACCTCAGCACAAGGTGCAAGCACGAGCCTGATCTTGCCTTGCCCCGCTGTTTGCTGTTTGTGTGCAAATGCAAGGGAGATCTTGCCCCACCTCCACACAAGCCAGCAAGTGATTACTGTGCAAGCACTGTCACTGCTTGCTACTGATCCACGACCTGGGCAAGTGTAAATTCCTCTGCAAAAAACAAAAAACCACCACGCGTCTGCCACAGGCACTACCAAAAATCTTCTGATTGCCATCCCATCCTGTCTTAATTTATGAGATTTTACTTTTTCTAAAGATTATATTCTGCCTGCTGAGGCCCCTTAAGACCACATAGGGTCTGTAGGTAGCCTTGTGCTGCTAAGAGTCCTTTCATCTGACACATTGCTCATAAACAGAGCATTGAACACTACTGTGACACTTGTAGACCAAATGTCATCATTGCACCTAAATTAAGGTAATGGCCAATAATTATTCCATTAATTACTTCAGGTCATATTTTTCCATGGTGATTAAAAAAAATCTCAAATAAATATCTTAAAGGCTTTAATACCCCAGTCCTACTATTTTTCAGTTTTTTCTCTATTTTTGTGTTTCAAAATATAAAAATAATTAAAAAATAAAATCTAAAAGTCAACAATTGATGTCCAAAATGTGTAACATAAAAATTTTAAAACACTAAAATAAAAGATAAGATTAATTCTCTAAAAAATAGTTACAACAAAGCTTTCAAATAAAACTTCCTTTTTAAATATAGATAACACTATACAAAAAATATAGGCCCTATATAAATAATAAAAACAAAAAAACTTGTTAACTACATTAATAACAAAAGCAAAAAATCATTCATTATGTTAATATAAATCAAAAATTGCTAGTTCTATAAAGTCCTTTAAAAAGTTACTTTATCAAAAAATTAAACTCTAAAAAATCAATAGTATCTAAGCTCCAAAGATAAAAACCTATAATATCCAAAATCCAAAAACAAAAACCAATTATATCCAAACTTAAAAAATAAAAAAAACCATATTACAATACAAAAAACCCCAACATATTTTATACTCAAAACAGTTTAAGTCAACCCCCGATAAAATATTATAATACTAAAAATGCTCTACCTAAGATAATAAACATAACAAAGCTACCCCCTTCTTCACCACTATATTCCAAACTATCATGAGTGTTGGATTATATTTTAATAAATATTAATCTTAGATTGATGTATTTTAAGAAAAGTTCCCCCTTCATAAGTTTTCCATTGTAAACAACATTTTCTCCTATCAGCTATCTACAAAGCATCTGAAACTAAGGTGGGGCCCCCACCACAAATATTCTTACTGGTGAAAAGGAGAGAGAGAGAGAGAGAGAGAGAGAGAGAGGAGAGAGAGAGAGAGAGAGAGAGAGAGAGAGAGAGAGAGAGAGAGAGAGAGAGAGAGAGAGAGAGAAGAGAGAAATAAAGAACCTGGTGTACACCACTCAATGATTTTAGAAAATCGACTATTTAAAATGGTTATAAGATAGCTCTTTATGATTATCCTTCATGTGACATCTCTAATAAGAATTCCAGATAGATTTACCCAGTACTATGAGAAAGATAGATGTTTATAGCTGTTTATAGATGTTTATAGGCAGTACATTAGGATGTAACCATTGTTTTAGTTTTTACAGGATCCCAAAGAGATGCCATTACCCTCAAGTCACCAGGAAGCAACCTTATGAAAAACTATGCCCCTCTCCCAATAAGTTTTGTCCTCTGAGGGTCATGGATAATTATTATTTTGATACAAAAGTTATAAGTTAAAATTGAGTTGAGTACGGAACAGTAAGATAGCCCCAGGGGAATAGAGAAAGGGGAATAGATAGGATAGATAAAGAGAGATTGTTCTACCTACCTATAAACAATTATTAGCCTAATATATGGGATAAGCCAAAGACAATTTGCACTGGTATAGATATTTGTATATTAATAAAAATGTGAAATCATTTTATATGTTTGATTGAGATAATTTGTATATTGGTACAAATTTAAATCTGAAATTAGTTTATATGTTTAAAGCAACTTGTACATTGATATAAAATTGAATCTGTAACTGTTATACAAAATGAAATCTGTTACTGCTATATTTTACATATGCTTCTACCTCTGTTTAAAATATTTGCACATTATTGTCATTTCCACTATGCAACTGCTACCTCCATTTAACTATACTAGACATAATATACGATTGTACTAGACATGACATATGCACACAATGTTTTGTATACCTGTTTGGATAATTTGTATGTGATATATATGTATATACATGTCTAGAATACTGTAACCATTTTGGACAGTATATGTACCTCTGGCTAATGTTTGATAGTCATACTAAAAGCCATTATTCAGAGATTGTACACCCCTTTATAGGTAGCCTAATTTTACAATGTAAGCATCAATCCTTGGGATGTTAGTCAACTGCTGTCAACATTACTTAAGTTTGCAATGTCACAGTCATTTTGCCTAGGCTTCCTAGATACAGACTAGAATACATTAGATAGATAGGAGTCTTCAACCATTTCATAGACCCAGAGAATATGACATTTAACATTTTGTTATTCAGAATTCAGCCGTGACAGATGTGATGACTCCTGGGGTCACTGTTTTTTTCCAGAGATGATGTTCAGCATCAAGTATACTCCTTTGGAGTTTGTAATTTTGTCAGAGAATGGCCAGTTGGTTAAAGAACTGTCCTTTCCTCAACTGCTGACCAAACACATGATGTCCATTCTGGATGAACAGGATGACAAATGGAGACTGACAAAACCTGCCTGGACAGGATAAGACAGTCCCTACAAAAAAGACCTGTTTCTGAAAAGATCTGTCAGATATCATAGGCCTGTAGCCAAAATGATGGATGTGCCAATGATGCAGAAAAACAAAGGTGATTGTCCAGGTGGCTGAATGTCACTGTCCTCTTCCAAATTTTGGAAGCTACTCTCATATGCTTCCAACTTTCAGGTAATATATTTTCCTTCTCATGTCTTGATGAGGTTGAAGAATAGGTAGTTAAAGTTAATATCCTATCATCTTTTAGAAAGGAACATTCAGGTGTTGGATTTTACTATTCCAGATGAACAGTTTTGAAGTAGTTTATATACCTCACCACCTACTATTATTCCAAAAACGTATGATGTACCTTATATGTGTTGGGTTTTAGTTGTAGCTTGACCATGCTTGTGCTTGGCCTTTTCCTCCCCCAAACATTTCCTTATAATAACTCCTATTGTATATGGTCTTAGTTTAGAACCTTCTTAGTTAGAAAAAGTGGGGAGATGTGGTGGAATTCAGGTGTTAGCTGTTAGGGTTGGAAGGTGTGTCTCTATAGTCCTGGGAGCCTGAATGGAGTGTGGCCAGCCCCATTTAAAAGGACTGCTGGGATCTTGAGTGGCCTGTTTTGTTCCTGCCTTCTTGAAGATTGGGTCAGCATTCATCGTCTGGATCATCTTATCTTCAGGAGTCATCCTAAGGTTTAACTTGTAACCATAGTATTAAAATACCCTCCAATAACTATTAATCCTGTGTTGGTATATTTCAAGTGAGATTTAGTGCATTAGTCATTTCTTTCTGTTTCCTCTTCATTGTTATGCTCAGGTCTTGATGTTGTGGAATCATCAGCTTCTTCTGGTAGTGTCTCATTGTTCTTTATATTGTTATATGTATACTTGCACTGGTATCTTCCCACTGCTTCCTCCGTTTACTCTTAGTCTGCCCTTAGTTGGCTTTTAGTCGGTTGTGGGCCTGGGGCCTATATGTCTTGCATAATTGCAGAGGCTGCTCTTAGTCAGCTCTTTGTTGGCTGTATGATAAGGAACTGTGTGTCTCAGTTGTCACTGGGGTTGTTCTTGCTGTCAACATTACTTAATTGGCTCTTAGTTGGCCTTAGTTGGCTCTTAGTCAGCTGTGGACATGACAGCTTCAGGGTCTCCAGTTGTCATGATTCAGATTGTGGTTTGTCCCATGTGGTTGCTTCAGATGTGTTTTGCTGGGTATTGGGCTTAGCATGAGGCTCTCGAAGCTTTCTTTGGTTTAGGGCCAGCTGGGTATAATTGAAGTGCCAGGGGCTATACCTTTGTACTTGAGTTCAGAGACCACAGTCTCTGTTTGGCCCAAGTGTCAGGGTGCCACTCACCTCTTAGTCAGCTGTGGACCAGGAGGATTTGAGTCTCCAGTTGCCAGTGTTATGACCATAGTTCATCTTTTAAAGAATAGAATGCTTTGAAGAAAAAAATCAAATGAGCACTCATAACAAATCCAAATTGTACTACACAGACTTAAGAAAACATTGATTAAAGGAAAAGTACTAAAAGATCTTATATTAAACTTTTTAAAGTTAGAGGCCTTTTCTTCCATAGAGCCTGGGTTTGATTCACAGCACCCACATGGAGACTCAATAACCATCTCAAACTCTAATACCAAAAAATTTTAGGCCTTGTTTTGGCCTCCTCAGGTACTAATATATACATAATGCATAGATGTGCTTGCAGACAAAACACTCATACATACACAGAAAAAAATTAAAGAGAAAAAAGTAAATATTTACTGTATTTAACAGACCCATAACAACCAACATAAAAACATTTCTGTATCAAATTAATACAGTAAAGAAAAATATACACAGATGTTTGAAATGTACTAAAAAGGTAAAGATTGCTGTTTATTGCTCTAGAGGCTGTGGTACTAGGGAGAATGGAGCTGAGACAGATTAAATTCTTGTGCAATATTTCACTTAACTCAGAGCCTCAGACAATTTATATTCTTAGGGTTAACAGAAGTCACATGAATAAAGTGTCCAATCACAAGTGCAAGCCAAACTTGGCAAACACATTTTTTCATAGATGAATATACACACATAGCAGTCAACTGTAATATATATTCCTAAGTAAACTCACTCTCACAATCACTCAGAATTCTTCTCACAAGATTCTATTATTGAATGTGTTCCAACAGACCACTAAAAGAAAGAGAATGGCATAGCCATCTGTCTTTTCAATTGCCATAATTTAAGCCTCAAGAAAATGAAATAGCATATTTAAAATACACAAGAGTTTGTAGGGCAATAGTTTTATATTAAGAAACAGCTGCAGTTGACTTTCAAAGGACATAGACAAAATTCTATCCATGTGCAAAGACTCAGAGAATATTGATCTCACACACTGTTGTTGGGAAATCAATTACAGATTTCTAAATTAAAATCAGTCAAAATCATCACAGAACTTTAATAATCAATGTGTATGATTATATTCTGGACTACTAGTAAATGATATTATGAAGAAAAAACTATAGCGATCATAGCTATTGTAGATCATGCTAGCCATGAAATTACAAAATCTGCCTATTTGTGTTATAATTATCATACCCAGCCAATAGCCTGTTTTTAAGCACAAAAATAAGGGGAAATATGAAAGCAGTAGGTCTCAGTCAGGAATGATTTTATTTCCCAGGAGTCCTTTGAAAATATAGACATTCTCTATTTTATTGTCATAAATAGGAATGTTACAGGAATTTAGTAAGTAGAGGCAGTGATATTGCCAAACATCCTACAAAGCTGTCCTAGTTTAGTTTCCTGTTACCATGATAAACATCAGGACCACAGTAATTGGAAAAGAAAGAATTTATTAGAATTAGTTTTCAAATCACAAGATATCATGAGAGAAGTCAAGACAGAAACCTAAGGAAGGAACCTAGTAGCAGAAGTTGGTGTAGAGTTTGGGCATGAGTGTTAAATACTAGCTTACTCAACTTTCTCAGCTTGCTCTTATTACTACTCAGAATCACTTTCTCAGGGTGGCACTATACAGAGTGGGCTAGGCTCTCCCACATCAATTGTCAATCAAGAAAATTTCTCATAGGCAGTTTGATGGAGGCATTTTCTTAATTCTGGTTCCTTTTTCCAAGATGACTCATACTTCTATCAAGCTTAAAAGCAAAGCAAAAACCAGCCAGCACAAAATCATGGGACAGAGATAAAGAATTATTCATGCCAAAACATTAACAGTGACAAGTCAGAGCTGGTGTTGTAGCTCAATGTCAGAGTGTTTGATTACCAAGTGTAGAACCCTATTTCAATCCCTAATTCTGCTTTCCTCAAAAGAAGAAAAGGGAAGGAAGGAACAAGTAAAGTAAAGAAGGAAGGAACAAATGAAGGAAGGAGAGAAGAAAGGAAGTACTATTGAGAGATACTATTCTAGTCTATTTGCTTTGTGCAATTTTCATATTATTTTATAAAATTGTGTATAAACAGAATATTAACTAATCTGAGTATAAATAAATAGCCAAAAGAAATTAAACATTCAGACTTGTTTAAACCACATATGTTAGAAGCCATAATTAAAATAACCAAATATGTAAAGATCCCATTGTTGGTCCTGAGCACAGGACTAATGTTTTCTCTGTTTTTATCGATTGACTTTTGTTTCTTATATATCAGCAGCCAAGATTCTCACCTATGTTTGTATGTTGATTATATGATTAAAATTGAGCTTCTGCTCAAAATAAACTGGATAATTAAAGAATGTAATTAGTTAAAGTATATAATATAGCCACAATACTAGGAAGAACTAACTTCAAGATTTGCATACTTGCATCCCTTTGTATCAGCTAATCAGGGTCACATAAATATATCACACAGTTATGGATCTTAAATGAATTTCTTTTCTTGCCAGTAATCTGTAAAGACATGAACTGATCTGATCTTAGCTCTGTTTTCTATTTTACCAAAAATAGTTGAAAACATTTAGAAATTATTTGATAATTTTCATTGTGTTGGTTTATTATTTTCTTAAGACATACTACATTGGTTCTTCTGTCTTTTAAAATAGAGCATCCTGAAAATGGCACAGAGGGAGTTGAAGCATTCTACTGAATTAAGGTTTAAGAAGGAATCTAAAGAGTATAGAAAGACACAACCCTCTTCACTTATCACTTCCAGAAGCTATGTCTAACAGCATTCTGTAACAACAGCAGAAATAAAGCCACAGTGAGAAATCATCCCTAGACAGAATGTGTTGCTTAAAAATAGTTAGAAACATTGTACAGAGGCCTTAGCATTTATTCTAGAAAAATACAAAATAAATACTGATTTCTGATTACAATGTGATAACAAGACATAAGTTAAATTGAGAAACATATTCTTAATGTGTTTCATGAAATAACCACAGATGATAATCTGTCTAAAGATGTACTCTAAACTTAAGAAGGCTGTAGATTTGACTGGATACATAACAAAGGTTTAATTAATGCCACGCTCCTCAGACAGAAAGCTAAAGAAAACTGGCAGCAGAAATAAATTGACACCTTGATGTTTTTAACTCTGAAAATATTCTAATTTTTAACAGTAACTAAAATTTTCAAAATCTTACTCTTTAAATGTGAAGTTTAATTATACATCTAAACTGTTGGATGACAATTTTAAAGTCACTCAATGTTCATTGTTTCTAGAAAAATTAGACTGCCTTTGAGGTATTGTATATAAACTTGTCTCAAATTCCACACTAATAGGCATATTTTAAAGTTGTTAGCAATTCAACAGTAATGTTCCTTAGTAGAGCTATGGAGTTTAGAAAGGTACCATGTTAGGCATTCCAACATGACTCATTGTCTTAGATTTATACTGCTGTGGTAAAACCAAAGACAATATGGGAGGAAATATTTTATATAAACTTAGAGTTCCACATCACAGTTCAGAACTGAAGAAAGTTAGGGCAGAACTCAAAGCAGAACCCTTGAGGCATGAAATGAAGCAGAAGCCATGAAGACCACTGCTTAGTATTTTACTCTTGATGACTTGCTCAGCCTGCTTTTCCATATAACTCAGAATCATTTGCACAGTATCATTTATCCCATCTCATGGGATGGACCCTCTCACATCAACCATTAGTCTACAAAAATGTCCCACAGACTTAACACATGCCAATCTGTGGGGGGAAAGTATCTTTTTAAATGAACTTCTTTCTTCCCAAGTCAACTCTAGCTTGTTTCAAGATGTCAAAATATAACCAGAATACTCACAAATACATGAGAGCCATCAACTAAATTTTTATGCCTTAATAATTGAGACACTCAAATGGGAACCTTTGCCAGTTTCCCACTTCATTACCAATTCATAGGACATGATAATTCATCTCTATTTTATTTATGATATATAATTATGTTAAATATGATGGCATAATTAATACTAAATATCCAAACAATGATATTCAATAATTTCAAGAAAGTTTTGGCATGGTTTTTATTTCTCAGAGCATCTATTTGTGCCTTAGATCTTGGCTGTAGGCAATAGACAAAACGTTATAGATTTTTCTCATCCCAAGCAAGTGAGTGCTGTGAGGATTTCGAGGACAACAAACATTTTCTGATACTTGAATTATACATAACACTTAAGACTACACCTCAAATCCTTCAACAGTGTTACTCATAGGATAGCAAGTTAGAAATTCACTATGGAATATAAACATTGACTTATATGCTTTTATAGTAAACTAACATTATAATACTTTCAGTCCAATCTACTTTTTAATTTTTTATGTCACTATTTTTGAATTTCATGTTTTACAAAGTATCAATAGCCTCAGAATATTTTTAAAAGAATTGTCATCATAGAGAATATAAAATATAATTACATATTGATTCATTTGATTACTAAAATTCCATATCAGCAACCACAGCTGATAGGGATTAATGAGTGAAATTGGCCTGTCATGCTCATAATATTCTCTGAAAGACAGCTACACAAAATCAAACATGTCACAATTCCAGGATATATGGAGGAGGGACTCACAAAACCTCATCACTAATGGACAGGCTTCAACAATGAAAAGTTTCAGAAGGGAGATATGCTGGATAGTTCTATGTCAACTTGACGTAATCTAAAGTCATCCTAAGAGGGAACCTCAGTGAGGAGAATAATATACAGTTGTGGGACATTTTCTTAATTAGTGTTTGATGAGGAAGGGCCTAGCCCATTTTTTATGGGGCCACCACTGGGTCACAAAAAATACCATAAATTTGAAGGAGAGAGGAAAATTATATGGCAGGGTTTGGAGCATGGAGAGGGAAGGAAAGATGTTGAAGTTAAATTACAATTTCAAAAATATAAAAGTAACAAAAATCAAAATACACATTAGATTTTGAGAATAAAACAAGTCAATCACAAAATACATCATTAAAAAAGCCTGAACAAAACAAAACAGAGTCACCCTCACAAAAATAAAAACATGGAGTTCATTTTGTATTGGCCAATTACTCCTGAACATGGGCTTGTTATGAGATGCAGTTTACTCCATTGCAGAAGAAGACTTATTTTTGATTTGCCAGCAGGTATCAACTGAAAATAGCTCTTTTCATAGCAGTGAGACTGTATGTCCAATATCTTCTCTCAGTGCTGGACTTATAAATGGATTACAATGTGTGTAAAATGTAGATGGGCTTCAGAAAGTAAAGAAAGAGGTTAGAGTAAGTCCCTAATAAAGAGAAATAAGAGTATAAAAAAATGACAAACTATGTAAAGATGGAAAATAGACTCAGAGTCTGGATTATTGTTATTATTGTATTTTATTTTCATTTTTTAACTGTTAATGAGCTAACAGCAGAAAGACAATTGATTGCAAAAGATTCTAAGTTAAACAGAAATATGTATTTTAAAAGTATCTTGACTTTGAAATTTGTGTCTAAGTTTATGTCACCTTGGAAGAGAGATTTTGCTTTTGTTTCCACATAAGATGAGAAACTGTGGATTGCTTCCAGGAGCTTATGGTTATATCAACCAAGACCACCTGAAAATTCTCTGATGGGAAGGCTACAGACTAAGATGATCCAGTCTTAGGATCCTGCCAGCATCCCTTAATGAGCAGGAAGTAGTAATGGAAAACTACATCAAAATTCCCAAAATATTGTTTATAAATGTTTATCTTCAATATATATGGTTAATGGTCATAGTTAATCTCTAAGAAGAAAAAGGAGATATGAATGATTAAAAAAATAGATTATTGAATTACTTTAAACCAAAAATCAGCTGTTAATCTCAAAATATTTTTACATTGGTGTGGGTCTTGGTTTATTGATACAAATTTATCGCCAATTTTGTTATGCTGTATGTATTTTTCTACTCCTGTTTAAGGTATGATGTTTATGTAAGTCATTTAAAATTGCAAGGTGTAATTAAGAAATGCAGATTAATAGTAACCTATGATAACCAAACTTATAGTCATGTTAATCAGATTTTTAGGTATACAAAGTTATATTTAAATTACATAGGTAATCTTCAAACACTTCTAATACCTACAGAATATAGCATTTACAATATTTTAAGAACTTATACTTTTCAAGACAGTGAGAAAGATGTGCTCCTGGCACATATACTTCAAGAGAAAAATGGGCATCAAAGAAATTCCATATGGAGTTTAATTTCTTTGTGTCAATGTTTAGCCACTGAACAAGAACCTGTTCTTGTATTGACTGATTTAAAATATGCCATTTAAACTGGACATATAGGTTCCATAGGAAAATGACCTCTGAACTTTAGCAGAATACACTGAGATAGTCCTTCAGGTTCCTGCTTTGCAGAGAAAACCATTAGACATTCTTCAGGAATCAAGGATAAGCAACTGATGAACTATGACAGAATGGGCAGAGGAGTCCTTCAGATTTTCTTCTTCACTGAAAGTTATGCCAGAGATTCTAGGCCTGTAGGCTAAAGATGGATGCCCCAACTTTATAAAGGAACTTTGGGTGACTGTCCAGGCACACAGGTGACATCCCTGTCATTTCTAAATTTTGGAAGTTGATTGCCCTTCCTGTTTACTGGAGTAATATTATATACTTCTATGGTCTTTGATATAGTTGAAGATTAGATAGTTATAGGTTTTTTTCCTAGTTATTTTAAAAGGTATATTGGATATGAAACTTTAGACTCACAAGGATAAGGTAAATGATAGAGTATATTTTTTTAAATTTTGCCAAATACAAATAGACTACATATTGTAACTATAATTCTTGCTTGATAGCTATTTTGCTATGTGTAATTTTGTTATGTTAAAATTGAAACCTTTGTTTTGATTAGACTGAAATGGGGAGGTCATACAGGAATGTCGTTCTGTATGCTGTGAGTATCAATCTTTAAATAAAGGAACTGTTTTGACCCTTGGAGAACACTGTAGTCAGAGACAAGAGCATTGGTAAGAGGAGGGCAGAGTCAGACACAGATTGAGCCAGATGCCCAAAGAAGCAACATGTAAGGAATACAGTGAGCCATGGGCCTCATGGTGGCAGTACAGATTAATGAAAATGAGTTGAGTTAAGATCAAGAAGCTAGCTAGCAATGTGCCTGAACCATAGACCAAACAGCATGAAGTTAATATGTGTCTGTGTGTTTCACTGAGATTTTGGGGTTGCTGGCTCAGATAAGTGGTAGTAGGTGGGTCCAAACTGTGGGACTAGCTGAGCCAGAAACCTCATTGTAACAAGAGTCATCAGAGAGGAAGGAGCTTTGAGGAATTGAAGAAATACCTCCAGAAGATTCAGCTATAAAGTCTTCTCTCAATTAGTGATCAATGGAAGAAGGGCACAGTCCATGGTGGGTGGTGCCATCCCTGGGTTGATGGTTCTAGGTTCTATAAGAAAGGAGGTTGAGAAAGCCATGGAAGAAAAGGCAGTAAGCAGAACCCCTCCATGGCCTTTACATCAGCTTCTGTCTCCAGGTTCCTTCTCTGTTTGAGTTTCTGTCCTGACTTCTGAATGGTAATGTGGAAGTGTAAGCTGAATAAACTCTTTCCTTCTCTACTTGCTTTTTGGTTATGGTGTTTGGTTTCAGCAATAAAAAAACCTAAGATAAAAAGACTTCCTTAAGGTCATAAAGCTCTAGATATGGAGAAAGGAAGCACTGTTCAATTGAGTTACATATGAATTAAAGTGTTCATATGACAAAATTGGATCAAGCAAATTTAAAGAACTAATTACATCAATAAGAGTTACAAGATAAATCACATTATAGAAAATTGATTTTGCTAATACCAATATCACCAGAAAAAAGATTGGTGAGATTAAAACTGGTCATTCTATAGGAAAATATAAAAGCATAAATGCTGACAGTTCACCAGTAAAAAGAAATACAAGTGCCTTAAAAAATGAAAATAGTATCTGGCTATGGATTGTTTGGGAGGCTGTAAGTCACCAGGATTTGTGTCAAGCTTGTTCTACTAAGTGAGTACTTGCCTCAAAAATATCATTTTAAATATCTGTAAGATATTTACAGCAGATAAGTGTTCTTGCTACCAAGTCTTACTGCCTAAGTTGAATTCCTGGGTCCCACATTGTAGGAAGAGAGAACTGACTCCTGTAGGTATCCTTTTATGTCCTCATGGTTTTTTTTGTGGCATGCATGACCATCACTTATAAAATAAATAAATAAAATGCAATTCATTTTAAAGGCAGTCTCTCCAACAAAACATAATTACACAACAGTAAAATAACATATTTTCACTAACATTATAGTCAAAATTGTAACAGTTTGGTGAGGTCATATGTGTGAACAATTTAAAAAATACTGTTGGAATAATAAGATTGTATTTTACAATCTTAGATTATGATCAGGAATATTGATCCACTTGCACATGGTGCCATATGCCAGTACTCCTAGATATCTGAAGTCTAAGGTGAGAGAAACGAGTTCTGCAGTTCAAGACCACTCTGTGTTACATATGAATGCATGGTCTTATGAAACTTTTCTAGCACAATACTCTGACACCTGACTATTTAGTTTCTTTAAATATATCTTCAAAAGGTCTTCAAGAATGTGTAGCATGATATATTAGTCTAACAACACATTACATTTATTAATTGTGATAATAAAAGTATATGTACAAATTAAATGTCCACCAAGTATAGACAGGTTTTAATAAAGAATGATATAGTCATGTAGTAAAATGCTATACAAAGTAAAAAAATAAGGCAACTGTTTATGGACTACTATGCAAAATGGCATAAGTAAGATAGTGATGAGGAATGCTACAACATGTTACTATTTAAAGTATTAGAATACATTTTTTATATATGTACATGTCTGTGTGCCCTAGACTACTGAAAGAATTCCAGAGTGTGGAAACTGAGAAAGCTGGAGGTCAGAAGAAATAGTTTATTATTTCATGTTATAAACCTGTATAACATGTTTTTTATTTAAAAATCAAATCACTACCACAAAGTTTACAAAACCCTAAGGAGTTCCTTCATCATCAAAAATAGCATATCATGAACATATATTTATCTGTTCTTACAGATACTAAAAGGCTTTGATTCTATTGTACTCATTTAACAACAGGATTTAAGGCTGAGATTACACACTGAGCTAAAGACATGGTTTAACAAATCCATTTGGGGATGAGAAGATGCTTCCAACACTAGTTTGCTTGACTTGCAAGCATGGTACTTAAATTTCTTCCCCAGCACCCTTGTAAAATATGGGGTGGTAGCACATACCTGTAATCCTAATGTTGGGGAAGACAGAGACAGGAGGATACTTGGGGTATTCTGTCAAGTCAGCCTATCCAATTCAGGAGCTCCAAGTGCAGTGAGAGACCTTTTCTCAAGAAACAAGATAGAGAGAGAAAGATTGAAGAAGACATCATATCCCTCCAAAAAAACCACACCCACCCACACCCACCCCCCACAACATCCCCTAAAAACAAGCAACTATATTAAATACCTAGACAAAGTGATATAAGACAACCTTTGGAAGTAGCTTACATGCTCAAATGGTTTCTGGAACCTGTATGAGAAAAGTTAGTCAGAATTAATAAAGGAATTCCTTCCCTTCTTTTTTTGCATGCAATAGATTAATGTTATACATTTTGTAAATGTGTAAATAAGTTACATATGGATTAGTATTACAGCATATTGCCATTTCCATGGATAATATTCATTGCTTTAAGTTTTCCATGGTTTTCTAGGATTTGTTGAAGAGCTTTGGAGAAATGATGAAATATGTGTTTTAAAACATTTATCCAAATTAAAGAATAGGAAAAAGTTTAGGATGGGTATTTATGTTCAGTAATGCTTAGGAGGAAAGGATGGTTACCATATACACAGAACCTGCAGATAGCTTAGAAAGTATTTGTTGTTAAATGCAACTATATGGTAGTAGAAAGTGAAGCTGAAAGTGACAGAAACTTTAAAAAAAGCACAGCATTCTGGGCCTAACTCCCAGTTCAGTCAGAGGAGGAATTATATGAGCAAAGGAGTCAAGATCATGATGGGGAAACCCACAGAGACAATTGAAATACTGGGATCTCATTGACTCTGTACTAACAGTTGGGAACCTGCATGTGACTGAACTAGGCCCTCTGAATGTGGATTATGGTGTGGCTTGGGCAGTTTGAGGGGATTTTGTTTGTGGGACCAGGATTTATCTCTAGTGCATGAACTGGCTTTTTGGAGCCCACTCCCTATAGAGGGAGACCTTGCTCAGCCTTCATATGGTAGATGGGTTTAGTCCTGCCTCAACTTGATATGCCAGACTATATTGACTCCCTGTGGGAGTCCTTACCCTCTCTGAGAAGTGGATGATGGGTCTCTGGTTCATTTCTGCTATTTAAACCAAACATAAGCTTCTCTGTGAATGTCAATTATTATTTTTTATAAACATCCTATACATTCCCACTTAAAATTCAAGAACTTTTAAATTGCTTTAAATTAGAATTCAGAAAAAATTTCCTTTACAAACATTAATTTGTCTTGGTTAACTTAAGATCTGTTCTTTTTCAGGGTGATAGTGTACCATATGCCTACTGAATAACTACATGGGCAAGGGGCAACATTGCTGGTTTTCTACTTATCTCACAAGAAAGTAATTACTGTTACTTATATCTTCTGCAGTTTATATGTCATTTATAATATTTGAGGTTGAAGTAAGCAAAAGATGCTACTTAAAAAAGTTAAAAATGATGATTTTAAAAATGCAATGGAAATTTAGAAGACAGGAAGACCTGAAAAGCCATCTTCCTTCATACATACTGTTAGACCTAGATATTTTTTGGTTTCTCGCATATGACTTAGAAGACCATTTGGTGGGAAGTCATCTATTTTCCTGTAGTAAGAAAAAATACAAATGGGCCATTTTGTTAGGAGCTCTCTTAGTCTTTGAATAACAATAACAGATATACTTAACAGTTAGCTCATAAGTTTTATGATTCACCTTAATGCTTAACTTGAAGTATCCAGAGAGAGTTCTTCCCAGAATAGATCTCATCTTTAACACAAGAGACTTTTTCATTTTGAACAAATTGAAAAATTGATATTGAAATAGATTATCAGCTGATAGAAACCTGTAATATAAGTATAATTGGATCTCTATGACATTGTCTTTGATTTTGACTAAATGAGTCAGATTGTGCATTTTCAAAATCTGGGGATGTCTGGATATTAGTATTTATAGACAACCAATCAAAAATACAAACAGAGAAAGACAAAGGGAGATTATTGGCACCTTGTAAATTTTCATTTGTAATGTTGATACCATGCAAATATTGGTGGTCCATGACCTCATTTTTAAGTTTCAAAAACATCAGGATACACTGAAGATATTTTAAGTATGAGTCTAAAGTATTTTTGTTACAATACATAATGTATGATATAAGTATGTTGTATATAATGGTTGTCCATTAGATAAATTAAAGATTGATCATAGCCCTGCAATACTATGTTTATTTTAAAGAAATAAATCTGCCAACTTTATAATGAAATAATCATAAGAAAACACTAAGTATATCTCAATTGGTTCAATGTAAAAGTCACATAATTCCAGACTAACTTTAATCCTTAATACACTTTATTGCATTAATAAACTTCATATTTGGTTCTATCTTAGTTACATTTAAACAATGACTATTATGCAAATATATAACCTTTGTGGTAATAATTACTTTTAAAAATGCTTAAATACTTGGTTAGATGGTGAAGTATTAATTGTTCTAGGTCCCACTTCAAGTTACAAAGTGTACTAAATGGTTTACTTAACTCATTGAAAATATTCTTGTCATCTTTAGCTCACAGTTCTAAAAAGTTATCCTCAGAGGATCTATCTTGGTTGTTGTTACAAGAAAGAATTTAGGAAAACAGAGCAAAAAGAGTAGAAATATTCATCTAGACATCTACCTATGTATATGAAATATCATTAAAATAAAATTTTTGTAGTTGCAAATGATAATTTCAAAAGTTATATATACAGATGGAGTAAGTTGTATTAGCAATATATATGTATATTCACAAAATAATTAATGTGAAAAGATGTAATTAATTTAAAAGGAAGTAAAGAAGGGTATGTGGGAGGGTTTGAATGGAGAATTGAAAAGAGGAGAGTTGTGTAATTATATTATAACCTCAAAACTAAAAAAAGTAATAAAATAGAAGAGAAACATAGATATTTTTAGGTCTTAAATGCCTTGCTCTGGATCACATGGGAAATAAAGAAGAGGAAAAAAAACCACATAAAGACACACTACATGCGTTTTATTTTCCAAAAAACTTTTCTTTATTTTCTATCAGTAGTTCTATACTCATAATTATGCTAGGCACTAGTTTGTATTCCAGTATATAACATATTAGATATCCCTCCTTGAGGTGATAAAATAATATCTTAAGGGCACTCATACTTGTTGATTAATGATAATATAGTAGAGATACTACCTCATAATAATTCCTATTGTATATAGTTTTAGTTTAGAACCTTCTTAGTTAGACAAAAGGGGGAGATTAGTGGGAATCAGGTGTCAGCTGATAAGGTCTGAAGACGCCTATCCAGGGTCCCGGGCTTTGGAAGGGGGAGTGGCCAACCCTATTCATAAGGGGCTGCTGGCATCTTGGAAGGCCCTGTTTCCTGGTTTCAGAATGCTGGAGAGACCGGTTCGGCATCCATCAGCATCCATTGTCCACCACATGGATAATCCAGTCTATCAGGCATCTACCTAAGCTGTAATCTGTATCATGAGTGTTGGCATATATTTTAATAAATATTAAGTTTGGATTGGTATATTTAAGAGAAGTTCCGCCGACAAGGAACTATCTCCAATTGACAGCCAGGAAGATGATGTAGACTTCTGCATTAAAATTGCATGCCACTGAGATCTGATGGCTAACTGATGCCTTGACATTTTGTAGAACTGTAAAAGGTGAGTCATCTTTAGGCACACTAGGCCCATTTCTGGCATAGGGAAAATATAAGATAATAAGGTTATCTTTCTTCAAGATCATCTATATGTGAGTGCTATTGGTAAATGAAGGGCTGTCACTATCTTTTCTTATATGGTACCATGTCCTGAAAACTCAGTAGAGTCTCCTGGGGGTTGTAGTTGTCATGTGTACCATTAGCTGTACTAGATAGAATTTTAAAAATAGAATATATGACATATCTATTCCTGAATACCTTATAAAATATCTTATTTTCTATGCAGGTGCAGAAGAGTAAACTCTGGGTGTGGACCAAATAGACAAATTCTGCCCTCTTCTTAACTTTTAACTTGTTAGTCACCAACACCCAAGGAAGGACTTTCATCCTGTGGTAGACAGTATGAGTACTATCAGCATTTTTAAGATCTCAGGGAAAGCCAAGTATGGCATGGCTAACATCTGTACCAAGGAACATCTACATGAAGAACAATAAGTACTGAAAACATCAAAGTTGAAAGTTTTCTGGCATTCTTGCTTTCTACTCTGAAGACAAGCTAAACCTGAAGGTCCTGGATTTGACCCCTAGACCACACATACAGTTCTCACACATCATCATTCTAGAATTCATCAACTATCTGGCTAAACATTTGTTTTTAAAAATTTTTATTAAAAAAGTTTTTTTCATGAATATACCTGTTCACTCTCCCCTTCCTCCTCCCATGCCCTCCCAGTTCTCTCCCAGCCTATTCCCACACCATTCCCCCATCCTTTCCCCAAGGAGGGCAAGGAGTCCTAAGGTGAGTGAGTTCCATTCTGGTGTATCCATTGGAGGTGTGTCTGATTCTCTCATCCCAATATTAGGGCTGGGCTAGGTGTTCCTCTGTAGAGAATGGGCTTCAAGATGCCAGTTTACGCACAGGAACATAGTCTGATCCTACTCTATGAGGCTCCATATACTGCCCATGCCTTTCAACAGTCATCTACCTTTGGAGGGCTAAGTTCCCATTTCTGAAGATTTCCCAGTGGCTGTTTCTGATTCAGTGTGCTCCTAATAGCTGCAGCTAGCCATGTCTGTGGGTCTCCTCCTCATGATTCCAATCCCTTTGCTCATATACAGTCTCTTTTCTCTCTCTTCGGCTGGACCAGGAGCTCAATCATAATCAAAATAATGTTAACCATTAAGAAGTTTATTTTATAATTTCTATTTCTGCCCACCAACATTTCAGGAAATTTATTATCTAACAAATGTTATCATAGGTTTAAAACTATTGTATACCTTAGATTTGGTAGTCATTTTGAAGTTGATAATGAAGCTGCTAGAGAGGAAAAGATTTATCTTCCTTATTTTTAGCTAGCTTTATGACCTAGCTCCTATAACAAAACCCAGAATAATAAGTTCAGTATATGAGCAACAGGACAACTTTCAGAAATGAGGATCTAAATGCATCAGGAAAAGTGAATTGTTTAATTATGGTTGTGATGAAGAGAGGACCTTCATGTGGAAAATGTGTATCTTATCTTTACCAGTAGGAAAGGTCCCTGCTCTCTGGATGTGGGTCTGTGTCCTGCTATATGGGAGAGATGAGAGCATAAAAGCATCAACTTGCTCCTCTGCTCTCTCTCTAATGTCAAGGTCCCATAGCTTGCCAGAGATAAAAGTGACTTTTTCTGTGGCACCAAGATCACAGTGTCATATTACCATTTCTCTGCCAACAACTAATATGTGCATTCAATCTTCCTCAAATAGAAAATTTCTCTTCTTTTAAATATAATTGTTCCTTTTTACTTACATATTAAAATGAGTATTTAGAGACTTCTAAATAAATTTAGAAAAAAGTTTGTGTGATGCCTGACACAAGGCCACAGTCCTCTTCATGAAATTGCTGCAAGAGTTACATTTAAGCCTATGTTCTTATACAGCAGGCCTTGCCACAAGCATCTGATAAGTGCATAGTTGTAATCCTTAATCCTTAAGAAAGTCAGGTACCACAGAGATGCATAAAAGTAAAATGCCTTTAGACTTTAAAACATTTTGAAATTAGATACTCCATAAATAATTATTCCATAATTTACAAAAAAAACCTAAATTCTGTTGGTTAGCAGATAGTATTTCATGGGGCTTATTTATTACATTTGTTCATTGTTTTCAGATGTTAATAGCTATTTGTCCACTGTTCCTACTGAATTGTATCTTAACAAGATTATTTTCTTTTTCCTAATTTATTGAGCAAGCATGAAATATATTTATACAAAAATTAGCTGCTTAAATACTTCCTTGATGAAAAACATAGCTGTTGTAATTTTATTAAGAATTTTAATCAGGGAATAAGATGACCTTTGGAATTTTTCTTCTACCTCATTTTCTATTTGTCTGTGTGTTTCTTTTTTATATGATTATGGAAATCTTTATGACTTAATTAAGTTTTACATAGAAAACATGTGACTATACAGTAACAATTTGTTTTTTTACAAAAAAAACCTTAAGGAAATAGTTAATAAATGAGTATGAATAAAAGGTGACCTGTTGTTTCTGAAAATACTGTCTTCCAGCACAGTGCATTGCTTATAAAAGAAAAGTACATGTTGCCTTGCTTAACGTTGAGAAAAATATCCTTTAAAGATGATTCAAAATTGCTGTTTTCCTTTTTTTGATGCAAATTTCCAAGCCTTATGGAGATCCCCTGTAATTGTTGCCTATCAGATCACCTCTTCATACCATACCCCAAATACCAGCTTCTGAGCATACTGCCTTGATAAGATGAACCAAATTTTTGTCTCATGACTGTTAGAAGAAGATGAGAGAAGTGTAAGTGGGAGGGGGATGTAAGGCTGGAAGGATACTTTAAGTATAGTCAGTCCTTAAAAACTTTAAAGTATGAAACAGTATGTCTAGGAGTCTTGTCAAACATTTAATTTTCAAGTTCCAACCCAATTTATAGATAATTATCTTTAGATTGGGGCTTGAAAACAAACTTTTAACATCATTGTCATGTCATATTATTTTCTACATTAAAATTGTCATGCTAATTAACCCAAGACCACACTAAGAACATCAAGAATTGTAATCAAATTCCTAATGCAATTCCTTATATGAATGTCAAGAAAAAAAAATCAATTCAGGTCTTTTCTCTATAGGGGTACAAAATTAGGTGATTGCGTTTCTGTTCATCTTAAAGGATCAAAAGACAGACTAACAAAAGAAAATCATAACAAATTATTATTTAAAAATATATCTCTTTCTTTGAAGAATAGGAGGTTGAATTTCTATGACTCATTTTCAATAAATTGCAGACAGAAATATAGAAGGCTGGAGGAAGACCATTTCTGGAGATTTCATCTTGGAGCATCATGTTCTGAGCACCAGAACATAGGAAGGAATGTTTCAGGTCAGAAAATTTGGTCTCAACTTTCCCACTTAACAATGAGAGCAGCAACCCATACAGAGCAATAGCCACTATTTTTCAGAGTTGATAGAAGGTAGTGTAGATGATGTGGCACTCTGTGTAAAATTACAATGCCAAGATCTGAGATACTATTTAAAGCCCCAGAGGTTGTGAATTATGACTCTGTATTGACTTCTCACAAAATTTTCTCACCAAAGCAAGCCACCTTACTAGAAACCTTGCCTGTTGTATGTTTGAATGAGGGTACACTGTGAGGGTTACAAAGTCCCAGTCCCCTTGCCTCAATCTTGGAAGACCCAGAAGGCTTAAGCTCAGGAGCCACTTTGGGATTACAGAAACCTCAAGACAATTGTATTGTAACCCAGCTTCCACTTTGTACAGCCCTGCCTCCATTAGCACTTCCCAGAGAGCACATCCTGTAGAAAAATGTGAGTCCACTCTAAGGAACTGGACCTGAGACAAAGGAGTTCTAAAGGCAAATTTGGTGCTAATGTAATAACACATTGGTAGCATATTGATTCCTGCTTTGTTTTTGATTCAATAAAGATAATACTTGTAATAATACTTGTATGACTTAAAAAAAATCAAAACAAAACAAAAAAAACAAACAACAACAACAACAACAAAACCAAGAGCAGCAAACAGAAAAGCTAGACAGACAGTTTTAGCCTGGGGACTTAAAAAGGAAGCAGTTTTGATTCATGTCTTCAGCTTAAAGCCAGATATGTCCTTGGTCCAATAGGTAGTGTTGCCCTTGCTAGAAGTCAGAGTTGTGAGAAAGTAGGTCTGGTTTGTTATTTTTATTTTCATATTGCCTAGAATGAGCACCCTTGTCTAAAAACCATTTGTGAGAAACAATTTTAATGAAGAGACACCTAGAGCCTTTTTGAGTGGACCAAGAATATGATGAACACATCCCCCTTCACCATGCCTCACTGTAGCTTCTACTGTGAATCCCAGGAGAAGATTCTAGACTGACACTCAGGGGTACTCTATATCCAGGGACCCATTCCTGCTATGTAGGAGATCTGCCTTCTCTTAGATTGCCACCTTAAATCCTACATAAAACTTCCTTCTGAAACTTATCTTTTTTGTGGTCCATGAATTTCATTCTTCAACTAGAAACAGGAGACTGGAGAACATGGTACTTTGGTGGGTGTGCTGGTTGTTTACATACATATATATTATATAATTCAGTATTTTCAGGAAGGGTATTATGCAGTCAAGAATGTCTTTGGACTTTGGGTCTTCCTGACTCTGTTAGGTAGCTAGACAGGTATCAGCAAACTTGAAAGTTACTGAGGGTGGCTTCCTTTCTCATAATCAGCTTTGGACACTTCTTGTTTCCATGGTAACACTAGAAAGGGAAACCTCAACTTTCTTTCCTATTGCAGAGTAAAAATTGAAAATATTAACTGAAAAATTGAGATATCAGGGCTTTATTAAGTCTGAAAAAACAAACAAAGAGCTCCCATACCACCCCCCCCAAAGGCCTGGAGAGATGACTCTGTCCTCTGATATTCTAGACTATGTTATTATATATATATATATATATGTGTATATATATGTGTGTGTATTAAATACATATAATATATAAATAATATCACCACAATTAAGCAAAAGTGACCTCCTGATCAAAAGTATCTCTGAGTTCTACTTATAGCCCTGAGTAACATTCTAAACTGCCTGAAACATTATATACGACTCTCTCCTCCCTTAAGTTAATTCAACTGGGCCAGTCAATCACTTGGTCAAAGATTCTCTTTCAGGAAAGTTGAAGAAATGGCAAGGAGATGAGAGGAATAATTGTCTACTTAATTAGATAATGTACTTGTATTCCACAGAGCCCCTTCTATCATGCAATTGTTTACAAATCTTCAGCTTGCTGACTCTGCTGCTGAACTGTCTTACATTTTTGCTCACTAACTCAGAAAGACACGAATTTCTTCCTTGTTTCCCATAAGCTCATCCCAAGAGCTAGCAAGATTTACCATTTAAATGTCATTTTTTCTCAAGCTCCAATAGAATGTCTCTAGAGTTTTTTTTTTTTCTGGGCCAACTAAAAATTATTTTATCAACATAACTAAGAATCCACAAAAGGAATGCCATAGGAATGATTCTTCTCCTTACAAGAGCTCTTGACAGAATCCTGGACAGTCTTGTTTTTCCCCGGTTTACCTGAGAGACCAACCAACCTGTTAATGGGCATGTCCCAAGCCTTGCCTAGAATTTGAATCACTCAGAGAGAAATTTTGGAGACCTCATTGGATCTACATGGGAGTATAGAAGTGAGTTATACGTAGAATCTGCTATAAATTCTGAGTCAAGAGAGCAGGAACAATGATTTTAGTTGCTGATCATTGGGAATTTGTTGGTATGGGTAAGCACTGGCTTAAAGGGTATTAGGATAGCTGGGTTAGGGTATCCCTTAAAGGTCATGTGTAGGGTGCACCTGGCTCCAAAATAACAAAACCAGAGGACGCTAGATAAGAACCCTGTGGCTTCACTGTAATCCTTGTTCCCTAGGAGTGTGTGAAGGGCTTCATAATCTTAGTAGCATCTTTACCTCCCTCCTGATTGCTGGGATTACAGCTGTTGGCCATCACACCCAGTTTATACAGTCCTGAGTATTGACCCCAGGTTTCTATGTACCCCTGGGAGGCACTCTGCCAATTCAGTAAGTGTAGGGATTCAATAAAAGTTTCAGAAGTTTTGGAGATATCAGAAGGAATCTACCCACAGTCTATGTGGGGGGTTAGTAAAAGCTCCAGAAGTCCCAGAGCTCTAACCACAGTCAGTCTAGGAAAATCAGAAAATGGTGATTCAAATCTTTAATCCCAGCACAGGGAGTATCCTGGGAGTACCTATGCTCTTAATCCTAACTGAGTCAAGGTCACTTTAGATTAGAGAAAGAATTCCAGGCTCCCAAGCAGGTGTGGTGAGGCCACACCTTAATTACTGAAAGAGTACTTCAGACAGGATTGAAACAGAGAGGAAGCCATTCCAAGGGAAGTGAGGCTGAGGAAGCTGGAAGACAGCTGGGTAAGATTTGACTGTGGTGTTTATTCCCTCTAGTATCTCCAACTTCTTCAGAGATCTATCCTGAGTCTCATTATTTCGTGCAACAAGTAAGCTATACCCTCAGCCAAATATTACTTAGGAACAAACATTTCCACATTTCCAACTTGAACCACTTCACCATGCTATTATTTTTCATAATCTCTAAAGATCACTGTTCCTTTTGATTTTTATTTAACTCTCTCATTATATCTTCATTAGAGGATAGAATAACATGCCATTTTTTTAAAGAAACATATTTGGAACTAAGGATCAAAGGAGACTGAGAGGAACTGGTTCAACTGCCGTGTTTACCACAGAATCCATTTGTAGAGGCCTGAAATGACTAATTTTACTGGAAAGTTCAGAGCCTTAGAACATATGTTTGTGCTGCTAATTTTTAATATATACATGGCAAAGAAGTAGGGTTTGGGAGAAGTGGAGAGAAGAAAGAATATATTCCCTAAAATGTAACCTTTGACACCAACATCAAAACAGTATGGAGATGGATGCATTTCAAGTGACTTTACTCAGAGGGAAAAAAAGAATATGATCTCCATTAATTTAACCTCACAGCTTTGCTTCAAGTATCTTGTATTTTAACAAAACACTTCCACCCATTGATTTTCTATCTGTGAATGACTTGGACAGTGAGGTGTAAGGTGTATTTCTTGAAGACAATAGATGGAATTTTTTTTTCTCGTCAGCTATTTTTCATCTTTTACAGAGTGACTCGAGAGACAAAGAATTGTATATTTCAAAGTGTTATAGGTAAAGAGTTCTATTATATGGAGAACAAATGTTCTAATATTCTATCTTATTATCTTCTTTTCCTCTCTCTCATATGAGAGAGAGAGAGAGAGAGAGAGAGAGAGAGAGAGAGAGAGAGAGAGAGAGAGAGAGAGAGAGAGTTTTCTTGGCTATGACTTCAGTTATAGGTATACAATTGAAAATTGGACCAATATGAAAATTTCTATTAATTAAACTCTTCATTAACAACTTTAACTCTAAAATTACATAGATAATTTCAACACAATAGAAATTAACACTAATAATTAAGTATAGTAAATGGTTAACTAAGAGACAAAGTTAAATTGTCAGATAAAATATAACCTCTGCTCACACATAAATACAAAGAAAATATTGTAGCTACGTTTGTTCACCTTTCTTATACTAGAGTACCACAAATCATGACATGACTTTTTCTGTAAGAAAAGTGCTAATGCACTTATGTTATGATAGCATTAACATACATAATGCTAACCTCAAAACCTGTTGTATCTTAAAGATGGTTATTATAAATAAAAATGTTTGGGCTTTATGATTTTATAGGTTATAAGTATATTTATTTTCTACTGCAAATAAGGTAACTACATGCTTTTACATTTGACAGAAGACACTAGAGAGGGGATTCCTTTTCTTGTCCTTAAAAATATTCTAAATAGAGGAAAGAACTAGATTTTAGAGAAGAGATTTTTCCTACAGTTAGTGTGTTTCTGAGAGATTCATGAATTTTACATTTTTGTTTAAGGTAAGTAAAATTTTCTCTCACCTGGATTTTAATTGGTAAACATTCATCTTCTGTTATTACTCCCAAAAAGGTATTAGGCAATCGAGCTGGTCCTCAATTATCAACAGAATTATAAAATTTCTGTCTTTATTTCAAACAGAAAAAGATAATTTCTATTCCTTCCAAAGCAAATAGGGAAGTCTTACATTCCTCCTTTTTTAGTTTGTATCTAATCAAGAGAAGAATGGCAATATGATATACCATTTATTTGTGGCAAAATGCCATAGTTTCTGTGTCCCCTTTCCTTTCAGTTTCTTTCCTTTCATTATGTTATAGATGACCATTTAGTCATTATTTCAAGTTTGAAAATGAGCATTAGTTTCCCCTTTTATGTAAGTTATAACACAAACCTCTTCTCTATTAAGCAGTTATCAGGTAACAAAGAAAAAAATGATCAGAATGTAACTAATGGTTTTCCATGTTCAAATTCCCCATTTTTTTTCTATGTGAATTATCAGCATTGAGAACCTGAGTAGAAAATATGTATATGTATGATGCCTAGAACAGAGTTTGTGATGATGTCTGGCTTTTATTGGATGTGTGCTACTTTAGCACACAGGCTCTTTGCACACTTGTACTAGGTATCTAGGGATGTTACGTTTTCAGCCTAACAACAGTCAGATCAGGTGAATGATTATGTTAAACAAGTCATAATTTTGTCAGATTTATATAACAGGAGAAAAATGCACTGCATTGTTTGTAACACTGGTTGTTGATGAAGAAATTTTATGGTACCTTCCTACTGCACAAATTCTGTTTAGTATTATTAATAAAATCCTGGAGCCAGATATTGGGGAAAAGCTGAAATATCAGAGAAACAAGCCTCATCTAATTCTCACCTAGCCAACTTCTAATGCCTAAAAAGGGTATATTCTGTCTCCATGGATCTTTAGACTCAAAGCCTGAGTCCTCAGCAGAAAGAGAATGCACTCCTGTCTCCCCTCCTCCTATCTTTCTTTCCCTTCCCAGCTATCTCAATTTCTAGTTTAATTTTCCTAGTGCTAGGCTTAAAGTTGTGTGCCACCACTGCCTGGCTTTGTTTGGCCTTGAATTTACAGAGACCCAGTTCTGGGATTAAAGGCATGGTTTACCACTCCCTGACCTTCCTGATGTGGCTCTGTTCTCTGATATTTCAGGCTATTTTTATTAAATATATGATATATCACCACACATTCCTATTTATTATTTTGTAAGGCAAAAAGAATTCATTTTAATATTGATTGTTAAACTATAATGTTTTTCTCTTGGTTTCCACTAGGGTTGTCATTTACAGATTGGTACATGACAAACAGCAAAAAAGCTGAAGCATTTGATTAATTGGTGGGACTACACTGAAGAAACTCTAATGTTTATCATATAATTATGTCTTCTGAAAGGAACTTATACTTTGATTCATGGTAATAAATGGCCAAAAGGGGAGTTAGTGCCCTTGGGTTCTTAAGTAAATTAAAAAGGAGCTCTTCAAATCAAGATGAATGAAGAAATATATAAACATCTTGATGAAAGGATAGTAGTCAAGAGACTATTAGTGAAGTGTATGTGTGTGTTTGTGTGTGTGTGCATGTGTTTGTGCCTTCAGTTGTGGGGGTGTGTGCCAGACAACAACTTTGTGGACTCAGTTTTCTTCAACTTTTATATGGTTTATGGGGTTGACAAACTCAGATATCTAATTTTGTACAGCAAATGTCTTTTCTTCCTGAACCATATTTCAGGCTGTAGATTTTTCCTTTCTATATAGTACAAGACTAAGGCCAAGGAAATTGTGCCACACACATTCAGGGTGAGTCTTTTAAATTCAATTATCTCAATTGAGAAAATCCTTGACAAGCATAGCCAGGGTGAGGGTCATAAATATTAACCTGTCAAGTCAGCATTAATATGAACCATCAGAGAAAAAAAAAGATCATGTAAAATACTCATGAACAGAAAAGCATATCAGGGGTTATGACAGTATGTCATTTTATTACTAGGTAAAGGTTTCTCCTGGGTTTATTGTAAGGAAAATAATTTAATCAAGACAAAATAAAAATATTTAGGTACCAGTTTATGCTATACTCCCAAGAGATTTTAGAATATGTTGACATAAACAGGGTAGATAGAAGTCTACTGGATAAGTATTGGCAAATTTTAAGAAAATTTTAAAAATGCAATTGCATATAGCATGGCCCCTTTTATGTACCAAATTTGACTTTTTTCCTTTTAGAGTATTTCTTTCCATGATTCTTGAAGGATCACAAAATGGTAATGAGGGAGAGACACTAACCAAATGATACTGTGATTAATTAAAGTCTTCTGAGGATGCAGATAATTTTTTAATGAGTATGTATGGCAGTTGAGGAAAAGGCCCAAATGCCTGGGATTTATCTCCCTTCCCCAAACCCCAACATGTTATTTATCAGTTATTTGGGAATTTGTACAAAGCAACCTTATTAAATTTCCCATTTCTCCCAGGTATACTCTCCCACCATTGTGCCCATCTTTCCCTCAAAGCAAGCAAGCAAGCAAACAAACAAACATATGCACCAAATCCATTTTGTGTTGCCCATATACTCATTGGAGCATTGCCTAACTCTCAGTGTTCAGCCACTTAAAGAAAACTGAGTCTTCCCACACTTCTGCCAGACTCATCAACTGTGAAGAGTTATATTTTATCATCTTTATCACAGTTTTTAAGAACTCTCTTCAATAGCTTCCCGAGTAAATTGTTTTTTTCTTTGCGGAGGGGCCTATCATGGAAGCTTTCATTTTCTCTCATTCTCAGTTATGAGTCTGAAGTCATTGACATCACCAAAAAAGAAGCCTCCTTCCTTATAGCATCTGGTAGCAGCACAGTTCACGAACTTCCACATGGTTTCTAATGGCAGCATAGATTGTGGGCTTTTTACAGTGAGATGAAACCAACTAATTTCAAGGATCTTTAATCAGAAAAGTGAATGTGTAATGTGGGATGTCTTTTCTGTATGTTGTGAATTACCAATGGACAATAAAAAATTGTTTTAACCTATGGCAAATCAGCTTAGAGTCAGGTGGGAATTCCACATGTAAATAAAAGAGGAGGGTGGAGTCAAGAAAGACACTGAACACTGCCATCAAGAGAGAAAGATGTAATGGAACACAGGTTAAGCCACTAACACATGGTAAGACATAGATTAGTAGAAATGAGTTAAGTTGTAAGAGCTAGCTGGTATCCATAATCCAAACAGTTTATAATTAATATAAGCCTTTGTGTAATTATTTTTTAAGTGACAGTGGGTCCATGGGTCGGAAGATTCTTCTAGACTGCAGGCTGAGATGGAACAAAAACTTCAGACTATACATGTGAGACGTTATTAAGAAACTATTGCAGAATTTTTATGCTTAGTTTCCTCCCAGAAGCAACTACCAAGATACAGTTGCCATTTGATTTGGTTATCTCATATCTAACTCCTTGTCTAAGTAGTGCTAATTTCAAGTTGCACTCTAGAGCCACAATAACAAAATCTACATGGTACTGGAAAAAATAATCCCACAACAATAACAAAAACCACAAATACAGAATAGAAGACCCAGAAATAAACCCAGTTATAACTATGTTATTCTTAAAATTAATGGCAAAATCATGTTAAAAATAAGATAACACATTTAAAATGTTGCTAGGAAAACCATTCATATATAGAAGACTAAATCTAGACCCATATTATCCTATCAAAAAAAAAAAAACAGTTCAAAGTGAAGTGAGGACAATAATGTAAAGACCTAAAACTTTGAAACAGGCAAGAAAACATGGGATTCTACCTGAAGAGATTTCTGAGTCAAAATAAAAAAGCCCAAGAAGCACGAAATAATAAATGATACTAAGTGAATGAAAGAGCATCTATCCAGAGACAGATGAAAGCTACAAACTGAAAATTGTTTTCTAGTTATAAATCCAACAGGACACTAATATTCAGAATATACTAAGAACTAAGGAAATTTGACACTGAAGAAACAAATAGTCCACTTAGTTGATGAATGAATGAACTAAGCAGACAGTTCTTGTAAGATAAAGGAGAAATGTCCAATTACGTACATAAAAATGTTCAATAGCTTTAGACTTGAGGGAAAGCCAAACAAAAATTACACTGAGATTTCACTTGTCAGAATGATTATAAATAAAGCAATGTCTAGCTTATAACAAATACTGTAAACTCAGGTTTTGGAAAGTGGAGGCAGGAAGATCAGAAGCTCAATATTATCCCCGCTTATCTAGGAAATTCCATATCAGCATGAAAATTTTTTCTCCAATCAAATAATAAAGCAACTAAACAAGCAAACAAAATAAAATAATTTCAAACTTAAACACCTAAAACACAAAACAACAAATATGTTAAGGATATGGGAAGAGAATTTTATATACTGTTGTTAAAAATGTAATGCATCTATTATAAAATTTGGTTCAAATAATTTTTCAAAAAACTAAAAATAAAATCATAATAAAATCCACCGATTTTATAACAGTCCTGGATCACAAACTGGAGGTGGGGTGCTTTTGAATAAAACCAGTCCAGATGCCCATCAGTGGATGAGTGCCTAAGCAAAATACAGTCTACTTGGCCAAATTTTGCTTATAAGAAAACAGATAGAATCTGATGGCTGTTTTCCTCTCTGTGTTAGAGATTGAAATAAGGTCCCATGCAGGCTGCTTGGTAAATATTTTACCAGTAGCTGAGTCTCCAGCCCTGGAAGTGAAACACAGTAAGCAAAACTTAGAAAGACAATGATACAATATTTTATTTCATACTCAGCATAGATTTAAAAACAAGACAGAAAAGAAGAGGCAGGATTATTTGGGAAGAAGATGGGGACCATTAGAAAGTGAGTGGGTAACTATAGAGAAAAATGGAAGGGGTGAATATAATCAAGCATCCATTTATGTACATGTAAGTAGAGTTACAACAAAACAAATTGTTTTGTATGATCCACATATGCTAATGAGTAAAATATAAGTCAATGGAGTCAATATGCTTATTTTCCTCCACCAGAAATCACAGGTTCTCTCATAGATATTTATTTTTATATGGGGTTAGTAGTACGAAAGACTTTCTTGAAGAAAGCATTGTGCAGTAATAGGTTAAGAGTTTGAACTTGATATTACTTGGAATCTGTTGAAATTCAAGTTTTTCCAATTAAAATTGCTTCCAGGGTTTCATTATCCTTCAGATTCTTTATAGTTAAAATGGGGATGAGAGAACATACTTCTTACACATTATTATAATTGTTAAATAGCAAACGAAACTATACATGTAAAATGGTAAATAAAGTGTTTAACAAAAGGGATATTGAATTAAAAATTAGAGTGGTGGAACTAGGGAGATGATAAAGTGGTAAGAACATTGCTATCCAAACATGAGAACCTAAGTCTAAATGCCTGGAACCCATTTGACAAATCTTGGCATGGTTTTGTATGTGCCCAGACTGAAGGTGAGGCGTAGTAAGAGGTTTCTGGCCTGGACTTTCAGGCCTAACCTCAAGGTTTAGGACCCACAGACCTGCAGTCCCACAGTCCCACAGTCCCACAGAGACACACAGATGCTTTCAATAGTTTCAGGCTGATTGGTCTAAGGCCCAGGCATATAACTTGCTATCTTTCTACCCTCCATCTAAGCCATGACTCATCCTGGTCAGCCATGGGGCTCGGTACCTTTTCTCATAGCAGCATGGTTGTTCTCTTCTTCTTCTGGCTTCTCTCTGACATTCTGCTTTGTGCTTACTGTTCTCAGAGTTTTCTTAGTGTGGTAGCCCCACCCATACTTCTTGCCTGCTTTTGGCCAATCAGCACTTTTTATTAAACCAGTGGGTGGAACAATTCTTTACAATGTAACAACATAATCTCCCACATATCCTCTTTCCTCTTTTTAAAACAAAAAGAACTCCACATCTAATATTCTTTCCCCCCCTTTTCTATAACAACTTATAAACAACACTGTAAATAAACACAAATATACATAATCCATGTTTATGTAATGTGGGCATCAGTTCTCTAGGTTACTTCCTGCTGAATAGGAGTGTTGGCAATCTCGTAAGAATCTAAAGAAAAATGTAAGATTATGCACAAGTTTTTAGTGGAGTAGTCTGTAAGGCTGGGTCATCTCAGCCAGTCTCCTTGAAATTGTTCTGGATTCAGAGCTCGTGAAACTTCAACAGAGGTGCTCTGAAATGCTGAATCATTTGGTCCATCCATTTCCACTGGAGATTTTTTCAGGGGGTCTTCTTCTATCAAAGTTTATGTTCTTTATCCAGGAATAAATCCACAGCCTTTCATTTTTTGTGAGAATAAAAAGAAAACCTCTTCTCCAAAGTAGCATATCTTTGGATTTCAATTTTAAAGTCAACTCATTTACAAAATATATAGGTTGATTTATTCCAACAGCATTTATAAACAACTGTCTTTTGCAGCTTTAACTAAGTCATTTTCAGTCAAAAAGCTGAAAGATAAGACAATAATATACAGTATCCAGACACTCTTTGTATTTTCCATCTTTACATGACTTATTTATTTATTTATTTATTTATTTATTTATTTATTTATTTATTTATTTATTTTACTTTATTTATTTTTAAGGGCTTCTCTACCTTTTCTTTTCTTTCTTTAAGCCTATGTGTCTATATTTTCAACACACTCTTTTAGACTTTTTTTAAAAAGCTGTCTTTACTGTATATTTATTTCTTAACTTTTTCTGTCTCTGACCACACCTTTGATTGCCTAGAGCGATTGACTCCACCCAGATTCTTCTATTTCTTTCTGCTTCTGAACATACCTTTAATCTGCCATGATTCAAGGTTGGTAGGGTGGATGGATAGCTCTACACAGCTCCTACTCTAATTTCATAGAATTTATATTTTTAAATCAATTACTCTGGGGTATTTTAGGGTCCATATAATCACCAAGTAAAGCTTTGCCATCTGCTGCTCATTAACTCCATTTAAGTATTAGGCAGCAGGGCCTCTTAAAAAAACTCACAAGTGTTTTGCCTCTAAGGCTGAAATAGGAATCTCTTTTCAAAAAGCCAAGCCTCAGTTTGCCTCAGGCAAACAGAGCTGATCCAAGAAAACACAGCCATTAGAAAGCCATCTTTGATTCTGTTCCCTTTTTGTCGTATGAACAGAAACCTTAAATATATCAATTACAAGTTTTTGTTTATATTGAGGGTTCTGCGAGACTTCAGGAACCAGGCATTTTACACCTTAAGCTACACTCCAAAAGACTGCCATTGTAGCTCAAGCCCATGTGCCTCACCAGGGCATCTCTGTACCACAGGTCACGTGGGAGACACAATTCAGAGGCTGCTTTGGGCTCTAGACCATTTTTAAGCTTTCTATGGCTTTATGTGGGCATATATCAATTATATGCCCCACATTGGGCTACCATTTATAGTAGGAGGTTTTTGGCCCGGACTTTCAGGCCTAACCTCAAGGTTTAGGACCTACAGACCTGCAGTCCCACAGTCCCACAGAGACACACAGATGCTTTCAATAGTTTTAGGCTGATCAGTCTAAGGCCCAGGCATATAACTTGCTAGCTCTCTACCTTTCATCTAACCCATGTCTCTTCCTGTTCAGCCATGGGACTCAGTCCCTGTTCTCATAGCAGCCTGGTTGTTCTCTTCTTCTGACTTCTCTCTGGCATTCTGCTCTGTGCTTCCTGTTCTCAGTTTTCTTAGTGTGGTAGCCCCGCACACACTTCCTGCCTGCCTTTGGCCAATCAGCACTTTTTATTAAACCAGTGGGTGGGACAATTATTTACAATGTAACAACATAATCTCCCACAGTGAGATGGGCACAAACACTGATATTGAGGAGGATTATGGTCATCAGCCTAGCTATAGGTTCTAAGAGAGATCTCATCTCAAGGAAATAAGGTAAAGAATGGGAGAGAATATCTGTCTTAGGGGGTTCTATTGCTGAGAAGAGACACCATGACCATGACAACTCTTATAAAGGAAAAATATTTAATTGGGATGGTTTGCATTTTCAGAGATTTAGCCAGCCCATTATGGTCATGACTAAAAGCAAGGCCTTATGCAGATAGACATTGGGCTAGAGAAGGAGTTGAGAACTTTTACTCTTGACTCACAGGTAACAGGGAGTGGTCTTCACACTGGGTGTGGCTTGAGCATGTATGAATCCTCAAAGCCCACCTCCACTCACAGAGAGATACTTTCTCCAACAAGGCCACATCTACTCCAACAATGTCATGATTCCTAATAGTGCCACTCTCTTTGGGGATTATTTTATTTTAAACCAGCACATTCTATTCCTTGGCCTCAAAAGGCTTGTAGCCATATTATCACACACACACAAAAATGTCAGTCCAACTTCAAAATTAACAGTCTCACAGTTTTTAAGAAGTCTAAATTTCAATCTCTTCTGAGATTTATGCAATCTCTTAACTGTAATCTCTGTAAAATTAAAATAAAAAATCACATACTTCTAACATATAATGGCACAGGATATGCATTAGCATTTAAAAACTCAAAGAGGAAGCACAGCAGGGAAATACTGTGCCAATGGAATACTGAAAACTAGCAAGGCAAACTCCAAACCCTACATTTCTGTGTCTTATATCAAAACCCTCTTCAGATTTACAACTCTTTTTTTAGCTTTGCTGACTGCAACATACATCTCTGTCTTGGGCTAGGTCCACTCTCTGTTACAGCAGTCTTTGGCAGATATCCCACATCTTTGCCATTTCCCACATTTTGGGGTCTCCAAGACAATCCAGGCTTCACCCAATGGCCTCCCTAGGTCTTCATTCAGGGGTACACCTGACACATTCTTCACCTCAAGGGTTTTCCTTAGTTGTAGAGGGAAATTTTATAGTGCTTTCCTTGTCTATCCTGGACTTTAAAGCTGTAACAACACGGTTGAAGCTGCCAAGTTCTGCTGATTGCTGGGACTGGAACATAACCCCCTTGTTCAATTATATCTTTTCCAGCTTGCTGTTTTTCATGGTTTTATTCACTGCATGGTCTGGGCTATTCTGTAATTTGCTCTGTGGACCAGGTTGGACTTAAATTTATAAATTGATCTGTCCCTGCTTTCCCTGTGCTGGGATTATAGGCATGAACCACCACAGCTGGCTCTAAGCTTTTATTTAATTTCTTTTCACAAATTGAAAACTTAACTAGGTAGTATCTTGTCCTCCATTTCCACTCCCTTTATTTTATTTCCAAATCTGTTTGTCTCCTTGAATGCCGGACTTAGCTCCATTCTATTTTCTGGTGCTCCATTTTTTCTCAAATATTTTTTTTTGCTTAGCTTGTTCTTTTTTTTATTATGTTTCTTTATTAGAATTAACACTGGTAATCACACAACAGAGTCTCTACTAGGCTGTTTTGAGGTTTTCTTTGCCAAGGGAATTAATGCAAAACTTTTCACTTTAGCCTCAGGTGTTCTTTTCAGAAAAGGGCAATAAGCAGCTACTTTCTTTACCAAAATATCACAATGATCATTTATAGGCAACATACTAAAATTATTCTCCTCTGAAACCTCTTGAGCCATCCCCCTACTATTGAAATCACTCAGCACTTCTGCCTTTCAGCATCCTACTAGTATGGCCTATTAAGCATCATTTAAAGCATTTTACCTGCTATCATAACCTTAACTCCTAAAGTCCATATTATCCCAAATAAGAACACAGTTTAAGTTATTGTACCAATATCACAGTCCCTGATATTTGCCTTAATGCTGTGAAGAGATACCATGACCATAGAAATTTATATAAAAGACATTTAATTAGAAGTGGCTTACATTTTCAGAGGTTAAGCCCATGGAAGCAAGGGAGAATAAAGGCAGACATGGTGCTAGGGAAGGACCTGAGAGTTTTTAATTCTTTACTCAAAAGAAACAGGAAGTGTTGTGAACACTAGGCATGGTTTTAGCAAATATGAGACCTCAAGGCCCACCTCCACAGTGACACATTTTCTCCAACAAAAAACACACCTTCTCCATCGTAGCCACACCTCCTACTACTGTTAATCCTTTGGGGGGGTTGTTTTCTTTCATATTATCACAATACCCAACATCCTTGCTTTTACATGAGATCATTGGGGCATGTACACACACATACATGCATATCTATGCATATACCTATAGTGGTGAGGCTTCTGGGTCCTGGGCAGCCAGAGACCCAGACCCTGCTGTGCTAGACCTCTTGGCCACCCAGCCGCCCAGTCAGGCCCCCAGAAATGACTCAGACACTTATATTAAGTTTATGCTGTTTGGCCTATGGCTCTGGCACATGCTAGCTAGCTCTTCCATCTTAAATTAACCCATTTCTATTAATCTGTCTGCCACGTGGCTCGTGGCTCACCTGTGTTCCTTACATGTTGCTCTTTTGGGCTTCAGGCTTGGTCTGCCTCTGACTCCACCCTTCCTTTCCTACCTATTCTGTTTCCTTCTCCTACTTCTTCTATGGTGCCTGTCATGGCCCAAAACAGCTCCTTTATTTAAAGATTGAGATTCACAGCATTCAGAAAGACATTCCCACATCACTTCCCCCTTTCTGTCTAATCATAAAGGAAGGTTTAAATTTTAACATAGCAAAATTACATATAACAAAATAGCCATCAAGCAAGAATTACAGTTACAATATCTAGTCTATTTGTATTTAGCAAAATTAAAGAAAATACTCTTATCATCTACCTTATCTTTGTGAATCTAAAGTTTCATATCCAATATACCTTTCAAATGACTAAGAAAAACTGTACCTATAACTATCTAATCTTTAACTACATCAAAGACCACAGTAGGATATATTTACTCAAGTAAACCAGAAGTGCAAGCGACTTCTAAAATCTAGAAAAGACAGAGATAACCCCTATCTGCCTGGACAGTCACCCAAAGTTATTTTATAAAGTTGAGGCATCTATCTTTAGCCTACAGGCCCAGAGTCTCTTTTCATTTCAGTGAAGCAGGAAATCTTTTGTCCATTCTGGTACAGTTCATCAGTCGCTTTGTCTGAAGAATGTCTGACAGTTTTTTTCTGCAAAGCAAGAACTTGAAGGACCATCTCGGCTTGTTCTGCAGAAGTTCAGAGGTCACCTTTCTATGGAACCTGCATGTCTAGTTTAAACAGCATATTGTCAAGCAGTTAATATAAGAATAGATTTACGTCCATTGGCTAACCAATGCCACAAATAGACTCTATATAGAGTTTCTTCGATGCCCGTTTTTCTCTTGAAGAAGATTGGTACAGCCAGGAGCAAATCTGTCTCACTGTCCAGAAAAGTCCAAGTTCTTAAAATATTTTTAATGCCATATTCTGTAGGTCTTAGAAGTATTTGAATATTATCTACCTAACTGAAATATATCTTTGTATATCTAAAAATCTAACTAACATGCATTTTTTAATTATATATTACAATTCTAAATCACTTAAATAAACATCCTATTTTAAACAAGAGTAGAAAAATATATATAGCATAAGAGATTTGACCTTAAATTTGTATCAGTTTTCTTTTGTGGTGTGGCCACTGATAAGCAGTACTTGCTCCAGCAAACCACTTCCTTCACATATTAAATAAAAAATCTGAATTGACTTAGTGATCACATACAAAAATAAGATATTAAAGTGAGAGGGCTTTACTGGTAAGAAGTGCTTTCTTTGGAAGAAGAGATGACAGAGGTAATTGTTGGGAGCCGCTGGCCCCAGCCCCTCAAGATGGTGCCGATATCCGGTGCTGGCCAACCCGCCTGAGACAGTAATCAAGGCAAGGGCGCATGCCTTTGGTACTCTTCCGAGACTGGTCTCTCCGCCTCTCCCGTGGCCTCATGTGGGATAATGAGCTGCAGCCTATAGAGAGGTGACACGTCCAAGGCGGAGGTCTTTGGTCTATATAAAAATTGGGCTTTTCCTACCTCGTGCGCTCTCCATTTTCTGTAAGCTAATGCTCTCCCTCAAGACGCATTAAAGCTTTGCTGCAGAAGGATCCTACGTGTGCCGTGCCTTTTCTTGCGGGCGAGAAGTTGGCGCAGGACAGGTAATATTGGAGGAAATGACTAAAATTAATTCTCTAAATGTATTAAAGTATCAATAATAGTAAGAAACAACAAATTATAAAAAGAAGCATTCGATGCAATATCTAGAAAATTAGAGTTACAGAAAATGACCATAAGGATCTGATAGCTCCTCAATAGGCAGGCAGGGAAAAGAGGTCCTAGGTGATACATATACTTTCACTTAACACTTAAGATGGCAGATTTATTTCTTCTCCTTTTCTAGGACTAAGGCTTGGTGGGCTTGTCTTAGGTAGAAGGGACTCAATGCCTGTTTTATGGTATTTTTTAAATCTCCTGTAATTAAAACTAATCAACTTTTCTATCTTTGTATAAATTATTACCAACCAGGCACATTGGAGAAACAAGGATCTGTCCAATGTTTCAAATATTTCAGAAGTCAAAATACAGTCTGACTTAGACATTGCTTAGATTTCTGTCCTCACAGAGAAGTCTGTTCTTTGTACATTCTGCTGTGTGATGTGCATTTGCTTTTCTTTCAATAAAGTTTGGCTGGATAATGTGGCTTGCAATTTTCCTGCCTTTTAATTCTTTGAATTTTAGGAGAAAAAAACAAATAAAATATCTGAACACTTTCTGCATCCCTAGATGACACCATACTAACATCACCAACAGGAGAAGATGATTTTATATGGTATAATAAATATGTCTGAATCTGCTTTAAAATGTTCTCTTAATATTAACCACCATATATATCTAGTGTTTCTTCACTTGGACAACAAATTATAAAGTATTATATAAAGGTCAGTATATAAAATGTATCTAAAGATGAGTATTTATTAACAAATATTAAATGCTTAACCTGAAGCTCAATCATATTGCCTGACTACTTCAAACTTAGAAAGAAATTAACAGGACTACCAGTTGGAAATAACTGAATTGGTTTCAATCTTATAAATAGGTTGGATACTATCATAAAACAACCATCAAGTATCTTTCACAGATAAGAATTGCATTCTCATTTCTCTGTCTTCTTGAGTATGGCAGTCTCAAAGGTAACAGACAATAGTACATTACAGAGTCTGGCAGATAAACTATTTCAGTTCTACCCATTAGACCCAATTAGGGTAATCTACTTTTCAACTGGTTAAGAATTCCATTCTGTCATGAGAGGTGAGGAATATTACAAGGTATTGGTAAAATTGATCATTTTATTTTAAGTATGATAAATAAATTTTCAAAAATCTTATTAAAGAAAACCAATTTATCAATTCTATGTCTCTGTATTGACCTTAACTTTAGCTAAGCAATAAAACACTTGAACTTTTATTTTCATCTTATAATAGTGACAAAGTAAAACATGTAATTTAAAATAGCACAAACCTTAAACCAAAAAATATAGCATGTATTTTTCAGAAATTGGTAGAAAATCTTTTCCAACGTATGTGCAAATGATAGCATTCTCTAGAACTGCTATCCTTTATCCTTTTGTACTATGCAACTCTTTTATGTTTCATGACAAAGTACTTGGATGATCAGAATACTTGTGTGGGATGCCTTTGTGTATGCTATAAATACCATTGTATAATAAAGGAATTGTTTTGGCCCATGGAAAATCAGCTTAGAAGCAGGTGGGAAATCTAACCATAGATACAGGGGAAGGAGAATGGAGTCAGGAGAGATGCAATCCAGCTACACAAGAAGCAAGATGTAAACAAATGGGTAAGCGATGAGCCACATGGTAAGACAGATTAAAAAATTGGATTGATTTAAGATACAAGAGCTAGCTAGCAATTAGCTTGAGCCATAGGCTAAACAGCATGTAGTTAATATAAGCATCTAAATCATTATTTGGGGCCAAGTGGTAGTAGGGCTGTGGGGAGGTCCTGACCTTGGGCCAGATAGGTCAGAGTTTTTTTTATTAAATAATGCCTAAGTATCTACTTATTAGATGCTCTTACAAAGCTTCTGTGGTGCCTTCTTTTGTCCCTAACAAATGTTAATGATATTGACATTCAGTTGATATGATTTTCCTTTTATTTGTGTTGTCTTTTTCCTCAGGCAACTTGCTGTATCATCTCATTATATTTATGGCTTGAAAGAGGAACCTAGTTTTAAAGCTTGAAGTGGTTAATTGATCTACAAAGATGAGGTAATTCACTTACCAAGATAATTCAGCCCTACTGTTATTTTTAAAAGCCCTAAACAAATTCTCAATATGCTTTTCACATGAAATTATGTGGCATGGAGTATAAAAATTTGGGTTTTTGCTTATTATTCTTGCAACAATTTATATAGGTTTAAGTCCAATTCTTTATTTTTTGACATTTTTCACATAAAAACATTTTTACTTACCAAGCACAGTTTCCCTTCTCTCCCCTTCTCTCATTCACACTCTAGCTTCCCCCACCCAACCCCACATCCACTCCTCCAATGGAGATTCACCAAAGTCTGGAATATCAAATTGCAGCAGGGCCAGACTCCTTCTCCTTGTATCAAGGTTGAGCAAGGTCTCCTTCCATAGGGATGTGGCTCTAAAAAGCCAGTTAATGCACTAGGAATAAATCCTAGTCCCACTGCCAGAGGTCCCACAAACTCCCCCAAGCCATACAACTGCCATCCATATTCAGAGACCTAGTTCAGTTCCATGTATGTTCCCCAGTTGTCAATCTGTAGTCAGTGAGCTCCTAGAAGCTCAGGTCAGCTGTCTCTGTGAGTTTCCCCATCATAATCTTGACCCCTTTGTTCACATAATTCCCCTTCACTTTCTTTCAATGGACTGGGAACTCAGCCCAGTGCTTAGCTGTGGATCTTTATATCTGCTAACATCAGTTTCTGAATAAAGATTCTACAATAATAATTAGGGTTGCCATCAATTTTATTATGGGGAAGGGCAGTTTAGGTACCCTCTTCACTATTGATTGGGGTCTTAGCTGAGGTTATCCTTGTGTATTCCTAGGAGTTTTGCTAGCACTTGGTTTTTCCTGAACCCCCAAAATGACTTCCTTTGCCAGGATATCTATTTCATTGTTCTTCCTCTCTATTCCATTTCCAACTCTATCATTCCATTCCCTCATGCTCTCTTCCCACTTCCCCTTATTCCCTTTCCCCATGCTCCAAATTTACTAAGGAGATCTTATTTATTTCTCCTTCCCAGGGGTATTAATAAATGTCTCTTTTGGATACTCCTTGTTACCTAGTGATATATAGTTAATAAAATTTGCCTGGAATACCAGAGAGTCAATCACAGAGCTAAGACATTAAAGCCAGGCAGTGGTGGTGCACATTGTTAGTCCTAGCACTTAGGAGGCAGAGGCAGCTGGATCTCTGTGAGTTTGAGACCTGCCTAATCTACCAAGCAAGTTCTAGTATAGCAAGGTCTGTTACACAGATAACCCTGTCTCAAAAACAAAACAAAACAAAAAACCAAAACAAAAGGTTGGAGAGATGACTCTGTCCTCTGTGGCGGGATTAAGGTGTCAGCCAATAAGGTCAGAAGACACTTCCGGGACCCTGGAGGGGGTGTGGCCAACCCCATTGATAAGTGGCTGCTGGGACACGAGGAGCTCTCTTCCTGGTTCCTGGCTGCTGGCTGCTGGACAAACAGAATCAGAATCCATTGTCCTTCCATCGCTCGTCCATCGTTCGTCCATCGCTTGGATACGCCAGTCCTTGTTCAGGTGCCACTATAAGATGTTACTAATATTGCGAGTGTTAATTTATATTCTAATAAATATTAATTTTGGACTGGCGCCTTAAAGTAAAACTCCATCTACAGTCCTCTTATATTTCAGACTTTTTTTTTATTAAGTATGTATCAACATACTGCTGTGAGAATATGTTCTGGTATGTTGTTAATATTTGTTCCACCATTATTTGTTTAATAAAATGTTGATTGGCAAGAAGGCAGACAGGAAGTGTAGGTGGGGCTGCCAGACTAAGGAAACTCTGGAAACAGAAAGAGCAGAGCAGAGACTCCAGTAGAGATGCCAGCAGATGCCCAGGAAAGAAGATAATCATGCTGTTCTGAGAAAAGGTACCAAGCCACATGGCTAAATAGATTAATGAAAATAGATTGAGTCATAAAGCAAGAGGTAGCTAGTAATGTGTCTGAGCCACAAGTTAATCAGCATGAAATGAATATAAGCTTCTGTGTGTTTTTTGGGGACTTTGGTAGTGCTGGTCCAGATCTTGTGGGTATACCAGACCTGAAACTTCTTACCACACTACACCTAGCTTCTCTGGGGTTGTGGACTGTAGACTGGTTATCCTTTGATTTATGTCCTATTATCTAGTTATAGGTGAGTACATACCTTGTTTGTCTTTCTAAGTCTATGTTACCTCACTCAGGATGACTATTTTTAGTTTTTAGTTTCATCCATTTACCTGGAAATTTCAAAATGTCATTTTTTTTTACTGCTGATTATTAATACTCCATTTTATAAATGTATCACATTTTAAAAATCCATTCATCAGTTGAGGAACATCTAGGTTGTTTCTAGGTTATGGATATTACAAATAATGCTGCTATAAACATAGTTGAGAAAATGTCCTTGTGTTATGAATATTCCTCCTTTGGGTATATGCTCAATAATGATATTGCTGAATCATGAGATAGACTGATTACCAGTTCTATGAAACTGCCATACTCAAATGGATGGATCTGGAGAGTATCATCCTAAGTGAGGTAACACAGACCCAGAAGAATCGACGTGGTATATATTCAATCATATGCTGATCTTAGATATACAGCAAAGAATAACCAGGCTGCAATCTGTAATCTCAGAGCAGCTAGGTAACAGGAGAAACTTCAGAGAGATAGCAATAGATTCCCCCTGAGAAGGGGAAATAGAAATTTCCTAAGTAAATTGGAATCATAAAAAGGAGTGAGCAAGGGGTGTGAGAACAAATCATGAGAGAATGAGAAGGTTGAGTGAGAGGATCAACAGATAAGGGGAACAAACAAATAGATATCTTTATAAAGGGAGCCATTGTGTGGTAAGAGAGCTACCTGGTGCTAAGGAAACATCCAAAACCCATAAGATATCCCCAGCTAGGTCTCCAAGCAACAGTGAAGGAGGTGTCTAAACAGAACTACTCTTATAGTCAAATTAATGACCACCGTAATTGTCATTATGAAACTTTTATTGAACAATGGATGGGGGCAGAAGAAGAAATTTATAGCTAATCACCAGGTTGAGCTTCTGGTCTAGGTGAAGACAGAGAGAGAGAGGGAGAGAGAGAGAGAGCAAGACAAGAGTTTATAAGCAAGAGGATCAGGATCATGAGGAGGAGACCCACAGCCATTGAAGCTCATGAGTCCTAAATGACAGAGGAACATGTATTTCAGCCTTGATACTGGAGAGGAGGGACTAGGATCTACCTAAACTGGATATGGTTATGACAGGCTGACCTGACTAACCATTGGATTCCTTGATGTCCTTGGAGATTGGATGGGAAGAAGGGGTAGGAAGAGGCTGAGAGATGACTGAGAGAAGGGGGAGAAGGCAGTGGTAGATATGGGAAAAACTTTTTAAAAGGAAAAAGAAACTGTCACACTGATTTCCAAAGTGGTTGTATAAATTTACACTCTCAGCAGAAATTGAATAGTGTTCCCCTACCTCCACATTCCCTCTACTATAGGCTATCATCAGTGTTTTTAATTTTAGTCATTTTAACAGGTCTAATATAGTATCTCAGAGCTGTTTTGATCTGCATCTCCATGATGGCTAAGGATATTGAACAAGTCTTTAAATGTCTTTTGGCCATTTGAAATCCTTCTATTGGAAATTCTCTGTTTAGATCTGTATTTAATTTTTTAATTGGATTATTTGGTATTTTAATGTCTAGTTTTTTGAATTATTCATATATTTTAGAGATCGGCTCTTGGTTAGATGTAGAGTTGGTGAAGAAGGTCTTTTCTCATTTTGTAGGTTACTGTTTTGTCTTATTTACCTTGTCCTTTTTTCTTATAGAAACTTCTCAGTTTAGTAAGTCCCATTATTTAATTGTTCCCCTCAGTGTCTGTGCTACCAGTGTTATATTTAGAAAGTGGTCTCTTGTGTCAATGAATTCAAGGCTATTTTCCACTTTGTCTTCTATCAGATTTGGTGTAATTAAACTTATGTCAAAGTCTTTGATCTGTTATAAGAGGTTTTTGGCCAGGAATTTCTGGGCCTAGCCTCAAGGTTTAGGCCCCCAGACCTACAAACCTGCAGAGACACATAGATGCTTACAATAGTTTTAGGCTGATTGGCCTAAGACCCAGGCATATAATTTGCTAACTCTTTACCCTTCATCTAACCCATGACTCATCCTGTTCAGCCATGCGGCTCAGTACCGTTTCTCAGAGCAGCAGAGTTCTCTTCTGGTTCTTCTGGCCTCTCTCTGGAATTCTGCTCTGTTCCACCCATTCATAGAGTCTTCTTAGTTTGGTAGCCCCACCCACACTTCCTGTCTGCCTTTGGCCAATCAGTGCTTTTTTTAAACTCATAGGCAGGGACAATTATTTATAATGTAACATCATAATCCCCCTACATTGATCCACTTAGACATGCTTTTTGTGCAGGGTGATAGATATAGATCTATTTGCATTCTTCTGCATGCTACCATCTAGTTATTCCAGCACCATTTGTTGAAGGTGCTTTCTTTTTTGTCCATTGTACATTTTTTGGTTCCTTTGTTAAAAATCAGGTGTTCATAGTTCTGTGAATTAATGTCAGGGTCTTCAATTAAGTTCCATTGATACACATCTCTGTTTTTATAACAATACCAAGCTGTTTCTTATTACTATTGCTGTATATTAGAGCTTAAAGTCAAGGATGGTGATGCCTCCAGAAGTTTCTTTATTGTATCAGATTGCTTTAGTTAATCTGCGGTTTTGTTGTTGTTTTTAATTTTTAATATGAAGTTGAATATTGCTCTTTCAATCTCTGTGAATAATTAGGTTGGGATTTTGATAGAGATTGCATCGACTCTATGGATAAGATTGATAAGATTGCCATTTTTACTATGTTGTTCCTATCTATCTATGAGCATGGGAGATCTTTCCATTTTCTTATATCTTCTTAAATTTCTTTCTTCAACAACTTAAAGTTCTTGCCATACAGGACTTTCACTTGTTTGGTCAGAGTTCCCCAGATATTTTATATTATTCATGGCTATTGTAAAGTGTGATGTTTCCCTGACTTCTTTTTCACCCATTTTATCATTGGTATATAGGAGGGCTATTGATAACTTAATCTTGTATCCTACCACATTGGTGAAGGTATTTATCAGCTGTAAGAGTTCCCTGGCAGAATTTTTGGGGTCATTTATGTGTACTATCTTATCATCTGCAAAAAGAGAAAGTTTGAATTCTTCTTTTTCGATTTGTATCCCATTGATCTCCCTTTATTGTCTTATTCCTCTAGGCAGGCAAAGTCCAACTCTTAAAACTCATCTTGAATCCTTCTTTACTCATGTAAGGATCTTTAAAGATCCATAAAATACTTATGTAAGGATCTTTAAAGATCCATAAAATATGTTATTTTGTATAATACAAGTAAAATGCTGCTATATAAGTTTGATTCACTTCTTTCATTGTATCAATTTTAATCTGACCAATGTCCGGACTAAAAACTTGCATATTAAATATGTTCTTAAATAACATACCTTAGGGTCATGAAAAAAACCATTCATATCTCTTGAGAATGAGATATCACTTAACAGTAAGATTGAACAGAGAGTGACAAAACAATGAATGCGGAGATTCAGTAAAAGTTTCAGAAGTTTTGGAGATATCAGAGGGAATATATCTCAGTCTATGTGGGGGGTTAGTGAAAGCTCCAGAAGTCCCAGAGCTCTCTGACCACAGTCAGTCTAGGTCAATCAGAGAAGGGTGATTCAAATGTTTTATCCCAGCACAGGGAGTATCCTGGGAGTGGTGATCTATACCCTTAATCCCAACTGACTCAAGGTCACTTCAGATTATAGAAGGAATTCCAGGCTCCCAAGCAGGTGTGGTGGGGCTGCACCTTAATTAAGGAAAGAATACTTAAGTCAGGATTCAAACACAGAGAAATCCATTCCAAGGGAATGGAGGCTGAGGAAGCTAGAAGACAGCTGGGTAAGATTTGACTATGGTGTTTATTCCCTCTAGTATCTCCAACTTCTTCAGAGATCTATCCCTGAGTCTCATTCTTTCGTGCAACAATTGGCGTCCAACTTTGGGGCATGAATTTCTCTCTTCCCTACCCAAAAAACCACACTTACCCACCAGAACAACACATAGCCAGAGGAGTAATTACTAGTGGCTAGGCTTTTCTGTTCCAGGTTAGCCTCCAGCCTTTGGCAGACCGGCCACACATGTTTCTGTTTCACTCTCATCTGGGTAAGTCTTTTAGACAGTGGCCTCTTTTTCCTTGTGGGTTGTTTCTTTTTCCTTTTTGGACCCATCCTTGGGTTGCTATCACACTAGGTAGCTGCCCCACTTCACAATCATTAACGGACAATAACCGTAAGTAACTCAATTTTTTTTTTTAAAAAAAGAAGGGAATTTGTTTAAAGCAATGGAGGGTGATTGGTCATACTGTAACCTCTTGTTAGATGATTTGATATTAAAACCAGTAAGGGAAAACATAGATAAGATAGATGGAAATATCATAATGTTTATCATAGTGTTTACTATGAATATTTATTGTTTGATATCACAGAAAAAGTTCACTAATGCAAATCCAAAGAAAAAGGTATTTAAAAAGTCTGTTGAGAGAGAATACAAAGATACTCAAATTCAATCAGAGGAATATGAAGAACCAATTTCAGCAAGATCATCTAAAATTAGACAAAAACAGGCAACATTAATATACCCAGTAACCTTTAAAAAAATGAAGGATGATAAACATGAAAGAAGCTAGCTGGGCTCCAGTAAAAATATTAGAATTACAGAGAGTAAAGGAAGCAATTGTATCATATGAGATGCATTCACCATTTGTTAAGCAAATGCTAAACTCCTGGTCATGCTGTAACTGGGTCACCCCTAAAGACTGGTTGGATATGGTTACAGCCATTCTTGAGGCAGGGACACTCATGAAATGGAAGTCATGGTGGAGGGAGGAGGCTAAAACAATAGAACAAAGAAACAGGGCCAGAGGCATAGATGTCTCCCAAGAAAAACTTCTTGGGGAGGGAGATTATGCTGATATTTACAGGCAGTCATTATATAGTGACCATCTTCTGGATTTAGGTTGCATGGCACCTTTAAATGCCTGGGACTGGATTGAAGAAATAGGGAAAAAAATGAAACATTTTCAAAAATAATTCAAAGTCCCAAAGAAACTTTTATAGATTTTTTGCACAGATTAACTACAGCAGTATACAGAATGTTACCGGACTCAGAAACCAGGTGAATAATCATTGAATCACTGGCTTTTGAGAATCCCAATGCACAATGTAGAAAAATACTAAGACTACTAGGAGACATTGCCAACTTATGACCTACTACTGGAATTAAAAACGATGAACTAGATAATCTGTTCAAAATGTTAAATGGTGACAATGACTTAAATAGTCCAAGAGAGTTGTCACCTGAAGCTGAGAAAGAACTGGCTTTGGTGGAAAAGAAATTACAAGTAGCACACGTGGATCATGTGTATCTAGACCTCAATTGCATTCTATTTATCTTGCCCTCTAAGCAGTCTCCTACAGGAATTTTAATGCAAAGGGAAAATGTTATATTTGAATGTATATTTCTTCCACATAAACCAAGTAATAAGTTAAAGACATATGTGGAAAAGATTTCTGAACTTATTTTTAAAGTAAAGTTTAGACTTTGTCAATTGACAGGAATGGACCTAGCAGAAATTGTTGTACCTTTAGCTAATGAAGAAATTCACCAATTACGGGTAGAAAGTGAACCCTGGCAAAGAGTCTTCAGTAATTTTTTGGGAGATATTTACAACAAATATCCTAAAAGCAAAAAATTGAATTTATAAAGAAAACTGATTGGATTCTCCCTTGTATTGTATGAGATAAACCAATTTCTGGAGCTCCTACATTTTACACCAATGCAAACAAATCAGGTTAGGCTGGTTACAAATCAGAACATATAAGTAAAGTGACTCAAAGCACTTATAATTCTGTTCAAAAGTCAGAATTATATATGCCATCGTGATGGTGTTAATGGACTTTACAGAACCACTTAACATAGTCACTGACTCTCAGTATGCAGAAAGAGTTGTTCTACACATTGAAACAGCTGATTTTATTAATGATGAATCAGAATTAACTTCATTATTTATTCAGTTACAAGGAATAATCAGGACTAGAAATCATCCCTTCCATATAAGACATATTCAATTCCATACAGGTCTGCCAGGTCTTTTAGCACAAGTTTGTAGTATGAGGTTTCTGGCCCGGACTTTCTGGCCTAACCTCAAGGTCTAGGCCCACAGACCCACAGTCCCACAGTCCTACAAAGTCACACAGATGCTTCCAATAGTTTTAGGCTGAATCGGCCAAAGGCTCCAGCATATCACTTGCTAGCTCTCTACCCTTCATTTAACCCATGTCTCTTGTTCAGCCATGTGACTCGGTACCTTTCTTTAGAGCTGCATGTTTGTCCTCTGCTTCCTGTGGCTTCTCTCTGGTGCTCTCTCTGATGCTCTTCTGGCATTCTGCTCTCAGATATTTTCTTAGTCTTGTAGCCCTGCCTACACTTCCTGCCTGCCTTTGGCCAATCAGCTCTTTTTATTAAACCAGTGGGTGGGACAATTATTTACCACGAAACAACACAATACCCCCACATATCCCCTTTTCTCTTTAAAACAAAAGGAACTCCAATTCTAAAATTTTTCCCCCCTTATCTATAACAGCTTATAAGCAACACTGTAAATAAACACAAACATCCATAATCCATGTTTTGGGAATGTGGGCGTCATTCTCTAGGCTACTTCCTGCTGAAACGGGACCCGCCAACAATCTCACAGGAATCCAAAGAAAAATTTAGGGTTATGGACTAGTCTTTAGTGGAGTAGTCTCTAAGGCTGGGTCATCTCAGCCAGTCTCCTTGAAATTGTTTTGGATTCAGAGCTTTGGAACTTGAACAGAGGTGCTCTGAAATGCTGAATTATCTGGTCCATCCATTTCCATTGGAGATTTTTCAGGGGGTCTTCCTCTATCAAACTTTATGTTCTCTATCGAGGAAGAAATCCACAGTCTTTCATTTTCTGTGAAAATAAAAGGAAAATCTCTTCTCCAAAGTAGCATATCTTTGCATTTCAATTTTAAAGTAAACTCATTTACAAAATATATAGGTTGAATTACTCCAACAATATTTATAATCAACTGTCTTTTAGCAGCTTTTACTAAGTCATTATCAGTCAAGAAGCTTAAACATAAGACAATAATATACAGTATCCAGACATTCTTTGTATTTTCCATCTTTACGTGGTTTATTTATTTATTTTTAATCTATGTATTTCACTCTATTTCTTTTTTTAAGGGCTTTCTTTCCCTTTCTCTTCTTTCCCTAAGTCTATGTATATATATTTTCAAAACACTCTTTACCACTTAGACTTTTTTTTTTTAAAAAAAAAAAAAAAACAACTGTCTTTACTGTATATTTATTTCTTAACTTTTTCTGTCTCTGACCACACCTTTGCTTCTCTAGGGTGATTGACTCCACCCAGATTCTTCTTTTTCTTTCTGTTTCTGAACACACCTTTAATCTGCCAGGGTTAAAAGCTGGTATGATAGGTGGATGGCTCCACCCAGCTCCTAGTCTAATTTCATAGAATTTATCTTTTTAACCAAGGTACTCTGGGGAATTTTAGGGTCCATATAATGACCAAGTCAAACTGCCATCTGCTGCTCATTAACTCTATTTAAGTATTAGGCAGAAGGGCCTTTTAAAAGACTCACAAGTATTTTGCCTTTAAGGCTGAATCAGGAACCTTCTCTTTAAAAAGTCAAGATTCAGTTTGCCTCAGGCAAACAGAGCTGATCCATGAAAACATTAACACTAGAAAACCATCTTTGATTCTGTTCCTTTTTTCTCCTTATGAACGTGAACCTTAAGTAAATCATTTATACCCTTTTCCTTATATTGAGGGTCCTGTGAGACTTCGGGAACCAGACATTTTATGCCTTAAACTGCACTCTAAAAGCCCGCCATTGTAGCTCAAGCCCATGTACCTGACCAGGGCATCTCTGTACCACGGGCTCACGTGGGAGACACAATTCAGAGGCTGCTTTGGGCTCTAGACCATTTTCTTAAGCTTTCTATGGCTTTTTGTGGGTATACTTGCCACACGTTGGGCTGCCATTTGTAGTATGAGGTTTCTGGCCCAGACTTTCCAGCCTAACCTCAAGGTCTAGGCCCATAGACCCACAGTCCCACAGTCCTACAGATCACATAGATGCTTCTAATAGTTTTAGGATGAATCGGCCAAAGGCTCAGGCATATCACTTGCTAGCTCTCTACCCTTCATTTAACCCATGTCTCTTGTTCAGCCATGTGGCTTGGTACCTTTCTTTAGAACTGCATGGTTGTCCTCTGCTTCCTGTGGCTTCTCTCTGGTGCTCTCTCTGGTGCTCCTCTGGCATTCTGCTCTCAGAGATTTTCTTAGTCTGGTAGCCCCACCTACACTTCCTGCCTGCCTTTGGCCAATCAGCTCTTTTTATTAAACCAGTGGGTGGGACAATTATTTACCATGAACAACACAATACCCCCACATATATAGTGATGTGGGAATGCTTTTATATATGCTGTGAATCTCAATCTTTAAGTAAAGGAGCTGTTTTGGGCCATGGCAGACACCATAGAAGAAGTAGGAGGAGAAATCAGAATAGGTAGGAGAAGCAGGGCGGAGTTAGAGGCAGACCAAGCTGAAGCTGCCGAAGGAGCAACATGTAGAAGCTCAGGTGAGCCATGGGCCATGTGGCTGACAGATTAATAGAAATGGGTTGATTTAAGATGTAAGAGCTAGCTAGAAATGTGCCTGAGCATAGACCAAACAGCATGAAGTTAATATAAGAGTCTGAGTCATTTCTGGGGGTCTGAGCAGTGGGCAGCCTGGCAGCTAAGGGGTCTCGTGTGGCAGGTCTGTGGGTCTCGGACCTCTGGCTGCCTGAGACCAAGAAACCCCACTACAACACAAGGTAATGATGAAATTGATAAATTGTTAATAGGAAATATACTAGAAGTCTCATAATTTCATAAAAAGCATCATGTTAATTGCAAAGGATTAAAAAAAGTTTTCTCTATCACTTGGGAACAAGCCAAAGAAATTGTAAAAAGGTGTCCCACCTGTTCTTTCTATAACCAAACTCCATTGCCAGCAGGAACTAATCCTAAAAGTGTACATAGAAATGAAATTTGACAGATGGACGTATTTCATTATACAGAATTTGGGAAATTAAGATATGTCCATCATACAATAGATACATTCTCATGATTTCAATGGGCAACTGCTTTGAGTTCAGAAAAGGCTGATTCTGTCATCACACATTTGCTAGAAGCTATGTTCATCATGGGAATACCTGCACAAATAAAGACTGACAATGCTCCAGCATATGTCTCTACTAAAATGAAACAATTTTTTGCTTATTATAATATAAAGCATACTACAGAAATACCGCACAATCCTACAGGACAAGCACTCATAGAGACATCAAATCGAACTCTAAAGGATATGTTAAATAAACAGAAAGAAATAACAAAGACCCCCAAAGATAGACTACATAGTTCTTTATTAACTTGGAATTTTCTCAATGCTAATGAGAAAGGAACAACAGCTGCTGAAAGGCATTGGACTATAGAAAATACAGCTGAACTAAATAAGCCTTTTTACTTCAAAGATGTACTAACCTCTGAATGGAAGCCAGGGTATGTGCTATGTTGGGGATGGGGTTTTGCATTTATTTCCACTGGTAAGGAATAGATATGGATCCCATCAAAGTTAATAAAGACTGGAACTGAACCAGAAACACTTCATAAATCTAAGAATTGATAGCTCATCCACCCATATTACAATTCTTTCAGTTTTAAGAAAAAAACAAAGGGTTGGGACAGGTTTCTGTTCTTGTCTTTACAGGAAACTGGAAATACCGATCTTCAAGAAGTTAAAAGGCCTTGAACATCTAGACATCTAAAGCAAAAAAAGAGGCTATCCAGGAAAATTTGCAAACAAAAGAATATGGTAACTATTGGTACCAGTATACTTGACAGGGTAAAATCTCATTACTTAACTTTAAAATCTTTTTTATTAGTTAAAGTTCCAGTTTAATTATAATTTAAAGCTGGTTTAGAGTTGGATTGTGGCTCTCTCCTCTAAACTCAAGCATACTTGTTAAAGGAAAATAAAAAAAAAATCTCTGTATCATATCATAAGTGTCACCTGATATGGGACAGAAGAATAACAAAAAATTAGGGACTATTCTATTGTTGCTAATCATATGCTCAATAAATTGTTATATGTTTAGTTTGTTGTACATTGTGTTGGTTTTTAGTCTCTTATCAGTTTTCTGCAATGATCCAGGACAATGCCTAATTGCAAATTTGAAATATCCAAAAAGAAGATGGGGCCCTACAAGGAAGGTTTCACATGAACTCTGACAAAGCCATGAGGCTGACAAACACCAATCAAAGATCAGATTTGGACTACAAACTGCTCAGGACAATTCTGTAGCAGCTCGCTGAGATGAACCAGCTTCACAGACTACTCCATCCAGGACTTGAGACAAGCTGTGTGCTTTCCTGTTATGCAGAGACTGGACAACAAATGCCACAGCTTCTTATTTCAGCACTTGACATTTAACAAAACTTTTCTTTTCAGTATCCCCAAAAGATGCCATTGTCCCCAGTCAGCAGAAAGTAAACTTAAGAACACAGCACCCACACTCCCAAGTTTTGGGGTGGGTTGGTTTTGGTTCCCAAGTGGTGGGGTGGTTTGGTGTTGGTTGTTCAATCGGTTACGGATGATTGTCATTGTTTAGTTTAATTGGTTAAAAATTGTTCAAGGTTATGGTTAGAAAAAAGTTAAACAAGAATGATTAGATTCAAGATTTGTGTTTAAAAAATAGAAAGAAAAAGGGGATACAGATATATAGGATATAAGGATAGATTATGGAATCTTCTTTTAAAAGGATTTACTAGTTTTAAATATTTTACATTGCATTGGTTTTCTGTATACAAATTGAGCATTTTGAGATTAATTGTGTCATTGTTCAAATATTTCTATGCTTGTTTAAGGTAGTATACTTCATCAGTTTATCTAACATTGTAATCCAAATTGCTAGTCCTTGAAAGTTTTTATTTCCAATTAATTAGAATATAAGGCAATGCAAGTCAGTAATTAGACATTACATTCAGATATAGTCATGTTAGATATGTTTTCAAGGTAAAACAAATATATATTAGATAAACATATCTTCTTAAAAAAACTTTAGAGATTGATAGAATATGGCATTTAAAATATTTTTAGAACTTAAAGACTTTTCTGGACAGTGAGACAGGTCTACTCCTCGCAGCCCCAATCTACTTCAAGAGAAAAAAGGGCATTTAAGAAACTCCATATGGAGTCTACTTTCCTTGTGGCAATGGTTAGTGTAGTAAGTGGTTTCTGGCCTTAACTTTTGGGTGTTGCCTCAAGGTTTAGGCCCACAGACCTGTAGTCCCACAGTCCCACAGAGACACACAGAGACACACAGATGCTTTCAATAATTTTTAGGCTGATCGGCCTAAGGCCCAGGCATATAACTTCCTAGCTCTCTACCTTTCATCTAACCCATGTCTCTTCCTGTTCAGCCATGCATGCAGCTTGGTACCTTTCTTTAGAGCAGCATAGTGTCCTCTGCTTCTTCCAGCTTCTCTCTGCCATTCTTCTCTGTGCTTCTTGTTCTCAGAGTTCTCTTGGTCTTGTAGACTTGCCTACACTTCCTGCCTGCCTTTGGCCAATCAGCACTTTTTATTAAACCAGTGGGTGGGACAATTATTTACAATGACACAACACAATCCCCTACATATCCCCCCTTTTTATTTTAAAACAAAAAGAACTCCACATCTAATATTCTATTCCCCCATTATCTTATAAACAACACTGTAAATAAACACAAAAATCCATAATCCATGTTTTGGGAATGTAGGCATCATTCTCTAGGCTACTTCCTGCTGAATGGGGGCATTGGCAATCCCATGGAAATCCAAATAAAAATTTAGGATTATGGACAAGTCTTTAGTGGAGTAGTCTCTAAGGCTGGGTCATTTTAGCCAGTCTCCTTGAAATTCTTCTGGATACAGAGACCTGGAAACTTCAACAGAGGTGCTTTGAAATCCTGAATCATCTGGTCCATCCATTTCCACTGGAGATTTTTCAAGGGGGTCTTTCTCTATCAAACTTTATGTTCTTTATCCATGAATAAATCCACAGCTTCTCATTTTCTGTGGAAATAAAAGGAAAACCGCTTCTCCAAAGTAGCGTATCTTGGATTTCAGTTTTAAAGTCCACTCATTTACAAAATATATAGGTTGAATTAATACAACAGCATTTATAATCAACTGCCTTTTAGTAGCTTTTATTAAGTCATTTTAAGTCAAGAACCATAATGATAAGACAATAACGTACAGTATCCAGACATTCTCTGTATTTTCCATCTTTACATGGTTTATGTTTTTTATTTATTTTACTTTATTTCTTTATTAAGAGCTTTCTCTATCTTATTTTTTTCTCTAAGCCTATGTATCTATATTTTCAACATACTTTAAACCACTTAGACATTTTACAAAAAACTGTCTTTACTGTATATTTATTTCTTAACTTTTTCTGTCTCTGACCACACCTTTGCTTGGCTAGTATGATTGACTACACCCAGATTCTTCTATTTCTTTCTAATTCTGACCACACCTTTAATCTGCCAAGGATTCAAGGTTGGTAGGATGGGTAGATGGCTCCACCCAGCTCCTAATCTAATTTCATTGAATTTACCTTTTTAGCCCAGGTACTCTGGGAATTTTAGGGTCCATATGATTACCAAGTCAAACTTTGTCATCTGCTGCTCATTAACTCCTTTTAAGTGTTAGTCAGCAGGACCTCTTTTAAAAAACTCATAAGTGTTTTGCCTCTAAGACTGAATCAGGAAACTTCTCTTCAAAAAGCTAAGCCTCAATTTGCCTCTTGCAAATAGAGCTTATCCAAAAAAAAAAAAAATACCACCACTAGAAAGCCATATTTGATTCTATTTTCTTTTTGTCCTTATTAACAGAAACTTTAAATCCACCATACAGAGCTCTTTGCTTACATCTAAACTCAGGAACTGGCCTTGTTCACCTTAAGTTGCATGTAGCAAACACCCCATCTTATAATTTAATCCCATATACCACTCAGTCTCTTTACTGCAGGCCACTTTAGAGACACAACTCTGGAGCTGCTGCTTTGGGCTTCAGTTTCTGTGCTGAAACCACTTTTTAAGCTTTCTCTAGCTTTATGTGGGTATATAACGTGTATATCACCCATGTTGGGTGGCCATTTGTAGTATGAGGTTTCTGGCCTGGACTTTTGGGCCTAACCTCAAGGTCTAGGCCTGCAGACCTGCAGTCCCACAGAGACACATAGATGCTTACAATTGTTTTAGGCTGATCAGCCTAAGGCCCAGGAATATAACTTGCTAACTCTCTACCCTTCATCTAACCCATGATTCTTCCTGTTCAGCTATGCGGCTTGGTACCTTTCTTTAGAGCAGCATAGTTGCGCTCTGCTTCTTCCGGCTTCTCTCTGCCATTCTGCTCTGTGCTTTCTGTTCTCAGAGTTCTCTTAGTCTTGTAGCCCTGCCTACACTTCCTGCCCGCCTTTGGCCAATCAGCGCTTTTTATTAAACCAGTGGGTGGGACAATTATTTATAATGAAACAACACAATCTCCCACAGGTTAGTCATTGGACAAGAACCTGTCCCTGTATTGACTGCTTGACAGTGTGCTATTTGAACTAGACATGCAGGTTCCCTCAGAAAGTGACCTTTGAACTTTGACAGAACAAGCTGAGATGGTCCTTCAGGTTCCTGTTTTTCAGAGAAAACTGTTCTAGATGGCCCATGGATGGTGTGAGGCCGGTAGCATGATGGGCCTGAATCTTACTGGAGTTGGGTTGCTTGGGAATGCAGTCCAAAGTGGGTGGTAAACTCCATCTAAGGCTAAATACTGGCACGAGACTGATAACGAACAAGTACTGAAAAGAAAAATTGAAAAGAACTTTGGAGAGAGACTTCAATCTTCAGGACACAAGGAGAAGTGACTGAATTACCCCAAAATGGACAGAGCAGATTTTCTGCTTCATTGAGTTGAAAAGAGACTTGGGCCTGTAGGCTGAAGATAGATACCCCAACTTTATAAAGTAACTTTGGGTGACTGTCCAGGCAGATAGATGTCGTCTCTGTCATTTCTAGTTTTTGGAAGTTCCTTGCACTTCCTAGTTATTTGGGTAAATAATATTTATTTCTTGGGTCTCTGAGGTAGTTGAAGATGAGATAGTTATAGTTACAGTTTTCTAATGACAGTTTTTGAAAAGAAACTTTGAAGTTAAAGTTTATAAGTTTAAAAGACATCAAAATAATAGCTTTTACTTAGAAAGGAAATGAATTAGGTAATCCTTTGGACTCATCAAAATAGGATAATTAATGAAATATTTTCTTGGAATTGTCAATTGTTAATGGACTGGGCATTATTCATTTATTGTTTGTATATATTGTATATAAATATTGTACCTATTGTATATTGTTTTTCTTATGTTAGCTATCACCTTCTTTTTTAAATTTGACACAAAAGGGGATATGTGGGGATTCAATAAAAGTTTGAGAAGTTTTGGAGATATCAGAGGAAATCTACCTCAGTCTATGTGGGGGTTAGTAAAAGCTCCAGAAGTCTCAGAACTCTGACCACAGTCAGTCTAGGAAAATCAGAGAATGGTGATTCAAATCTTTAATCCCAGCACAGGGAATATCCTGGGAGTGGTGATCTACACCCTTAATCCCAACTGACTCAAGGTCACTTCAGATTATAGAAGGAATTCCAGGATCCCAAGCAGGTGTGGTAGGGCCATGCCTTAATTACCAAAAGAGTACTTAAGACAGGATAGAAACACAGAAGGAGCCATTCCAAGGGAAGTGAGGCTGAGAAAGCTGGAAGACAGCTGGGTAAGATCTGACTGTGGTGTCTATTCCCTCTAGTATCTCCAACTTCTTCAGAGATCTATCCCTGAGTCTCATTCTTTTGTGCAACAAATGAAGGGAATTATGCATATTCCAAATTACCCAGGAAACTTAATCACAATTTTGTTTCACAAACATAAAGGTTAATATTTATTGTCGACATTAGTAGCTTTTGAATGAAGTAGTGCATGTGTTTATTAGCTCTACTTGGAGGAGATTATCAGGAAAGACATGATTAGTTGTGATCATAGCCTTCCACAAATACTTAAAATATTTCCTCACAAGTAGTTGCTCATGTAGAGAGATAGTTTTGTGCTTTAAAGACTGTTAAAAATAGACTTCTGAGTAGTTACTACCTGCAAGTAGCCAACATAAGAAGCTTCACAATTTAGTTTTATATGAGCATTTCTCCTCACACTCCTAGAATATATTCAAGAAAATATTTTAAAAAGCTGTAAAAGTAAGTATAGTGTTTGATTTGCAAGCAAGTAGGCTTAGTTGAATCTTTTAAAACTAAAGTAAAAATCCCCAGGTACACATACAAATGTGAAAAGGAAGTGACAGGTGATCTCTGAGGCTAACTGGTCAATCTCTGAGTCTCACTACCTTGCCAGCTCCAGGACAGTGAGAAGCCTTGGCTTACAAAATAAAGTAAATGGCAATTCCCAAGATTATCTCTGTCCTCTACATCCACATACATAAGTCCCTACTGGCTTATATATATATATATATATATATATATATATATATATATATATATATATATATATATATATATATATATATAAATAACCACCACATACAAATAGAAAATGTATATCATATAAAACATATTGAATATTGATATTAATAACATGGTAAAGAGCAGGTGCTTTTTACTTTCCATCTTTTATTGATAAAGTAACTGACAATGATTTCTGGAATTAGGTTTTAGAAAATTGCATTGTGTTCTTAACTTTTTTGCTTAATGCAAATCGCCATGAATTTACATTATTTAAAAACCCAATATCAGGTTATCTAGATCATTCATTAACTGATTTTGAAATAGTACATATATAACATTAGAACTAGATAAAGCTAAGCATTTAATTTTGCAGGAAGGAAAATCTTTGCACATAAATGTATGGTATATTACTAAATGTCCAATATCAGCACAGATGTTGGTGGAAGGAGTAGCTTTTATTCCTTTTAAATGTAATTGAATTTACTTACTTATTAATTGATTAAGTTGGCTAGTGTCTCTGTGTGCGTGTATGTGTGTTAGAGTTTATGTGTGTTACTGTGTATGTGTGTGTAGGTCAGAGGACAATTTATGAAAATTTATGAAAGTTGTCTCTTTCCACAGTGTGGATTTCATAGATTAAACTTAGGTCATTCGGTGCCCTAACCTTCTCAGCCACTTTGTGTTTGAGTACTCATCCCTTATGTGCCTGGCAATCATACCATAGGCTATCCTGTTGGAATTGAGGCACCACCAAGAATACAAGAATAAAGGCTACAACACATAGCAACAATTGGCTTGGAAATTTACTTTATTTACATTTAGCTAAGCTAAACATTTCTATGATTGAGAAAGATCATGATTACTTGAAATTCATCTTAGAAAATATTAAAGCATAAAGCCTTTCACCATATACACAAATTTCTATTAGATTTTTAAACTGTAAGTGCAGTTTGAGTGCTTATGAAATGCTTCCACATAATATCTCCCATTTACATTGTACTGCACGTTCATGTCAAGGACTCTGCTACAGGGGACAGTAGAAGTGAAATTTAGCCATCACCCTATGTAACTAATCTAATAGGAAACTAGATATGACAGTGCTACTATCAGGGAATACTATAATTCTGTAAAGGGGGAATAAAAAAAAACACAAGCAAAATTTTCTATGGCAATTGAAAAGAGGAATTATGCTATTAGCTAAAAATATTTAGTACAGGGCTTGGGTTTGGATTTTTAACATGGTTCACTGAGCAGCCATTCCTTTCCTTCCTAAACCTCTCCCTCGGCTTTAGTCAAATTAGGAAAGAAGTAAAATACTAAGAGATAGGTGCTATAACATGATGTAAATAATCTGGATAGTTCTGAGAGTGGGATTAAAGAAAATAAATCATTAAAAAATAAATCTACTCTTCACAAGTGAAATGCAAAAAACAATAGTTCAACTAGACCAAGAAATTCTCCTTTCTGAAAGAAAAGATAGAACTGGGGATAACACAAGCAACAGAGTTGACAGAAGGAAACATGGGGGAAAAAAATACTTAAATACCTAATGTCATATGAGAAATACATGGTGATAATGACATTAGAATTTAGACATTCCAGTGAACCAAAGGACTTTCTTGATAACTATGTAAAATAGGCTTTATATTTTGAGATCATCTAATTGGAAACAGGAAAAGCAGAATTCATGTAAGAGGCTTGTTTGTTTTTTAGCAAAATAATTAAAAAGATTTTGAAAACAGAAGGTGAAAGGTAAAGCCAATCAAATGGCATAGAAAAGTGCAAGTTAATCAAGAGAAATGTGAAAAAAACTGGAAAATATCATGACTGGAAACATGGGGCAGCAGTTAAGAGCATTGGTTGCTTTGAAAGATGGAATGGATTCAAATGCTAGCCTCACATGGTATCTCACAACTGCCTGTAACCCTAGTTCCAGAGTATTCAATACCCTTATGTGGCCTGCTTGGATACCAAATATGCTTTAGTGTAAATACATGCATTTATGTTGAACTACCTCAGAGTCAAAGAAGAAACTAAGAAAAACCAAAGACTTCCTAGAATTTAATGAAAATGAATCCACAACATAGCTAAACTTATGGGACACAATGAAAGCAGTGCTAATAGGAAAACTCATAGCACTAGATGCCTATTTGAAAAACCTAGAGAAATCTCACACAAGAGACCTAACAGCACAGCTGAAGGCTTTAGAAAAACTAGAATCAAACACATCTAGAAGAAGTAGATGGCAGAAAATTATAAAAATTGGGCTGAAATCAATACAATAGAAACAAAAAGAACAATACAAAGAATCAATGAATCAAATAGTTGGTTCTTTGAGAAAGTCAATAAGATAGATAAATCCTTATCCAATCTAACCTAGAAGCAGAGAGAGAATGTACAAATTAACAGAGTCAGAAATGAAAAGGGGGACATACAACAGACACCGAGAAAATCCAAAGAATTATTAGGTCATACTTTGAAAATCTATACTCTACTAAAATGGAAAACCTAAAAGAAATGGACAGCTTTGTGGACAGACAACACTTACCAAAATTAAATCAAGATCAGATTGCAAACCTAATCAGACCTATAAGCCCAAAGGAAATTGAAGCTGCTATTAAAAGTTTCCCAAGTAATAAAGGACCAGGACCAGACAGATTCAGTGCAGAATTATACCAGATATTCAAAGAAGAACTAATACTAATATTCCTTAAATTGTTCCATAAATTAGAAAATGAAGGAACATTGCCAAACTCTTTATATGAGGCCACAATCACATGATTCTCAAGCTAATCAAAGATGCATCAAATAAAGAATTAAAAACCAATCTCCCTCATGAAAATTGATGCAAATATACTCAATAAAATTCTGGCAAAATGAGTCCAACAACATATCAAAAAAATCATTCACCATGATCAAGTAGGCTTCATCTCAGAGGTGCAGGGATGAATTAACATACAAAAAAACTGTGAATATCATCTATCATATAAACAAACTGAAATATAACCATGAGATAATCTCATTAGACATCAAAAAAGGTTTTGACAAAATCCAACACTCCTTCATGTTAAAATTTATAGAGATATGAGAAATGTAGGGAAAATACCTAAATATAATAAAGGCGATATACAGCAAGCCGATAGCCAACATCAAACTAAACAGAGAAATACTCAAAACAATCCCACTAAAATCAGGAACAAGACAAAGCTGTTCTATATCTCTTTATCTATCCAATATAGTTCTCAATGTTTCAGATAAAGCAATATGAGAACAAAAGGAAATTAAAAAGATACAAATTAGAAAGGAAGAAGTCAAACTATCTTTATTTGCAGATGATATATGATTGTATACATAAATGACCACCAAAATTCTACCAGGGAACTCCTACAGCTAATAAACTCCTTCAGCAATGAAGCAGGGTATAAGATTAATTCAAAAAATCAATAGCCCTCCTATACGCTAAAGATAAAAAGGCTGAAAGGGAAATAAGGGAAACATCACTCTTTATAATAGCTGCAAATAGCATTAAATATCTTGGTACAACTCTAACCAAAGTAGCAGAGCTGTTTGAAAAAAACTTTGTCACTAAAGAAAAAATTTGAAGAGGATATCAGAAAATGGAAACATCTCCCATGCTCCTCAATAGGTAGAATCAACATATTAAAAATGGCAATTTTACCAAAAGCAATCTACAGATTCAGTGCAATCCCTATCAAGATTCATACATGATTTTTTACAGACCTTGAAAGAACAATACTCAACTTCATATGGAATACCAGGAAACTAAGGATTGCCATAACAATCATGCTCAATAAAATAACTTCAGGAGGAATCACCATCCCTGACTTCAAGCTATAGTATAGAGCTACTGTAATAAAAACAGCCTGGTCCTTGCATAAAAGCAGACTTGTAGATCAATTACTGGAATCAAAGATCTTGACATTAACCCACACACCTATGAACACCTGATTTTTGACAATAAGGCCAAAAATATTCAATGGAAAAAAGATAGTACTTTCAATAAATGGTGTTGGCATAACTGGATGGTAGTATGCAGAAGAATGCAAAGAGATCCAAACCTATCACCCTGCACAAAACTCAAATCCAAGTGGATCAAAGACCTCAACATAAACCCAGCTACACTGAACTTGATAGAAAAGAAAGTGAGAAATATCCTGCAATGCATCAGCACAGGAGACCACATTCTTAATATTTACCAGTAGCACAGACACTAAGACCAACAATCAATAAGTGGCATCTCCTCAAAATCAGAAGCTTCTGTAAGTGAAAGGACACAGTCAATAAGACAAAATGACAGAATGGGAAAAGATCTTCATCAACCCTATATCAGACAGAGGACTAATCTCGAAAATATATAGAGAACTCAAGAAACTAGAGCTAAAAACCTAAATAACCTAATTAAGAAATGGGGTTCAGAGCCAAAAAGGGAATTCTCAACAGAACTACAAAAATGGCTGAAAGGCACTTAAAAAATTTTCCAACATCTTTAGCCATCAGAGAAATGCAAATCAAAACAACTTTGAGATACCACCTTACACCTGAGATACCATCTTACAACTTGAGATACACTAGAATGGCTAAGATAATAAAAAAAACACAGATGACAGCTTATGTTGGAGAGGATGAGAAACAAGGGGAACACTTCTCCATTGTTGATGGGAGTGTAAACTTGTACAGTCACTCTGGAATGCAGTATGTGGTTCCTCAGAAAACTAAGAATCAATCTCCCCAAAAATACAGCACTACCACTGTGGTGGTAATTGGGCTGGCAGATGTGGCGGTAAATTTTATTTAAAATATATTAATATAAGATAAATATTTATTAATAAACAAATTAACACAATAACAAGCTATAGCTTAAAATTTTCTTTAAATAAAAAATAAACAAACAATAAACATTAATCTAGTCTCTCTTAAAGACAAAAATAAACAAGTTTCTCCAAGATCTCAACAGCCCCACTTCAATAGAGCTGTCCATTTTTTTAAAGCTTAAAACTTTAGATAAGTGTCTTCCGACCTTATCAGCTGACCCTGAAATCCCACCACATATCACTATTAGGCATATACCCAAAAGATGCACATTCATACTCCTAAGGCATTATCTCATTTATTTTCATAGCAGCATTATTCATAATAGCAAGAACCTGGAAACAATTTAGATGACCCTCAACTGAAGAATCAATTAACAAATGTTGCTACATCTACACAATGGAGTACTACTCAGCAGTAAAAACAAAATGACATCCTAAAATTTTCAGACAAATGGATGGACTTGGAAAACATCCTACTGAGTGAGATATCACACTCCAAGAAAGAGAGACATGGGATATACTCACTCATAAGTGAATTTTAGACAAAAAAAAGCAAAGAATACCCCAGCTTCAAACTGCAACCCATGAACAACTCAGAATTAGAAGAAATTTAAGAGAGACTCAGAGACTCTCCTATGAAAAGAAAACAAAGAAGATCACCTTAGCAAATTGGGATCATAACAGGTTGCAACCAAGAAGAGTTAGGAACAAATCTTGATAGAAGGAGATGGTTGAGTGAGAGGAGCAAAGAGGGAGGTGGAGGGAGATGAACATCTCAATAGAGGAAGCCAATGTGGTATTGGAAAGAGACTGGGTGCTAGGAAAATGTCCAGGAACTCACAGGATGTCACTGTCCAAGTCTTAAAACAATGTTGGGGTGGGTGCCTGAAGGGAGCTTTCCCTATAATCAAATGAGTAAACACCTTAGGTGTCATCACAGAACCTAAATCCAACTGGGAATGAAAGTGGAGGTAGAGATCCATAGCTGAGCCTTGGGAAGAGCTCGTGGTTCAGCTGAGAGCAGGGGAGGAGAGTCTGTATGATCAGGGTAATAGGGACTATGATGAAGGGTCCTATGGTGATGGCTTGAGCTCTAGAGAACTCACAGAGTTGGGAATTGCCATTGGAGACCCATTGGGAAGGGGAGCTGGGCTCTCTGGGGGTGCGTAGCCTTCAACTGCCATGAGTGTAGAGTCATGAGAGGATGGGATCACACTGTGTTCTTGTTCATCAGCTGGCACCTTGGAGCTCTTTCCCTATATAGGAACATCCATCCTAGCATGTACTTTGGGATTAGCGAATTGAATGTGCCTGGAGTGGATGTATCCCGCTAGGATGGCTCACCTAAGACCTCTCCCCCTTTTGGGGGAGGGGAAGGGTGAGGCTGAGGGCTGACTGAGAGGGATTTAGGGGGAGGAGAGAGTGAGCAGGGGCATACATTGATGGAGATAACATTTTTTAATGAAACATATGCATATAAAGAATTAAGAAGAGTTATAACAAGTCTTCACTATAATCAAGTGGCATTCCCCATTTTATCTCTTGTTTATTATTCTAGTAGGACCTTCCAAGGTCTCTGAAATGTAACATTTTTCCTGTCAAAGAGCATATCTTTTACAATTTGTTAGTGCTTGACTCAACTTATACTAACAGATGTTGTACAGGACCTCAGGGCTGGAGAAAGTGTCCATGGTCAGCTGTTTCATAGCCTATAATTACAATATTCATAAATGAATCACTTCCTTTGGCTGGTAGTAGCTGTGGCTGAGCACAACATTCCCTGAGTTAGAAACTCTTGAAGTGGTTCATCGTGGGAGCTTTACCATGTAGGTCTTAGAAATGAGGCATGGAACAACAGTCACCAAGCTTGTAATGCAAGTGAGCAGCCTAGTAAGCTCATACGAGAAAAGTCATCAAGTCCTTGGTAATGTAATTGGTTGACTTATTAGGCTATCATCTAGAATATAAAAGCCCAACTATACAACATAATCAGCTGGGCTCTCTTTTATAGACTTAATTTTACAGGTTTCCTTAGACCTAACGTAGTTTGATGACTCAGAGCTGTATCTTTCTCCTGCTAGAACTTAACAGTCATGGCTCTTGTTTCTTTCCTGTGAGATGTCATGTATCTCATCTTTGTTTCTCTTGTTTGATGATCTCCTTCCATACAGAAATACCTCTGTAGATATAAATATTTGACACTGCCATGACAAAGTTCTGCTATGATTAATAGTCATATTGCAGGAAAAGGGATTACATTTCAGAACCCATCATGCCAGGGTAAAGAAAAACAGAAATAGAGTATCAATAAGTACTGTGTTGAAGATAAGGATATGAGCTTGGTGTTAGAGAGAGAGAGAGAGAGAGAGAGAGAGAGAGAGAGAGAGAGAGAGAGAGAGAGAGAGAGAGAGAGAGAAAGTGGAAAATCTATTAGCTGCAAGATTTTACTGAACAAAGCTGTGTGGGCTGTGAAGAAAGGAGAAATAATAGTCCTCTTATCAGACTGAAGTCATTCAGTTACAAAAGCATGTAGAACAATATACTAATCAAAGTATTTAATTATTTTTTAAATAATAAAACAATTATTGCTTAATTTAATAAAATAATAAACTGTAAAAGAGAACTATTACATACATATTCTGACTATAAATTAATGTGTCTTCTTATCTTCCTGTTCAAAATTTTATTTACTTACTCATAGTACTTTTAGCACATAATTTTTGTTCTTTCTTTATAATCATTTGATGCCCTTAACAATTTTAATCAACGTAAGTCTTTTGAAAACAACATTTATACAATTTTACTGTTATTTTTATCAACTGAATTACAGAAAAAAATTAGAAGGTAAAGGAAATAAAAGACATCACTAATTTTAATAGCTTATATATACATTCACACATTGAACTGACTACATACATCAAAAATGTAAGAACTTACTAAATATTAATTTTGTTACTTATTAATATATATTAATATTTTACTTAGCAAGATAATATGATTCTTTTTGTGCATTTGTATGCACACTTATGCATATATAGAGGTTTTTTAAAAGGTTAAAGATTTATAAGATTTGAAGAGAAAGTAGACTCTGAGGTGTAGTAGAGAGGTTTCTTGGTCCTGGGCAGCCAGAGGTCCAGACTCCAGACCTATCGTGCCAGACCCCTTAGCCACCCGCTGCTGCTCAGGTCCACAGAAATGATACAGATGCTTATATTAAGTTCTTTTTTGTTTGGTCTATGGCTTAGGCACATTGCTAGCTAGCTCTTATGTCTTAACTCAACGCATTTCCATTAATCTGTCTGCCACGTGGCCTGTGGCTTACCTGTGTTCCTTACATGTTGCTCCTTTGGGCTTTGGGCTTGGTCTGTCAACAAAATATCATCCATATAATGGTAAATGATAGATTGTGGGAAGAGCTTGTACAGTATTTATAGTGGTTTTGTACAAAATATTGGCATAAGATGGAACTATTCAACATTCCTTGGGGAAGGACCCTCCATTGGGACCTTTTAACTGGTCCTGAATTATTAAGAGTAGGCACTGTGAAAGAAAATTTCTATTTGTCTTGCTCCTGTAAAGGTATGGTTAAAAAAAAAAAATCCTCAAATCAATAACCGTAATAGGACATCCCTGATGTAACAGAGAAGGCAGAGAACTACCAGATTTTAAAGAGCACATAGGTTGAATCACTTTATTAATTGCTCTTATATCTGTTCCCATCCTCCATTTTCCAGATTTCTTCTTAACAAAATCAGGAGAATTCCATGGACTGGTTGATTCTTCGATATGCTGAGATTGTAATTGCTCCTATACCAACTGTTCCAAAGCCTGGAGTTTTTCTGTTGTCAAAGGCCATTGTTGAACCCAAATAGGCTTTTCTGTTAACCATTTCAAAGGAAGTGCTGTGAGTATCCTTTTAGGTTCTGCAGTTATTGGGTAATTCTTTTGTACAACCTGAACAGCTGGAGAATTTTCTTTATAGCACCTTAAAGCATCACTTTTGGAAACATAATTGAGTCTCTGGTTGATATCAGAACTGGAAGGGATTTTCATCTGGGTATTCCATTGCATTAGAAGTTCACGACCCCACAGATTCACCACTATGTCAGCCATATATGGCTTCAACTGTCCTTACTGACCTTCTGGTCCTATGCATTCAAGCCATCTCACACTCTGTTTCACCTGAGATATTGTTCCAATACCCAGAAATTGGATATCCACTGCCTGTAAAGGCCATATTGGATGCCATGATTGTGTGGTCAGCCCCCTACCTCTCTACTACAGATGGAGTCCAATGTGGGTCTATTATCCCCTTAAAGCCTGAGAAAGATTAGAAAGGGTTCTAGATCACAGAAACTGAGCCGAGACAACTTCCAAATTGTGTATACAAAGCGGGTCATTGTACAAAGAAAGTGTGGCTTCTGTGTCACATTCAAAATAGCACCAGCAGACTGGTTGCAGGCAATGTAAGCTGTGATTCCTGAAATCTCATATAAGACTCAGTAGCATGTGATTGATTTTAGATATCTGCTTATTTTGAACAAAAAGGAAACAAAGACAGTTTCTTAGTAGCAGCATTTTCTTGTGTGTGCTCTGTTTGCTGACCACAAACAGAGACGTGGTCCCTTTAAGAGAAATTACCAATTAAGCTTTATCTGCAAAAACTATGCAGTTCTTTAAGACAGTGTATTTTAAAAGCTCTTATGGTTGAAAGATGATTAAGGATTCACAATAAAACAGATTCAGATGGGGAAAAAAACCCCGTAAATGGGTTACAATGTGTGTAAAAGGTACATAGGCTTCAGAGAGAAAAGAAAGAAGGTAGAGAAAGTCTTTGAACAGAGAACTAGAGTAAAAAAGTATAATAAGCCACAAGATGGCAAATAGACACAAAATCTGGATTTTGATTGTTATTGTGTTTTCTTTTAATTTTTAACTGTTAATGAGCGAACTGCAGAAAGACAATGGATTGCAAATGCAAAGGCTATTACGTTAAACAAGAATATATATTTTAAAGGTATTTCCATTTTAAAATTTGTGTATAAGGATTCATTGCTTTGGAAGAGTTATGCTTTTGTTTCCACAGAAGATGAGAACCTGTGGATTGCTTCCAGGAAAATATGGTTTCATCAACCAAGACCCTGAAAAAAAATCTCTGATGGGAAGAAATGGCCATATCAGCTTCAGGCTACAGACTATGACCCAGTCTCAAGAACCTGTGAGATTATCAACACCCCATAATCAGCAGGAAGTAGTAATGGAAAACTATGCCCAAATTCCCAAAATATTGTTTATAATTTTTTTTTCATTATAAATGATTAATGGTCATAGTTAATCTCTTTCTAAGAAGAAAAAGTGGATATGGTATATGAATGACTTTTAAAAAAATATTGAATTTACTTAGATCAAGAAATCAGCTGTTAATCTCAAAATGTTTTACATTGGTATGGATTTTGGTTTATTGACACAAATTTAAGGTCAATTCCTTTATGCTGTCTGTATTTTTCTACTCTTGTTTAAGATATGATGTTTATATAACAGATTTAAAATTGTAATGTATAATTAAGAAATGCATGTTAGTTGGATTTTTAGGTATACAAAGATATAATTCAATTAGCTAGGTAATCTTCAAACACTTCTAAGACCTACAGAACATGGCATTTAAAATGTTTTAATAACTTAGACTTTTCTAGACAGTGAGACAGATTTGCTCCTGGCAGCACCAATTTACATCAAGAAAAAAATGGGCATCAAAGAAATTCCATATAGAGTCTACTTTCTTTGTGGCATTGGTTAGCAACTGGACATGAACCTGTTCTTATATTGACTGCTTGACAGTATGCTGTTAAAAGTGGACATGCAGGTTCCATAAAAAAGGTGACCTCTGAACTTTGACAGAACAAGTTGAGATGGTCATTAAAGTTCCTGCTTTGCAGAGAAAACTGTCAGACATTCTTCAAGACTCAAGGAAAAGTGACTGATGAATGGGCAGAACAAATTTCCTGCTTCACCAAAATGAAAAGAGACTCTGGGCCTGTAGGCTGAAGATGGATGCCCCAACTTTATAAAGGAACTTTGGGTGACTGTCCTGGCAGATACGTGTCATCTCTGTCATTTCTGGATTTTGGAAGTTGCTTGCACTTCAGGTTTACTTGGGTAAACTTTAGATTCACAATAAGGTAGATTATAGAGTATTTTCTTTAATTTTGCTAAATACAAATAGACTAGATATTGTAACTGTAATTCTTGCTTGATACCTATTTTGTTGTATGTAATTTTGCTATGTTAAAATTGAAACCTTCTTTTTTGATTAGACAGAAAGGGGGAGGTGATGTGGAAATGCCTTTCTCTATGCTGTGAATATCAATCTTTAAATAAAGGAGCTGTTTTGGCTCATGACAGGCACCATAGAAAAAGTAGGAAGAGAAATCAGAGCATAGGTAGGAGAAGTAGGGCTGAGTGAAACAGACCAAGCCAGAAGCCCAAAGGAGAAACATGTAAGGAACACAGGTGAGCCACGGGCCATGTGGCAGACAGATTAATTAAAATGGGTTGATTTAAGATGTAAGAGCTATCTAGCAATGTGCCTAAGCCATAGGCCAAACAGCATGAAGTTAATATAAGTGTCTGAGTCATTTCTGGAGGCCTGAGCAGCAGCGGTGGGCGGCTAAGGCGTCTGGCATAGCAGGGTGTCGGTCTCTGGCCACCCAGTACCAAGAAACCCCACTACTACACTGAGGTACTTACATTTTAATAAATACATATGAGTACTACTTATTTTTGATGTAATAAACTCTCCAGTATAGGAGCTTATATTGTTTCATTTCATGTGTATTACTGTAATAATATGCTGGATATTTTTGTCATTTTAATTTTTAAGTACATTTTAAGAATCTGTTAGTTTGTTATGAATTTAAAAGTTACTTGCCTGCATGCAACAACATGAATGATTTTTAATTACATTAAACTCAATAATAAAGAATAATAATATTATTTTAATATATTTCCTACATTATTAAGATATATGTTTGAGAATTTTTATATTTTCACAGTTATTGAATATTTATGTATTTGGTTTTTATGTAATGTCAAATTTCATTGTTTATTTTTTAAGGAGAATGATTTATTTTATGTGGAATATTCCTTTTTATACTGTGTGACTATATGTGACCATGATTTGTAGTAGTAGGGTTCTCGGTCTAGCCACCCGCCAGAAATGACTCAGACGCTTATATTAACTTCATGCTGTTTGGCCTGTGGCTCAGGAACATTGCTAGCTAGCTCTTATACCTTAAATCAACCCATTTATATTAATCTGTCGGCCACGTGGCCCATGGCTCACCTGTGCTCCTTACATGTTTCTTCTTGGGCAGCTGGCTTGATCTGCCTCTGACTCCACCCTGCTTCTCCTACCTAAACTGATTTCTCCTCCTACTTTTTCTATGGTGTCTTCCATGTTCCAAAACAGCTCCTTTATTTAAAGATTGAGATTCACAACATGCATAAATGCATTCCCACATCACTTCCCCCTTTCTGTCTAATCAAAAAGGAAGGTTTCAATTTTAACATAGCAAAATTACATATAACAAAACAGCTATCAAGCAAGAATTGCAGTTACAATATCTAGTCTATTTGTATTTAGCAAAATTAAAGAAAATATTCTATCATCTACCTTATCTTTATGAATCTATAGTTTCATATCCAATATACCTTTCAAATGACTAAGGAAAACTGTATAACTATCAAATCTTCAACTACGTCAAAGACCACAGAAGGATATATTTACCCAAGTAAACCAGAAGTGCAAGAGACTTCTAAAATCTAGAAATGACAGAGATGACACCTATCTGTCTGGACAGTGACCCAAAGTTCCTTTATAAAGTTGGGGCATCCATCTTCAGCCTACAGGCCCAGAGTCTCTTTTCATTTCAGTTTAGCAGGAAATCTGCTCTGCCTATTCTGGCACAGTTCATCAGTTGCTTCTCCTTGAGTCCTGAAGAGTGTCTGACAGTTTTCTCTGTAAATCAGGAACCTGAATGACCATCTCGGCTTGTTCTGCCAAAGTTCAGAGGTCACTTTCTTATGGAACCTGTATGTCCAGTTTAAACAGCATACTGTCAAGCAGTTAATATAAGAACAGTATCTTCTCCAATGGCTTACCATTGCCACAAAGAGAGTAGACTCCATTTGGAGTTTCTTCGATGCCCATTTTTATCTTGAAGAAGATTGGTGTAGCCAGGAGCAAATCTGTCTCACTGTCCAGAAAAGTCTAAGCTCTTAAAACATCTTAAATGCCATATTATGTAGGTCTTAGAAGTATTTGAAGATTACCTACCTAATTGAAATATATCTTTGTATACCTAAAAATCCTAACTAACCTAACTATAAGTTTGATTATCAAAGGTGGCTATTAACCTTCATTTTTAATTATATTCTACAATTTTAAAATAGTTACATGAACATCATACCTTAAACAAGAATAGAAAAACACATACAGCATAAAAAAATTGACCTTAAATTTGTATCAATAAACTAAAATCTATACCAATGTAAAGCATTTTGAGATTAACAGCTGATTTCCTGATCTAAGTAAATTCAATAATCTAACCTTTTAAAAAATCATTTATATACCATATACCCTTTTTCTTCTTAGAAAGAGATTAACTATGACCATTAACCATTTATAATGAAAACAAATATTTAGTAACAATATTTGGGGAATTTGGGCATAGTTATCCATTACTACTTCCTGCTGATTAAGGGGCATTGTAAATCTCATGGATTTTTGAGACTGGATACTAATCTGTAGCCATGAAGCTGATCTGGCCATCTATTTTCATCAGAGGTTTTTTTCAGCGGGTCTTGGTTGATGAAACCATATTTGCCTGGAAGCAATCCACAGGTTCTCATCTTCTGTGGAAACAAAAGCAGAACTCTTCCAAATCAATACATCCTTAGACACAAATTCTGAAATCAAAGTACCTTCAAAATATATATTATTGTTTAACTTAGTAGCCTTTGCATTTGTAATCCATTTTCTTTCTGCAGTTAGCTCATTAACAGTTAAAAAATTAAAAGAAAACACAATAACAACCAAAATCCAGATTTTGTGTCTACTTTCCATCTTTACATGGCTTATTATATTTTTATTATTCTATTTCTCTCTTTAAAGACTTTTTCTAACCTCTTTCTTTTCTGTGTGAAGCCTATGTACCTTTTACATGCATTGTAACCCTTTACAGGTTTTTCTTTTTATCTGAATCTGTTTTATTGTGAATCCTTAATCATCTTTTAACCATAAGAGCTTTTAAAATACACTCTCTTAAAAAGCTGCATAGTTTTTGCCAAGGAAGCCGAATCAGCAAGTTCTCCTAAAGGGACCGCATCCCTGTTTGTGGTCAGCAAACAGAGCAGAAAATGCTACTAAGAAACCGTCTTTGTTTCCTTTTTGTTCAAACTAAACAGAAATCTAAAATCAATCACATGCTACTGAGTCTTCTGTGAGATTTCAGGAACCCGCCTGATTGTAGCTGCAGCTTACACTGCCTGCTGCCAGTCTGCTGGTGCCGTTTTGAATGTGACCTGGACACCACACTTTCTTTGTACAATGACCTGCTTCGCATACACAATTTGGAAGCTGCTTTGGCTCAGTTTCTGTGATCTAGAACTCTTTCTATTCTTTATCAGGCTTTAAGTGGATAATTGACCCACGTTGGATGCACCATCTGTAGTAGTAGGGTTCTCGGTCCCGGGTGGCCAGAGGTCTGGAGACCTGCCGCCCGAGACCTCTTAGCCGCTGGCCGCTCAGACCCCCGAAATGACTCAGACACTTATATTAACTTCATGCTGTTTGGCCTATGGCTCAGGCACATTGCTAGCTAGCTCTTATATCTTAAATCAACCCATTTCTATTAATCTGTCTGCCACATGGCCCATGGCTCACCTGTGCTCCTTACATGTTTCTTCTTGGGTGGCTGGCTTTATCTGCCTCTGACTCCACCCTGCTTCTCCTACCTAAACTGATTTCTCCTCCTACTTCTTCTATGGTGCCTGCCATGGCCCAAAACAGCTCCTTTATTTAAAGATTGAGATTCGTAGCATGCATAAACACATTCCCACATCAATGACTGATATAATTTAAAAGCTAAATGGCTCCTAGATAGCCAGAAATTTTAGGGCAGAGAGAATGCTGAGAAGAAGAGTAGAGTCAGGAGAGTTGAGAGGCGACATGAAAAGAAGCAAGATGAATGTGCTGTGTGGAACGCAGATCCTACCATATGGCAGAAGATAGATAAGAAATATGGGTTAATTTAAGTTATAAGAGTTAATTAGTAGCAAGCCTAAGCTATCAGCTGAGCATTTACATTTAACAATAAGTCTTTTTGTGGTTATTTGTGGTATGGTGTTCCTGATTTAAAAAATTCTGCCTACACTTTTTTATTGATTTATGCCTTCAATTTATTATCTAAATGGTTTATTTTATTTTATTATACAAAGAAACTGGTCCTGTTGCTTAGGAATTCTTAAATTTTAAAGCTGAGGACAACTGGGACAAGAACCACCATGTTTTAATCAGGGTTTTATACAGAGGACACTACCATTCCTGCAGGAGTTTTTGAGTGACTCACCATCACTAACATCACCAAAAGAATCAAGAAATTATGTTTTATATTTACATGGATATATTAGTTTTTTGTTTTTGCTGTTTCTTTCTTTCTTTTCTTTTTTTTAGTTTGTGAGTAGAGAAATTAGCTCTCTCTCTTCTAATGTTTGAGCTGTCTAGTCTAAAAGCAGTGGACTGGGAGTGTTTGAGATGCCAGGGTAGAAGTAATTAGAAAGCTGATGGCCTATTGGGGCCAAGGAAAACAAGAGGGTGATACCTTCATTCATCTATGGTATAATGGTAAAATGGAAGATTTTTTTAAATTCAAGTAGCTGCTTACCACATTATTTTTTATAATCACCCCAAGTTGGCAATTATACTTCCCAGTTGTGCTTGTTGAGTTCCCTGTTTCTTTTATAAAACATATCCTCTTTGTTTATAAAGTAAGTCCATTCCAGGATTCATCCACACTTAAAAAATTGTTATTCTGATAAATACACTATTATCACCAGTTCAAATGGATTCATCGTATATTTATAGATTATAAATTTACCTCTCCAATCTTCTAAAGTGTTCCAGTATAGCCCCTCATATTTTCCTTACTATTCAACTTAGCACAGATGTGATTTAATCTTTGCTACCACTAGCTCCAGTATAAAAATTAAAGTATAAGGCTTTGAAAATGAGTAATAATCCCCAATGTTTTTTCCTCCCCAATATTGAATCCTTTTCTTTTTAAGCCCATTTCCTCTTTGTTATATGTATGTAACACAAGGTATCACTCCTGTTCCTTAAACTTCAAATTCAGCCAAGTGGCATTTAAAACACAGCTGGAGAGTTTTATCCTTCTAAGGACTTTGTATGATTACAGTGGGTCTCTTGAACAACTGTAGAATGAATCCTAACTGGTCTTAATAAAAACCAAGAAAGAGCCAGATATCAGGGTAAATGTTGAAAGATCTGAGGAACTAGCCACAGCCACTAGAATGGCATCTGACCTCTACTGAATCCTTAGGCTCAAAAGGCTAAGCTGCTGTCTCATATTACTATCTCTGACAAGCCATCTCACTTCCTGTCTTAACCTTCATAGTGCTGGGATTAGAGTTATGTGTGTCTCCCAAATACTGGGAGAAAAGGCATGAGATATCAAGTGCTGGAATTAAAGATGTGTGCCACAACTGCCTGGTCTCTATGCTAACCAATATTTGGCTTTGCTGTCCGGTCTTCAGGCAAGCTTTATTTGTTAAAGCATATACAAAATATCACCACATATCCTCCTTTTGTGTCCAAAATAAATAGGTTATAACTAATATAAGAAAAACTATATACAACAAGTATAATATATAGATGCAATAATTACATCAATAGTGTTTAGTCTTTGACAAATTCAGAAATTTTTTTAAATAATTTATCCAATTTTGTTGAATATCTTATTCATTTTCTATTCTAATTTGTATTTAAAAAGCTATTTTTGATGTCTTTCAAGCTTATACACTTTACACCTCTTTAGTGAGTTTCTTTTCTAAGTTTGTTAATAAGAAAAATTATAACTATATAATCTTCAACTTCATCAAGGACCTAAGAAGGAAATAATATTAACTGATTAAGTAGGAAGTGCAAACAAGCAACTAACAAAAAAGATGAGAAATTACAGAAACATCTGGCTGCCATGACAGTCATCCAAGTTTCCTCTGGAGCATTGGGGATCCATCTTTAGCCTACAGACCTAGCATATCTGACAGACTTATCTGTTAAGCAGAAGTTACTGAAGGGCTGTTTTACCTTATTTTAGCAAAATACGGCAGTCCTTTATTTTGTGTCTTCTTGTCCCTTTTGAACAGCATACTGTGAGCAGTTGAGGCAAGGGTACTTTCTTGCCCCATAACTAAGTATTGCCACAAATAAAGTAAACTCCATATGTGGTTCTTTTTATGCTCATCATCTTCTTTTAAATAGATTGGTGCTGCCAGGAGCAGACATGTCTCATTGTCATTAAAAAAATGAACCTATGATATTGAAACATCTTAAATACTTGTATTCTGTAGATCTATGAAGGGTATGAGGACTACCTGTCTATCTAAAATATAATCTTTGTTTGATCTTGAAAAACATACCTAATATTACTACAAGTTTGATTATAATGGATGACTAACTACTAATTTGTACTTCTTTATATCCTAATTAGTTGGTAATAACAACTTTCAAGAACTAGAAATTTTCATTAAATTATTAAATAAGCTTATATAGATACAATACATTGAGCAGGAGTAGAAATATATGTACAGCATGTTCTAACCAAATTAATCTCAAATTTGTATCAATATACAAAATTTGTACACAATATATAAAAATCTACTTCAATGTGAAATATTTAAAACTAGTAGTTGCTTTTTAAAATTAGTTTTAATCTCCATTTTTATCTTATTAAATTCATATTCATTGTTTTTCTTTTTAGAATAGATTCTATAATCCTCTATTTTATCTTATCATTTCTATATCCCTGTCTTCCAGAGTAGATTCAATAATCTACCCTTTCTCCCTATTATAGATGTATCTCTTTTCCTTTTTTCAAATAATAACCCTGAATGTAATATCCTTTGTTTAGCTTTTTTCCTTACAAGTATCAATACACCTTGTATCTAACTACTCAAAATGATGAATATACACAAACCATTGAATGACCAAAATGCCACTCATTCTATGTCTTGAGAGTGTGAATGTCATATTCTTAAATTTACTTTCTGCTGTTTTGTGGTGAAGGCATCTTTAGAGAACCCTAAGATAAAAGAATGTGGGTTAATTGTCAGGTATTGGGAAAGATATTTTTATCACCATGTCCAATCTCTGCATATTGGAAAAGTACAAGGTTTATGTTAAATCCTGGTGAGATTAATCTATGAGGCTGGATTATCTCAGATAGCCACCTCAAAATTATCCTGAGAAGTTTGTAGTTCAAAATTGATCTTTGGGTAGTGTTTTTCATCTTAGTGGCATTATTGTTCATATGTAATAATCATGGGATTCCATCATCCTTGTGAAGACTTCAGAGGTCATATTCTGCCAGATTATTCCTTTTCTTGGTAATTTATTTTTGGATAGTTTTTCCTTCTTTTTTGGATTCTTATTTATCCAAAGTTTTTTTTTTTTTATTTCTCAGGATTGTTGTTTTTAGTTTCCTGGAAAGATGAAAACAAAACCATTCTCCAAAAATAATTCAGGGAGTTTCTATTTTGGCAAATGATATCTGATCCATTTGTTAGTCTTATTACCTCTTTTAATAAGAGGACTCTCTTGTTCAAGTATAATCTTTTAGTGGCTCTGGGGAGGAGTTTCCTCCAGGATGGCAGGAAACAACTGAACTAAATTTGACATGGGGCCTGCAAGAGACACATCAATGTGTTTCCAAACAGTATGGTAATTCCAAGGTTTCCCTTGTTTCCAGATAGCTTGGTAATTTCAAAAATTACCTTGTCTGTCTCTTGCTGATCTACATTTGTTAGTTCATTTCTTGCCTTAGCCACAGTTTCTACATAATCCAGAAGGGAGAAGCATTCTTTTGGGATTATTCTTTGAAAAAACTTGTTTCTAAGAATGTTCTATTTAAAGTCTCTTTATAGGTGACCTAGTTTACTGCAATTTGACATTTTAATTTTTCTTCAAAACTCTAGAATTCACCTCTCCTATTCAAGCATCATTATGATTATAAGATTCAATATTAATTGTATCTTAGATCCATTCCTCTAAGGGTGCTTATCTTGCCTTTAATGGCCCAATTATCCTTTTTCATTTTGCACTAGCATTTTTAAAAGCCAGGGATTCAGTTATTATTTGTCTAGCTTCTAAATTTGATAGCATTCTATTTGCTGGTGAAGTTAATGTAAGACTTTATCTTTGTAAGAAATCAGTGAAAGTGTCTTTTGATACCTGTGTAAACTTTAGTAAATTACTCAATTTTCTTTTACACTTTTAATATTTTGTCCCAAATATTCAAGGCAGATGATGCATCAAGTCAGAGTATGCTCATCATATAAAGACTGCCTTTTTACATTATTATAATCTTTCTCTTTAAGAAGTTTGCCTCATTTTTCTACCAGGTCTTTAAGATTTCTATAACCAAATCTCTCCAGTCTTGAAGGGTAATTTTATTACAAATTGACTAGAAGTTTAACATTGGCTTCACAAAGGGAAAATGCATACCATATGAGATTATTGCCTTTTTCAATCTCCTCAACTCTAACATTTGAAAAGGAATAGATTCAGCTCTTACACAGCTTTTACAGAAGTATGGAAATCTTCCAAAACCAACTTCTTGGAGAGGAAAATTATGGTAACATAAAAAGGCAATCTTTATATGATCCCACATCCTGACTTTATGCCTCATGGCAGCCTGGAATGTTTGGAAAAGAGCTTAAAAAGTGTAAAAGAAGATTGAGTAATTTACTAAATCCCATTAATTAATAAGTTAATTATTAAACAAATTCCATCTAAGTTAATTATTGTTCTATTTAATGGTTTCATTTTCAAACCACCTAGCATATCATTAAACAGAAACCCAATTCCTTACATTGTAATAATTTTTCTCATTTTTAATCTGGGAAAAACTTTTTAGAGTTAAAATAGGTTTTTTATAGTTAAATTAATTTTCTCCTTTAATTCTCAATTATATCACCAAATCTGTAAATGATAACAGTTCAGATGACCATGAAGATGAGAGGCTGACTGATCTGTGTAAAGCAGTAGAAGCGTAAACAGTTTTTAAGGCTGCTACCTCTTCCCAGGAGAGGAAATTCATTGTCTAAATTATGCACAAAGGAAATCATGGAAGAAAAAAACACATGTGGTGGGAACTGCCTAAAAGGCAGATCTGGATAGTAGTGAAAAGATAACTTCAAAAGGAAACCCTAGACATCAGGGTAGTGATTCTAGCTATGTGTAGCTCCAGTTTGTGCTGGTGGATGCAAAGCCAAAGGCTTTGTTGGCCTGGGGATTCAGTAGATGTAAGAAGTCTCTAGATCATATACAAAATATCACCTCAGACAACCTATTTGCTTCAAATTCATTAATTTAAGTCAGATTTCTAAATTATGTTTTACATTAATTTTAAGATTTCATAATAAGATATGATTATCTTATGAAGCAATGGTTATATTTGGCTTCCTGTAGAAGAAATTACTACAGTATTGCCATTTTTTATGTTTATCACTGCTGCCCCCAATATGTTATTTTTCTTATTTTTTTCAAAACAATTTTCTCCCAATAGTAATCCCTGTCTGTTTTTCAAGTTTCTCATTTCACAGTCTCTATGATATCTTTTACTGAATAAACTTCAAATTCCACTGGTGTTCTCTCAAACAGTGGCAATGACCCTGTATTTGTTGCCTCTCTGTGTTAAAATGTGCCCAAGAAACTAATAACAGTCATATATTCTCATTATAAGTGGAAAACAAGGATCTCAAAGGCCTGGTCTCCAGGAAGACCCTTGTCTCCTGGTATCTTACTAACTCACTCTCCACTCATTAGAAATGTCCTGCTTTACAGATTACCCAGGCTCTTCTGTTTGGACTTCTATAACTTTATGTGTTCTTTCTTGAAACTCACTTGTTCTCAAATACTGCTTTTGAAAAATGTTATCTGTACTTTCTGCCTCTCTAATTACTTTAATAAGAATGCATGCTTTCTAGCACTCCCATTTTCTTGTATTTTAGCAAATATTTTGGCTTCTAAATTGGGTGCTTCTTTTCTGAAAGAGATAGTTATGAGAAGAAAAGCTTTTTATGGAGTTACTAAATTGCCTATATTGTACCTTGTTACTGCCTTTCCTGACTCTAGATGTGATTAACAGCATAATATTAGCAATATCTGAAGATTGTTGTGAAGGGACTTGCTATTGGGCAGGAATGGATACTGCCATGGCCCTGAGTGAGAGTGACCTCTGGTGGACATATTTCATCATTGTAAGACATTGTTACTATTGTGTTTGTTTATAGTATAGCATGTATTATTGGATCCTGTTGAATGTACAATCCACCTTTGTAAAACCACACAGTGTTGTGCCTCAAATCTTTACAAGTTTCTCATCTTGCTATGATGAAACTATAAATCATTGATGTCAACTCTCCATCTTCCCACTTTTTCTAATGGCAATACCACCCTTCTTTATGCATCTGAATATAAGTGAGTCATGTGGTGTTTGTCATTCTGGCTTGTTTCAGTTAGTACAATGTTCTAGGTTTCACCTGGGTCACAACAGCATCAATATATCCTTCCTTTCAAAAACTGAATGGTATCCATTTTATGCACATATTGTTTATTTGTTTATCTCTACATGAACTCTTGGCTTGTTCTCACCGTCAGGCTTCTGTGAATACAGATATGAAAATGTGTACCTGAGACTCTGCTTTCAACTATTGTATTTATACACACAAGTGGAAGATGTAAAGTTATTGAATCATGTGCTAATTATATTTTTAATTTTTGAGAAACTACCATACTATTTTTTATGGCAACAACACCATTTTATAATGCATTAATTGTATAAAATGTTCAATATTTTCACATTTTCCCCAATAATTTTAAGGGAAGTAGTTATCTAAAAAGTGTAATATAGTCCTTAATTTTATTTTGTTGCATTGTTTAGGTCATTGTTTATTAATCTTAAACAATATATTGTTTTCTATCAACAAATTCAATGTTGAGGAAACTGAGATAAAGATAATTTTATTGAGATTTCTAGGACATTATATGAAGGCTGGAATTGATTTCTGAGTTGTGTTTTTTGAGTGATAATGCTTCTTCAGATTCAGTATGCAGATGCTTTCTATTGGCTTCCATTTTATTCCCTGTAAAATTTTGAAAATCATCCTAATTTTTTCTTCTTGACACTATAAAATATGCACATTGATTTTAGAGGTAAGAGAATGACAACAGTGATTCTAGGTTCCAGCATTGTGTGGACCAACACATGTGGATTCCGTTCTTTCGCTATTTTAAGTATAAAACCAGTTTTGTGAGTGCTGATATAATGTGTTAGATAGGGTGTTGAGCAATCAAAGGAATAGATGAAGATTATTATTTTAATCTGTGCTTTGTGTAAATAATGGCTTGATCTATATAGTGATGCTGTGCAAAGAATCTGCTTAATAAATCCTTGAACAAATTTTAATAAGAATCTTTGAATGCTTTCATGTCTGAACAATGTGGGAGTCATTATAGAGCTGGTAACACCAAGAGTGCATCTGAAAGACAAATTCTATGTTCCTACATCATAACACTCTTTCAATTGTACATTTTTGACCCTTCTCTTCAAAGTCACCTTACTTTTAAGATTTCTATAAACACCTTGGTGGTAGTTTTACACCTTTTATTACTTGCTGTTTCTTCCATTGTATCCTAAACATGTGCTTTATGTTACATTTTCTCTTGAATGTCACACTGCAAATACCCCCCCATTTCAATGTCTGAAATTAATTCCTATTTCTGCAACTCTAAATTCTATCTACAATACTATTACACTTAGGTTCATAGATGAAATAACAATAAACATCCCAAGAGGAGAAAGGTGAAATTAGTCATGAAAAAGAGAAAAAGTATTTTGTGTTCAGAGAGTGAGTGCCCTTGCTTTGCTTAAGTTTAATCATGATAAAAAGTGCGCTGATACTCTGCATTGTGAACTTCACAGACTGTGTGTACTTTCTCAGTATTGGTTTCAGTCCCTTTATTTATTCTTCTTCCACGCACAACTGAACTTATCTCTCATATCTGGACAAATAGTACAGCGACTTTAGCTCTTCTTATTCTCCCACCCTGCTACTCCAATTTACTTTGCTACTTTTATGATCAAAGGATTACAATGAGTTTTTCTTGTTGGTAAAATGCCCATATTATTTGGTCTAAAATTCAAGAAAAACCACAGTATATTTTTTATGTTGTACTTCAAGTAGATTCCCTTATCTTTTTTATATGTTAGCTTTTAATTTAAACATAACATCTACTTTCTATTTGTTATTTAAGGCTCTGTATGCTTTTTCTATATAAAGTCTTTGGTAATCTAGAGTAGGAGAATACACACAGACACACAGACACACACACACACACACACACACACACACACACACACTCAGGTATGCCTCAGACATATTACTGAGTAGCTCTTTTACTTAGATTAACTCATAATTTTTATCTACATTTAGTCACATGGCTTGGCATTTTTGCTCAGTGCAGCATTCTCATCTTCCTTCTTCTGAGTCTGGCAGTTGACTTTGCTTTCTTCTCACACTTCTTTCCTTCTGGTCTTCTTGCTTATACTTCCTGTCTGCTTAGCTTCTCACCAATTAGTATTTTATTAGACCAATATTTACAATGTATAAAAGCAGCTGAAAGAGGTTTATTTTTCAATAATAATAATAATAATAATAATAATAATAATAATAATAATAATATAAGCATCTGAGTCTTTGGAGGGGACTAAGCAGCAGTACGTAGGTTCAGACCTTGTGGGTAGATTGGACCAGAATCTCGTACCACAATCACGATCAAAAAGCAAGTCAGAGAGAAAAGGGTTTATTTGCTTTACACTTTCATATTGCTGCTCATCATCAGGATATGACCTCAAACGGCAGATACCTGGAGGCAGGAGCTGATGCAGAGGTGATGAAGGCATACTGTTTGTTTTTCATGTATCCTTTCTTATAGAACCCAGACAACTAGTCCATGGGTAGCCTTACCCATAATGGAATGGGCCATCCCCAGTGAATTACTAATGAAAAGAAATGTCCCATCACTCTATCTTATGGAGGCATTTTCTTAATTGAGGTTCCTTATTCTAAGATAACTAGCTTGTGTCAAACAGACATAGCATGATCCAGCACAGGGTACTTCTTAGAAAGAGAGAGGAAGTAAATACAGAAGAAGGTGAGAAGAAGGGAAAGGAGAATACAAGGATACTATTGAACTGATAGTGGAAATGCAAAGGGGCCTCATTAGGGAAGGGTGAGGGGGGCATATTAGATTGAAGCACGACTAAGCATCTCCCCATGCCTTTAGGCTGACAAGGTGACCTAGTATGAGGTATAAGTTCCCAAGAGCCAGTAAAAGAGTCAGAGACAGCTCCTGTTTCTACTGATAGGCATCCCAGATAAGAATGAAACTTCATAACAGAGTGCCAGGTCAGTCTCTTGCAGGCTCCCTAAATGTCAGGTCAGTCTCTATGAGACCCCATAAGCCAAGTCCAGTTGATTCTGTGAGCATTCGTGTATGTCCCTGATCCCCTGGATCCCACAATCCCCTCTTCTCCTCTTTTGCAGGATTCCCCGAACTCAACCCAGTATTTGGTTGTAGGTCTGCATCCATTTTCATCAGTTGCTGAACTATGTCCCTCTGATGACAATCAGGTCAGGTTAGTTACAGGCTACATATCTGATATATAGCTTTAATGATCTTTTCTCATTTGGGCAAAGGTTCTTTCTCCAAGAGACAAAGACCACCTAACAAAACTTCAGTACTGCACATGAGAAACCTTCTTGGGAGTTGTTGGCCAGGGCTTTCTAAGAGACTACCTAAATAGACAGCTTATTTCTAGTTAACTTATTTATGTTGAGAGGTGGAAGGTAATTCTCTATTACTGAATACACAAGATACTTTAGAAACAAACAGATTCTCCTGAGTTGGGAATGTTAATTTCTCCTTCTTGATTTTATGGCTCAGGTGGCATCATATGAGCTTCCAAAAGAGAAAGGAAACCAATAGGCCTACCCAACTATGATAACTATGAACTACACCAATGACCAGCATGGCATGATAAAACTACTTAAAACTATTCACTAGGAAAAAAACTATTTTGGATACTGGAAAACTAGCTGACCAATGAGTGCTAATAAATCATGTATATTGGAGGAAAATCTATAAATTCTATCTTACTAAACCAGGATAATCCCTAACAACAATCTATAAACATTCATCCCAAAATTCTTACATTAAAAACTGCATAAATATTATTTTAATATATAAGTAAACATATTCGCAGAGAAAGATAAAGTTTAATTAGAATAAACTTTTTAAAATATCTCAATTTTTGTTGGCTATAAAAATTAGAATAAGTGGCTATGCAAAGTTGGCCAAGTGTCTGTTAATTCCTTTAAAACTGTTTACTTTGGGCACTTCAACCAATAAATTTAAACAATGACATTGCTGATATTTGCTTGCCACCCCCCCCCCCCCCCCCCGCTGTAGTATGAGGTTTCTGGCCCAGACTTTCCGGCCTAACCTCAAAGTTTAGGTCCACAGACCCACAGACCCACAGTCCCGCAGTCCCACAGTCCTACAGAGACACACAGACACTTTCGTTAGTTTTTGGCTGATCAGCTTCAGGCCCAGGCATATCACTTGCTAGCTCTCTGCCGTTCATCTAACCCATGTCTCTTGTTCAGCCATGTGGCTCGGTACCTTCCTTTAGAGCAGCATATTTGTCCTTGGCTTCCTCTGGCTTCTCTCTCGTGCTCTTCTGGAATTCTGCTCTCAGAGATTTTCTTAGTCTGGTAGCCCTGCCTACACTTCCTGCCTTCCTTTGGCCAATCAGCTCTTTTTATTAAACCAGTGGGTGGGACAATTATTTACCATGAGACAACACAATACCCCTACACCCTGCCCTTACTTTTTTTAGTTCAATCTTAGAAATTTGAGACAATAAAAATAGTTCCATTAGCTCTTGATAGGACAGAGACTGTAAACACAATTCTTTCAAAATGATTCTCTTCTCTCTATAAGTTAAGCACTACTGATGCTAACACAAGTAAAGTGTAAACATGATTAATTATCCACAAACCTCAACTCTTATTTCTTTATTTCCATGCTAATGACCTTATACAACAAAATTACTCAAAACCTGTTACAAGTGTGATATATTAATGTGCTTTTATTAGTATCTTTTCTTCCAAAAATTACATATAATTTCCACTGTGTTCGTGACTTTTTTTTCCACAATTTCTTAACCTGTGGATATCATTGGGGTTTCATAATTCTGTTTTGAAGGTATGAAAGCCAGTGAATTATTCTGCATTATCAAGAGTTCCTTCACTAACAGAGGCCTTGTGGTATCTTACTAATGCATATTTACTGGGTTTTGTTGTCCCTACCAAAGCAACCCTACCCTGACTGCACATTTGGACTGGGAATTTGAAAGCATTGAAAGGAGAAACTTAGTATTGATAGTCATTGGTAAATGCAGCTCCATCTTTATGTTAGATGTTTTTGTTGATCCAAAAAAGATGTTTTTTTCAACATGATCTCTGTTATGAGATAATAGTTGTTCATTACTGGATTTTCCTATATATACAAAACAGGTATTCCCCAGGATACTCAACTCAGTCATTCATCTCTGGGTGCTTGCAGAAGCCTAGGGCATCTACAAAACGTTATTTCTCTGAGACCTGTTCTTTTTCTTGATTGCCTATAAAATGTGTAATGGATAATGAAAAATAAACATTTGGTTATAATATAAATGTTTGTTTCTATGGTTAAATATTCTATGTATGATATATCCTTAAAAAGTTTTCAATTGTAATATATGTTACAATGTATATACAACATACATGTATATATACATATCTAATATATACATATATTAGATGATGTATATAGTTCAGCAAATGGAGCAAATGGATCAAACTTCCAATATTGAATATGAACTTGTGAGAAGAAAGAATAGAGAAAATATTGATAAAGCATGAAAGCATGTTGGAAATTACATTTACTGATACAGATGAAGTTCTAAGGAAATTTTAACAAAGATATTCAGTGTACTAAGTGTCTGTAATTGTGTTTAGTATCAAGATATTCAGCCCTGGTTGTAGTTTGAATTCTATAAGAACTCTCATATAAGCTAATTATTGAAATATAATCATGTATAAATCATAAGTATATAACAATAATTTTTCAAGATAATATTTTTATAACTACCAGACTAAGAATTAGAATCTGTTACTGACTTAAAGTCTTTATAAATTATTTATAATAATAACTTTATCATAGAAATGAGTCCTGAATTTGAAATTATATTACTTAGCATATTTATGCATGTGTATATAGTATCAAATGAAGCTAGAAAAATGAGAGGCCTCTATTAGTTGACCCTGAGGTTCCTGGTCTTCACTTTCTTGTTAGCAATCTCTTTCTATTTTATGAGACATTTGGCTAATCACCTCAATCTAAATTTGTAGGCTCTTGGAATAGGTTTATGAAAGTAGAATTGATTAACATATGGATTTATATAGATTACTTCCTATGGTTAAAGTCTTCTAGTACCACATGGAAACATAGAACAAACCTGAAGCATGGGATTAGAAGCATCACTGCAGAAATTAATTCTCAAATCTAAGTTTGCATGACAAAAAGCAGTCCCAGTGCTCTTTAAGTAATCTGGTTCTCATCCCACCTTTGTAGAAGTTTGTAAATAAGTACAATAAGTAGAGATAGGTTGTAATCAATAAATAACATTATCAGAGATATATTTCTATGAGAAATAATCTCTACCCAGTGTCTGAAATTTTTGCCACTTTCCAGTAATCTTAAATATTTGGGAATAATAACTGATAATAATCAGTGTCTCTTTTTTTCCAGTGGTCTGTTTTTTTATGAATAGATTTAGTTGAATTAATCTAAAAATTTCTGACTGAGGTCTGTGATGATTTGAGTGAAAAATGATCTTCCATAGTCTCCAGTATATAAATACTTGACCCCAGCTGATTGTGATGTTTGAGAAGATTTAGAAAGTGCAGCTATATGGGTGGACATAGGTCACTGGGAGTAGGATCTTGAGAGTAAAAAACATTGTACCACTTCCACTTCACTCTGCTTTATGTCCTGCTTTGAATATGTGAACTTTCAGCTTCCTGCTCCTGTTATCATGCCTACCACTTGCTGTGGTGATTCCTCACTATGAAGGAATCCTTTCCCTTTGTAACTATACACCAAAATAAACTCTTCACAAATTGTTTTTGGTTATAGTGTTTTGTTATAGCAACAGGAATGTAACTAGTTCAACATCCTTTCCTTTCTATAGATCTGTATAAACCCCTGTCTTTCAGGAATGAGAGTTTAGGTCTCAGGATTTAGAACTGAGGCCAAGCTGAGAGACATTAAATTAAAAGAATCATGGGATTTGTGAATAAATCATTTACCCATATTTATGTTCAAATTATTTATAAAGCTGGAATATTATAGACTGAATTACATCCCGCTTACCCAAAATTCATGCCATACACTAAAATGCCACTACGTCAGATAAGTAATTAAGATTCATTGAGATTATTAGAGTAAACTCTGATCTAAAATGACAGTTTCCTTATAAGACAAGAAGATAGGACAAAGACATTCATAAAGGGAAGACCAGGGCAGGACAGTAACATCTAAAATATCCAGAAAGGGGCCCTCAGTAAAGCTAATGCTCTTAGCATCTCACTCTTAGAAGCCTAGCCTCCACTACTGTAAGAAAACACTTAATTTTTGTTTCAGTTACACCATCTATGATTTCTTATGGCTGTTTTAGCAAACTTACACATCAGGTAAAATACTATGCCTGGTTGTAGAGAGTGATTTTAAGATTAAGAAAAATTCACATGTTGGCTCACTATAAAATATAGAGTAGACATTCAGTGCTACTGCAGACACAGATTTTTATTCTTTCTTTTGTTCTTTATTATACCACTTTCAGTTTCTTTAATTGATAGCATGGCTACTAAAGAGAAATCAATTTATGTTGAAAGCACATAGGTCATGATATGAGTCATCTTTGTATCTATTTATATTTTAAATCTAAATAAGAAGATTTGCAAGTTCCTTTTCTTGTTAAGAGTTCAAATTTTAAACACCCAGATGAAAATCTGCTCTTTGGAACTTTACACCAAAATAAACTCTTCCACAAATTGTTGGCAACATGGCAACATGTTTATGAGATTAATCTGGCCCTAGCCACTTCCTATTGTCTTCATTCATATTGAAGAGATTATCAAGAACAGGTGGATTAGTGTTTGGAGAAGTATTCATCCAATAGTCTTTTTTCCCCCTCACACTTAGGAAGTATTTTTTCTGCTAGTTATCTTCAATAAAAATCATTCAATTTATACAATAGACTATGCACATAACACTCTAAGAATAGTTAATATTTATATAGCTGAGTTCTTCTGGAAATTTATTGGGTTGTGTAAATACTGTCTCATTAAAAACACATGGACACCTCCATGCATTATGTTGGTGGCTGCTGAGATTCTCTTAATATGCAGATGGGAAACAGAGGATGAAGTCTTTTGAAAATTTAGAAATCAGGGAGGAGATACAGAAAACACCATCACAGATTTGGTGATAAAAACCTGTATCAAACTCTCTACATTATCACAGCCTCATGGCATTCAAAGAAAAGTCATAGGCAGACTGTTTTGATCAGTATTTAAAAGCTTAAATTATAACTAATAATCAGATATGTAATTTTTTCTCTAGGAAATAGGACTCCAGTTTATCTGGTTAGTCCTGAGAAGTATTTGTACAGTTTCTGGATGTTATTATTTGTTCATTTGTTTGGCTGCTGAGATAGTTATGGATTCCATTATCTTATTCAGCTCATCTTTGTATATGCTTATTTCTGTGTTTACCTCTTCTGTAATCCTCACAGCAGTATTGGTAAAGCAAGATTGTTCACCCTGACAAGATCTTACTTTACAAAAGCAACATTCTGCCCTATATTGTCAAAGGGTCCTCATTCTGTAAATTTAGTGGGATTTTTTCCTGATCTAGGCAGCAATCCCCTAAATCAAGAGTCTGATATATATTTGAATATACTGTCTTGATATTTTATGAAACATTTACATATTACCTCAATATTTTATTTATTCTTCTTTTTTTCTTTCATTTTTTAAATTTTATTTTCATTAAAAAGTCATCTCCATCAATGTATTCTTCTGCTCCCTCTCTCCTCCCCCCTGCCAATCCCTCCCAACCAGCCCTCAGCCTTTTCCTTCCCCATCCATCCATCCATCCCTTCCCACCAAAGGGCTAGAAGTCCCAAGGTGGGTCAGCCCAGCAGGGTACATTCACTCCAGACAAGTACCATTCACTCATCCCAAAGTCAATGCTGGGCTGGGTGTTCACCTATAGAGAAGGGGCTCCAAGCTGCCAGCCCATATACAGGAACAATCTGATCCCACCCCTCCTGATTCCATATATTCTTGGCAATTGAAAGCCATTCTCCCCTGGAGGGTCCAGCTACCCCTCATGATGGATCTCCAGTGGCAATTTCAAATTCAGTGAGCTCCAGAGTTCCAGCCAGGCAATACTTTGGGAACTTTCCTCATAATTCCTATTCCTCTGCTCACACAGATTCTCCTCCCCTGCTCTCAGCTGGACTGGGAGCTCTGCCCAGTGCTCAGACAAGGATCTCTGCCTCCAGCACCATTCCTTGTTGGATGTAGGTTCTGCAATAACACCTAGGGTGTTTACTTATTTGATTATAGGGGAAGTCCCATTTAGGCACCTCCTCCAACATTGTTTGGTGACTTAGCCAGGGTTTTCTTGAGAGTTCCTGGACATTTCCCTAGCACTCAGTCTCTTTCCAACACTACACTGGCTTCCTCTACCAAGATATCCATCTCTCTTCATCTCCCTTTTTGATCCTCTCACTAAACCATCTCCTTATTTCAAGATCTTTTCCAACTCATCTTGGTTGCAATTAATTGGTTGTGAGGACAATTTGCTAAGGTGATCTTCTCTGCTTAGAGGAATCTCTGGATGTCTGTCCCACGAAAGAATGAGATACTAGAGGGAATAAACACCACAGTCAAATCTTACCCAGCTGTCTTCTAGCTTCCTCAGCCTCCATTCCCTTGGAATGGATGACTCTGTGTTTGAATCAGGACTTAAGTATTCTTTCCTTAATTAAGGCGTGGCCCCACCACACCAGCTTGGGAGCCTGGAATTTCTTCTACATTCTGAAGTGACCTTGACTCAGTTAGGATTAAGGGTGTAGGTCACCACTCCCAGGATACACCCTGTGCTGGGATTAAAGGTTTGAATCACTACTCTGATTTTCCTAGACTGACTGTGGTTAGAGATCTGGGACTTCTGGAGCTTTTACTAACCCCCCACATAGACTGTGGGTAGATTCTCTCTGATATCTCCAAAACTTCTTAAACTTTTATTAAGTCCCCACATATCCCCTTTTGTGTCAAATTTAAAAAAAAGAAGGTGATAGCTAACATAAGAAAAACAATATACAATAGGTACAATAATTATATACAATATATACAAACAATAAATGAGTAATGTCCAGTCCATTAACAATTGACAAGTCCAAGAAAATATTTCATTAATTATCCTATTATTTTGATGTCTCTTAAACTTATAAACTTTAACTTCAAAGTTTCTTTTCTAAAACTGTCATTAGAAAACTGTAACTACAACTATCTCATCTTCAACTACCTCAGCGACCCAAGAAAGAAATAATATTTAACTAACTAACTAGGAAGTGCAACCAACTTCCAAAAACTAGAAATGACAGAGATGATACATATCTGCCTGGACAGTCACCCAAAGTTCCTTTACAACGTTGGGGCATCCATCTTCAGCCTACAGGCCAGGGTCTCTTTTCATTTCGGTGAAGCAGGAAATCTGCACTGTACATTTTGGTGTAGTTCAGTCATTTCTCCTTGTGTCCTGTAGTTTGAAGACTCTCTTTCAAGTTCTTTTCAACTTTCCCTTGCGGTACTTGCTGGTTATTGGTCTTGTGCCAGTATTTAGCTTTAGATAAAGTTTACCACCACTTTGGACTGCATTCCCAAGCAACCCAACTCTAGGAAGATCCAGGCACAGATTGTCAGGGGTCGCTACTGCCTCACCATCCATGGGCCATCTCTGACAGTATTCCCTGAAAAACAGGAACCTCAGCTTGTTCTGTCAAAGTTCAAAGGTCACTTTCTGAGGGAACCTGCATATCCAGTTCAAATAGCACACTGTTAAGCAGTCAATACAGGGACAGGTTCTTGTCAAATGACTAACTGTTGCCACAAAGAAAGTAGATTCCATATGGAGTTTCTTCAATGCCCTTTTTCCTCTTGAAGTATATTGGGGCTGCCAGGAGCAGACCTATCTCACTGTCCAGAAAAGTCTTTAAGTTCTAAAAATATTTTAAATGCCATATTCTATGGATCTCTGAAGTTTTTGAAGAAGACCTGTTTATCGAAAATATATTTGTATGACCTTGACAACATCTAACATGACTATGTCTGAATGTAATGTCTAACTACTAACTTGCATTGCTTTATATTCTAGTTAATTGGAAATAAAAACTTTCAAGGACTAGCAATTTGGATTACAACGTTAGATAAACTGATTAAGTATACTACCTTAAACAAGCATAGAAATATTTGTACAATGACACAATTAATCTCAAGATGCTCAATTTGTATACAGAAAACCAATGCAATGTAAAATATTTAAAACTAGTAAATCCTTTTAAAAGAAGATTCCATAATCTATCCTTATACCCTATATATCTATATCCCCTTTTTCTTTATATTTTTTTAAACACAAATCGTGAATCTAATCATTCTTGTTTAATTTTTTCTAACCATAACTATGAACAATTTTTAACCAATTAACTTAAACAATGACAATCATCCATAACCCATCGATCAAACAAAACTAAGCCACCCTACCACTTGGGAACCAAAACCAACCCACCCACCACTTGGGAATGTGGGCGCTGGTTCTTAAGTTTACTTCCTGCTGACTGGGGGTGATGGCATCTTTTGGGGATCCTGAAAAGAAAAGTTTTGTTAAATGTCAAGTCCTGAAATAAGTAGCTGTGTCATTTGTTATCTAGTCTCTGCATAACAGGAAAGAACACAGCTTGTCTCAAGTCCTGGCTGGAGTAGTCTGTGAAGCTGGTTCATCTCAGCAAGCTGCTACAAAATTGTTGTGTGTAGGCAGAGTTTACCCACAAGGACACCAATACCAGATAGATATTTATTAGAATATAAACCAACACTCACGGTACAGGCAACAGATTACAATAGCACCTGAACAGGGACCGGAGTCTGCAGACGGACGGACGACGTGAGCCTCCCTCCAGCAGCCAGGAACCAGGAAGAGGGCCTCCCAGCCTCCCAGCAGCCCCTTATCAATGGGTTCGGCCACACCCCCTCCAGGAGCCCGGGGCCATGGATAAGCTTCCTTGGACCCCATCAGCTGACACCTGAATCCCACAACATCTCCCCCCTTTTTCTAACTAAGAAGGTTCTAAACTAAGACTATGTACAGTAGGAATTATTATGAGGTAGTATCTAGGAGAGGTCAAAGTACAATTGCTAATCAAAGCCTAACTTATATAAGGTACATCTAATAGTTCTAGAATATTGGTAGATAGTAGGGTGTATAGATTATTTTAAAGGGTTAATCTGGGAAAGTGAGAATCTAACACCTGAGTGTTCCTATCTAAGGGATACTAGGGTGAAAACCTTAAACATCTATTCTTCAACCTCTTCAAGACCTGAGAAGGAAGGTGAATTTGTCTGAAAGACAGAAGTATATGGAAGTAGCTACTTCCAAAATTTGGGAGAGGACAGCAACACAGCTACCTGGACAATCACCTCTGGATTTGTATACCGTTAGAGCATCTATCGGATTGGCTACAGGCCTATGGCATCTGACAGATCTTTTCACAAGCAGAACAATTTTGAAGGGACTGTCTTATCCTGTCTAGGCAGGTTTCGTCAGTCTCCATCTATCAACTTGTTCATCCAGCTTGACATCATGTGTGTACTGTCAGCAATCAAGGTAAGGACAGTTCCTTACTCAGCCGGCCATTTTTTGCCAAAAGGACCAACTCCAAAGGAGTATCTTTGATGCTCAACACCATCTCGAGAAGGGAGCAGTGACACCAGGAGTTGTCGTGTCTCTCGTGGCCGAATTTTAAATGTTAAATGCCATATTCTCTGGGTCTATGAAACGGTTGAAGATTCTTGTTCATCTATGATATTCTAACCTGTATCTGACATGACTGGGATATGATACCTTAAATAGTGTTGACTGCAGATCTTATCATCTTAAGGAATAAACCCTGTACTAAAAATTAGAATACCTATATAAGGGGTGTACAATCTCTGAACAATGACCCTTAGTAGAACTATCGAACATTAGCCAGGGGTATTTTACCAGGTAAAGTGTCCACAGCATTTTAGACATGTAAATACATATATATCATCTAAACAGAGGTATATAAAACATCTTGTGCATATATCATAACTAGTGCAATCATACATTATATCTAGTATAGTTAAATGAAGGTAGTAATTGCATAGTATACATGACAATGATGTGCAAATATTTTAAACAAAGGTAGAAGCATGCATAAAATATAGCAATTTCAAATTCAGCTTTACATAATAGTTACAGATTCAGATTTATATCGGAGTACAAGTTGCTTTGGTTACATAAAACAATCTCAGATTAAACTTTGTACCAATGTACAAATTATCACAATTAAACATATAAAATGATTTTGCATTAGTATCAATATACAGATATCTATGACAGTGCAAATTGTCTTTAGCTTAGCCCATACATTCAGCTAAAATGAAGTATAGGTAGGTAGAACAGTCTACCTTTATCTATCCTATCTATTCTCCCTCTCTTCTACAAAAAAAGATCTCTGATGCTATATTATAGTTTTGTCTTTTACCCAGTTTTACCCACAACCTTTGGAGCATAAAACTTATTGGGAAAGGGGGCGTAGTCGTTTATAAGGTTGCTTCCTGCTGACTTAAGGGCGATGGCATCTCTTTGGGATCCTGTAAAAGCTAAAACAATGGTTAGTTCTTAATGGACTGACCACATACATCTATAACCATTTTTAGGATAGTGGTTAACTCCATCTGGAAACTTAATTAGCAATGTGATCTGAAGGATAATCATAAGGAGCTATCTTGCAGCTGTTTTTGAATAATCTATTTCTTGAAAACAATTATTGATTGGTGCGCACCAGGTTCTTGATTTTTCTATTTTTGTCTCTGCTGTCTGTCTATCTGTCTCGTATTCTCTCTCTCTCATACTCTTTCTTTTATTTTTGTTTTTCTAGCAGGAGTTGTTCCGGTGGAGGCCCCATCTCGGTTCCAGATTCTTTGTAGATAGCTGATAGGAGGAAATGTTATTTACAGTGGAAAACTTAAGCATTGTGGATATTAAGCAGACAGAATGAGATGTTTGAGAGGTACAGAAACAGGGAGGAACAAGGTTTAAGGTGAAGTCACAGTAATATTGGTCCCTAAATATTTTGCCTTCTGTCTCACACCAGGTGGCTTTTATGATGTGAGACAGAATTTTTCATATTCCTTTACCAATATGCTTGGGTTTAGAGAGGGAGAAAGCCACAAGTTCCCAATCCAAATCCAGCCTTATTAATAGTCAAATCAGGATTTTTTTTTTTTGAGATGTAGATGCAAGATGTAAAGCAGTAAAAATTGAGAAATTACCCAGTATTGCATGTGTGTATCAGTTGGTCTCGTAGTCCGTCTTGTACATCCCTTAATCCTCAGTCTGTCTTATATTGCAGGTGAGTAATTATTCAATGTTTAGTCAATGCCGTAAAAATAGTTGTATCCATTTTCCTATAAAGACAAAACTGAGAGACCCTGCCCCAGGTTTGTTAAGTGTGTTTTCCTTACCACGCATCCGTTTGTCATGTCAGGGGTGAGCAGTTACTTTTCTTGTTCAGGAAGAGACTCCTTTTCGAAGCGGGCTTTTATTAGTTTTCTTGGTACCCATATCTTTTCTGTCCCTGTTGAAACAAGAGCAAAACCCCTACCCCATCGAAGCACATACCCTGGCTTCCATTCGGAAGTCAACACATCTTTGAAGTAAATGGGTTGATTTAACTCAGAAGATTTTTCTACTACCCAATGTCTCTCAGCAGCTGAAGTTCCCTTTTCATCAGCATTAAGAAAATTTAAAGTCAATAAGGCACTATGCAACCTCTCTCTGGGCTTTTTCATTTCTTTCTTTTGTTTATAAAGCATCTCTTTTAATGTGCGGTGAGATCTCTCCACGACTGCCTGTCCTGTAGGATTGTGTGGTATCCCTGTAATATGCTTTATATCATAGTATGTGAAAATTATCTTCATTTTTCGGGAGACGTAAGCTGGAGCATTGTCAGTCTTAATCTGAGTGGGAATTCCCAATATGGCCATGGCTTCCAAAAGGTGAGTAAGTACAGCATCAGCATTTTCAGAACTCAGGGCAGTCGCCCATTGCATTCCAGAATAGGTGTCAATAGTATGATGTACATATTTCATCTTTCCGAATTCTGGAAAGTGAAACACATCCATTTGCCATATCTCATTTCCGTGTGTACCCTTAGGATTAGTTCCTGCAGGTAAAGATGGTTGGTTATAGAAAGAGCAAGTGTCACATTTTTTTACTATTTCCTTTGCTTCAATCCAAGTGATGGGAAAACTCTTCTTCAGCCCTTTGCTGTTAACATGATGCTTTTCATGAAATTCTGTGGCCTTTAGCAACCGATCTATTTCCTCATTACCCTATGCTAGAGGGCCTGGGAGGCCCGTGTGTGCCCTGATATGTGTTATGTACATAGGATGTATCCTACCTCTGATGATATCTTGTAGTTGTATGAATAGTAAGGTCAATTCTGTATCATCAGGAATGAAGTCAGCAGTTTCAATATGTGAAACAACTCTTTCTGCGTATTGAGAGTCAGTAATTAAGTTAAGAGGTTCTGTGAAATCCAACAACACCATAATAATCGCATATAGTTCTGACTTTTGAACAGAGTTATAAGGGCTCTGAGCCACTTTAGTTAGGTTCTCAGACTTGTAGCCAGCCTTCCCTAAATTGTTTGCATCTGTATAAAATATAGGGGCTCCAGAAATTGGTTCATCTTGTACTACACGAGGAAAGATCCAATTAGTTTCCTTTATAAATTGAATTCTCTTGTTTTGGGGATATTTATTATTAATTTCTCCTAAAAAGTCACTGCAAGCCTTTTGCCAAGGTTCACTGTCTGCCCATAATCGGTCAATTTCTTCATTAGTCAGAGGCACAACAATTTCTGCAGGGTCCTTTCCAGTCAATTGGCGGAGTCTCAATTTACCTTTAAAAATCAGATCGGCAATTTTTTCGATATATGTCTTCATCTTTTTGCTTGGCCTATGTGGCAGAAATATCCATTCTAATATGATGCTTTCTCTTTGCATTAAGATTCCTGTTGGAGATTGTCTTGAGGGTAAAATAACAAGTATGCATTCCAAGTCTGGATCCACACGATCCACATGTGTTTCTTGAAGTTTTCTTTCTACCAACTCTAATTCTTTCTCAGCCTCATCAGATAGTTTTCTTGGACTATTTAAACCATTGTCACCTTCTAAAGTCTTGAATAAATTAACTAGTTCATAGTTCTTTATACCAATCATGGACCATATATGAGCAATATCTCCTAGTAGCTTTTGAAAATCGTTAAGAGTCTTCAATTTATCTCTATTTAATTTTAGCTTTTGTGGTCTAATTTTTTGTAAACCTATCTTATATCCTAAATAATTGATAGAATCTCCCCTCTGTACTTTTTCTGGAGCAATTTGCAGTCCCCAATTAGGCAATACTTTCTGTAGTTCTTCAAACAATGTTTCTAATGTCTGCGGGTTTGGGTCTGCCAACAAAATATCATCCATATAATGGTAAATGATAGATTGTGGGAAGCGCTTGCGCAGTATTTCTAGTGGTTGTTGTACAAAATATTGGCATAAGGTGGGACTATTTAACAATCCTTGGGGCAGGACTCTCCATTGGTACCTCTTAGCTGGCCCTGAATTATTAAGAGTAGGCACTGTAAAAGCAAATTTCTCTTTGTCTTGTTCCTGTAAAGGTATGGTAAAAAAGCAATCTGTCAAGTCAATAACTGTAATAGGCCATCTTTTAGGTAGCAGAGAAGGCAGGGGAATACCAGATTGTAAGGAGCCCATAGGTTGAATCACCTTATTAATTGCTCTTAAATCTGTCACCATCCTCCATTTTCCAGATTTCTTCTTGACAACAAAAACAGGAGAATTCCACGGACTGGTTGATTCTTCAATATGCTGAGCCTATAACTGCTCCTGTACCAACTGTTCCAAAGCCTGAAGTTTTTCTTTTGTCAAAGGCCATTGTTGAACCCAAATAGGCTTTTCCGTTAACCATTTCAAAGGCAGTGCTGTGAGTGTCTTATTAAGAGGGCGATTCTTTTGTACAACTTGAATGGCTGGTGAATTTTTGTCATTTTTGGAAACATAGTTGAGCCTCCGGCTGACATCATAACCAGGAGGGATTTTAATCTGGGTATTCCATTGTATTAGGAGGTCGCGACCCCACAGATTCACTGCTATATCAGCCATATATGGCTTTAACCGTCCTTTCTGACCTTCTGGTCCTATGCATTCAAGCCACCTCACACTCTGTTTCACCTGAGATATTGTTCCAATACCCAGAAATTGGATATCTACTGTCTGTAAAGGCCATCTCGGATGCCAGGACCGTGGGGTTATGATCGAAACATCAGCCCCCGTGTCGACTAAACCCTGGATATAAATATTGTCTATCCATACACCCAATTTCGGTCTTTGTTCATTTATCGAAGTCTGCCAAAATATTCGTTTTGTAATTTTCTTTGGAGTTTCTGAATCTTCTTTTGAATTTATGTTATCATCTGATATTGTATGTTTTTCAAGATCAGGTATTGGGTGTTCTATTCATCTTGAGAATGCTGGTCTTCTACTACGATTGGATATGATCTCACCATCCTCGAATTTGGAGTCTGATTTTGGGGGGCTTCCCGGGGGAAGCCCCGAAAGGCGTTTCCCGATGGCAGAGGGTTGCCTTCTTTATCCCTGGTAGATCTACATTCATTGGTCCAGTGCCGTCCCTTGCCACATCTTCTGCATAATCCAGAAGGCAATGGCCTTCTGTTCGAATTAAACCTAGATCGGGCATCGTTTCCAAGAGTACTTTGTGTACAGTTTCGTCTTACATGGCCTTGTCTACCACAGTTGAAACAAGTGATTCCTTGGTTCCTCTTCCTTACCTTATCAATGGCTTGGTCTACCCAATTGTCTTCATTACTATGGAGAGGTTCAGCATTGATTGTATATTGAATCCATTCTTCTAGAGGTGCGGCTCTGATTTTTAAAGGCAGAAGCATTCTTCTACATTCCGGATTAGCATGATCAAAGGCCAGAGAAAGTATTATTTGCTTTCTAGCTTCTGGATCTGATATTGCTCTATTTACAGCCGTGGTAAGCCTGTGTAGAAAGTCAGTATAAGGCTCTTTCAAACCTTGTTTGACCTTAGCATAATGCTCAACTTTTTGACCTGGGTCTAAAATCTTTTCCCATGCATTAAGTGCGGCCGTACGGCATAGCAATAAAGTATGTTCGTCATAAGTAGTTTGAGTCTTCACGTCAGCAAACATTCCTTCACCAAGGATTTGGTCCTGAGAAGCAAAGAAACCCCTAATTCTTCCTTGGTGTTCTAAGGTCCTGGCTTCCTCTCTAAACCAGCTTCTCCACTGCAAGTTTTGACTTTGGTCCAAGACAGCAGCCGTTAGCTGCATCCAATCGAGGGGGAGGATTCAGTTTTTTGCAGACCATGAATTCAGGAGCTGCTTTACATAAGTAGAGTGAATACCATACATGGATATTGCCTCTTTAAAATCTTTGATGTCTTTCATATGTAGTGGCTCATAACTATACTCTATATATTCCGAGGAACCCCTTGGTGCCATCTTGGTCTGAATAGTAGCTGGGAACAATAGTGGTGGTGAAGGAGGTATCCCCGTGATGTTTACAACTTTATGTAAAGTATTTCCAGTACCATAACACCCCATTGGGGGTTGACCTGAACTGTTCTGAGCATAAGATGTATCATTGCCCTTTTGTAGTGTTGCAATATGGTCCCCACATTCTTCCATTTTGGATATAATGGGTTCCCATTCTTGGATTTTGGAAACTACGGATTCCCATTCCTGGAATTTGGACATTGCAGGTACAAATTCTTGTATTTCGGATACCATCTGTCTCAAAGTTTGACTTTCTTGATGAAGTGATCCTTCTAAAGACTTCGCCGAGTTAGCAATTTTGAGATCTACATCATTAACATAATTTATGATTTTCTCGTCCACTTTATTAATGTGGTCAACAAGTTTCTTGTTCTCATCAGTTACGTAGAGTTTATATTGTTCTCGTATAGTGCTGTCATAATGAGAAAGCTTGTTGTAATCAATTTGTAGAGTATCTATCGTCTTTGACATAGCAGAGTTTGAGAGCTGTAATTCACATACGTTGGACAACAGCTGCCGATTTAAGTTCTGCATCTGCTTAACGTCATCTGACAGTGTAGTGTTTGATAATTCTATAATACCAAGTTTGGACTGTAATTGAAGGTTTGAATTCGTGACCTCAGTCATCACCCGTCTATTGTGGAATACAACATACAGAAACAGACCAAAAAATAGTAAAACTGGGGTATTGAATACCTCAAGATACTCATTTAAAAACTTGTCAACCATCGTGGAAAAATATATACCGAATTCCTCAAAAGAATAGTTGTCAGCCATTACCTCAATCCAGGTGCAATGATGCTGTGTGGTCAGAAGGTGTCACGATAACATTTAGTGCCCTGCTGTATGGCCGATGTAGAAACACTCAGCACGCTATTCACAGATCCTAGGTGTTAAAGGGTCTCAGCAGACAGAATAGAATCTTTGGAAAAAGCGAATTCTCACAAGTCAAGACAGGATGTTAATTACAAGATAGAATGGTTTTAGTTATCTTTGTTCACCTACAGGAGTAATTCACAATTGTCCCAGGTTACAGGGGTTAGGGGCGGAGCTGCCGCTTGAATCTGCAGTTTTTGGGTCAAACCCAGCCAGACAGGTTGGGGGAAGGGCGCGCGTGCAGCCGCAGTTCAAACTCAGTTAAAATGAACTGAGCAGCAGTACAGCTAGGGGCGGAGTTACCGACTGCTCGCGCAGCAGAAGCAAGCAGCCCGGGTCAGCCGTTTAGCTAGGCAGCGAGCCGCGCGCTGGGGGAGGGGTGAAGTTACCGATCGCGTGCACAGCAGAAGCAGACAGCCCGGGTGCGCTGGATGAGAGGCCTCTGAAGCAGCCCCGACCCGCCCGCACGCGGGTCCGCCGGGACGTTGGGCGCCAGATATAGGCGGAGTTTACCCACAAGGACACCAATACCAGATAGATATTTATTAGAATATAAACCAACACTCACGGTACAGGCAACAGATTACAATAGCACCTGAACAGGGACCGGAGTCTGCAGACGGACGGACGACGTGAGCCTCCCTCCAGCAGCCAGGAACCAGGAAGAGGGCCTCCCAGCGTCCCAGCAGCCCCTTATCAATGGGTTCGGCCACACCCCCTCCAGGAGCCCGGGGCCATGGATAAGCTTCCTTGGACCCCATCAGCTGACACCTGAATCCCACAACAGTTGTGAGCAGTTTGTAGTCCAAATCTGATCTTTGATTGGTGTTTGCCAGCCTAGTGGCTTTGTCGGAGTTCATGTGAAACCATCCTTGTGGGGCCCCATCTTCCTTTTGGATATTTCAAGTTAGCAATTAGGCCTTGTCCTGGATCACTACAGAAAACTAATAAGAGACTAAAAACCAACACAATGCACAGCAAACTAAACATATAAAAATTTACTGAGCATAGGATTAGTAACAATAGAATAGTCCCTTATTTTCTGTTATTCTTTTGTCCCATATCAGGTGACTCTTATGCTATGATACAGGGATTTTTTTATTTTCCTTTAACAAGTATGCTTGAGTTTAGAGAAGGAGAGAGCCACAATCCAACTCTAAAACCAGCTTTAAATTATAATTAAACTGGAACTTTAACTAATAAAAAAGATTTTAAAGTTAAGTAATGAGATTTTACCCTGTCAAGTATACTGGTACCAATAGTTACCATATTCTTTTGTTTGCATATTTTCCTGGATAGCCTCTTTTTGGCTTTAGATGTCTGGATGTCCAAGGCCTTTTAACTTCTTAAAGATGGGTATTTCCAGTTTCCTGTAAAGACAAGAACAGAAACCTGCCCAGACTCTTTGTTTTTATTTACAACTGAATGAATTGTAATATAGGTTGATGAGCTATCAATTCTTAGTTTCATGAAGTGTCTCTGGTTCAGTTCCAGTCTTTATTAATTTTGATGGGATCCATATCTTTTCCTCACCTGTGGAAATAAATGCAAAACTCCTTCCCCTACATAGCCCATACCCTGGCTTACATTCAGAGGTTAGTACATCTTTGAAGCAAATAGGCTGCTTTAGTTCAGCTGTTTTTTCTATGGTCCAATGCCTTTCAGCAGCTGTTGTTCCTTTGTCATTAGCATTGAGAAAATTCAAAGTTAACAAAGCACTATGTACTCTATCTCTGGGGGTCTTTGTTATTCCTTTCTGTTTATTTAACATATCCTTTAAAGTTTGATTTGATCTCTCTATGACCGCTTGCCCTGTAGGATTGTGTGGTATTTCTGTAATATGCTTTATATTATATTAAGCAAAAAATTGTTTCATTTTAGTAGAGACATATGCTAGAGCATTGTCAGATTTTATTTGTGCAGGTATTCCCATGATGGACATAGCTTCTAGCAAATGTGTGATTACAGAATCAGCCTTTTCTGAACTCAAAGCAGTTGCCCATTGAAATCCTGAGAATGTATCTATTGTATGATGGACATATCTTAATTTCCCAAATTCTGTATAATGAAATACATCCATCTGTCAGATTTCATTTCTATGTATACTTTTAGGATTAGTTCCTGCTGGCAATGGAGTTTGGTTATAGAAAGAACAGGTGGGTCACCTTTTTACAATTTTTTGGCTTGTTCCCAAGTGATAGAGAAATCTTTTTTCAATCCTTTGTAATTAACATGATGCTTTTTATGAAATTCTGAGGCTTCTAGTACATTTTCTATTAATAATTTATCAATTTCATCATTAACTTATGCTAAAAGACCTGGCAGACCTGTATGGGATCGAATATGTGTTATATGGAAGGGATGATTTCTAGTCCTGATTATTCCTTGTAACTGAATAAATAATAAAGTTAATTCTGATTCATTATTAATAAAATCAGCTGTTTCAATATGTAGAACAACTCTTTCTGCATACTGAGAGTCAGTGACTATGTTAAGTGGTTCTATAAAGTCTATTAACACCATCACGATGGCATATAATTCTGACTTTTCAACAGAATTATAAGGGCTTTGAATCACTTTACTTAGATGTTCTGATTGTAACCAGCCTTTCCTGATTTGTTTGCATAGGTATAAAATGTAGGAGCTACAGAAATTGGTTTATCTCATACAATACAAGGGAAATTCCAATCAGTTTTCTTTATAAATTCAATTCTTTTGCTTTTAGGATATTTGTTGTTAATATCTCCCAAAAAAATTACTGCAGGATCTTTGCAAAGGTTCACTTTCTACCCATACTTGGTCAATTTCTTCATTAGTTAAAAGTACAACAATTTCTGCTGGGTCCATTCCTATCAATTGACAAAGTCTAAATTTTACTTTAAAAATAAGTTCAGAAATCTTTTCCACATATGTCTTTAACTTCTTGCTTAGTTTATGTGGAAGAAATATCTATTCCAATATAACATTTTCCCTCTGCAATAAAATTCCTGTAGGAGAATGCTTATAGGTCAAGATTACTAAAATGAAATTAATGTCTGGATCCACACGATCCACATGTGCCTCTTGTAATTTTTTTTCCACAAAGCCAGTTCTTTCTCAGCTTCAGGTGACAACTCTCTTGGACTATTTAAGTCCTTGTCCCCATTTAACATTTTGAACACATTATCTAGTTCATCATTTTTAAGTCCAATAGTCGGTTGTAAGTTGGCAATGTCTCCTAGTAGTCTTTGGAAATCATTAAGTGTCTTTAATCTATCTCTCCTGATCTGTACCTTTTGGGGTCTAATTTTTTTGTTGACCTATTTTATATCCTAAATAATTAATAGAATCCCCTCTTTGTATTTTTTCTGGGGCAATCTGTAATCCCTAAGCAGGCAAAATTCTTTTCACTTCTTCAAAAAGTATCAATATTTAAATCAGCTAACAAGATGTCGTCCTTATAATGATAAATTATAGATTGTGGGAATTTCTTGCGTATTTGTTCTATTGGCTTTTGAACAAAATACTGGCACAGAGTAGGACTATTCAGCATTCCTTGAGGGAGGACCCTCCATTGGAATCTTTTTACAGGCTGAGAATTATTATAAGTGGGCATTGTAAAGGCGAATTTTTCTTTGTCTTGTTCTTGTAAAGGTACTGAAAAAAAAAACACAGTCTTTTAAATCAATAACTATAATAGGCCATTCTTTAGGTAATAAGGAAGGCAAAGGAATCCTAGATTGTAGAGAGCCTTTTGGTTGGATCACCTTGTTTATTGCCCTTAGGTCTGTCACCATTCTCTACTTTCCAGATTTCTTCTTAATAACAAATACAGGAGAATTCCAAGGGCTGGTTGATTCTTCTATATGTTGAGCATTTAACTGTTCCTGTACCAGCTGCCTAAGGCCTGCAATTTCTCTTTTGTTAGAGGCCATTGATGAACCCATATAGACTTCTCTGTTAGCCATTTTAGGGGTAGGGCTGTGGGTGTTTTTGAAAGATCAGCAGCTGTTTTACCTTGTTTTCCTATAACCTGAATGGTCTGTGACTGTTTCTCATAATGTCTTCTGATATTTCTTCTGGAACTGTGTGCTAGATCATGGTTTCTTTCTGTATTTGGAGGAATACTAATCTGCAGGTTCCACTGTTGCAGAAAATCTCTTCCCCATAAATTTATAGCTATATCAGCCACATATTGCTTTAATATTCCTCTCTGTCCTTCTGGTCCTATACATTCAAGCCATCTTGCATTCTGTTTTACCTCAGATATTGATCCAATACCCAAAAACTGAACATTTACCTCCTGTAGAGGCCAACTTGGATGCCATGACTCAGGTGAAATTATGGATACATCCGTGCATCATTTATCTGTACTTTTAATTTTGGCCTTTGCTCATTGATAGAAGTTTGCCAAAATATTTGCTTTATATTTTTTCCTGAATTTTTTTATTTTTCTGTAAATTTTCTATTATTCCAGTTAGTATGTCTTTTTAAAATAGGTTTTAACCTTTTTAATTGTTCCAGGAAGGTGTTTCCTCCACAATGGCAGGGTAAGTCTGGATTGGACTTGATATGTGGGCAGAAAGTTACCTGACCTAGGGGTTTTTGAAAGCCCCCTAGGAGCATTTCTCAAGGCCAAAAGTTTGTTTGTCTGTCTCTTGTTGACCTGCATTCAGTAGTCCAATGTCTTCCTTTTCCACACCTTCTGCATATTCCAGAAGGGAGGGGTGTTCTCTTGGGATTATTCCTACCAAAAGCATTGTTTCTGGGAACACCTTGTTTACAATCTCTTTTTATGTGACCTTCCCTTCCACAATTATAACATTTGACATTTTGATTTTTTCTTATGCCTCTTGAAATAAGCCCTCCTACCCAGTTATCATTAATGTCATAAGACTCCATATTAATTGTCTCACGAGTCCAATCCTCAAAAGGTGCTGACCTTGCTTTTAAAGGTATTTTTATACGTTGTGAATTGACATTCTCAAAAGCCAGTGATTCAATAATTATTCATCTGGCTTTTGAGTCCGGTACCATTCTGTTTACTGCTGTGGTTAATCTGTGCAAAAAATCTGTAAAAGTTTCTTTGGAACTTTGAATTAGTTTTGTAAATGTTTCACTTTTTTTCCCTATTTCTTCAATAGGATCCCAAGCATTTAAAGCTGCCATATGACATATATAACCAGAGGTTACAGTATGATCAGTCACCCTCCATTGCTTTAAACAAATTCCCTCCTTTTTTTAAAAAAAAATATGAGTTACTTACTGCTATTGTCTGTTGATGATTGTGAGGTGGGACAGCTACCTAGTGTGATAGCAACCCAAGGAGGGGTCCAAAAAGGAAAAAGAAACAACCCACAAGGAAAAAGAGGCCACTGTCTGAAAGACTTACCCAGATGAGAGTGAAACAGAAACATGTGTGTGGCCGGTCTGCCAAAGGCTGGAGGCTAACCCGGAATGGAAAGCCTAGCTGCTAGTAATTACTCCTCTGGCCAAGTGTTGTTCTGGCTGGCAAGTGCAGTTTTTTGGGTAGGGTGGAGAGAAATTCATGCCCCAAAGTTGGATGCCAATTGTTGCACGAAAGAATGAGACTCAGGGATAGATCTCTGAAGAAGTTGGAGATACTAGAGGGAATAAACCACAGTCAAATCTTACCCAGCTGTCTTCTAGCTTCCTCAGCCTCCATTCCCTTCGAATGGATTTCTCTGTGTTTGAATCCTGACTTAAGTATTCTTTCCTTAATTAAGGTGCAGCCCCACCACACCTGCTTGGGAGCCTGGAATTCCTTCTATAATCTAAAATGACCTTGACTCAGTTAGGATTAAGGGTGTAGGTCACCACTCCCAGTATACTCCCTGTGCTGGGATTAAAGGTTTGAATCACTACTCTGATTTTCCTAGACTGACTGTGGTTAGAGCTCTGGGACTTCTGGAGCTTTTAACCCCCCACATAGACTATGGGTAGATTCTCTCTGATATCTCCAAAACTTCTGAAACTTTTATTGAATCCCCACAAATGTCTCTCTTAAATTTCTTCTAATCCCAAGATGTTCAGGGCTTGCAGTTTGTAGCTTGAGTATTCTTTGTTTTTTGTCTAAAATCCACCTAAGAATGAGTTCATCCCATGACTGTCTTTCTTAGCTTGTGATACCTCACTCTGGATGATATTCTCCAAGTCCACCCATAGCCTGAAAATTTTAGAATGCATTTATTTTTTATTTTTCTTTCTGCTGAGCAGTACTCTATTGTGTAGATGTTCTACAGTTTGTTAATCCATTCTTCAGTTGAGGAGCATCTAGATTGTTTCCAAGTTCTTTCTATTATGAATAATGCTGCTATGAACATAGATGAGATAATGCCTTGGGGTACAAAAGTGCATTCTTTGGGTTTATGCCCAATAGTGTAATTGCTGGATCCTTAGGGAGATGGATTTCCAGTTTTTTGAGGAATAGCCATAGTGTATTCCAGAGTGACCATATAAGTTTACACTCCTACCAACAATGGAGGAGTGTTCCCCTTGTTTTGCATCCTCTCCATCATAGGGTGTAATCTATATTTTTGAACTTAGCCATTCTGACAGGTGTAAAGTGGTATCTCAAGTTATCTTGATTTACATTTCTCTGATGGCTAAAGCTGTTGAGCAACTTTTAAAGTGCCTTTCAGCCATTTGTAATTCTGTTGAAAATTCACTTTTTAGCACTGAACCCCATTTTTTAATTGGGTTATTTAGGTTTCTGGGCTCTAGTTTCTTGAGTTCTCTATATATATTCGAGATTAGTTCTCTGTTTAATGTAGGGTGGGTGAAGACCTTTCCCCATTCTGTAGGCTGTCATTTTGTCTTATTGACTGTGTTCTTTGCTTTACAGAAGCTTCTCAGTTTCAGAAGATCCCACTTATTGATTGTTGTTCTTAATGTCTGTGCTACTGGTATTATATTTAGTGGTCACCTGTGCCAATGCATTGGAGGGCATTTCCCACTTTCTTTTCTATCAAGTTTAATGTAGCTGGATTGATGTTGATGTCTTTGATCCACTTGGATTTGAGTTTTGTGCAGGGTGATAGGTTTGTATCTATTTGCATTCTTCTGCATACTACCATCCAGTTATGCCAATACCGTTTGCTGAAGATACTATCTTTTTTTCCATGGAATAGTTTTAGCCTTTTTTTTTTTAAATCAGGTGTTCATAGGTGTGTGGGTTAATGTTAGGGTCTTCAGTTCAATTACATATATCCACAAATCTGTTTTGTGCCAGTACCATGCTGTTTTTATTACAATGACTCTATACTATAGCTTTAAGTCAGGGATAGTGGTTCCTCCTGAAGTTCTTTTATTGAGCAGGAATGTTGTGACAATCCTGGGCTTCCTGTTATTTAATATGAAGTTGAGTATTGTTCTTTCAAGGTTTGTAAAACATTGTGTTGGTATTTAGATGGGTGATTGCATTGAATCTGTAGATTTCTTTTGGCAAAATACCCATTCTTACTGTGTTGATCCTACCTATCCAGGAGCATGGGAAATCTTTCCATTTTCTGATATCCTCTTCAATTTCTTCAGTGACTAAATTTTTTTTTGTCAACCAGCTGTGCTCCTTCTTTGGTTAGAGTTGCACCAAAATATTTAATGCTACTGGCTGCTATTATAAAGGGTGATGTTTCCTTACTTCTTTTTAAGTCCTTTTATCCTAAGCATAAAGGAGGGCTATTGATTTTTTAAATTAATCTTGTACCCTGCTACATTGCTGAAGGTGTTTATTAGCTGTAGGAGTTCCTTGGTAGAATTTTGGGGGTCACTTATGTATAAAATCATATCATCTGCAAATAAAGAGAGTTTGACTTCTTCCTTTCCAATATGTAGCCCCTAAATCTCTTTTTGTTCTCTTATTGCTTTAGCTAAAACTTAGAGAACTATATTGAATAGACAAGGAGAGAGAGGACAGCCTTGCCTTGTTCCTGATTTTAGTGTGATTGCTTTGAGTGTTTCTCCATTTTTTTTTGATGTTAGCTGTTGGCTTGCTGTATATTGCCTTTATGATATTTAGGTATTTTCCTTGTATTTCTGGTCTCTCCAGGACTTTTATCATGGCAGGGTGTTGGATTTTGTCAAAGGCATTTTCAGCCTCTAAGGAGATGATTATCATATTTTTTTCTTTAAGTTTATTTACATGATGGATGACATTTACAGTTTTTTGTATGTTAAACCATTCCTGCATCTCTGGGATGATGCCTACCTGATTGTGGTGGATGATTTTTTTGATATGTTGTTGGATTCGTTTTGCCAGAATTTTGTTGAGTATTTTGCATCAATGTTCATGAGGGAGATTGTTCTTTAATTCTCTTTCTTTGTTGCATTTTAGAGTGGCTTGAGAATCAAGGTGATGTGGCCTCATAAAAAAGTTTGGCAATGTTCCTTCAGTTTCTTATTTTATGAAACATTTTAAGGAGTATTGGTATTAGTTCTTCTTTGAATATCTGGTATAATTCTGCACTGAATCTGCCAGGTCCTGGCCTTTTCTTACTTGTGAGACTTTTAATAACAGCTTCAATTTCCTTTGGGCTTATAGGTCTCATTAGGTTTGCAATCTGATCTTGATTTAATTTTGGTGTTATCTGCCCAGAAAGCTGTCCATTTATTTTAGGTTTTCCATTTTAGTAGAGTATAGATTTTCAAAGTATGACCTGAAAATTCTCCTGATTTTCTGGGTATCTGTTATTATGTCCCTGTTTTCATTTCTGATTCTGTTAATTTGGATAGTGTCTCTCTGCTTCTTGGTTAGTTTGGATAAGAGTTTATCTATTTTGTTGACTTTCTCAAAGAACCAACTCTTGGATTCTTGATTCTTTGTATTGTTCTTTTTGTTATCTATTGTATTGATTTCAGCCCAATTTTGATTATTTTCTGCCATCTACTTCTTCCAGGTGAGTTTGCTTGTAATTGTTCCAAAGTCTTCAGATGTGCTGTTAGGTCTCTTGTGTGAGATTTCTCTAGGTTTTTTTTTTTTTCTTTCTTTTTTTTTTTTTATAGGCATCTAGTGCTATGAGTTTTCCTCTTAGGACTGCTTACATTGTGTTCCACAAGTTTGGGTATGGTTTTGATTCATTTACACTAAATTCTAGGAAGTCTTTGATTTCTTTCTTAATTTCTTCCTTGACCCATTGGTGGTACCATTGAGAAATGTTATTTCTATGAGTTTGTAGGCTTTCTGTGATTTTTGTTGTTTTTGAACTCTAGCTTTAGACCACAATACAGGGAGTTATTCCCATTTTTTGTATCTATTGATATTTGATTTATGTCCAAGTATGTGGTCAATTTTAGAAAAAGTTCCATGGGGTTCTGAGAAATATGAACATTCCTTTGTTCCTGGGTGGAAGTTTCTGTATATATTTATTGTCTATTTGGGTAGTAACATCTGTTAGTTCACTTATTTCTCAGTTGAGTTTCTGTCTGGTTGACCTATCCAAGGATAAAAGTGGAGTATTGAAGTCTCTCACTATTAATGTTTGGGGTTTGATGTGAGGTTTAAGCTTTTTTAATGTTTCTTAGGACTATTTAATTAGAAATTCTTTTTCCAACACTTTATTCTGAGCCTGTGTCTGTCTTTGAAGTTGAAGTGTGTTTCTTGTATGTAGTAGAAGGACAGCTTATTTTTTTGTATCCATTGTGTTATGGTGTGTCTTTTTATAAGTGAGCTGAGTCCATTGATATTAAGTGATATTAATGACCAATGATTGTTATTTCCTGTTAATTTTGGTAGCTTGTATGTATTTCCCTTCTTTAGGTTGTTCTTCTGTGAGATTATTGATTGTTTCTGGTTTCAATGGTGTATCTGGTTTCCTCAGGTTGGAGTTTTCCCTCTAGTACATTCTGTATATATGGATTTGTGCATAGGTATTGTTAAAACCTGGTTTTGTCATGAAATACCTTGTTAACTCCATCTATAGTGATTGACAGTTTTGTTTGGTATAGTAGTCTGGGTTGGAAGCCATGCTCTTTTAGTGTCTGTAAAATATCTAACCAGGATCTTCTTACTTTCATTGAATAGTCAGGTATTATTCTTATTGGTCTGTCTTTATAGGTAACGACCTTTTTCCTTTGCAACTTTTAGTATTTTTTCTTTGTTCTGTAGGTTTTATGGCTTGATTATTATGAGATGAGCAGAGTTTTGGAGGGAGTCTATTTTATTTCATGTTCTATAAGCTTCTTGTATCTTTATAGGCATTACCTTTTTTAGACTGGGAAATTTTTCTTCTATGATTTTGTTAAATATATTTTCTGTGCCTTTGAGCTGGTGTTCCTCTCCTTTGATTCCAATTATTCTCTGGCTTGACCTTTTCATGGTATCTCAGATTTCCTGGAGTTTTTGTGTTATAACTTTGTTAGTTTTAGTTTTTTCTTTATTTTAGTTTTAGTTTTTTCTTTAATTGACATATCTATATCCAGTTGAATCCTCTACTCCAGAGATTCTCTCTTCCATCTCTTGCATTCTATTGGTTATTCTTACATCTGTGGTTCCAGTTCATTTCTTCAGATTTTCTATTTCCAGCTTTGCCTCAGTTTGTGCTTTCTTTACTGCTTCTATTTCAATTTTTAATTCCTGGAATGATTCTTAGACTTGTTTGTTTTCTTTTTCTTGTTTTATTTTCTTCCATTGATTTGTTCATCTCTTTCAATTTTTTGTTTGTATTTCCTTCTATTTCTTTAAGGGAATTCTTTTATATCTTCTTTTAAAGCTTTTATTATTTTCATAAAATTATTTTTAATGTGGTATCCTTCTGTTACCTCTTCATTGTTATTGCTATGCTCAGATCTTGATGTTGTATAGCCATCAGCTTCTTCTGGGGCTATCATTTTGTTCTTTATATTCTTGTATGTATTCTTGCATTGGCATCTGCCCATTGCTTCTTTGGTTAATTCTTTGTCTGCTCTTAGTCCGTTGTGAGCCTGGGGGCTCTTAGTTATCTGTGGACCAGGAGGGGTCTTCTGCTTATCCAGCTGTCTGTAGGTGATATTCTAGGTTTTCTAGCTGTAGGTGAATGATGATGTAGGTTTCATTTTGGGCACAGTTTGTCCCATTGTGTGGAGAGCAAAGCTCTACCTGGCTCTGACCCAAGGTCACATCTCATGATTCATTGGCAATTAACAGGATGAGGCCTGTAGCAGATCTTCTTGCAGGGAGTGGAATGTTTCTTCACTGAGTGTCCTTGCTTTCCCACACTACTCCTCTCATAATCTTAACTACCTCTCCTCTTCTGCAGCTGCAACTTTATTTTCATGGTTAGCAAGAGTGATAACCAACCCCTTCACCCCATATATACTCAGTTCATTCTCTTAATAAACCGGGCTTGATCAGATCTTTTGTCCTGCCCTTATTCTTTGTGTTTCTCTTTGTCTCCTCCATCATTTTCACTCCCCTCCTCCAGTGTCCCCGCTGACTTTACCTACAGGCCAGGGGCACCATTGATGTCCCTAGAGCTTCCCCCCCCCCCCGGAATGGGCTGGGGGGTTCCCAAGTGTCTTTTGTTTACGACAGATTTGGGTGTGTATGTGGTGTCTGGGGCATGGTCTCTGCTTGGCCTGAGGGTCCAGGTATGATGCACCTCTTAATTAGCTCTGAACCAGTAGGGGGCTTTTTGCTCTCCAGTTGTCAGTAGGTCTCATTCATTCTTTTCTTGCATGGTGTATATTTCCTTTTTAGAATATCCTTTATGGCTTAGTCATATGGCTGCACAAACTAATTAGTAAGGTTATCTGAGCTAGTAATAATTCATTAACAAAACCTAAATTGACAGCACAGAATGATAGTATGTTTCTAGCATAAAACAATCTAAAACAGAGACCAAACATGATGAAGATGCCAAAGTTAATATTTCTTCTGTTCAGAAACTGACTGGTCAATGGCAACAACAAGTTGTATGGAAAAAAAAAAAAAAAACAAAGCAAAAAAAAAAAAAAAAACCAAAAACCAAAAAAAACAAACAGACAAAAAAACCCCCAAAAAACAAACAAACAAACAAACAAAAAAAACAGTCCAGAGAGGATAAGACATGTGATTTTGCTTTTAGGATCAAGGATTAATTGGAATTATAACTCAGGTTTTTATTACAATATAAACCCCCTTGGAAACTTTATTAAGAAGCCTCCTTGCCAACTCAAGCTACAGCTACAGTTCAAACATATCTATAGTTTCACAGAAGACTTGCTGTTGGTGAAAGTTTTCTGAAACAGATAATCAAAAATTGTTACCAGTGGAATTAAAGAAAAAGACCTCGGATCCAGATTTCTTACAAGATAAAAAGATAAAGTTTAATGGATTCACTCATGAGCAGACTCAAGGCACTGTGAAAGCCAAGAGTCCTGAACGCTTTTTGGGTAGAATTCTTATACTGCATTCTGGGTAGAGGACGGGGTACGTCTGGGTTTGTGAGATAGGGGGTCGCAAAGGAATGTTTGCAGTTATCTTGGGTGGTTCCACTACAACAATTCTGTGTGGAGATGGGTTCAGAAAGTCAGGCACATCCCAAGAGGGAGGCAGGAAGCACTTCCCACGGGCAGCTAGGTAAGCAACCATAAACCCTGTGAACAAAGCTTTTCCAGAGAGTTCTGAGAGCCTGAGTCTTTAAGCAAAAAGCCATCTAATCAATTACCAGCCACACAGGGAGCCTGAGAGCCTAAGTCTTTGAACAAACAGCCATCTGATCAATTACCATACCAAAACTCCCTCAGCCTCGGCTAGCTTTGGGGACCCCAGGAAAGGGGGGTTTGGACAATTCAGATGGAAAAGAGTCAAATGGGATTTTTTTATTATTTCAAAATAAGGAAATAGTCACATGCTTCACATGCAGTAAGGTGTTGAACAGCATAGATTTTATAGTCCAATATTTTAGTAACATGACATTTTCAGATATAAGTTGCTTAACTTGATTTTGCGTATTCAGAATTTCTTAAGTAGTTTTTGAGATTTGTCTCTTGTGTGTGTGTGTGTGTGTGTGCATGTGACACTCTGCAATTTTCAATGCCCCTAGAATGAATGACTATTAGATGGAGAGGTGGGAAAATACTATCTAAATGTATTGTCTAGAGTTGAAAGAAAAAGAAATGGAAGGAAAATAAGAAAACAGCTGTAACAGATTCATCAACTAGCATCTTCAGTCATTCTTTGGTTCAATATTGTTGTACCACTATAGAATTCAAGCACACAGACACTTTAAAGAATGATGACATTTTTAAGTCTCTTAAAGAAAAGCATGCTACTAAGAGTACATCTTTCTTTTCAGTTTTGGAGTATGGCATACACAAAGACATAGAGTTGAGCCAGATATAGGAGACAGATTATCTTGGGACACCCCAGTTCAGTTTATATTTAGTACACACAGCATCTTATAATGATGCACTTGGTAAACTGGTCCTTTCACATACACATGCTATGGGCACATATTCTTCTCCAAACAATGCACCTATAAACTGTCACAGCTCCACTTTTTACTGTTACTTCTCCACTTGCATTGGCTATACATATTCCCATTTCTGAACAATGGTATGAATTTCTCTTTTATTAGAATCATCCTATTTTGGGCAGTTTTTACTCAAGTGCAATCCCAAAATATTGAAGTATGTAGAATAGAAGGACCAATCTAGACTTACTTAGTTTGGGCTACATGTGTGGTACATGTTCTAGTAACCTTTTAGAGAGACCACTTTTTTAACCATCTTATGCACATAATTGTCTTTACTTATGATTAAAATCAAATGCATAATGGAAGGGATATGCACATTGGAGGAATTTATTTTGTAATCTCTTAATTAAAATAGAGAACCACCCAAACAACATCTTTTGTAACTTAGCTCCTTCTCTTGGGTCCCTTTAAAGGACCATGAACAGTAATTGAGTTACTTGAATATTCCCACTCTTATGGTCTTTTGTCATTCTTGATAGTGACCCTATTTATAACCTGAGCTAATGCTCTAGCTTGTTCTAAATGAAGTTACCTTCCTTCTTTTACAAATCTTTGTGTTTTTATTTTTTAAATTTTAGGTAATAGGCCTGAAAACACTGGACCCATTCCCCAACCACCAGTGACAGAATGAGAATCATTCACTTCATCAAATTATTGACCAGAATAGTTTTTCATGGAAATTGGTTTTATATTTATTTATCACAGGGAAGAAAGTCAGGAAATAATAAACACCACTTAATAACTTTTAAATAAGTAACATAAAATTGTTAAGTTATGCATGCCTATTATCTGTGAACACTAAGAGATGAAGTCAGAAGTCTGATACCAGACTGGTCTTGCCTGGGCTGTATTTATAGAGAGGCTGCTTTTGAAAAGAAAAAAAAAAATAAAATAAAACAAGGAAAAGGAAAAGGAACACATACATTGAACTTAGAAACATTTGTCAGGATTAAACTGATTTCATTGTGGCAACTGGAAATTATGATTAAAATTATTAATTGCTTTTAAAAACAAATCTTTTTAAAATTTGTTTTCATTGTTTGTAAGATAGGGTTTCAATACTGGCCTGGTATTTGCTATTTTACCCAGGTTGCTTCTGCTTCTTGAGTGCTGAGATTACAAGTATACACTCCCACATCTGACTTTCAATAAGCATTTTATAATAATTTAATTATATAAATCCTGTGAACACATGCAGATATTTTTGATATACAAGGGGAAGCAATTGATTTTTCCAAACTTTCTATTTTGTGGTAGAGTGTGAGTAGGACAGACACAGTGAGAATGCATTATAAGCTCAAATCTAAGATGAAACAATATTACCTTCACATGGCTTATCCTTAATCCTTTTTAAGTGAATAGCAGGTGCTTAACAAATAAAATGTTTAAAAGACACTTGACTACTTTTCAATGCATTTATTTTACCTTCTTGATGACTCGTGTCTAAAATAGGAGTTTAGTATGCCAGAAGTGATAAGTGAAAAGTTCCATTACACAGACACACACACACACACACACACACACACACACACACACACACACACACGCACGCACACACACACAGAACCACATCCTTTGTAGTTACTATTTTAGATGGATTGGATTATTTCTCGATTAACTTGTATAACTAATTACAATCTGTACGCTCAAACACCTCAATATTACACAAAATAAACGCAGCTTAGTCATGCATATCTAAAATCTACTAGGTTTTCCTAGGGAGAAAAAAAGGTTGCTATTGGTGTACTTCTTTAATATCTAAATCTTTTCTAAGAGGAATCCAGGATGATATGTCAGTCACTTTGCCTGACTTGTAAATTATAAAAATGTGAGCATCCAGACCACAATATATCATCATCCCCACTGTCATACCTGAACAATTACCACTGAAGTAACAGACTTTTGAAAACTTAAGTTGTATCCACCAACTCATTAAATAGATCTGGGTTCAGTGAAAGGTTGCCTAGTTGACATAGAGAAAGAGTCCTGGATGCTTTTTTTCTCATTACTTCCCATGAGCCCTGGGAAGCAACATTTCTGCTGAGAGTCTTCTAATTGTCTCCATACCAAGAAGCTCATTCTCTGCTTGGAATAGGCCTTGTGATTCAGACAAAGGGACAAGTGGGAAAACTGACAGCCTCACTCTGAAGTAAGTGAATATTTAAAACAATACTGTCATTGCGCCTGATTGGTAAATCATGACCTGAGAAGTTCAAATCGACAGACTTTTTCATTATTTTGCTTTTTACTTACAAATTGCTATTGGTGTACTTCTTTAATATCTAAATCTTTTCTAAGAGGAATCCAGGATGATATGTCAGTCACTTTGCCTCATAAGTGGCAAAGATTATGTTAGCCTCATAAGCCTATTGGTTTTGGTATAGCCATCTGTAGTATGTCCTAGATAATGTCTAAATATTAATAACTTACACTAAATTGCATATATATCCTTAATTATTACTATTTTATTGCTTTTGTATGTACATGAACTGGGGTTATATTTACTGACTTATATTTCCTGATTATAAAGATATTATAGGTAATTTACTCATATTATGTCCTTTTTTCCTCATCTCTGAGATAAGAGCCTGGGCTAAACTCTAATGCATGCTTTATTTAACCAGGACTCCACAATAAGTCAAAACTTACCATCTTATATTAGTTAGCTTTTTAATATTTAGGGAGCAGGTGTTTATATCCCAAATAACACACACACACACACACACACACACACACACACACACACACACACACACACACACACACACACTAGCCCCAATGGTGTTAAAAGAGTTACTTATAAAAAATATTAAACCAGATTAAAAAAAAAACCCAAACAAAGTCAGTTCTTTCTATCTTTGAATTTACCACAGTCTGATTATTTATCGTATCCCATTCTATCTCTGTACCTCTCAGCAAAAAATGTTTAAGCACTATATAGAGTCACACAAATTTATACAAAACAAATTATAGCTTAAATAATTTATTTTAAATCTGTAAATGATACAAACACTTATAACAGTACAGCTATATAAAGTCTGATTAATAAAATTGATATCAAATCTCTCATTGGACACTAATGAGACTTGTAATTACTGCAGAAACAACATGTAGTTTTTAATTAGGGCTAAAATGTTTTCACTGCTTTGTTGTAGCATTTTTAGGGTGGGAAAAAGTGAAGACTACTCATATATTTGGTAAAACCATTCAGTAAATATTTTATATAATCTCTTGAAGAGAAAAATCTATGTATTCTAAATGTGTGTGTATAACATCACGTATACAAAATATGACTCGGTAGATTTTTTTCTTGTTGAAGAAAAAGTCATCATATGTACTATTTTTGATGCCTTAGAAAGGAAAATGTGATTGTGTTATTCTTACTTAACTTGTATTTTAAGGACCAGACAATTTTATTTAAATTATTTGGTTAAGTCATCTCTTTTGAGATTATAACGTAGTTCAACATTTCTTCCTTTCCTTTCTTTCATTCAAACCCTCAGATATACCACTCTCCATTATCATTCAAATTCATGGACTCTTTTTTTTTCCACTGTTACTGCATGCATGCACACCCCCCCACACACACACACACACATTCTGTTTAGTCAATATTTACCTGCATGTGTGTTTTCAGAGTTGACCATTAATCCTGGTTGATTAATTGGTATGCTCTTCCCTAGGAACACCACCTCTTCTCCCATTCCCAGCTTTTCTCAGTTGCCTGTAGTTCTTTGTGTAGGGTTGAGGTCTTGCAAGCTTTCGTTGGTTGACTTTGACATGCTCATTGGTATAGTCTTTGTTTGAGTGGCCATGTTAGTGACACTGTATGAGTGTATCTTTACTAGAAGACACAATCTCACAGAACACTCCCTTATCCTCTGACTCATGTATTCTTTGAGGCCTCTCTTCTATTATGTTTCCCAAGCCATAGCAGCAGAAATATTCTGTAGGTGTATCCATTGGGATCAGGCTCTATAATTCTGCATTTCAATTGGTTTAGGTTTTCTTTAATGGTCTTTTGCAAAGAGAATTTTCCTTGATAGAGAAAACTAAACTTATCTGTGGGTAGAGAGACAGATATCTATAGATTGTTGTTAGAGACTATTCTGGTTTAGTAAATGAAAGGTTGTAGATAGCCATGACTCATTAGAACTGAGGTCTCTTAATGTGGGAATGCCTTTCTGTATGCTGTGAATAGCAATCTTTAAATAAAGGAGATGTTTTGGCCCATGACAGGCACCATAGAAAAGGTAGGAGGAGGAATCAGAATAGATAGGAGGAGCAGGGCAGAGTCAGAGACAGACCAGACCTGAAGCCCAAAGGAGCAACATGTAAAGAACACAGGTGAGCCACGGGTCATGTGGCAGGAAAGATTAATAGAAATGGGTTGATTTAAGATGTAAGAGCAAGCTAACAATGTGCCTGAGCCATAGGCCAAACAACATGAAGTTAATATAAGCGTCTGAGTCATTTCTGGGGCCTGAACAGCAGCAGGCGGGTGGCTATGAGTCTGGGCTACCAGGTCTGTGCGTCTGGGCCTCTGACTGCCTGGGACCAGAGAAACTTCTACAATGTAACAATCTCTAGTACAAGTCATGGTTTCTTTTTTGTTGAGCAGGCCTTAAGTCCAACTTTGAGATGTTTGTTATTGCCAACATGTGTGTGCTATTACTGAACTCTTAGGCTCTTTGATATAGTGGGATTTCTTGTTCCCTTCCTTTGGAACTTTCCGTGGTATCTTCTGGTATCATGAAATTAGTTCTCAGATAAGGTATAATCAGCATAGTTTAGCTCGAGAGCCTCTGGGCCTTGTTTCTGAAGTACATGGTGTTTTCAACAATAGGAAATACCTTAAGCCTTGGTTAAAAAAAAAAAACAAAAAACGAAAAACTAAGGGCAATAATAACATGGTTTGGGAGTCTCTTGGACAGTCTTGGTCAACATCTTGAAAGAGTGCTTTTCAGGTATGGTATTGAAATTTGTGATAAGATTTCTTTGGCTTTTAGCGGGAGTACTGTCAGCCAATATGAGAAAGGTTTACCAGAATATGTAAATATATTTATACATTGAATTATGTGTATTATGGTTGAGGTAGTTAATAATATTGTGATTCCTTGTGACTTTTCCAGTCAGATATATTGTTGCTTTACTTTCTTTGCTCCTTCTGCATTAACCCCTTCTTTCTATAATGATCTTCCATTCTTATTTTCCTATCAAACTATGAAATCCTGGAATTTACCTTTATCTTCTTTTGTATTTACTTGCTTTCCCTCCCTAAAGAGCCCAGTTCCTTGATCATATGACCATTCTTTATAGCTTATTCTTTTGTTATTGAAGATGGCATTCATTTTTTTTCCACTGCATCTTGGAGTTAATAAGGAAAAAAATGCTCAACTTTCTGTGCATTTTTCCTTAATTTATTGCTGACCAGCAAAATATTTAGATTAAAAAGTTTCTCCTCATTTATGGAGTCAAGACGAGGGTGTTAATATCTTGGTGCTTCTTGGCGAGGAACACTTAGGCTAGATAAAAAAGAGAAACCTGAGTACAAATTCCTTGATAAAGACTCAGAGAAATAGAATTCTCTGTTTTATAATATCAGATATTTCAGTCACATATACACTGAGCAGTGTCATAGGAGGTTTCTGGCCCGGACTTTTGGGCCTAACCTCAAGGTTTAGGACCCACAGACCCACAGAGACACACAGATGCTTTCATTAATTTTTGGTTGATCAGCCTCAGGCCCAGACATATCACTTGCTAGCTCTCTACCCTTCATCTAACCCATGTCTCTTGTTCAGCCATGCGGCTTGGTATCTTTGCTTAGAGCAGCATAGTTGTCCTCTGCTTCTTTTGGCTTCTCTCTGGCATTCTGCTCTCAGAGATTTTTGTCTGGTAGCCCTGCCCACACTTCCTGCCTACCTTTGGTCAATCAGAACTTTTTATTAAACTGGTAAGTGGGACAATTATTTACCATGAAACAACACAATACTCATACAGAGCAACTCAGGACCTAAGAGATTTTTATCTTGCTTGAGCACCTGAATAAATGTAGCATAGACTAGAACATTGGTGTCTACAGTGAACTTTATGACACTTTTACTTGTTCTACTTCCTAGAGTTTTCTGAGTGCCAGTGCTCTAGCTGTTTCCTTGGGTATTTGATTCTACAAGGAGAATGTTTCATTTACAACATCTAGTTTAAGATCTTCCACTAATATTTATAGAAACTACAATTTGAGATTAATTTAGTGTCAGTTGTTACAGAAAAACTGTGGGTATTTTTCCTTTGTTAGGTTCCAGCCAAATGTCTAAATGTGTTGAATGTAAAAGCAAAGTAGGAAATAGCTGAAGTTTAAGAAGACAGAAGGCAATGGTTTTCTGTGGAGAGTTTTATGCTGAGTTATCTTCATGCAATATTCACTTCATTTTTATCACTCAACAAAATGCTAAATTAGATTTTTAAGTCTATTGTATAAATATGGAGTAAGAAGCAGTAGTGATGGGAAGAAACTTTTAATATACGCTTAGAAGATGAATAGTAATTTGGATCTGGGTAGGTTAATTCCCAAAGTGAAAGTGCACTTCAATTATATCTGTATCACTGACTTGCTTACTGTAATGTCATAATTTGCTTATTGCCAACACTTTATGATCAAGTGGACTATGGGTCTAGCTGAATTGTCAACTCTATTATATTTCAAAACCAATGTTATTTTACCAGGGTGGGGGAAAGAGTAAAATCTGAAAATCATACAAAATCATCTTTATTTATTTATAGTGATAAGACACACTTATTTCTTTCTAATTAATGTTATGTATTATACAATGAATTTCTAAACTTTACATTGTATTTACTGTCTGTCTTATAAATACTATGTTTTAATTAGTTTCATAAGGTCAGAAGTTTAAATGTCAATTAACTCCAATTTTATAGTTCTTAATATAACTTTAGTAGTTGCTTCTGCTGCTTACCTCCAAGAATATAAGTTTTCATTTTTAGTAACACACACACACACACACACACACACACACACACACACACACATATCCTAACTGATAAGTTATAGTAATTAGAAGTGGGGCTTTTCAGAGGCAGGTCACCAAGACAGAAACTTCATGAATGGGTCAGTCTTCTTAGGAGCTCACTGAAACTTTTATCAGGTGACAACATAAAATCTCTCACCTGTGAATTCAAGAACAAATTCTAAGTAGACATAGAAGCTTTATCTTCTTACTTTGGAACTTCCAAGCCTTAAGAAATGTGAGATTTAAGTCTGTTTTTTTTTTAATGGGTGTATTGTAGGTTGTTATACCATCACAAATAACTGAATCCCTGAAGTACTTTCATGATCACAAAACAATCATATGATTGTTGGTTAAGTAGGAATAACTTTGAAAGTAGAAGATAGTGTTTTAAAAAAATTGTGCTGGCATAGAAACAGAAAATATTTAGGACAAAATTAAAATATAGTCATTTCTTGCATAAATTCAGATCTTTGGCACTTAGAATTGCATTGTGGTGATCCTAAACTTGTTAAAAATTTTAGTATTAGCTTATTTGTGTGTGTGTATCATATATATATATATATATATGATAAACTATAATATTGATGTTTTACACTTGAATTGTTGATGTAGTCCAAAACTGGCTGTCTTTTATGATTCAGTCTATGAAGCTGGGTGCTTCAGTAGTCTCAATCTGGTACCAAAAACTGATGGGTTCTTGGAGATCTGCTGCTTCTTAGCCAAAAATGAAAGTCTAGAAATGCCAATTCAGTTATCATAAAATGAAACAACTACAGCAGGATAAATCAACTTAGTAGCAAGAAGGAAGAACCAGGACACAGTTCCAGTCTAATCAAAATTCAATAGTGCAAAAGCTCAGAATCCACTACTGGGGCTCATAATCTTCTGTCTTTAGAAGGCTTGGTAGTATCTCCTTTTATGACTCACCTCACCACACACAACTTGTCTAGCATACGAAGACAAGCACAAGCTTAACTCCATTCTACCTTCTATCATTGGTGCATGTCCTATTGTCTTGGTGTCTTTAATATTCTATATCTCCATTGAAACTCAGATTGCACCTTTACTGACAGTCTCTCCATATGACCCCTTCAATATTACACCTTTCAAAACCAGTACTATGTGAGAAATTCATGCACATAACCAAGTTTGACTTCTAGTTTGTGATACAGCCTTGGCTCCTCCTGGAACACAGCTTCTGTTTGCTAACCCTGAGGAAACACTTCTCAGAAAATTTCACCTCAGTGATGCAGTATTTTATTAATCATGACTAATTTCAGGCACAGATAAGCAGCAACCATTATTCCAGTAAGTAAAGGTTTCACTTGCATGGATTTTTAATTGAAAAAAAATCATACAAAGGCTAGATAGTCTTAACTTCTCTTTAAACTTCATAAGGTAGGTCCCCATTGTCTGCATTAGTTTCAATATTCTTATCTTCTTACAGAATAGCCCATTATGTTCTGAGTGATCAGTGATTTTTTTCAGTCCATATCTTCCAACTCTTTCTATAATCCTCTCTCCAAATAACATGGTCATGCCCATTACAGCAACACTTTCACATTTTCTGGTATCCACTTATATTTTAGTTTGATTGATGACTACTTTGATAAAACACTGACCAAAAAATAACTTAGAATAACAAAGCATTTATTTCATTTTACAGGTTATAGTTCATCCACGGAAGCAGGACAGGAACTCAAGAGAATAACCTTGAGGCAGAAACTATGGCAGAGACCATGGAGAAAAGATGCTTTCTAGGTTGCTTCAAGACTCATGTTCAGTTATCTTCTTTAAACAATTCAGGCTTACCTGATAATTAACACTATCCACAGCTGACTACATTTTTCTACATCAACAGACAACTGGAAATAAATGTTTCCCAGACAGACCCATTGGCCAATTTGATAAAAGCATTTTCTCAGCAGAAGCTACTATGACAATTTTTTTTCTAAATGACAAATTTGGGGAATACTATTTATAAAGAGACTATCTATACTTATACATATAGAGACAGCCATTTATTCATTGATTCATTCATATAAGAAGTATCACTAGTTCATTATCTACAGTTGAGGCAGTAATCTAGATCTGGAAGCAAAATGATCAGAACAGATCACACAATCTCATTGCTTTTAAGTTTACTGTGACAAAGCATCCTTGGTAGACAATATAAAGTAGATATACTGAAGAACAGAGATTTGACATTGTCATAAATCCACAAAAGCAAAGCATCTGTCATCAAATGATAATTCTGTTGAGACTTAAAGGTAAAATAGAGCTCATAATGAGACCACAGACTAGTCTCAGCAGTTTTCTTAGGACTGGCTTAATGACAGCTGTCATTCAATTCAAATATGTGCTACATGTTTGGTAGACAAGTCATGAAAATAGTGTGAATTTTAAATTTTTCTCTTAGTATTTTTTTTAGTGTGGCAGGTAAGTATGCATTTAATTAAATTGTAGAGAAAAGGAAATCTAGAGAATGAAAATATTGGTTAAAAAAAGATTTTTAAAAACCTAAATCTGAGGGGGTGGGTACTGACAGAATTAAATAGAGATGTTTGATGCAAAGTGTGGAGAAGCTTCAGACTCAATGACTACCTCTCCAGAAACCTGGTAGCACATAGCATGATGTTTTAAAGGTAGCTTTAAAGTTTGGCTGGATGGACTAGCCAGCTAGAGAGAAATAATAGTAAGTCTCTCTCTCTTTTGATGTGCACAGATATCTTTAAATGTATTAATTTTCATTCTTTCTCTTATTTTTCCTTACTTTCAAGAAAATAAGCTAAGCTTACTTTATATTACAATGTAAGTTAGCGATCTTTTAGTAGTGCCCAAATAAGTAAGTATCCTGGTATCATCATCTATCCTATGTAGAACAGATTTAAATATCTTTTCCCATTCATATTTTCTCCAGCTAAGAAATGGTAATGACAACATTTATAATGTGCGTGTCTGTAAATACACAGATGCATGCAGGGCAGCGAATTTAACTTGATGTTCACTTCCACCTTTAAGCTTAAAAAATCAAGTTAGCAAGGAAAGCTAATTACATACAATAATTTAAAAATAAAATGTTTACCTAAATTTTAATTTGTCTGAGAATTAAAAGAGGAATGGTCATTGTACTAGACTGATCATTAATGATAAATTAATTTAACCAGCAGTGAACATGATGCTACCGTACATTTAGATCTTTAAAAGCTTTTAAGCTAATAGCTTTGTTTTGCTCAGTTGCCCCATGTGGTTAAAATAATTTTCTGTATCAATGGCTTCTGTTACTTTGCAGGGCTGTGTATAGAACTTAAGCCAGTGAAGAAAAAAAATTGGTAGTGTTTTTGAAATTACACCGTGAACAAATTCCTAAGAAGATAGTGAGACATGGGCCTGAAGAATAAAGCAAATATCTAAATTTTGTCAGTTCGTTATGAAAGTAAAGAAGAAAATAAAGTTTTCAGGCTTATTTGTGACTCATCTGTGGCTATCATTGTTTAAATCTACACTGAATATATACTTCTCAATGGCTAATGTACAATGTGATAAAGTTATGAATTTCCTATTCTATCTTTTCTAAGAGTGCTACCCTATATCCATTCTCTCCCATCTGCCCCCAAAGATAACAAAACTGTTCATATTCCAATTGCTTGTTATGGACCTACATACCTAGATTAATAATGAGTTGGCATACAGCCTCAGTTTCTGGAAAGTTCTGTGAATTCAGGGAAGTTACAAGATTTCCTAAAATGAGTTCCTTTTTGCTTACAATTTATCCCTCAGGGAATGTCTAACAAAGAAAAATCATTTGGTTTTAGGGGTTAGTGGATAGATCCCATGATCTAGAGAGAAACTTTGTTTAGGTGAGGGCATATTTCCTTGTTTTATGTTTTATGTGATATTTAATTATTGTTATTACTAGTACTTTTTAAATTAAGTGAAATAATAGTGGAAAAGCACTAGATCTGCTAAAATTATATGTGCAAATATGTTGAAATATCAGTACTGATTATAGAGTTCATATTCTATTGTCTATTCTATAATCACAGTTTGTAACTTAAATGCTAAGAACATAGAAAGCCATAATATTGATTTTGCTGCTTTTATTTTAAACTCCAGAAAAACAAAATTAACCCTCTAAAACCAAAGAGTTTTTATTCTGATAGAATTTTATAAAGATGTAACATATCACAAGCAAAATCTGCAAGCATAAACTAATACCTGTATACTTCTAAAGCCATGAAAAATTCTAATGTAAACTTTTACTATAATTCCTGAATAGTAGAATATTAGATATGCTTTGTAACTCTATTAATTATTACTCTAAATAAATATCTATGTTGCAATAATAGAAGTTTGGGGTAAAAACAAAGAGATGGGCCTTGCCTTAATTTTGATTATGACATTCCAACATTTTTCCACATTGTGAGAAATTCTCCACATTTTAAGAAGAATAAAAAAGGGGACTTGCAGGAGGGCTCACTCAGTAATGGCTCTTGTGCCATAGGATTATGCTTTTGTACATTGTAAATATTTGTTATAATATTGGTTTAAAAAATACTTATTGGCTAGAAGGCAGACAGGAAGTTTGAATGGGGCTATCAGACTACGAAGCCTCTGGGAAGAATAGAACAGAGATATCAGGGAGATGAAGAGGAAGAGAAAAGTGAATGTTTGTAGTAAGAGGTGTCTGTTCCAGACTTTCGGGCCTAGCCTCAAGGTTTAGGCCCAGAGACCCAGAGACCAGCAGACCTGCAGACCCACAGACTTGCAGACTCGCAGAGACACACAGATGCTTTCAATAGTTTTAGGCTGATCAGCCTAAGGCCCAGGCATATCATTTGCTCGCTCTTTACCCTTCATCTAAACCATGATTCTTCCTGTTCAGCCATGAGGCTCCGTACCTTCTCTTAGAGCAACATAGTTGTCCTCTGCTTCTTTCTGTTTTTCTCTGGCATTCTGCTCTGTGCTTCCTGTTCTCAAGAGTTTTCTTAGTCTGGTAGCCCCACCCACACTTCCTGCCTGCCTTTGGCCAATCAGCGCTTTTTATTAAACCAGTGGGTGGGACAATTATTTACCATGAAACAACACAATACCCTAAAAATGTTGCTCTGAGAAAAGGTATCATGGGCTAATCATGGGCTAATTTAAGAATAAGAATTACCAAGTAATATGCCTGGGCCATAGGCCAAACAACATGTAATTAATATAAAATTTGGTGTGATTATTTAGGATTGCTTTGGGATAGGCTGGGCCAGAAACTTCTTACTACACTGTTATATCAATACCTGATAACCTAGGTTTATTTAGTTCCTGAGGTCTGTATAGTAGGAGTAGAGAACCAACTCCTTCCAAATGTTCTCTGACCTCCACATTCATACCATGTCATACACATGCTGAATCTCTCAAAAACATTTTTAAAAATATTACATTTATTTAGTGAGTCAGTAGAAGATTTTGGAGTGTTATAAAATATGTCCTTTAATATTTGCATGTACCACAAATTTACTGAAGAAATGTGTAAAAGTGTCAATGATGAGTTAATGAGTTCATCACATGTATAAGCACCTGAAAGTAACACATAGAGGCTGAAATATAGGAAATGCCTATGTAATGGAAGCTATTACATTCTAGTGTGGCAAATGGGATAATGAAGAAACAGTTTCTGAGTAGCTGTGTAGAACAGAACAAAGCAAATGTAAATGTTTAAAATAAGTTTCTTAAAACGAAACATAGTGGAAGCTTCTTAGAAGAGTGTTAAGTTCTGAGGTGTCAAAGAGAAAAAAATCATACCGTTAAGGGCTAATAAAGAATATTACCATTTTTCCAGAAATCAAATATAAACCTTTTTAGGAGATTAAGCATACTATTTGTTATATACTAGTAGAGTATATTAAGAAAAAATACAAAATTCATATGTTTATTAAGTACAACTTTATTAATTACTGGTATATATTTTAATTATAAAATGTAAAAATACAGAAAACATGAACATGCCAATATTATATCCTAACTCTAGCTATTATTATTGCAATATTATTTTGTTTTCCGGTTTCGATTATTATTATTATTGATCCTTTTTGTTGGAATAGAAAAAGGGGGAGAGAGAGATAGGTAGGAAGAAGAAAAACAAAAGATATATAAGGATGTACATGTTTGTAGAATAATGTGACATTTTGGTATATCTACACATTCTATAATATTCAAGTCATGTAAAAATATCTCTTTATTCAAACAAGCATATGTCTAATGATGGAAACAGTAAAACATTTCTTTAAGGTTTGGAATTATATAATGAATGATTGTTACCACAATCTATAGACCCTCTACATTATAGGAACACTCCAGCACTTCCTGATTCTATCAATTCCTCTCATTTCTGACCTCCATTTACTCTCCACCATCTGTAAAATACTGTTCTACTCTCATCTTCAGGGATATTTACTATTTTAAGTCTCACATATAGAGAGATCACAAGGTTTTTCTGTGCAAGGATTACCCTCATCAAGTGAAGGATTTAAATTGTGAGTACCTTCTCACTGTGTACTGTTGTCTATCTTTTTACTGAGTGATGGATATTTATTTAGGTAGTTGCCATTTTTTAGATATTATGAATAGTGTTTCAATTAACATGAAAAAAATATATATCCTCAACAAACTGATATTTTTCCCTTAGGAAATGCAATATTTACTGTGATTTTTCAGGTCAATATAGTTGCTGTGTTTATAATTAAGGGATTTCTTACTATTTTCTATAACAGTTAAAATAACCTAGGCTTCCCTTTTTTCTATATTCTAATTATCACTTGTTTCCCTTTGTCTTTTTGTAGTATTCATTTTTACTAGGGTTATAAGATGTCTCATTGTGGTTTTAATGTACATTTCTTCTACGACTAGTCATGTTCAACATTTTATGTTGTTATTTGTCTGCTTTTTCTACAAAACACCAGGTTAGAAATATTGCTATTTTAGTTGGATTATTTAAGCTTTGCAATTATTTCCCGAGTTTCTTAGATATTTTGCATTTTAACCCTTTGTCAGATGGATATTTTGTAAATGCTTTCTGCTGTAGGTTGTCCCTTTCCCTCTTCTCTGTGCAGGATCTCTTTAGATTGGTAGTATCTGAAATGAGTATTGTTACTTCTATTTTATATACTTTGTCATTCTAGTACCAAACACAATATAAAGAACATGAACATGACCAAATAGAGGGATATATCTCTTATTTCTTCTTCTTAACAAGGTATAATAAAGCAATCTGTATTAATCTTCTTCACTTAAGCAGTTGAAATAGTAGTCAGGACCTGTCCATGATAGAGGAAATAACTGAGGCCTGCCATATTTCCTACTTGTCACCTGGACAGATGTCACCAGGCTCCATTAAATGAAACGTGAGCTTCCATACAGCCTAACAATCTTGCTTGATTGACCAGATAACTGAGAGTTTGGTGAAGCTTACTACCGTGAAGAATCTTTTACCCAATATGACCCACAGAGGAAGAAGTAGAAACTACCAAAAAAAGAGAATAAAAAGAGAATATTACAAGGAAGAAGCTGAGAATGCACAGGATTGGCATAATTTTTATTTCATCAATTAGAGTGTGTATAATTACACAATGACCTAAGAATTATAAAAATTTCAGAGTGACTTGTATTGAAACTAAACCTGTGACTTAAGAATGTTATTTGAGCTCCAAAATTAGAGGAAAGGCTCAAAGTGCCAACCAATAAAGTTTCTTTGTCATTTTTAGGAAGGGAAACAAACAGGAAGCAAAATGCAGATTCAGGAAACCAGTTCTAGAATTCCCAAATAGTACTAGGGTTGAATATAAAGTATTTGATATAATGGCGGATGAAAAAATACAGCAGGGATTAAAAGCATTTTCAATTGTTCATCTGGTCCTCTGCTTAGAGAGGAGTTTGTTCAATGATGGGATACTGTTAAGGAACTGAAAGAAAATAGTAAATTGCTCTTTGTTCTGTAAAAAGAAAGTTAAAATGTTAAATGTGGTTCCCAACACTCAAGAAGTATTTTATTATGGTAGAATAATACATGATTTGGTCCTGAGAAGTGGATTAAGAACATACATATCCAACCATAGTATATGTGTTTCTTCAGGTTGTGCTGAAGAAATGTATTTTATTTTTCACTTTTTCTAAACAAAAGGCAATGGCATGTTCAGATTCAGTTTAAAAATATAACCAAGTATCTGTATAGACTTTTCAGACAAAAATGAAGAGATATGACATGAAGACCTCTATATTCATGCACCTTAGATTGTATGAGGAATAACTGAAACAAATTAACTAACTGCCAATACTCCCTCAAGGAAGGGAGAGACGGAAGAAATTATTTACAAAAGTTCAAGCAACCAACATGACTGAAATTTGAGCCAGATGTTTGACTATCAAACACAATTTTTAAAAAATAGCTTGATGAGTATGTTTAAAATCCATATTAGAAAAGCTGAAAATTTTACAGGATGGCATGTAGAATTGCATCCAAAAGGGTAACTCTGAGAAGAAATAAAATGGAGATATAGTAGGTTCAGAAAAAAAAAAATAAGCAGAGGTGAAGAAAACAAACTCAGAAAGAATGCTCTTTTTTGACATTATAAAATTTATAAGTAAGGCTTAAAAGGGTCCAACCATTTTTTACATAAAATAATCTGGAAGAAATTAAAAGGAACATAGTAACAAATACTATAAAACAAACCCCTGTAATCTAATAAAACACATATAGGACGTGTGTAGAAGTAGAAAAAGATGACTGTCTGACACTATGGAAAAACTTCATTTAATACAATGGGCCCTGATATGGCAGAAATGATGAATCTAACAGACAGTTACATTACACATCTATGATAACAGTTTTTTCATAAACTTGAAGGAAAAAAAAGATCAAATTACTGATGCTATTGGAAGTAATTTAAAAAAAAAATTGAATCTCCAAAAATAAAGATGAAAAAATATAATGTTGTAACAGATGATCAGACTGGACATGTAGAGAAAAGAACAACAAATGTGAATATAGAGCAATAGTGGCAACACAAAACAGTGGTACATGAGTAAAATACTAAAACATTAATAAGGCATAACTCCTTAATGTAAAATCTTGAATATAGTTCAATTTTTTTAAATGTGAGATATTGATTGTTGTCACATTTTACTTCTCTGTAGTCACGCTAATGTTTTTAATTAGATGAGAGAGTTAAATAATTAATAGAAGATTGTTAGATTTTGTTGCAATATTAAGTTAGTGTATGTGAAATTGGAGCTTCAGTAGAGAACATAGAAGGGGGGGAAATTAAAGATATTGGTAACTTGCTTACAGTTCAGAGGGTGAGTCTATGACTGTGGTAAGAAATGTGGCAGCAGGTAGGTTGGCTGGTGCCGGAGCAACAGCTAATCACTTACATGTTGAGACAGTAACCAAGAAGCAGGCATTGGAAGAAGAAGAGCGGGAAAAACAAAACAAAACAAAACAAAACAAAAAACCATTCTCTTAGGTTTTTGTGTAAGTTCTGTAGTAGTCTGAATAAAAATGGCCCCATAGGCTCATATATTTTAATGCTTAGTAACCAGGGAACGACAGTATCTAAAATACTAGAAAGACATGTTTCACTGTTGCAACTGCTTTTGAATTATGCATGTTTCTAATAATAAACCTATATCCATAGTTGTGTAAGTAACTACAGTAAACTCATTGGTTCATCAAGCTAGGCTAACTTTTTTTTTTCTTTTATAGGTGACCTAAGTGTAGCAAACAGGCATTTATTTGTTCATATATCCCAGGAAAAGTCATCAAAATGATACAATATAAGTAAATTCAACTGCATTGTCCTTTGGAATTATCTACTTTCTGGTTAAAACATGTTTTCTAATATCCCCACTCTTATTTCTATGAATTAAAAATATTCAAACTGGACATATATACACAATGATCTCCACAGCAGCCAGATCTCGTTCCTCTTCTGGTTGTGTTTACCTAAGCAAGACTATAAAACTGTGACTTTGAATTGTAGTAAATCTGTGACACTATTTGGCCCATTATAAGAAAGTAAAATCTCCACTTTGATGACTGCCATGATTTTGGAAAAGACCTTATAGAAGAACCAGACACAGGATCGCAGTCTTTCCATTGATGTTAAATTTTGTACATATAATATAATTTGGAAATAAAGAAGAAAAATTGTATCATAACTCTGTATCTGTCAAACTAAAACCAAATCTTACCCTACTTTTGAAATTAGAAAATGCAGTTAGATTACCAGTGAGTCACTTTACATTTCAATCTACTGAAATGAATAATGAATTTTTAAAATAATATACTAGATTTATAGTTAGAATCCCAAAAACTTCTACTAAAAAAAAATTAACCCTCACTCAGGTGCCTTCAAATTTTTACATAGAATTTATTTAATAAACTTAAAATTGTTTGTGTAGATGTTTGGATGTGAATGTCCCATATAGGCTTCAGTATTTGAACACTTAGCCCTCAGTTGTTGGCACTATTTTGGGGAAGTGGTGCACCTTACTGGAGAAAGTATTTCATAGAGTTATTTGGATATTTTTCTATACACTGTGACTAGGCTTTATTATTGGTTAATAAAGCATTTGTTTTGGCCTATGGCAAGGCATCTTAGAGGCAGGCAGGACATCAGAGCATAGATAAAGGAGGAGGGTGGAGTCAGACAGAGACACTGAGAGCTGCTGCTAAGAAAGCAAGACGTAAAGGAATTCAGGTAAGCCATAAGCCACTTGGCAAGACATGGATGAACAGAAATGAGTTGAGTTCTAAGAGCTAGCAAACAATATGCCTCAGCCATAGGCCAAACAATATGTAATTAATATAAGCTTTTGTGTGATTATTTGGAACTGCTGGTCTGGATCTTAGACCTAGGCCAGGCCAGAAACTTTTTACTACAATAGAGAGTGGGACTTGAATAGCCTTGCCCACTTTGAGTTTGCCTTCTCTGTTTTCTGCATGTAGATAGATAGTGATTGTAAGCCTAAATAAATTGTTTCTTCTTTAAGATGTCTTTGGTAATGGCATTCTATCAGAACAACAGCAAAGTAACAAATATAATTTAGAAAAAATACTTGTAAATTATTGAAAATCCATAAAATTAAATAACTATTTGGATCCTATATTTTTCCTTTGAGTTTTAGATTAAGTTAAATCTTATTTATACTATTGAGTATGACAGGAATTTAATTTCTACTTATCTAACCAGACATTACACTAAATGATTTTCACAGGTCTAGAAAATATCTTCTCTTAATATTTTGTCAAAGAAGAAAAAGAGGAAAAGGAAAAATAAGAAAGGGGTATTTTTGGCAACAAGAATTCTTAATTGTTTTTATAATGAAAGTATAAGTGTGTTTCAAAATTAGTTCATTCTACTTGACATAGGAGAAGGGAGGAACATTAGCATCAGTAGAAAGGAATGACAATGGGAACAGACTATACATCAATTGGCATTCATTACGATGATGATTCTCATATATAGGATGATTAAATATGAGAAAATCCCTTATTATTTACTGTTTCCTCATTATAAATGGTGGGAATTGACAGTGTTAGTATCATTATGATTTTTAAATTAAGGTAAATTATTTAGAAAAGAACCATACTAGACACATATGGTGCTGGTGTGCTGGTAAATGTTAACAGTTAGTTCTTTAAACATATGTTCTAATTCAGGATGTTTGCAAACTTCAGTAAATACTTTAATTATAACTGGCTCTACGCAGCCTATATGAGGTAGCTTTAGCACACTGTCATTTGAAAACGTTAAATCAACATTAATTATTATCATTATTGTTGTTGCTTCCATATTAAAATAAAAAGACAGCCACTTAAGACCTCATTAATCAAATGTACCATGTTTATATTCTGATGGTTAAACACTGGGTCTAGCTTCCCTAGACAGAATCAGAGTCTTATCATGAGATAAATGTGTCATTCTCCAGATTCCTGTCAAAGCTTTAACATCAGAAATGATGGCATTAGTGTATAGGCTTTACGGCACCTATTAGAATTCAAGAAGTTTATAGGTGTGTGGGATCAGTGTCCTCATATGGAAAGAATGGAGAGTTTATTTAAAGTATTTCTCACCCATGTGCCAGAGAATCCTCATTGAATTAGTTAACACTCAGATCATGGGACTTTATGTAGCCATAAATTGTCTCAACCACTTTGGCCGTGTCATTTTGCTATAGCTGGTGGAGTTCACTAATTCAGGGCCCAACTTAGAATTTAGCATTTTATATTTGTTGTAAGACACACTTCACTATACATTTTTAACTTCCAGCATTTAGTTTGTTTCTATCTTTGAATGTGATGTTTACTCCCCACAGAGTTTCACTTTTTATTTATATTCACATTGTCAGGGATATCCAATTTTAAAGAGAGAAAACAATAATACAGCAAAACCCAAGAGAATAATAAATTAAAAGAATATTTTGTTAAGATAATGCCTTCTAGATGAGGCAGCAGTCTCCTATTTACTAGGTTGTGAGTGCACAGCTGGCTTTCTGTATAAAGCTTCTTTGTATATATTTTTTCACTGACCTCAGACAAAAAATACCTCAGACGCCCTTCCATCTGGGAAAAGAGGAAAGCTCAGGGTTGTGTTTTCTAGAGTGGTAGAATATATGCTTTGTCTTATTTTTGTTTTTTGGGGGGATATTCTCACATTGTAGCTCAGGTTGGTCTTGGATTTATTGCAGTACAGGAGGGCCTCTGAGTCCTAAACCTCTTGCCTCAGCTTCTGGAGCATTAGAATTTTATGCAGCACTATATGAAGTTACTGTAATTATATTTTTAACCAGAAAAGTTTACCCTTCTTAATATAGTTGACTAACTGTAGCTTGAATTTTTAATGTTCCATCCACCTCCTTGATCTAGATAAACCTCTCTGACCCACAATCCTGCAGCTACTTATAAAATAATTAATCAGAATCTTATAGTAATTACAAGATATTTGACCTATGCCTCAGGTTCATTATTAACTAGCTACCTCTTAACACAGTTATATTTATCTATATACTTCCAAGTGTTCTGTGGCTTTATTTGTGTTCTAAAACATTTGCTTCCTTAAGTGGCAGCTTGAAGCCTTGCCATAGGCCAAAACAGCTTCTTTATTAACAAAAGGTAATAAAACATATTTACAACACACAAAAAGACATCCTACACAAACTAATACAGTATTTGTGTAAAAAATATTTTAAATGCATTAGAAAATTTAATGGGTGCACAAAATAAATTATTTTTATCCTGAGTTTAGATAGTATATAATATGCATTAGCTATGAACCCCCTCCATATCCCATAACACTAATAGCTTTTCTTCAGATACCTTAGAACAAATTGTTTCTCTGGAGACTCAAATAGTACAGATGAAAATATGTGGTAACTATTTTCTGGAGTTTACATTTGCATAGCTGGCTATGATGTCATTATCTGGCTTGTTTCCCAGTTGAAACTAGATCTGCATATTATTTGGAATGGACCTTCATGGTTTCAAAAGGAAACTTATAGTTCAATTAAGTGAAAAGTAGATCTTAAAGAATGACTTGAAAGATTTTTTTTGAGAAAAGAACTAGTTTGTTTTCATAAACCACATTCTTTTTTAGAAGTGAAGAAGGAGGGTTTTTCACATACAATGCAGCAGAGCTAAGGCACAACTATGAAAATTTTGGTTTCAGATATTGGTAGTGGTATTCAAAATATAGAGGTGATGTCATGTTCCAAATACTCATCAAAACAATTAATTCCAAGAATAAATCTACCAGCTACGAAATAACTCTCCAAACTTACCAACAAGAAAATTCATTCTAAAATTGTCTAATACCTTGCCAATGATTGCAGCAACTAACTGGGACACTCACTTTTGAAGTCAGTCTGTGTTTTCTCAGCCCACTTTCCTTCCTCTGGTATCAGAATGACTCTGGAAAATGAGACTTACTTTCAATAATTATTTTGATATATATCTAAATTTTAAATGTCTTTCATTTTTGTTTCAGATTCTGTCATTGTTTTCAACCTTTATATTTTTCTCTTGATCACACACACATAAAAATAAAAGTCATAAGAAATTGTAAATTTCTTTAAAATAATAGAGAGCCAATATAATAAATTTCTTCTAGATGAGCCTAAGTTCAAGACTGTGTGTAAAAAGAAACTCATAATCAGAAATAATTGGATATTTTTATGATTTCAACAGTATTATTTAGGATTCAGTATTTTTACAATTATTTAGTCAAGCATAGTGATTGAAAGTTATCAAAGTGAAAAATTAGTTTTCCTATTTTAGGAAGAAAGAATACAATTTACATTGTCAAAATTTGCAATTATCATAATTTGTAGAATTTAAGTTTGTTTTTATGTTAAATATACTCTAATTTACTACTGAGTATTATGGAGCAAACTGTGAATTAAAATTAATATAACATATCCATAAATGCCTGGTTATTGGTTTGCTATAGTATCTCTTTCTGTATGGTAACTATTTTCCATATGTCTGTCATCTAAATACAGATGTATGTGAAAAATACATATGGAAAAGATGAGTAAAGTACATATATTTAAAGTGTTCTTTTATAGAGTCATCCTTGTCCATGTCACTTTTTTTCCCTGTCAGATGGGCACTAGTTACAGATTTTTTTTTTCTCAAAAGATCCTGAGCTTTGCTATTATGAGCATGCTCCACCCAGTAATTTTTTTTATTGTAAGCACTGAATTGATTTCTTTAGGATTTTCTTCAAGATGTTAATGCCCATTTCCAGTATTGGGATGTGATCACTTTCTAAAACCTATGATATACCATTTCATGAAGGTTTATAAACAGCAACCTTGACTCATTTTTGCTCAAATGATCCTTGAACAGCTGTTGTTTGAACTATGAAGTGAGGGCTTCTCTACTATGCCATCACAGATAATAACAAAAGCCTGGCATTATCAAGCCAGAACATTGTCGCAATGCTGGTACCTAACTCTTAGAGATCTGAAGTTCTCATTGAGGCAATGAAATTCTCAGAAATGCTAACATGAAGCATAAATTTAAAAATCAGTAAAATTTAGCTTTAAATGGTGTTAAAAATGGAATTTGAAGGTTGGCCATTATGACCAAGCAGGGGATCTCTGCGAGTTTGAAGCCAGCCTGGTCTACATGCCATGTTACAAACCATCCAGAGCTACACAGTAAGATGCTATATCAAACAATAAAATAAAATGACACAAGCAAGAGAAGAAAGAAGAAAAGGTGACTTTCTGAGACACTATTGCTAAAAATTTATGTAGTCTAAAAAATATTACCCTAATCAGAATATATTTTTATATCTATAGCTACTACAGAATGGTAGCTGATACAATGAGTTTAATTTTTTGTTTCAGAAGGCCAAAGTCATCTTGGTTTATAATTTTGTCTTTCCTAGAACCCACTAGGTATCCCAGAGTGACCTTGGACTTGTGTTCCTTCTGCCTCAGTCTCACCAGTGCTGAGGCTACAGGTATGCACACTATGCCCAGAATATCTTAATGGATATATATATAAACACTCTGATTCTAAACGTTTGTCTAGATTCCTCAGGGATTATTCCACTATAACACATGTTGCATGACTCCATCATCAGGGTATATACCTTACAGTATAGGATTTTAACTTAAAATCTTTAATCTTAATTTAATTTGAATAGAGAAAATAATGTGGTGTGTGATGTGTGTGATATTCCTTGCTGTAGTTACTGTATTTCTTTTCATTAAAGCTAAAACACATCCTAAAAATGAAATTTGGTGTCTTGTCAAATAAAGCTTCATTAAACATAAAATTCATATTAAATTAAAAGGTTTAAAGAGTCACTTTATATTAGAGAAAATGCACTGATTTAAAATAGGATTGAATTGTCTGTAGCTTCCCATTGAGGCTACTAATCCATCAAAAGTGTATTAATAAAGCAATATTAGTGGGATAAAATAATGGTTTGTAAAGAAGGTATTAACAGCAACTGATTATATAAAAATATCAATAATTTATTAAGGGGACTATATAAAATATTCACTGAAACAAAGATTGAACCATAAGACAATTCCTGGAAAGCTGAACTGGTCCACACAGGGGTGGTGAACAGTCAGATTGTCTCTCAATATAGAAATATGGTTATGGGTATGCATGAGCCTATATAAGCACAGTGCTGGGCTGTAGTATAAATCTTTTCCCAGTAAAGGTGTGACACTCTGTTTCAAGGGTATAAGGTAGAAAGTGATACAGGAGGATATTAAATGCCTTCCTTGGGCCTGTGCATACATGTGTATGAGTGTGCACCTGCATACATATATGCACTCACACATATATAGCGTGCATGTGAGCACACACACATGTGCGCACATGCACACATACACACACACAAATAATAACTGATATATATAGAACAATGTCTACATATTGATATTCTACTAAATACTTTATATATTACTCCTTTGTAACAGAACATGTAGGTAATAGTGTTCCCAGTATATGGTTATTTGATTATTTTCATCTAATTAGTAAGTTACAAAGCTGGACCAGGTGCCACTAAATTTTTTATATTTGTGAACACAGTGGCTTCCTGAATGACTAGAATACCATAGAGATCCTCTAAATTAGCAGAGGTTTTATATATTTAACATGCCTATAAAAGTTAGTAAATTATTCAGAGGAGCACAGAAAGGAGGTGGTAGTTGCACACTGAACTCTCATCTATACCTAACTTTTCTGAAGGATATTCTATATTATGTACTGTTGCATATTCATCCCATGCTAATAGATGTGGATCCTGAATTTTATAAGTTAATTTTACACAGCTTTATAACTGAGGTAGACAGAATTTCAATCTTCACTTGTATATTACAATCTCTGAGTGTTGTATCTTCAAGATATTCAATAAACCAAATGAGAAATCTTTTATTAGTGAATTAGGTATAAATTGAGTAATACTTTAAACAACCTCAGAAACATCTAGAATTGGTGGAATACCTGTGAGTAAAAAAAACCATATTTTTGAGAAATACTTTCACGAACATTTTAATGGGTGGCATCATAGAGATGCTCTGTTTTGCAGTCTTTATTTTTTGTATTTTTTTTTTAAAAAAATAAATGTCTCTTTGTGAAGGTTAGATTGGCTTAAAACTTGTGAAGGGCCCATCTCTGTTTCCTGAGTGGTAAGATTATTGTTGTGTATTATCAAGTTTAGCTGAAAAGTTTTGATTATGCAAACTTCAAATACTCTGTGAATCATTGAAAAGAATATTATATCAAAAAAGATAAATCCAAAGGTCTGAAAATATAGATAAATGGTAGAGCATTTATCCTCAGGAATATTTCAAGCATTATAAAGTAAGAAAACATATTAAGAAATCTTAAAAAAATCAACATGGACCCATTACATAAGTATGTGCATAAAATTAGAAACTAGCTATTACCTGTCCTTCCTAGGCATGTGTCAGGAATGTCTCTGAGGAAGCCTAGCAAGGTGGTTTGCATGAAGCTATGAAGGTAAAGCCTTCACAGATTGCCTTGGAGTCCAACATGTTGGAGACAACATAGCCATAGGATATTTGCAGAGGATAGCTGCTAACAGGGAGAGGAAACAGCCTGAGAGAGAGAGAGAGAGAGAGAGAGAGAGAGAGAGAGAGAGAGAGAGAGAGAGAGAGAGAGAGAGAGAGAGAGAGAATGCTGCCGTCAACAAAACTGAAAGGAGTTGAAGCTCTGAAGAACATTTTGGCATTAGACATGGAGATGCAGAATTTGGGTTTGCCCAGCAGGATATTTGGTCTTGTTTTGGTCCAATATTTCTTCGCTATGCTTCTTTCTCTACATTTTGAAATGGTAACGTATATCCTGTGCCATATGTTGGAAGTATATGATCTGCTCTTTGATTTTCACTTTACAAGGGAGTACAATTGCACAAATACTAGTTGTTATAATAATAAATCCCAGATCTAAATATTGGGGGAAAGCTGAAAAATTAGAAAGACAGAAGAACAAGCTATAGCCACTCTCACCCAGCCAACTCCTCAGGCCTGTCTCCAGGAATCCTCAGAATGAACATCTTTGGGTCCTCAGATAAAAGGAAAGGGTGTTTTAGGTAAAAGACTGAACTCCTACCTCCTCCTGCCTTATCTTTTTTTCTCTGCCCAGATACCTCACTTTCTGGTTAAACTTTCCTAGTACTAGGATTAAAGGTGTGTGTGTGTGTGTGTTCCCCAAGTACTGGGAGCAGAGACATGGAATTCCAAGTCCTGGAATTAAAGGTGTGTGCCACCACTACCTGGCTCTGTTTGGCTTCAACTCACAGAGACCCATACCCATCTTTGACTCCCAATTGCTGGGATTACAGGTGTGGGTCACTACTTCCTGAATTTCATGGCTAAATCTGTGGTGTTGCTCTTTCCTCTGATTTTCAGGCAAACTTTATTAAGTACACTGTAGTAGTGGGGTTTTTTTGGTCTCGTGTGGCCAGAGACCCAGACTCTGTCATGCCAGACCCCTTAGCTGGCCACCACCGCTGCTCAGGCCCCCAGAAATGACTCAGACACTTATATTAACTTCATGCTGTTTGGCCTATGGCTTAGGCACATTGCTAGCTAGCTCTTACATCTTAACTCAACCCATTTATATTAATCTGTCTGCTACATAGCCCGTGGCTCACCTGTGCTCCGTATATGTTGCTCCTTTGGGCTTCAGCCTCAATCTGCCTGTGACTCCGCCCTTCCTTTTCTACCTATTCTGATTCCTCCTCCTACTTCTTCTATGGTGCCTGTCATGGGCCAAAACAGCTCCTTTATTTAAAGATTGACATTCACAGCATACAGAAAGGCATTCTCACATCAGTATACAATATATCACCATAGATTATAGTTAAGAGATGGCATGAATCTCAGAAAAGATTATGAACTTCAGATTTTAACTAACTTTCAGATTGTCACAGACTACAGGAATTCTTAAAGTTGGACTAAATGCATTTTTGCTTTATATTTTAGCTACAAGCCTCTGAGGGCCAGGAAGTGGAATGTGGTGGTTTGAAAAGAAATTACCCCCAAAGGGACGTGTGGCCTTGTTGGAGGACATGTGTTACTGTAGAGGTCGGCTTTGAGGTCTAATATGCTCAAACCAAGACAAGTACACAGTTCACTTCCTGTAGAATTCTCAGCTTCTCTCAGTACCATGTCTGCATACACATTCCCATGTTCTGCCATAATAATAATAATCTAAATATCTGCTAACTTACTCAACTAAATGCTTTTCTTTATAAGATTTGTCATGCTGTCTCTTCACAGCAATAGAAAACTAAGACATTTCCTGTGTCAAATGCCTACTCATACATCACTTAGATACTTTCTTTTACTGGCAGGATAACCTACAATCTCCTTTTGAAACTTTAAGTACTAATAGGACAAAGGGGAAGTAAAAGTTCAGTTGTGAATTAGGAGAAAGATTACATTTTAGAATTTGAAAATAATTTAGTATCTATTCTGCAAGTAGCTTTAAAATAGTAATAATAGAGTCCAACAAATTTAAATTAAACTTTTAAAATTTTGATTTCAAAGAATTTTAAAACATCATCTCAAGACCTGAATTTATCCTTATTTTGGGGGATTAAATTTAAGGTCTCATACAAAATTAAAAAATGCTCTACCATTAAGCTCTATTGTGGTAAGATTCAGGTGTCAGCTGATAAGATCCAAGGATGCTCTTCCAGGGTCCAGGGCCCCTGAAGGGGGTGTGGCCAACCCGCATTGATAAGGGGCTTCTAGGACCCTGGAAGGCCCATTTGCCTGGATCCTGGCTGTTGGAGAGACTGGTTTGGAATTCATCATCCATCGCTTGGATACTCCAGTTCCTCTTCAGGCACTACTATAAGCTGTTATCTGTTTCGTGAGTATTGATTTATATTTTAATAAATATTAATCTTATATTCATGCCTTGTAAGTAAAACTCTGCCTACATCTGGCGCCCAACGTGGGGTGCCATCTGTTGGCAATGGGGGTTTCTTGGTCCCGGGCTGCCAGAGGCCCAGATCCACAGACCTGTGAGCCAGACCCATTAGCTACCCACTGCTGCTGCTCAGGCCCCCAGAAATTACTGAGACGTTAATATTAACTTTATGCAGTTTGGGCTATGGCTCAGGCACATTGCTAGCTAGCTCTTACATCTTAAATCAACCCATTTCTATTAATCTGTCTGCCACGTGGCACGTGGCTCATCTGTGTTCCTTACATATTGCTCCTTGGGCGACTTGCTCAATGTGCCCTTGACTCCTCCCTTCCTTTCCTACCTATTCTGATTCCTCTGCCTACCTTTTCTACAGTGCCTGTCAAGGGCCAAAATAACTCCTTTATTTAAAGATTGAGATTCACAGCATACAGAAAGGCATTTCCACATCACTTCCCCCTTCCTGTCTAATACAAAAGGAAGGTTTCAATTTTAACATAGCAAAATTACATATAACAAAATAGCTATCAAACAAGAATTACAGTTACAATATCTAGCCTATTTGTATTTAGCAAAATTAAAAAAAGTACTCTATCATCTACTTTGTCCTTATGAATCTAAAGTTTCATATCCAATATACCTTTTAAGTGACTAAGAAAAACTATGCCTATAACTATCTAATCTTCAACTACATCAAAGGAATTTCCCTTACCTTGATTGCTGACAGTACACACACGATGCCCAAGCTGAATGAACAAGTTGATGGATGGAGACTGACAAAACCTGCCTGGACAAGATAAGGCAGTCCCTCCAAAATTGCCCTTCTTGTGAAATGATCTGTCAGATACCATAGGCCTGTAGCCAATATGATAGATGCTCCAACCGCACACAAAATCAGAGGTGATTGTCTAGGTAGCCGTGTTGCTTTCCTCTCCCAAATTTTGGAAGCCATTACTTCCATGTACTTCTGACTTTCGGGTGATACATCTTCCTTCTCAGGTCTTGAAGGGGTTGAAAAATAGGTATTTAGGTTACTACCCCCATTAACCCTTATAAAGGAACATTCAGGTGTTGAATTTTCACTTTCCCAGATGACCCTTTTGAAGTAATTTATCTAATCTACCACCTAGTAATATTCTAGAAATATGTGATGTACTTTATATGTGTTAGGTTTTGGTTGTAATTTGTACTTTATCCTCTCCTAGATACTACCTCATAATAATTTCTATTGTATATAGTCTTAATTTAGAACCTTCTTAGGTAGACAAAAAGGGGAGATGTGGTGAGATTCAGGTGTCAGCTGATAAGATCCAAGGATGCTTACTCAGGGTCCTGGGTCCCTGAAGGGGGCATCGCCAATCACTTTGATAAGGGTCTGCTGGGACCCTGGAAGGCCCATTTGCCTGGATTCTGGCTGCTGGAGAGACTGGTTTGGAATCCATTGTCCATTACTCGGATACTCCAGTTCCTGTTCAGGTGCCACTATAAGCTGTTGTCTGTTTCGTGAGTGTTGATTTATATTTTAATAAATATTCATCTTATATTTGTACCTTGTAAGTAAAATTCCACCTACACTCTATCCCCGAGTGTTTCTTACTGGAGGATGAACTGACTGCACAGTCATCTTTTTATAAATAGAAGCTTGATAATTTTATTTTATCATATTTTTTCTTATTTTCTATTCATCAGTATGTAGTAATAGCTCCTCCATGTAAGAACACAAATATTTTCAACACTTTTATAGATATTCAACGTTTACAGTGTTAGTATGCACAACCATTTTAATGTTTCATTATATTATCACACCCTTAAGAAAGATTTTCCTTGAGACTTCACAGTTTTTATAATTATCTAATTTGTCAACTTTCTTCATTGAAATTATTACAAAATTTTATTATTAGATGGATTGCATATTCTAAATTGACTTGGTTAGGCAAACGCATAATAATTAGAGAATGATTGTGTGCTCAGAACTTAGAATATTGTGTGTCTTCCTCTTTCCATTTGATGTTAGGGTGTGAATGTGTGTGCCTACTTAAAATTTATTGAAATCTCATCTCCAAGATGTTGGCAGGGAAGGAGTATTTGGGCAATTTATTAGATAATGAGTGAAGATCCTTTATGAAAGAGATTATTCTCATAATTAAGGGACCTAAGACAGGTTGATTATTTGCCCTTTGACACAAGAAGAATTATCTATAAGCAACAAGATTTCACCAGCCTTCCAGTCTGCTGATGTGGGGATATTTTGTAATATAATAAAAACAATTGGAGATATCAGAGGACAGACCCACCTCCTCCAGTATTTGTTTGTTTGTTTTTGTCTTGGTTTTTCTAGACAGAGTTTTTTGTATAACAGTCCTGGTTGTCCTGGAACTTGCTTTGAAGACCAGGCTGGCTTTGAACTCATAGAGATTCTCTTGCCTCTGTTTCCCAAGTGCTGGGACTAACAGTGTGAGCCATGGCTTCTTCTGCTTTCTGTCTTTCTAGGCCTTTGCGCAGTTAAGGTATGGCCCCACCACTGCCTGCCTGGGAGGCAGAACTCCTTCTGTAAACTAAGATGACCTCAAACTCAGTTTGGATTAAGGGCATAGGTCACCAGTCCTGGTGCTGGGATTAAAGTTGTGAGTTACCAATGTCTGATCTTCCTAGGCTGACTGTGGACCACAATCAGATCTTACCCAGCTGTCTTCCAGCTTCCTCATCCTGGCTTCTCCTGGCTTCTCTCTGGCATTCTGCTCTATTCTTCCTGTTCCCAGAGTTTTCTTAGTCTGGTAGCCCTGCCTATACTTCCTGTCTGCCTTTGGCCAATCGGCGCTTTTTATTAAACTTATAGGCAGGACAATTATTTACAATGTAACACCATAAATCCACTACATACTGATGTCCTGTAGTATGAGAAATATTTCTATCTTGTAATACACCTATTTATGGAATTTTATGTTGGTACAAGTTAGAATAAAGCATTTGCATACTATAAAGACTTTTAGTCTTTTTGGAATAACTAAAAGTTATCTAAGTATCTGAAATATTTAGTTAAAATACAAAATTACTCACATAACAAATATAAATCTGAAAAGATTATCTAACACACCCTACCTAAATGTGCTTTGTGTGGTGTTATGAAATATTTTAGGAAATGATTCAATTGTACTACTCATTGTGCCTTTTTTAAAAAGAGAGGACTGAGAGAAGCCACTGTAATCCAGACAAGCTGTGAGATCTCCACTTCGCAGAAGAATTTGCTAGGCACAGCATCAGACACTAATTAACCACTGTCTACTGCTAGTTTAAGGACTAAAACTTTAAACTGTATTTTCTGTAAGTTATGAAATCTTGAAACTTTCCATGATTTCACTTGTGATTGTATTTATGATGGGCTTGAGACACTGGTGATCTCTGCCCAGCCTGTCTCCAGACAAAATCAGAATATCCTGCCCAGAGCCAGGGCACATCATTCATTGATAAAAAGTTACTTGGGTTTAGGTCTTAAAATCTAACTGCTAATGATAGATTTTCAGAGGAACAGAAATAGAGGTATAGACACTTTAACTTTGAAAAGTCATAAAAACAAAAATCAGACAATGAAGTCCTAGTTTAGGTTGACCCCCCCTTATTGACTCTGACTAAAAAAAAAATCCAATGTAATACTAGTCCACTAAAAATATCATTCACATCACAAATTCTGAGTGAATAATGTACATACTGAACTGTTTTAACTTCTAGGGAGGTCCAGTTAATTTAGGGTTAATAAATTTTATCAGGTTGAGACAGACATTTAAAGTTTATTTTTCTTAATTTCTGTCTTGCCTTTTGATAAACTAACACTTTGTAGTAGCTTAATAATTCAGCTTTCAAATATTAGGCTCTATTAACAATTATTTATAGATGGTGGTAACATTCACAGATTTACAGGGTATAATCAATAGATCCTGAATAAGAACTAGAAATATGCTTTTTAGTTTTTAATTTTAATTTCTTGAAGTGCCAAGGATTAGATCCAGGATGTGTGCATTGTAAGCATCTACACCATCACTGAACAGAATCACTATCCTAGGGATTTGCTTTTGGAATATTTACTCCAAGATACTTTGATGGAGAAAATTTTGGACCTTAACAACAAACTTTTTAAAATAGAAATTGAACAACTTGGAGGAGATTCTAATACATAGAATTTATCTCCTGTTGATGTTTTAGTTTTATTTTATGATCCTATAATATACAACTGGTCATTGGTTACATGTTTGAAGTACAGAATACTTCATGGATACATTTTATTCATGGAAGGTAACACTCGGAAAAAATTAAATTCACAGATAGGAATTTTAGTTTTGTTTTATTTTATTTCTCTCAAGGTCTTATAATTCTCTTCAAGCCTTAATGGTTCTGGGGAACATGACAGAATATTTAGGTTCTTCATGGGAGGCCACTTTAATTGGCACTGTTCACACAAGTGAAACTGCTTGTATTTATTTATTATTGTTTTTTAAGACCATGATAGAAATTTCATGTGTATGCTGGAAACTTCAGTATTGCAAATATCCCTCTCTAACACTGAGTTGTACCAGTTCTACACTGGAACAGACTACACCACACAGATAGTCAAGGCTCTTGTAACAGGTTTCTGGACCCCATCTGGCCAAAGATCCAGACCCACAGACCTGCAATCCCAGGTGCCTAGCCACCCACCACTGCTTAGGCACCCCAAAATGACCTAGATGTTTATATTAATTTATGTCTCAGGCACATTTATATCTAGCTCTTTCATCTTAATTCAACCCATTTACATTAATCTGTTCTGCCACATGGCCCATGGCTCACATTTGTTACCTTACATGCTGAATCTCAGGCAGCTGGCTCACATCTTTCTCAGCTTCACACTCCTCATACCTATGGTCTGATTCCCGCCTACCGCTATAGTGTCTATCATGAGCTAAAACAGTTCCTTTATTTCACAGCATACAGAAAGACATCCCTACATCAAGGATTGTGTAAACATTGTGCTAAATGTAAAACATTCTGGTCTTTTACCCATTTTAAGCCATAATATTTTTCCCACTTTCTCTGTTCAACACTAAATTTGATCAATAACTTCATTTCCTTTCCTTGTCTAATCCCGAGTTAGTTCTAAAGTAATTAGTATATTTTACATAACTAGCTTGTTGGTAAATGTTTTCTATAATTATAAATGTGGAAAAGTGACATCATGGTCAGGTCTACTCCAAGACATTGTATATTCCAAACTACTAAAGTTTTCTAGCTCCTATCTCTCTCATGATAAGGCAAAAGTTGCATCATTCAAGTTGTCAGAGATGTAGTGATACAGATGTCTGTGTTTACAGACCTAATACAGCTCTGACATTTAATACCTTCTATTCTGGGTGAATTTATTTGCTACTATGGAGTAGGATAAGATGGATTTTAGAATGCTAACTGGTTTGTCTTTTTTCCTTTCCTCAGTGGTTAAGTAGCTACTAGGATCTACCTCATTTGGCTACTATATGGGTTTTACCTGGGCAGAAACATCAGGTATTAGTTTCAAGTGTAAATCAGAAATGCAGGTACAATTTTACACAGAAAAGCAGATTTTCTATAATATCTTAGTGCCACTCTAGTGGAGTGAAAAGATGCAATCAAGTTTGTAATAGAAAAAGGGCAACACTTCTAACCTTGTTTCTCCAGAATCTCAATTACAAAGAAGTGTACCTGGGAATTATTCTCAATATATAGAAATTCTTAGATAAAGTTGGGAAAGGCTGAGTTAATTTCAGTGTAATTCATGATGTATTCATGGAGAATTCAGTACTTTAACCAACTATTTCAATTGTATGCTAGTTGGTAGTTTTGACTGTAGAAGACAGAGTAGTGATATCTGTAGGTATCAGCTGTAAGACAATGATCATTTCAGTTTCTCCATGATGCCATAATACTATGAAAAGTACTCCAAGATTTAATACTATCTTAAGGAAGAAGAAGGAAAAACTTAAATCCACTCATGGCACAGTTGAAATGACTAAGGTCTGTAATTAAGTTTTCTGCCACTAAGTAGAATGGAAACCTAAGTTATTATTTTTTTCTTAACAAAGTTATTTTGGTGCTCAAACTCTTACATTGTGAGAAATAATTATTTTCTATAATTTTAAAAGCCTCAGGAAAATTGTGATGGTGCTAAAACTATTTTAGCTGCCATTTATCCTTTCTGGGTTCTATCTATTCTCTATCTCATTTTGCAATCTTCTGTCTAGATAGCTCATTGATTCTTTTTATTAAAATTTAAAGCTGGACAATCTGGCTCAAGAAATAATAGATTTATTTAGATGAATCAATAAAATAAGTGAAAACTCTTATAAAATTTGAATTTTAGATGGGTTGATCCATTAGTTAATGTCTTAGTATCATTGAGATAGCATAACTGAGTTTCTGTTGCTTTTGAGGCTTTTAGGCTTCTTTGGGCTCAAACTACCCATAAAATTATTCATCTTAATGGCTACATTGGAGCAGAGACAGGACTTGATATAAGTATTTGTTAAGAACACTGGACTTTGCTGATTGTATTTCTAATGATGTCAATAGAAGTTAAAAGGGAAAGCAGGAATTTGGAAGTAAGACATGCTAACTGAGACATGACAAGATACAATTAAAGAAAGAAACAATGAAAATCATTGATTGAAAGTCACACTACCTTTAGAACTTTAGGGACTTTATATGTCTGGATTTTATTTGGCACAATGTGCATAACATTTTATATAAATTGTAATTAATATAAAATTTTCAACATAAAATTATATTGAAAATACAGTGCACACAATTATATAACTACTTTTGCCTCATAAATATTAGCCACAAATAGTAAATAATTATTGGTTGTGTGAATAAGATAGGTATAATATTTTACTAGATAATGATATTTCAAAGCTAATTAGAAATTCTGAAATGTTATTGACTCCTAGAAGATATGTTAATTAGTTATTTAACTTTTATGCCTTTGATAATTTTGGATAGTAATGAAGCATAGGCTTAATGATATAATAGAAGTTTCTTAATATTTTTGGTAAGTGTATGCTTAAAATGAACATAATTAAGGATATGTAAAGACAAGAAAATTCAATATTGAATCTAATTTTGAGCAGTAACACCATATTAAACTACATTTAAAAGCTAGTCTACTGTCTGACTAAGATAATGAAATGCTGCATGAAACAGAATTACCTGCAAACAGAACTCTGAAAAGATTGATGTCTTTTATTCTTAACTCTTTCTTTGCAGGAAAACCCAATTAATTAATCAGCCATCCAACCAAAAAAATCAAACAAATAGCAAAAATTTCAGGTGCATAGTTAAAGCTACTAAAACATTATTCATAATAGACTCTGAAGTTTTTTTTTCTTACCTCTTCCTAGATTTTAGAACTTTTGGCATTAATCAAATGAATTTTTAATTATATACAAGAAAGCTCACACATATGAGATAAGATATTGTTGACCTTGGTTGATAAGGGTAAAAGTAGATTATTTGACAATTAGAATTACTTTGATATTTTCTCTATGTGTTACAACAATGATCAAAAATAGGACTTGTAATTCTCTGGTACTCCTACAGGAGATTAATTTGTATTTTATTTTAACTGAATAGTCTATAATGTTTTAAGAAATTATTATTCTCACTACTGTAGAGGTAAAAGGTGGGTTGGAAAAAGGTAAAATAGGGATATAGAAACAAATTAGGAGACTCTTGCTACAATCAACATGGGATCCCAAGACTGTTTATGAAATGGAGATGTTGTTGACAATATTAAGAAATAAAAAATTAAAATGATTGTATAAAGTGAGAAAAAAGTTGCTATACTTCTGTTTTAATAATGTAATAGATATTGGAAGGTTGGAAATGTTTACAGATTGCAGAAAATTGGGATAGTGAGTTTTGGTGATTGTTTCTGGTGAAGATTTATGATCTATGTCAAAACTACATTATCAAATTTGGTTTATATAGCCTTAATATGGTGGTAATCCCTATGCTGTTTTTCTACCATACAATAAAATTCAAACTTTTTCTCTGAGTAATGATTATATTTATGATTTATGTAACATTCAGTATATATATATATATATATATATATAATGTGGTTTTTTATAAGAGAATTCCATTTATAATTTTTATTGGTGGTAGCAACATGAACAGAAAAGCCCCTTATAGAGAGCAGCGTGGCCAAACCTTAAAGATGGTGCTGGCTTCCACCTTCCACCTTCCCGACTGTGAGAGCTCTCTGAGACAAACAACTCCTTATTTGGCTAAGGTTAAGCTTGTGGCTTGCTACCAGGTGTGGCTTGCTTCCATGCACCTGGATCTATTGGCATGGCCCACATGGCGCCCCGTGACCTGCAGTCCAGAGGGTATTTAGCTGGGAGCGGGTTTTCCCCAGTGGCAGAAGTGGCAGAAGAAGTTTCAAGGTCCTGAATAAACCACTGAAAGAAGAGCCTGGTGTTGCATCATCCTTGCTAGCGAGGTTGTGTGAGACAAGTGGTGGCCCATATGGGGAGAATGCCCTATGGTCAACAAAGGCCCAGAACTTTCAGTGGTCAGGGGGTGAACTGGAGAGTCCTCAGGTAAGTTAAGGACCCGCGACAAAAGCGGGGGAAAAAAACAATTCAAAAGTGAAAGAGAAGAAGATTTTTCTATGGGCGCTTCTCCTTCACACCCAATTTTTTGGGCTCTCCAGGAGCTACTCAAAGCCAGATTGAGACCCATTTGGAGACTGATCTGAAGCTGCCTCAGGGACCAATGCTTTAGTGAGGTGGTGGAGGGTGGACAGGCAGCCCTAGAGCAGTTACAAGAGGAGAGATCAGAAAAGACAGCCAGTGAAGCAGGATCCAGAGGGGATAAAAGAGACAAGGGCCTGTACCCTGACCTTACTGATCTAGAAGCCTCCGAGTCTTCAGACTTGGAAGAGGATGAGTCAGTTCTCGCTAAAGCTGTTCAGCAGTTGAAAATCAAGGAAAAGAAAAGGCAAAAGGCTGAACAGGCTCCATGCTGCCCCGCCGAGTGTAGAACAGCTCCCTCCGCTCCACCTTTGTACTCGGATGGTGGAGGGGGACGTTCTTTCAGCCCAGAAGTGTGGAGAATTGTGAAAGCAGAGCTCCCCGTAGCTTTTCCTGTGTTTCAGGATGCACAGGGGAATCGGTATCATGAATGATCCCCTGGACTTTAAAGTCATCAAGTCCCTGGCCAAATCAGCTAGAACTTATGACATTACAGCTTCCTTTACTATAGCTCAGGTAGAAGTTTTGAACAGACACTGTATGACCCCTGCTGATTGGGGCAGGCTTGCCCAAGCTTGCCTAAGCCCTGGCCAATACTTAGACTGGAAAGCATTCTTAATTGAATTTGCCAATGAAGAAGCCGCGGCTAATCGCACTGCAGGTCAGAATGCTTGGGACAGAGATAGGCTGCTTGGCCAAGGGCGTTTTGCTAACCAGCAGACTGGCTATCCAGTACAAATTTATGAGCAAATCAACAAGATTGGCATAAAAGCATGGAAAGCTCTACCTAATAAGGGAGAGGTGAGTGGCAACCTCACTAAGATTTTGCAAGGCCCTATGGAGTCTTTCTCTGATTTTGTTGCCAGAATGGTGGAGGCTGCAGGCAGGACCTTTGGAGATCCAGATGTTGCCATGTCCCTAATAAAGCAGCTAGTGTATGAACAGTGCACCAAGGAGTGTCGAGCCACTATCACTCCATACAAGAGCAAGGGGCTAGAGGCTTGGATGAAGGTATGCAGAGAGCTGGGAGGTCCTCTGACTAATGCCAGCTTAGCCGCTACAGTGGTTCAGCTGACTAATAGTAAAAAAGAAGTCCTGGTGTCTCAGGAGCTTGCTTTAGATGTGACAAGAAAGGACATATGAAGAGAGACTGCCCTGAAAGGGGGAACTTAGGACGTGGTTGAGGGACTCAAGGGGAACAAATGGTTAGAATTCTGGTGCTCGTCCTGATAAGTACCCGTGCTGCAAATCTATCTAAACAGTTGTCAAGTTATCTTTTAGATAATTGGACAGGAAAGCTCGAAAAATTGATGGAAAATCTCCAGGTGGCCATTGTGACTGTCAACTCAACCCGGATGGATGCCAGACTAGCTGAGGGATTGGCTACCTGGTTCACTGTTGCCATGGATCATCTGAAGGAGTGGGCAGGACTAGGAGCTATAGCTGCCCTGATGGTGCTGATCTCTGGGGTTTGCCTGTGGTGCCTTTGCCGCATTAGGACCAGACAGTGCCGGGATGCAGCCATGATTGTCCAAGCTTTAAGCCTTTGTAGCCATAGAGACTGGACAGTCCCCCTATGTTTGGCTTGCTGCCTTAAAAGATTAAGGTTTTTTTCAGGTTGTGAGGCTAGTGCACTGCAGTTGAGCACCTCAGCTATGTTTTGGAGGGCTCAAGGAGAGCATGTCAGCTTGCATGTGGGTTTCTCATCCTAATGTCCCACCTCTGTGAAAAAGGGTGTTGAAAGAGTCCCATAATCTCTAGGGGGACACCCCAAAAGGAGTCTTGGGATAATGTTCCTTGCACAACAGAGAGTAGACCTCTGCGTTCACCTGCTAATTCCTTTATAAAAACAAAAGGAGGGAACTGTAGAGAGCTGCATGGCCACACCTTAAAGATGGTGCTGGCTTCCACCTTCCACCTTCCCGACTGTGAGAGCTCTCTGAGATAAACAACTCCTTATCTGGCTAAGGCTAAGCTCGTGGCTTGCTACCAGGTGTGGCTTGCTTCCATGCACCTGGATCTATTGGCATGGCCCACATGGCGCCCCGTGACCTGCAGTCCAGAGGGTATATAGCTGGGAGCGGGTTTTCCCCAGTGGCAGAAGTGGCAGAAGAAGTTTCAAGGTCCTGAATAATCCACTGAAAGAAGAGACTGGTGTTGCGTCTTCCTTGCTAGCGAGGTTGCACGCGATACCCCCTTTTCCCTCCTTCATGCAAAAGAGAAGATATAGGGTAAGAAACACAGATAAAAACAAGAATGGCAACCAATATGCCCATTGAGATATATTGAGTGTGGTTTTTAAGAAAGTTAGAATATACAATAATTTCTCAGGTATGTTAATTTTTTACATAGTATTCTGCTTATAAACTCATGTATATTTGTATATGTATACACACACACACACACATATATATATATATATATATATATATATATATATATATATATATATATATATAACACAATTGTACTCAACAAGACAAGAAAATGTTTATGAAGTACTACCTCAATTAACAACCAAGACAGACCAACCTGAGACATAACCATTCTGATTCTGATTTGAGCAATATCTCAATTTAGACTTTCTTTTCAAGTGATTATATGCTATGTGAAATTGAAAGAGTTAACTTGGACATATGGTAAGAACAAAATTTTTCTATAAATTCCATATCCCTCACTCCAAGGAAGTCCTTTGCAAAAATGACTCTATACACAGCAAAAGAAGTGAAATGAGAGCTAATTCTGGGATGATTTGAACAAGAGATTTTTTTTTTAAAAAAAAGGCTTCTGAAAGTATAAATATGTACATAAATTTCTGTTTGGAGTCAGGAAAATCCTTTATTAATTCAGCCTAATGAAAGCACAAAAACATACCCTTCCCTTCAGGTCTTTAAGAGTTGCTCAGTATTTGCTCTTATGTGCGAGGATTCTAATGATATATATGTATGAGCTTTTTTGCATGTGTGAATTGTAGTTTTCAGGTGAAGTTATTGCAGTTTTTTAAGCATATTCATGATGAATAAATAGTTAACAGGTTGAAATTAGTTGTCCTTAGTCAAGAAATAGAAATAAAGATTCCTAAAGGATAACAAATGTTTATCAATAGAAGGAACATCAGGAGAATTGGACAAGCAAAAATGAAGAGACAATAAGAGAACTTATTCTTTAATCTAATTCTTCATTTTTGTTACAAAAATTTGAAGCTATCAGACGCCTACTAAATTTCTTTTATAATGTGTTGAGCAAAGAGAATATAAGTACTCTTAACTTGTTATCTTTCAAAAATATGTTTAGTAAATATTTTTAAAGTATTCAACATTTTTAGCCATTAAGAAATCACAAACTAAAACTACTTCAAGAGTCCACCTCACATCAATCACAATTGTTTTTAAAAATAAAGAATAGTAGCAGAGACACTGAGAACAACAATTAATAAATGGAACCTCCTGAAACTGAACAGCTTCTTAAATGCAAAGGACATGGTCACTAAGACAAAATGGCAGCCTACATAATGGGAAAATATATTTACCAACCACACAAATGACATAGGGCTGATATTCAAAATATATAAAGAACTCAAGAAACTAGAAATCAAAATTCTAAATAATACATTTTTTAAAATGGGGTATAGATCTAAACAGAGAATTTAAAACAGAATGGCCAAAAGACAAGTAAAGTATTGCTTAGCATTCTTAGCCATCAGAGAAGCACAAATCAAAACAACTCTGAGATACCTTCTTACACGTCAGAATGGCAAAGATCAAAAACACTGTTGACAGCTTATATTGGAGAGAATGTGGAGAAAGGGGAACACTCCTCCACAGCCAGTTAGAGTACAAACTTGTACAGCCACTTTGGAAATCAGTATGGCAGTTTCTCAAAAATTTGGGAATCAATTAACTTCAAGGTTCAGCAACAGCACTCTTGAGTATATACTGAAAAGATGCTCAAGACAATACAAAGACACTTGCTCAACTAAGTTTATTAAAGCATTATTTTGAATAGCTGAAGCATGGAAACCACCAAAGAATGGATAAAGGAAATGTGGTACATTTACAGAGTGGGGTATTACTCAATGGTAAAAGAAAATGACATCATGAAATTTATAGGCAAATGGATGGAACTAGAAAAAAGCCATCCTGAGTGAGGTAATCCAGACTTAGAAAGACAAATACGGTATATTCTCACTCATAAGTGGATGTTAGATGTAAAACAAAGAATAACCAACCTTCAATTCTCAACCCAAGAGAAGCTAAGAAAAGAAGAGAACCCTATGAGGTACATACATGGATTCACCCCAGGAAGAGGAAACGGTTAAAATCTTCTGAATAAACTTCAAGAGGGTGGTAGAGGGAAGAGGATGGGATTGGGTTCATGAAAGTTCAAGATGGCTGAGCTGAGAAAAGGATGTAGAGGAAGAGCAATGAAAGAGATATCTTGACAGAGTGAGCCATTATGGGGTTGGATTAGAAAGAAACCTAGTGCTAGCTAAATACCCAGGAACTCACAAGGTTCTCCCAGCTAAGACTTCTAGCAGTGGTGGAGAGAGGTTCTGAACCAGACTTCCCCTGTAGTTTTATCAGTGAGTACCCAAGTTATCAGCATAAAACCTATATCCAATGACTGATATGGAAGCAGATACAGAGACCCACAGTCAAGATACTGGAATCAGTTGAAGAGAGGGAGGAGGGATTAGAGGAGCAAGTGGTGTCAAGAGCATGATGAAGAAAACCACAGGGGCAGTTGACCAGCAGAGCTAGTGGGAACTGCAGGGCTATGAACTGACAGCTGGGTAGCCTTCCTGGGACCAAACTAGGCTCTCTGAATAAGAGTGACAGTTTGTGGTGCCCCTGCAATGGGATCAGGATTCATCATGAGTCCATAAACTGGTTTTTAGAGCCCATTCCCTATCATGGGAAGCCTTATTAGCCTGGATGCAGGAAGGAGGGGCTTGGTCCTTCCTCAACTTGGTATATTAGTCAGTAATGACTACTCAAGGGAGGCCTTACCCTCTTTGAGATGTGGACATTGGTGGGGCGGAGAAAGTGGGGGGAGTGGGAGAAGGGGAGGAACAGGGAACAGTGGTTGGTATGTAAAATGAAAAAACTTAAACAAAATTACATTGTAAAAACTACAGGCAAAAATGTGGTAAAAGGGAAATTTTTATTGACTGTTGGTGAGATTGTAAAGTACTACCATTATTATAGATATTAACTTAAGAACTTCTCAAAACACTCAAAATAAAGTCTTCTATATTACCCAGATTACCCCAGGTAATATTCACTTGCCCTGGGCATATACTTAAAAGAATCTATAACATACAACAGGATGCTTGCTCATCCATTTCATTGATTTTAATATTCACAATAGCTAGAACACTGAGCCAACATAGATGTTCAATAACTGATATTTGTAGAATGAGTGCAGGGTAGGTAGTTATATGTGATGAAATTCAATTCAGCATAAAAGAAAAATCAAATGATATTCTTAAAATAGATGGACATGGGAAAAAAAATGATTTTATTGGGTAAAGTAGCCCAGGCTCAGAAAGACAAGAATTGCTTGTACCTTTTTATATGCAAGTTCCAAGTTGGTATTTTTAGACTAGTGTTTTTAAGTTGAAATGCCTACATAGTCCAGAAGTCTAGAAAGAGATATTAAATAGAGACTTTAAGAAAAAGAAGATAGTAGAACCTATGTTATATAAAAATAGAGGAAGAATGTTAAGGGTGCAAATATTTAAGTAGGAGATAGCGAAGTTGGTGATGGTGAGAAAATGAATCAAAACTTAGTATATATAGAAAAGTCCATGTAAATCTACATTGCTTAAGTCTAACGAAAAATAACAATAAGTTTGAATGTAAACATCCTGCATAGGTTGAGAATACTTCTCCTAGAAGCTTAGGTTATTAAATGAAAAGCCAAGTACTTGGTGGCATTTATTTATCTGAGACTACTTCATTATTGTCTGTCTGCCACTTGAGGAAACAATTCGATTGTATATAGTAAAGAATTTATAAGGAATCAGATGCATTTTCTGTCATAGTGTTTGAAAAGTCTTTAATGATGATAATGGAAATATAAAGAGGATAATGCGCAAGGTCTACAAGGTCTCTCCCTTTTCTTTCTTTTCTCTTCTCTTTTCCTTTCTTCTTCCTTTCTTTTTGTCTCTGTGTCTCACTTTCTTGTTGTTCAATAATTTGGAAGAACAAAGCAATGACTTAAATTATTGGACAGCCGCCTAAATCCACACACTTATTTTACATGAGAAATTCTTTCAGCTTGATACTGCCAGTGAATTTTATTACACTGCTTTTGTTTAAAATACTAATTACCACAGGTAATTTTTTATATTCAAGAAATAGTCTGCTGCTTATTGACATACATAAGAGCATTCACCATTGTGTGGGCTTTAAAATAAATGAAGCATTTTTGTGCCCAAGTAGTAAAGGCCCCTAAATCTTCCATGTTCAGAATGGAGAAACAGCTTCTGGGAATGAAAAGGAATCAAATGGTATTTTCTGTTATCTATACTTTTGTATAATTATTTTTCTCTATACTGTCAGTATCACATTTTGTTTATTTGTGGATCAGAAATTGCCACTATAAAGTTGAATATCTTTAGACTAGCTTAAGAGTTAAAACATTATGCATAGTCTAATTCTTTTTATAAGCAAAGCTTCCATGAGGTAGTGAAGACGAGAAGTTGTTTTAAGTGAAATTGAAACCAAAGTACATGTGAATAGAACATTAAAGGGATAATAAATTCCAAATTCCCACTGAGAAAGAAAGCACAGACCTCACTTTACCTAAGTAGGAAGATCTCAAATCCCATACTGGAGGTATGTAAAATTATAGGTTATTACATCTCTAAACTGGGTCTATCTTTGCTTTCTATGGAGACTAAGATTAACAATTGCTATGCCGAAAATGTGCATCTATTATGACCTATAATAATTAATAGGGAAGCAGCATGATCACTATTTTTATCTGAAATATACTCAGAACAAACAAGATCCCAGGGCTTTATTCAGATTAAAAATTTAATACAATTTCCTATGCATGAAGCCTTTAGATTCTCTAGTTCCAACCTTCTCTTTTTCTAGTTTCAATTGAACTGGATGTGTACATTAACTAGAAAGGAAAAATTGAAAATGTCCTGCAAGATAACCTGGAAATTAAAAAAAAATCCCACAAAACAACAGCAGTCCTATTGTTTAAGCATATGTCCAGAGACAACTCACTGCTGAGCTGACACTGTGTTTCTTGTGAAAGTTGATAGATGTTATATAACATGTCAAAAAGATAAGCATTTGCAGTATAATAAATAGCCTTTCCTGACTCTTAGAAGTCTGGTTTAGTGCTTTCCAGTTTCTTTTTCACTTTGTGAGTTGTACCTGTTTTATTGCCACCTCTGCTGTCTGGAAGATTTCAGGTCTGTCCTCACTGGAAATGCTAGATCACTATTATAACCAGTGTTGTCCCTTAATCCTTTCAAGGATGCCACCCACACAAATTCTTCTAACTCATGATTATTTTGCATAATTTCCTGCTTCTCCAAAGGGCAGGACAAATGGCTTGGTTCCAGAGCACAGTTTGCTGACAGTGGCTCTAGGTTTGAAGCTGTCAAAAGGACTTGGGCTATAGGTTCAATATATTTTAAATTTAATGTAAATATCAATCTGATATGGAATAATGGAAGAGTACAAACATCTGCTACATTTTAAAGGGGTATTTATGAAGAATATGTCACAGGAAACAAAAAAAAATGCTATTTAAATATGAGCTCTCTTTATCTTTGGGTTAGGTGTGGGCTGGAGACAGACCCAGGTCCTAGTGGTGTGCTAGCCAAGTGTTCCAATACTGATCTACCTATCTTGGCCTTGTTTGGAAAACTGTATCAGGAAGGTTTCTAGTGCCTGTCAGTATCATAATAATGAAACTTAGAAAACTTTCATTTCAAAGACATCTGCTTTATTAGTTCCAAATATAATTAGAAATCTTGTATTTTGGTAATCTGATTGTGGTGGGATTTAGATGTTAACTGATAAGATTGAGAGGTGTGTCTCTAAAGTCTTAAGAGCCTAAAAAAGATGTGGCCAGCCCCGTTCAAGAAAGGTTGCTGAGATCTTGAGCACCCTATTTTGTTCCTGCTTTCTTAGAGATTAGATAAACATCCATTGCCTAGATCATCCTATTGCCAAAAAAAAAAAAAAATCATCCTAAGGTTTAACTTATAATCATAAATATTAAAATACCCTCCAATAAATATTAATCTTATATTTAATATATTACAAATAAAATTTATTACAATAGCTGGCATCCCTGGGTGGGCCTCTAGTCTGTCAGCACTGCCAGAAAGCAGAGGACAGGCAAAGTGTTCAACCCTGGGAGTCTGCACTCCGTTGTGTGGTCTGGAGGCTCCGCCCCTGTGCCAGAGCCTTCAACTGCCACTCTGCTCTACACTCCTAACTATCACTCCCATAGCCACCATTGCCTTTTGGGTCATGGCGGGGCCCTCAGTCCATTGCACCCATGTGCCACCTCCCCAGGCCGTGATGGTGAGAGCGTCAAATCCTAACCAGTAGACCTCCACCTCCCTAGTGGCACAGTGGGTGAGTCAGGCCAGCCCCTCCTCCCCACAGCCACCCCAAGACTCCCTACTCCAGCGGCTGCCTCTGAGTCAGGTCTTTGCCCAGCTTCTATGCACTGTGCAAGCGCAGTGGGTCTGCCAGCGCTAGCTACGCAGAGGGTGCAGATTTTATCATATCATCCGGTCTTAATCGTTTGAGACTTTGCCTTTCCTAAGGTTCTTATTCAGTCTGTGTGATGCTGGGGCTTCTTAAGACCAAATAGAGCCTATAGGTGGGCTCTTGCTGCTGAGATTCTCTACATCTGCCATAGTGCCAGTGAACGGAGCTTTAAATGCTACTATGACACCTGCTGACCAAACGCCATCATTACAATTAAATTAAAATAATGGCTAAAAATTATTCTATTCATGACTTCAGGTCATACTTTTCCATAATGATTAAAAAATTCTTAAATAAATATATTGAGAAGTTCAATGCCTCAGTCCTACTATTTTGCAGTTCATTTCTATATTTTATGTTTCAAATTAAATGACCTGATAAGTTCATAGTAAACATAATAAAAATAACATCTAAAAATCAACAATTGCTGCCTAAGATATATGACATAAAACTTTTAAACACTAAAATAACAAATAAAGTTAATTTTCTAAAAATTGATTAAAACAAGTTTACAAATAAAGCATCCACTTCAGACAAAATAAAACTATACAAAAATACAAACTTTACATAAATAATAAAAACAAAAAACTCATTAATTACATTAATAATAATAACAAAAATTGTTAATTATGCTAATAAAAAATAAAAAAACTTAATTACAAAACTCTTATTACTTATGTTAATAATGTAGATAAAAAATTACTAATTCTACAAAGTCATTAAAAAGACTGTTTCATCAAAAAATCAAACTCTAAAAAAATCAATAATATTCAAGTTTCAAAAATAAAAAGAACATATTACAAAACTAAAAAATAATATGTTTTCTACTCAAAAAATTCAGATCAACCCTCAATAAAATATTATAATAAGGACACTCTACCTAAATGATAAGCATGACAAAGTTACTCTCTTCCCCACCAATATTATTTCTAATTATTGTTCAGTCAAAAAAATATAAAATCCCCCAAATTTATAAAATATAATTATAAGCCAATGCATATAAAAATATCAAAAGCCATTTACTCTATAAAATACACTCCACTTAGATAAAACAAATGCTAAGTACATAGTCAACAAAAAATCAAATAATTACTAATGATTAGATACAACTCACTGCTGCCATATTAAACTATAGCCAACATTTTCAATAAAAAATTATTTAAAAAAGACTAAGACTTTAAAACAACAAAAAGATATCCTGATTTTGAAATTTGTGTATTAGGATTTATTGCTTTGGAAGAGCTCTGATTTTCTTTCCAGAGAAGATGATCACCTGTGGTTTGCTTCCAGGAAAATATGGTTTCATCAGCCAAGACCACCTGTAAATCTCTCGTGGGAAGAAATGGTCTCATCAGTTTCAGGGCTACAGACTAAAATGATTCAGTCTCAAGAGTCTGTAATATTTCCAGCGCCCCTTAATCATCAGGAAGTAGTAATGAAAAACTACACCCAAATTCCTAAGATATTGTTTAAATGTTTGTTTTCATTATAAATGGTTAATGGTCAGTTAATCTCTTTCTGAGAAGAAAAAGGGGATATGATATATGAGTGAATTTTTAAAAATTAGATTATTGAATTTACTTATATCAGGAAATCAGCTGTTAATCTCAAAGTATTTGGTTTACTGATACAAATTTAAGGTTAATTTTGTTATGCTATATGTATTTTTATACTCTTGTTTAAGGTATGATGTTTATGTAACTGATTTAAAATTGTAATGTATAATTAAGAAATCTAGGTTAACAGTCACCTATGATAACCAAACTTATGTTAGTTAGGATTTTTTGGTATACAAAGATATATTTCAATTAAATAGGTAATCTTCAAAGACTTCTAAGACTTACAAAATACAGCATTTAAAATATTTTAAGAACTTAGACTTTTCTGAACAGTGAGACAGATCTACTCCTGGCAGCACCAATCTACTTCAAGAGAAAAATGGACATCGAAGAAGCTCCATATGGAGTCTCCTTTCTTTGTGGCAACAGTTAGCCAGTGGGCAAGAACCTGTTCTTGTGTTGACTGCTTGACATATGCTATTTAAACTGGACATGCAGGTTCCATATGAATGTGATCTCTGAACTTTGGCAGAACAAGCTGAGATGGTCCTTCAGGTTTCTGCTTTGTAGAGAAAACTGTCAGACATTCTTCAGGACTCAAGGAAAGCAGAGAAAATTTTCTGCTTCACTGAAATGAAAAGAGACTCTGGGCCCATAGGCTGAAGATGGATGCCCCAACTTTATAAAGGAACTTTTTGGGTGACTGTCCAGGCAGATAGGTGTCATCTCTCATTTCAAGTTTTTAGAAGTTGCTTGCACTTCTGGTTTACTTGGGTAAATATTATATCCTTCTGTGGTCTTTGATGTAGTTGAAGATTAGATAGATATAAGTATAGTTTTTCTTGGTTATTTTAATGTATATTGGACATGAAACTTTCGATTCACAATGATAAGGTAGATGATAGAGCATTTTTAAAAAAATTTGTTAAATACAAATAGACTAGGTATTGTAACTAATTCTTGCTTAATAGTTATTTTGTTATATGTAATTTTGCTATGTTAAAATTGAAACCTTCCTTTTTGATTAGACAGAAATGGGGAGATTATGTGGAATTGTCTTTCTGTATGCCGTGAATATCAATCTTCAAATAAAGGAGCTGTTTTGGCCCATGACAGAACCATAAAAGAAGTAAGTGGGTAATCAGAATAGGTAGGAAAGGGAGAGCCAGATCAGATTGAGCCAGCTGCTCAAAGGAGCAACATGTGAGGAACACAGGTCAGCCATGGGTCACATGGCAAGACAGATTAATAAAAGATAAAGGTAGATTGTTCTACCTGCCTGTAAGCAGTTATTCACCAAATATATTTGTGTGGTGGGAATCAGGTGTCAGCTGATAAACTTGGAAGACACTTATCCAGGGTCCTGGGCTCCCAAAGTGGGTGTGGCTAACTTTGTTCAAGAGGAGCTGCTGGGATCTTGAGCACTCCATTTAAAAGAAAGAATGGAGAGAGAGAGAGAGACAGACAGACAGACAGACAGACAGACAGACAGACATACAGAGGATGAAACAGAGAAACCAAGAACCTGGTGTACACCAATTAATGCTTCAAAGATTACTTTTAGAAAATAGACTATCCAATACAGTTGCAAGATAGCTCTCTATGATCATCCTTCATGTCACATCTCTGATAAGAATTCCAGATGCATTTACTCAGTACTCTGAGAATGGTTATAGATGTGTATCGTCAATCCATTGGGATCTATACATTGTTTTAGCTTTTACATGATCCCAAAGAGATGCTATCACCCTTAAATTAGCAGAAAGCAACCCTATAAAACATTACATCCCCTTTCCCGATAAGTTTTGTCCTCTGAGGGTTGTGGGTAATTATCATTCTGATAGAATAGTTATAAGTTAAAATTGGGTTGAAGACAGAACAATAATATAGCCTCAGTGATCTCTAATAGATAAAGGTAAATTATTCTACCTACCTATAAACAATTATAAGTCAAATATATGGGATAAGCCAAAGACAACTTGCACTGGCATAGATATTTGTATTTTGATACAAATGTGAAATAACTTTATATGTTTGGTTGAGATAATTTGTACATAATTCAAATTTAAATCTGAAATTGTACTATATGTCAAAGCAATTTGTACATTGATATAAAATTTAATGTGTAACTGTTATGTAAAATTGAATTTGTAACTGCTATATTTTACATATGCTTCTACCTTTGTTTAAAATATTTGCACATTATTGTCATATCCACTATACAATTTGTACCTCCATTTAACTATACTAGACATAATGTATGATTGCACTAGTTATGATATATGCACATGATGTTTTATATACCTCTGTTTGGATGATATATATGTATATACAGGTCTCAAATACTGTTACCATTTTGCATGGTATATATACCTCTGGCTAATGTTTAATAGTCATACTAAAAGTCATTGTTCAGAGATTGTACAACCTTTTATAGGTAACCTAATTTTACAATACAGGTTTCAATCCTTAGGATGATAAGAACTGCAGTTAACATTACTTAAGTGTGTCACGCCACAGTCATCTCAGATACAGGTTGGAATACCATAGATAGACAGGAGTCTTAAACAATTTTATAGACCTAAAAAATATGACATTTAACATCTTGTTATTCAAAATTCGGCCATGAGAGATGCAACGACTCCTGGTATCACTGTTCCTTTCCCAAGATAGTGTTGATCATCAAAGACACTCCTTTAAAGTTTACCCTTTGGGCAAAAAATGGCTGGTTAGGTGAAGAACTCCCCTTACCTTGACTGCTGATGGTACACATTCCATGTCCAATCCATATAAACAAGATGACAGATAGAGACTAACAAAACCTGCCTAGACAAGATAAGATAGTCCCTCCCAAAATGCCCTGCTTCTTAGAAAGATCTGTCAGATATCATAGGCCTATAGCCAAAATAATAAATGCTCCAATGGCACAAAAAACCCATAAATAATTGTCCAAGTAGCTAAATGTCGCTGTCCTCTCCCAAATTTCAAAAGCTACTACTCTCATGTGCTTCTGACTTTCAGATAACATATTTTCCTTCTCAAGTCTTAATAGAGTTAAAAAAATAGTTAAAATTACTATCCTATCATCCCTTAGCAAAAAACATTCAAGTGTTAGATTTTCACTATCCCAAATAAATAGTTTTAAAATAATTTATATGCCCCACCATCTACCAACATTCTAAAAATATATAATGTACCTTATGTGTGTTAAGTTTTAGCTGTAGTTTGACCATGCTTATTTCTTTTTCTTCCCCCAGACATTACCTTATAATAATTCCTATTAAACATAGTCTTAGTTTAAAACCTTCTTAGTTAGACAAAATGGGGAGATATGGTAGGATTCAAGTATTAATTGATAAGGTTGGGAGGCATGTCTCTAAAGTTCTGAAGGCCTGAAGGGGATAAGGCCAGCCCCATTCAAAAGTGGCTGCTGGGATCTTGAGCACCCTTTTTGGTTCCTGCTTTCTTAGAGATAAGATTAGCATCCATCACCTAGATCATCCTAACACCAAGAAATAATCTTAAGGTTTAACTTGTAATCATGAGTGTTAAATACCCTCCAATAAATATTAATCCTGCATTTGGATATTGCAAGTGAGGTTTATTGAAATATTTGATGGATTTATCTCTGTATTTTTAGTAATTTCTGAATTTAATACCTATAATTCATGACTTCTATGAAAGGCAAAACTCTGCATACTGAATCAGGGATATTACAGATCAATGAGATAAGTGTCTCTTTTGATTGTCTACTTGGAGAGACACTTATTAAAAATATTAGCAGAATTTCAATGAGATAGAATCTATTTCTAGGATTAATCCAAATATGGCACAATTGAATAGAGGCCAGATGATAATTGATTCTGCCAGCGGGGTTCATGTCAAGCTTTCAGTGGAGAGGAGATATCTTTCCTGAGTCGCTAGGGTTTAAAAAAGAACAGGCAAGAGAAAGAGGGCTGGATAGGTCAGTAAAAAGAACACTTGCAGGTGACCAAGATTCAGTTTTCATTATCCATGTGGTAACTCACAACCATCTGTAACTCCAGTTCTAGGAGATCCTGTACTCTTGTGTGTCTTTTCGGGTACCAGGCAAATATCTTGTGCACATTCATACATGAAGGCAAACACCCATGTAAATAAAATAGAAATAATATTTTTTAAAAGATCCTGTTAAAAACTAAAGAGTGTTGTGCTGTGAAAAGAGTTTTAATAGGATACTTTTAAAGTAAGATATAAGACAGTATTGAAAGTGAGTGAGGGGAAATAGAGATAAAAAGGTGATCACATTGAGATAGATTGTGAAATACTCTTAAAATGTTGAATTTATTAATGCAAGCCACTTATTTGAACTTTTGAAGGTCTAATGAGGTCTATTAAATTGTTTAGCTGTTTTTAATGCTAGTTGCAATGAAGAATATATGAGCATTATAAAAGAATGTTTTTTTAAAAGAATATGTCATGGTGGACCAGAGGGATTATCAGGTTTCTGTTTATAATTATACTATTTTATTAGCTCATTTGAATTAGGTGGAATATAAGAATTATAAGTAAATTAAGAAAATTATCAAATACTAAAAAAAAAATCATTTGAGTTTTCCATTCTCTTCTTTAAAAACTTGGGATTCACACAAATGTCAAAGATTTCAGTCATATTCAACTGTTAAAATAGTATCATTTCAACAATGAAGACCAATTTCAAAGCTACAAAAATCTCATTTCATTAAGGTTTTCATTCCTACTCTAACCTCTTTCATTAACCCCAGTAAACCTGCCTTATGAATTAGGATACATCTATATAGAAAAAAATGTGCTTTTCTGAACTTACTTTTATGCATTCTGTATTTTCAAGGTTTTGAAATTAGAAAGAGGGTTCAGGAAAAACGTAAATATTTTTGTAAGTAGTATTCTTAGACTTTTTCTTTTAAGATGGTATTAAACCTCTAGTTCTTTTGTGGACACAAATATGGCTTTTTAGAGACATGCATAGGTTACAGGATGTTTGTATGTTCCTGTGTATGTTCTTCTAATTTGGTGATATGCTCTGTGTAAGACATTTTGGGAAGTTACAGGCCTCCATTACTGTAAACCTTACTTCGTGGACTTGCTTCTTTAGTGCTTTAGTTTAATGGTTTTGAAATGGCTGAACGATGTGTGTGTATATGTGTGTGTGTGTGTGTGTGTGTGTGTGTGTGTGTGTGTGTGTGTGTGTGTGCACGTGGCCATGTGTATCCACTTAAGAAAACTATGTACTTCATTTTTCATTTCTATAGAAACAGGACTTGATGTGTTGCTTTACTTCTTCTCTGCCTTTAATGAAGAGTTTATATAGGCAATTTCTTGTGTTCAGCCTATTCTTGTGCAAAGCATAATCTGCTTTCTTGGTTTAAACTAGAAAATCTGAGGGAAATACAATTTCTACTATTCTGGTTTGGACAGTGATCAGATGCAGTGTAATGAACTGTCTACCAAGGGTTTGTAGCCACAGTCTCTTTGTATGTTCTACTTAAAACCTATGGTACTTTTTCCCTGAAGTCATTTTTTTCATTTCATGGGAGATGAAGGCAAGATAAAATTACTTCATAATGTGCAGTGCAGAGAGAAAGGTATTCCATTTCTTTAAAACAAAAACCTAAACAAAAAGCCCTCAAGGTGGAAGTGAAAGTGAAGAATCATTTTAATTTATTCTGAGAAATCTAAAGAGAGAATCTGGTAGTTTTTTGATGTATTCCATAGAATGTAGAGAAATCTTTTCTTGCCCTCACTTTTTGGGGTTTTAGCTAAATTTGTGAAAGATCAAGGGGAAAGTTCTATTTTATAATTCTGTGACAAACTGCTCTTTTGAATTTTTTACTGTACTGTTTTTGTTAATATTTTTTAGTGTTATCTTTGAATATTTTGCCTGTCTTATTGAAATAATGGGAAATAATGAAAGTAAGGTTTATAAAATATGGAGTGATGTTTTACCAGATCCCAACAGTGACAAATGTTAGTCAAATTAGTCAAAATGAAGTTCAAATGAAAATGCCATTTGGGGATTCTAGATTGAGCCACTCCTACAACCACTTCCATCCTTTAGAGAGTTGTACCCAGAGTTTTTCCACTGAAGAGCTTAATGTCATCAGAAGGGGATTTCATTTGAAAAATATTCCTTTATGCCAGGCAATCATTTCCATACTGTATTTGTAAGTCTCTTTTGCTATAAGTCTACTTACCTACTCTAGTCTTAGGATTTAGATGAAATCTAAATATCAAATGTATATTTCTTACAATATAATATATTATAAGCCAATAACTTCTACCAATGATCTTTAACAGGCTGATGCTAGCTAAGGAATCAGACAATAGCTTAACAACTGACTAATCATTTGTCTAGAGGTTATGGTATGGATGTGTGTACCTATGCTGTCTTCAACAACATACCATTTTAATTTTAAAGTTCTATTTTATTGTGATGCCTGATATATGATCAAGCCACTAATAACAATTTCTTATTTATTTGCTTTCTGTATATATATGTGTGTGTGTACATATATAGTAACATATAGGTAAATATTACTATATATTATACACTATTATATAATAATAATTATATAAGTATACTTATATATATTACTAGTATATATACACTACTATATATACTACTAAGTGTATATATAGTCATGTGATGGAAGTACTAGCATAAATAAAGAAATGAAGAGGCAAGATAATGAAGAATGTGGTAGCCAGTATCAATGAAGATAGACTGTGGTAAAAACCAGTGGAGAATGATGTCTTTTATGAAGCGTCTGGCAGGTTGATCTGGAAAAAGCCTAATTGTTCATCTTTAGGAACATGCTAAATCTCTGGAGTCAGGGGTTCATATTTTCATGGTTTGTCTAAGAGCTCTTTAATTGGTCACTTTTACGGTTAGAGAAATAAATTCTCCTTCCAGAAGAAGAAGTCACAGTGAACACCAGGCAACAGTAATCACATGTTCTATGGATAAATCTACATGATTAAATTCAAATTCAAATTTCCTTTCTAAACTTTGCAAGTTTTTTATTTTTATCCATAAGAATGTTTAATTATGAACAAATCATGGAGGATAATTCTTGTTTTGTAACTCATATATTAAAACATTCTTTTAATTTGTTATAATTGCAAATATTCCTGAGAAATGCCTTTTGGCCACAGTGGAGTGAACACATACACACTTGGTAAAGCCATTCTGAGGTGCAGCCATTCTGAATGTCCAAAAACAGAAAGCATGATGGAGGCTGGTGTTGTTTGTTCCCTGTCATTGTGTCACATGCTTAATGAATACAGTGGGAGAAGTTGGAAAGCTATTCACATAGTCATATTGCATGCTACCTGGGAAAGTTAACCAAATCCTATGTAATTTATTGAGGTAAATATATTTATACTGACAAAAAAATGAATCCAAAAGAGTCTGATATGCTTAATGAGTGAGGTGAAAAAAATTCAATATTTAATGTAAGGAAGTGCAAACATTTTATCTTTATGTTAATAATTTTGTGGAAAAGTAGCTGTTACATTTTTTTTTTTACTTAGTAAAGCAAACATAGGATAATTTAATTTCTTGGATTCAAAGTTGCTTGGCTGTAGCACTACTACATGATTTAAACTGAAAAGTCTGGCTTTACCACTAACACAAGGAGCAAAATTTTACACTATGCCACTATTGTGTTTTGAATTATAATTTATCCCAACATCCCGACAAAAGGTTATTTTAGGCATTTTAAAGTGTTTTTGTTTCTTCTTGAAATAGACTTTCTTAGTAAATTTCACTTCTTTCTTGAACTTCCAAGTATCAGGCCTGAAATGAACTAACTATGCTAGACCAGGATGCTAGCATATGCCAGTCTCCACTCTCATTGGTTTTTTGTGCTTTTACATGTGTTTCTCTTCAAAGCATTAGTATTCTAGTGATTTAATGTCAAGATGATTTTCAGTTATAAACTGGCACCCACAAAATACTAGGAAATGTCACAAGGTACAGTTGATATTTTATATTTAATGCACACACACACACACACACACACACACACACACACACACACACACACACACACACATTATATTGTCTGCCATTACTAAAAAGCCCACTTTTTCTTATTTTATTTATTACATTATATTTATTTTTATTTTGAGCAAGTCATTAGGGAATCACAGAATGTAACGAGAAACCAAAAAATACCCTACCATAATTCTCAAGATCATGAACAGTAGTCTCAACTGTGAAATTAAGTTTTATAATAACAATTAAGGTGGTCATTCATTTGAATATAGAAGTCCTGTTCAGGTACCCTGTCTACTATTGCTTGCTATCTTAGCCAGGGACATCTTGTGTGTGTGTGTGTGTGTGTGTGTGTGTGTGTGTGTGTGTGTGTGTGTGTGTGTGTGTTTCCCTGTCATATGACCTTTAATGTTCTGGCAATTCATGACTTCACAAAGGAACAGGTGTGATAGGTATGGGCCATGCACAGAAGTAGTACAGTGAAAATGAAGGCTATTGGTCTCCTGCTTGTCCAGACTTCATTACTGTGTTTATTTTTGTAGTTGTTATTTGTTGATGTTGTTGGTTTTTGACACAAGGTTTCTCTGGGGTTTTTAAAAAAAATTATTTTATTAAAAATGTCATTTTATCTATGTATACCCATGCTCCCATCCCTTCCCTCCTCCCAATCCCTCCCAGACAGCCTTCAGCCTCGCCCATCCTCATCCACCAATCCCCTCCCTCAAAAGGGCAAGAAGTCCCAAAGTGGGTCAGCAAAGCGCGGCACATCCACTCCCATCAAGTCCGGTCCACTCATTCCAAAGTCAAGGCTGGGCTAGTCTCAGGTGTTCTTAGAGGTTTCCTTAGCACCAGGGTTTCTTTCCAACCCCACAGTGGCTTTCTCTATTAAGATGTTCATTTCTTTTTTTCTTCCTCTCTATTGCTCCCTTCACTTAACCCTCTCATGATTTGTTCCCATCTCCCCGTTATGATTCCGATTTACTCAGGATATCTTATCTATTTCCTCTTCCCAGGGGGAATCCCTGGATGTCTCTTTTAAGTTCCTCCTGTAATCTAGCTGTTCAGGGTTTGTGTTTTGCAGCCTAGTTATTCTTTGCTTTGCTTCACTATAAAACCTTCATCCAACAATGGATAGAGGCAGAAGCAGAGATCAATAGCTAAGCACTAGGTCAAGCTCCTGGATCAGCTGAAAGAGAGAGAGAAGAGAGTATATGAATAAAGGGACCAGGATCATGAGGTGGAGATCCACAGAGATGGTTGATCTGAGCTATTATGAGCTCACTGACTCAGAAACAATTTCTGAGGAAACTTCATGGAAAGGAACTAAATCCTCCAAAAGGAGATGACTGTCAAATGGCATGGACAGTTTGTGGACCCTCTTGAAGTAGTATTATACTATGTTCCTGGTGCATTAACAGACATCTCAGAGCCCATTTTCTACAGAGGAACACCTACCCCAGCCTTAATATTGGGATGAGGGACTCAGGCCAACTCAACTGGATTGCCAGACAAAACTGACTCACTTTGGGATTCCTTGCCCTCCTTGGAGAATGAATAGGGGATGGTATGGGGGAAGGCTAAGGGAGGACTGGGAGTGACTGGGAGGAGAGAAGGAAGGGGAGTCAGAGTTAGATATGGAAAGAAACTTTTTAAATAAATAAATAAAAAGAAAAACTTAAGTTTTTCTTCCATCTATCCACAACCCTTTATTAATATCACACCTATTATAAAAGTTGACCAGCATCACTTTACTTAAGACACTATACAAATGTTAAAATTAATTTAATTACTCAATTTTTTAAAAACATAACTTGTAAAAAATACTTCTTCAAAAATTGAAATTTATTTAGGGTAGATGTTGTTCAAATTTCTTTTCTGTAAATTTTCTGCTTTCCATTGTTTAGTAGTCAAGTTTAATCTAACTTGTAAAAGGAAGGATGTGGGTTATTTGACTAAAATACCAGATAGAAAAAAGACTACAGGTGAAAGATCTAGCATTTTCAGAGCCACTTATGTATTTTATAGTAATAGTTTCCTTTCAAAGGTAATTGTAAAGAACAAAATGTAGATAGTAGGAATAGAGAAAATACAGCAGATGAATAAACAATTGTTACTCTGAAGGAGGAAGGGAATGTGTTGGCCTTCATCATGAGAAATCTCAAGTGTCATTATTGGGTCAAGAAGCTGTGTCTAGATAGGCTATACACCATAAAAGAGAGTTTACTACTGTTATTCTGCTACATGGACATAAATTAAATCAAGTACTAATGATTTATTGTTATACATATGGATTAATGCATCTCTTGGCTCTCATCAGAGAAGCTTCTATTTGAAGTAGATGAAAGACTTACAATTGGTTAATGTGAAGAAAATAAAAGACTTTATAACTACCAGCCTAATTCTGTATCATACTGGATCAATGCAGGAGAGTAGGCAGAAAAATTGTAAGAGCTAAATATTATGGATGGCTACAAGTAACTGTGTCTTCTGATCACAATAGTAAAGCTGTACATATAAACTCACATTTGTAATGACATCATACACAAATCTTGTGACATCTCAGGCAGACCACATCCAAGCATGGTGCATCCCACACACTACCCTTAGCTGAGGAGCTATTGACCATTGTTATCTGTTGGGAGAAAGAAAGTCAATTGTAAGCATCTTCCAATAGAAGACCACACATACAAGAATACTTATCACAAATTAGTCTTTATGGATTTTAAAAACTAGGACACAAAGTTTGAGGGGTGCAGATAGTCAAAACATGCTCAAGCTGGATAGTTTTTTGTCAGTTTGGCACAAGATAGGGTTGTGTGGAAAAGGGAACTTTAACTGAAAGAATGCCTTCATCAGATTGGCATGTAGGCATGTAGAGCTCAGCTCACTATGTGTGGTGCCCCCGCTGAGAAGGTAATCCTGGGCTTTATATAGAAAACAAGCCAGTAAGTAGCATTTCTCCATGGTTCTGCCTCTGTTCTTGACTCCGAGTTCCTGTCCTTACTCTCCTAAGTGATGGACTTAGTTTTAATATTAAAATATACATTTATTCCTCAAGTTGCCTTTTGTCTTGGTGTTTATCACAATATAAACTTAACTAAGACGGTGTTATATAAAATTCCTGAGTTAAAAAGAAAAATCAAATAAATATAAAATGGGAAAGATAGGCTTTTTTTGGCTGTTTTTAGTTTCCTAGCATCACAGGACACCACACTAAGCCTTTATACACCTTGCTCTTGAAGCCATTTGTACAGATGCCCATCTAAGTAGCTTGTTTTAAGTTTCCTTCATGGAACTTATTAGAGCTGAATTTCTTTGCTATAATTTGAGCTATCATTTCCCAATAGAACTGTACTATACTTCAAGGCCACCCATGCTTTTCTATATTTCAAGAAACTATATAGGATGATGTGTATTAGTTTTTGTTTTGCATCAACATGTAGTAAGTTTATGTAATTTTAGGCCACAATTTTTTTAAAAAAATAAAGAAAATGTCATTTGTATTTATTTCTAATGTAAATATTATGATTATAACAGAAAGTAATTTTGAGACCAGAATTCTTGATGTTACAAGTCTTGTGTTGCTCTCAGAAATTAGTAAGGGCCTCCCTGGTTTTGGTTGTACATAAACGTGATACACACCTAGGTGACTTCTCTGTACTACATAGTCTAGGTTTTATATCTGGATGGAAGGGTGTGAACATTCAGGATACCTAAAAGCTTACTTATTGTGAGTCTTAGACTCAAAATCTCCAAAACTAAAGCCAGTCTGTTGGTTTTCACTGGAAACAACTTTAGAAATAGGAACTTGGATGTCTTCTATTTCTTGTTTCTCAACTCTTTTTATCCTTTGGCAGAGTTGGGTTATTAACTTGAGTTTTGAAATCATTCTTTCTATATTCATTTATGTGGAAAAACAGAAAACATGGTACAAACATAGCTTTTTATAAAAGCCTTTTACTGCAATTGTGAACTTCAGATACCACTCAGAAAGAAGATGTTTGATGTCTTACTGGTCTTGTTCACATATTATGGTTTACTGATTTCCTGTTTTTATATGTTTTTGTATATGTATGTTTCTGGTTACTTTTTATTTTGTTTGTTAATTTTGTTTGCCTGCTTGCTTTCTATATATAGAGAGAGACAGAAAGAAAGAGTGTGGAGTTGGGTGGGTGGCAAGGTGAGAAGGGTCTATTAAGAGTTGGGGGAGCAAAATCATCATCAGAATATATTGCATAAAATATTTTTAATTAAAAAGAAAAAGTTGCTTGCTTCTGTTCTATTTGGAAACTGTACAATTGTTAATGTGAAAGTGACTTCATCTGTGACTATTGGTGTATTCCATAATTAATTTCTACAGAGAAACACATCAGACCCTTCAGGGTGACATACATGTTCTTCAACTTTTATCTAGAATAAATCACTTAATTATCATACATTTCAACTTGTCTTCTGTAAGTTTGAGGCTGCATTGATTAGTAAACAGTAGACTGAGGAAGAAGAAAACCGCTTACAAACTAGCCATCCATTGATACAAATAACTCTGGAAACATCAATCAGTGCACAAAAATTGTTTCCTCTTATTTCTGCTCTCTTCCACACATACCACCACCACTCACTCCCATTTCTATAAGAATATTGTGTTCCTATGTAGGGAATGGGCTCCAAGAAGTCAGATCATGTATCATGAATAAATTCTGGTCCCACTGCCAGAGGCCGCACATACTGCTCATGACATTCAAATATCATACACATTTGGAGGACTTAGCTTAGTCCCATGTAGGTTCTCCAGCTATTGTTTCAGAGTTAATGAGCTCCCAATAGCTCAGGTCAGCTGTCTCTGTGGGTTTTCTTCATCATAATCTTAACCCCTTTGCTCATAAAATTTCTCCTCTCTCTCTTCGGCTCAGCCTTGATACTGAAGGAAGGGTTTGGTCTTAATTCAATGAGATATGCTAAACTCTATTGACTTAACCTGTGAGTCCTTACCCTTTCAGAAGAATTGATGGAGGGATGGATGGGGAGAAGCTGAGGGAGAAAGGAGAAGAATAGGAACAGTGGTGGGTATGTTAAAATTTTTAAATAAAAATTTAAAAAAGAATATTGTGAGGATTTGTGTATATATCAATGTGTATAAAGCATTTAACAATATCTACTTGGTGGCATACTTCCAAGGAATGAAATAATAAAATTATAAGCAAACACAGTCAATGTATAAATTTAATCCTCAGTTTTTTTAACCTGTAGTTTTCTATTTCATTTGTGCCCTAACTTACCAATTTTATTTTGAAGGTATAACAAAAACAATATTTTCAGAAAAAAATTGGTGTAAAATGGATGGCATTTCATTCCATTTTCATAGATGTTTTCACATAAGCTTATATAGGGAAGATTGTCTTAGATAGGATTATATATTTTTCTAGTGGATAGTAAGAACAGAAGATTATATTTTGTCTCTTATCTAGAAAGCTTATTCTTCAGATATCAATACATGGATCTATGTATATTAATAAGATACTATATAATATTTAAGACACCCTAAGGGTAGTTTTTAATCTTTTAGCAAACTATAAACTTTTCAGACTATACAAAAAATCTGAAATTTACTCTCAGAGCAATTTTAGGTCTTCAGCAATAATGAATTGAAAGTCTAGAGAATTCAATAGATTCTTATATTTATACAGGTAAACATCTTTCTATGCTTCCACTCTGTCATTATAGACCCATCCATCTTCCTTTAAGCCAAAATAAACATCTTCAATTCATTAAGTTATCTTTGGTCATGATTTTTTTAATAACAGTAAAAGAAAACCAATTAATATGCTTAATAAGTAAACATTTGTGCTTTTGGTGATCTGTAACCTTTTATATCATGACTATCAGAACACATCAGCAATGAGGAGATCTTTTCTTTTATTTTTCTCCATTGTTTTTATTTAAAACATTTTTCCATATCTACCACTATTCTCCCTCCCTTCCCTCCTCCCAGTCCCTTCCAGTCCTCCCTCAGCCTCCTTCCACTCCATGCTCCCATTCACTCCCCAGGGAGGGCAAGGAATCTGAAAGTGGATCATTTCTGTCTGGCATATTCAGTTGAGGTAGGTCCTAGTCTCTCCCCTCAAAATCAAGGCTGAGTTAGGTGCTCCTCTGGAGGGAATGGGATAAAAGATGTCAGTTCATGCAACAAGAATATATTCTGATCCTACTGTAAGAGGCTCCACAAACTGCCCATGCTGTTTGACTGTTTTCTTTCTTTGGAGGGTTTAGTTCCTTTTTATAAAGGTTCCTCAGTGATTATTTCAGAGTCAATGAGCTCCCTATAGATCTGGTCAGCCTTCTCTCTTGGTTCCTTCTCATGATCCTGATCCCTTTGCTCATATACATTCTGAGCCAGGCAGCATAATTAAGATGCTCATAGTTAACTGGTTTTAAAAGTGAAGCTGTGGGAACAATAAGAGAAATCTAGAGCCTCTGGAGGATAACGGGATCTCTGGGCACAGTCAAGAAAATAGCAGAGCATACTTACCCAAGCTCATCCCATATAGATTAAAGCTGCAGAGCACACTGCCCCCCATTTATCTCATTTGTGTTAGAGCTATAAGGCATCACACCCCAAATCTCTCCCTATATAGATCAGTGATTTTCTCTAAATAGATTTGTGTATTCATAAAGTGTCATGAATTCTCCCAAGTTTCAAGCTAAAAATAAGCCAAAACAGATAAGACCCTGTCATTGCTTTTTTCAGTATTATCCAGTGGTTTCCTACACAGAGCAGAGGCTAAAGTCTGTATATTTCAAAAACCTGCAAACATTTTGTTCCTTCTCTTACCACTTTCCTCCCTTAAATTAATTATACCCCTGGATTTTTTTCTTCAACCATATAGGTATAATCCAGGCATGTGCTTCTGTCTGGCACTTGACGTCAGACATGTCTCAGTATTTAAAAGTCATCTTCTTGCCCCTTTTTCCTGAGGAGTTCTGGCTACCACATCTGTAAACCATCACACATCTGTAGTTGGACATCTCTTGTCCTCCTATCTCCAGTTTGTCTTCTTCTTTGTCAAAATACACTGTATCTTAGTGTCTGTAAGTTTTGAAATCATGTGCAACTTAAATTTTTAATTTTGACTTTTCCTAAATGTTAATTCATGTTTATTTTTGCAGCTGAAATTCATCAAAAGCATTGGACATGATGATTGAGCTATCTGTGTTCTACATATTAGGCTGGGATGAGCAATATAAAAAAATCATTCCAAATGACATAGGTACCCTATGGATTTCATTCCCAAAGGCAGTGAGAAGGCAGCCAGTCTTTCACACATTCCACATGTAAGTAGGAGCTGATCACAGACATGAGAGTTTGATTATAATCAGCTTTGCTTTCCATAGAATAAAACAGGTGTAATTGTGCCCATAAATTCTTTTAATATTTTTTATTTTTTCTGTAATTCTGAAATAATCTTTAATGCCCCTAGAAATAATTTATAAATATATATCAACAATTCAGAATTCCAAATACTTAGTTTTTTAGTCTATATAAAATTTTAAAATAAAATGTAATGTTAAAATTATTTGTTCCTATGATGAGATATCTGTCTAATCACTTCCTACAAAATTTCTCCCCAATTTTTAAATGTAAAGAGAAAATTGATATGACAATTCTAAATTTGCAAAGAAAAATTTGAAACTTATACATGTAAATCATATTAATGTTTTATTTGATTTACTTTTCAAAAGACTTTTTATATATATTTCTCTTATTTTTATTTTTTGTTTGCATCAATCTCTATGCCATTATTAGTAGAATACTTATTAGTAGTATATTGTATAAAGTATCAATATTTATTGAAGGGTATATGAACATTTATGATATAAATTGAACTTTGAGACAATTTTTGGAGATAGGAACTGTCTCATGATGGGCTATTGATTTGCTCTCTGCAAACACTGGAATAAAAACAGGGATGAGCTCAACGTCCCAGCTGTGTCTTAATGGGGTCTGGCCATGCCTCATTCAACCTCCTAGAACTCTAGAGACATGACTCCAAGCTTTGTCCACTAACACCTGAATTTAACTACATCTTTATTAACTTTTAACATTGTCATTCCCTTGTGTAGAACACAAATTATGTCAGTGATGTGCAAGCAGATCAGCACATCGTTTTGAAAGCAACATAAACATTTTATGTTATGTAAAATTCATCTTTCCCACCCAGAACTGAAACCATCACAAGAAAGGAGAAGAAGATATGCTATACAGTTTGTTTAACAGTGAGAAATTTGTATCAGGAGAAAAATAGTATAGTTCAAAAAAAGATCATGTCAACCAGTATGTGGTGGAATGTGAAAAGCATTTGATAGTCAGATTTGTTGATTGTTGCATGGGAGTGAGGCAGTAAATGGAGAAGGTTGCTAGCACAAAGTGGCAGATAATATCAGTGTTGGTCTCTCAACTCTCATTGAAAGCTCAACCAACTGATGTTTCTGGTTATCTGTAAGTCCCTTCATACAGAAAGCTCAGCAATTTTCAGTATAAGATATAATTCTACCTTTTGGTTTTCTGGAATGAAATTGCAACTAGATTTCAATTTAAAGGATTAATTTAAATTTCTGGGAATTTTTCTATTTAGCATAACAGAGCACAGACATATGAGTTTAATAAGCCATATAATTGTATGTAAGATGATGGAGTCCCTGGTAGGAGAAAAATCAGTAATCAGAAATGTAAACAAAAAGGATAAAAGAAAAATGTAATTAACATGAATGACTGTTTATATTGTTTATTTTAAAGAATGTAGAATGTGGGTAGAAAAGGGTAGCAATGAGTGAATTAGGCAATGAGTCACTTTAGAGTCAGGCCTAACAGGATGGAGAATGAGCAGGTGGCCCTCAGAACTTTTTGAAATCCAAGAATTCACAGATTGCCCTTGGCCAACTTGCCAAACAATAGTGGAGGTAGTGCCTAAACAAGACTTACCCTAGAATTAAATGACTAACCACCCTAAGTGTCATCACAGAACCTACATCCAACAAGGAATAGAGGTGGAAGCAAAGATCCATGGATGGGCACTGGGCAGAGCTCCTGCTACAGCTGAGAGCAGGGGAGGAGAGTCTATATGAGCAGGGGAATAGGGATTATGAAGAAAATTCTCACAGTGATGGATAGTTGGAACTCTGGGGAGATCACTGAATCAAGAATAGCCACTGGAAACCCATAAGGAAAAGGAGCTAGGCCCTCCAAGGGTAAGCAAATGCTGACTGGAGTGGGCAGTATGTGGAGCCTTGAGGGTTGGGATTAGACTGTATTCCTGTTCATGGGCTAGCACCTTGGAGTCCATTCCCTGCAGAGGAATACCTAACCCCGGCTTGATTTGGGGATGAGTAAATTGGACAAGCCTGGAGCAGGTGTGCCACTCTCCACATCTCCACAAGGAGATGACTCACCTTGGAAATTCTCACCCTTTGTGGGGAGGGGATGGGCGGATGGGGAAGGGTGAGGCTGAAGGCTGAGTTGGAGGAATTGGGAGAAGGGAAGGGACAGGGAGCAGGGGATACATAGATAAAAATGACATTTTTAATAAAAAAAATAATAAAATGGAAAAAGAAACAAAGCTAAATAAGAAAGATTAGATTCAGGGTTCTTGTTTTAAAAAGAAACAAAAAAGATATAAATATTATAAGACATAATTGTTTGATTATTGAATTTGCTTTTAAAAACCAATTACTAGCTTTAAACATTTTACATTGGATTGGATTTATATACAAATTGTGTATATTGATATAAAATTGATATATTGCTACTGTACATATATGTCTATGCTTGTTCAAGGTATTATGTCTATACAGGTCATCTAACAAGGTAATACAAATTGTTAGCCCATGAAAGTTATTATTACCAACTTATTAAGATATAAAATTCAAGTTGTTCATTAGACATTACAATCAAATTTATAGTCATATTAGATATGTTTTCAAGATCAAACACATATATTTTAGCTGAACAGGTCTTCTTTAAACACGTAAGAGATCAATAGAATTGATAAAGGCTTGAATTTAAGGTATTTTAATAGCATAAGTTATTATTTTTATGACAATGGGACATCTGCTCCTGTCAGCACCAATCTACATCAAAGAAGATTATGGACATCAAAAAAACTCCTCCATATGAAGTCGATTTTCTTTGTGACAAAAGTTAGCCACTTGATAAGAAAGTATTCTTGACTGGACTGCTGACAGTATGATGTTCAAAATGGACAAACAGGAGATACGAACACAAAAGAATTTCCAAACCTTGTCAAGACAAGTTAGGAAGGTCCTTGAGACTATCCTGCTTTACAGAAGTCTTTCAGACATATTAGGCCTGTAGGCCGAAGATGGATGCTTCAATGATAAAGAAGAACCTTGAATGACTGTCTAGGTAGCCAGCTGTTTCACTTCTTACATTTTTTTGAAGTTGCTTGCTTGCCCATGCTGTTTACTTAATTAATATTATTTACTTCTTGTATCTCTAAGGGAGTTGAAGATGAGATATTTATAGCTATAGTTTTCTATTGACAGTTTTATAAAAGGAACTCATTTAGAAGTTAAGTGTATAAGTTTAAAAGATATCAAAATGTGATTTTTAGTTAGTAATACAAGTTAGATAGAAAGTAAATCACCAAAATAGGAAAAATAATGCGATATTTCCTTTGAATTTGTCAATTGTTAATGGACTGTAATTATTGTTTGTATATATTGTATATAATTATTGCACCTATAAAAAAAGAAATTATTCTACACAAGAGTAAACTGCCCTGAATATGTCCTTTGGTCCCAGTAGTGATATTGCATTACATGTTTCAGTTTTTACTTAAAGAGAATGTAAATAGCAAATTTTATTACGTGCATTATGAGCCCTTCCTCCCTTTGCTCAACTATCTCATTCTTTACCCAGTGTACCAAGTAGGTATTCTTTTGTTGTCTTGTTCTTCTTCCCTTTAGCAATATTCCTCCTGGGTTTCCAGCCTATACAGAGAGCTGGATTCTGTTGTGCAGGGATTTGGGTCTGTAGGACATAGCATTCTGGTTTTAGTTTATGGCAATGCTGATATATTACCCTAAACTACCCTCTAGCTAGGAAAGGCTTGACAGAACATACAGGTGTCATTTTCTTAGATCTTCTTCCTGATCAACTCTACAAGTAACACCCTAAAGACAAAAACAAGTCATCAACAGCCTACTCACAACAAATGCCACACAGGCCTAATCATCTCAGGAAATGATCACAAGAGAACATTTTTAATATGTAGGACAATATTCCAATATACATTGAATTTTTTATATTTGTATAGAATTATGTCTTATTTTAATATTATAATGTAATAAATCATTTCCCCTTCCCTAAAAATTTGCATTTTAAAAGCTTAGAGAACTTAATCAATTTTCTTGAAATCATAAAATAAACTCCAGGTTATCTTGCCCTCAGAGTAGGCAAACATTTTGTGGATTTAGGGGAAGGGAATAGGGGCCATAATAAACACACACACACACATACACACACACATACATACTCTCTCTCTCTCTTTCACACACACACACACACATACACAGACATACACATTCCCCATAATGAACACATTTTCAAAGCATATAATAGTGGTTTATTTGACCTAATATATATCTTCTGAATTTTGTATATATTCTTCCCAGAAAAAATATATAGTGAGATATAAGAAGATATTTGAAGGCCCAGTAAGTGCGGTGCTGCTCACTAATATTTTAGGCCAACAGGCAGAGAGAAAATTGAACCATTCTACTGTAGGCGGAGTGTACTCAGAAGGCACCAATACAGGATAGATATTTATTAAAATATAAACCAACACTCACGGTACAGGTAACAGTTTATAGTAGCACCTGAACAGGGACTGGAGTCTGGAACGGTGGAAGAGTGATGGACGGACGATGGATTCCGATCCTGTCTCCCCAACAGCCAGGAACCAGGAAGAAGCATCTCATGTTCCAGAAACCCCTTTTCAATGGGGTTTCCACACCTCCTTCAGGGGTCCAGGACCCTGGATAAGTGTCTTTTGACCTTATCAGCTGACACTTGAATCCCACAACATCTCCCCCTTTTGACTAACTAAGAAGGTTCTAAACTAAGACTATGTACAGTAGGAATTACTATGAGATAGTATCTAGGAAAGGATAAAGTACAAATTCTAATCAAAACCTAACCTATATAAGGTACATCAAATAGTTCTAGAATATTGGTAGATAGTAGGGTGTAAAAATTACTTCAAAAGGTTAATCTTGGAAAGTGAAAATTCAACATCTGAGTGTTCTTATATAAGGGATAATAGGGTGATAACCTTACATACCCATTCTTCAAACCCCTCAAGACCTGAGAAGGAAAATATATTACCTGAAAGTTGGAAGCACATAAGAGTAGTAGCTTCCAAAATTTGGGAGAGGACAGCGACATAGCTACCTGGACAATCACCTATGGTTTTTTGCGCCATTGGAGCATCCATCATTTTGGCTACAGGCCTATGATATCTGGAAGATCTTTTCACAAGCAGGGCATTTTTGGAAGGACTGTCTTATCCTGTCCAGGAAGGTTTCGTCAGTCTCCATCCATCATCCTGTTCATCCAGATTGGACATCGTGTGTGTACTGTCAGCAGTTGAGGTAAGGGCAGTTCTTTACCCAACCAGCCATTCTCTGCCAAAAAATACAAACTCCAATGTAGTATCTTCGATGCTCAACACCATCGATGGAAGGGAGCAGTGACACCAGGAGTTGTCGTGTCTCTAGTGGCCAAATTTCAAATGTTAAATGCCATATTCTCTGGGTCTATGAAATGGTTGAAGATTCCTGTCTATCTATGCTATTCTAACCTGTATCTGATATGACTGGGATATGATACCTTAAGTAATGTTGACTGCAGTTCTTATCATCTTAAGGAACAAACCCTGTACTAAAAATTAGAATACCTATATAAGGGGTGTACAATCCCTGAACAATGACCTTTAATAGGACTATCAAAATTAGCCAGGGGTATATTACGAGGTAAAGTGGCCACAGAATTTTATACATGTAAATACATATATATCATTTAAACAGAGGTATATAAAACATCTTGTGCATATATCATAACTAGTGCAATCATACATTATATTTAGTATAGTTAGATGGAGGAAGTAATTGCATAGTATACATGACAATGACGTGCAAATATTTTAAACAGAGGTAGAAGCATACATAAAATATAACAATTTCAGATTCAGTTTTACATAATAGTTACAGATTCAGATTTATATCAAAATATAAGTTGCTTTGGTTATATAAAGCAATCTCAGATTAAACTTTGTACCAATGTACAAATTATCACAATTAAACATATAAAATGATTTTACATTTGTATCAATATATAAATAACTATGCCAGTGCAAATTGTCTTTAGCTTAGCCCATACATTCAGCTAGAATGGTGTATTGGTAGGTAGAACAGTCTACCTTTATCTATCCTATCTATCTCCCCTCTCTTCTTCAAAAGAGATCCTTGATGCTATATTATAGTTCTGTCCTTCACCCAGTTTTAACTTATAACTATTTAATTAGAATAATAGTTACCCACAACCCTCAGAGCATAAAACTTATTGGGAAAGGGGGCGTAGTCTTTCCTAAGGTTGCTTCCTGCTGACTTGAGGGCGATGGCATCTCTTTGGGATCCTGTAAAAGCTAAAACAATGGTTAGTTCTTAATGGACTGACCACATACATCTATAACTATTCTTAGAATAGTGGTGACCTCTATCTGGTAACCTAATTAGAAATGTGATCTGAAGAATAATCATAAAGAGCTATCTTGCAGCTGTTTTTGAATAGTCTATTTCCTGAAAACAATTACTGATTGGTGCGCACCAGGTTCTTGATTTTTTTTATTTTTGTCTCTGTATGTCTGTCTACCTGCCTCTTATTCTCTCTCTCATACTCCCTCTGTTATTCTTGTTTCACTAGTAGGAGTTGTTGCTGTGGGGACCCTGTCTCGATTCCAGATTCTTTATAGATAGCTGATAGGAGGAAATGTTATTTACAGTGAAAAACTTAAGCATTGTTGATATTCAAAAGATATATTCATATCTTTTATGACTTCAGGAGACTGTATGCAGACAGGATGTTTGAAGGGTACAGATACAGAGAGAAATAAGGTTTAATATGAAGTAACAATAATATTGGTCCCTAAACATTCTGTCTTCTGTCTCACACCAGGTGAATTTTCTGATATGAGACAGAATTCTTCACATTTTCTTTACCAATATGCTTGGGTTTAGAGAGGGAGAAAGCCACTTGCTCCCAATCCAAATACAGCCCTATTAATAGTCAAATCAGGACCACCTTTTTTTTTTGAGGGGTAGATGCAAGATGCAAAGTAGTAAGAATTGAGAGATTACCCAGTAGTGAATATGCATATCAGTTGGTCTCATAGTCAGTCATGTATATTCCTTCATCATCTGTCCGTCTTCGATTGCAGGTGAGTAATTATTCAATGGCTAGTCAATGTCTTAAAAATAGTTGTATCCATTTTCCTGTAAAGACAAAATTGAGACCCTGCCCCCGGTTTGTTAAATGTGTTTTCCTTACCATGTATTCATTTGTCATATCAAGGATGAGCAATTATTTCTCTTCCTCAGGAAGGGACTCCTTTTCAAAGCAGACTTTTACTAGTTTTGTCAGTATCCATATCTTTTCTTTCCCTGTGGAAAGAAGAGCAAAACCCCTACCCCATCGAAGCACACATCACGGCTTCCACTCAGAAGTCAACAAATCTTTGAAGTAGATGGGTTGATTTACCTCAGAGGATTTCTCTACTATCCAATGTCTCTCAGCAGCTGATGTTCCCTTTTATTCAGTGTTAAGAAAATTTAAAGTCAATACGGCACTGTGCAACCTCTCTCTGGGTTATTCCATTTCTTTCTTTTGTTTATAAAGCATCTCTTTTAATGTGTGGTGAGATCTCTCCACAACTGCCTGTCCTGTAGGATTGTGTGGTATCCCTATAATATGCTTTATATCATAGTGTCCAAAAATTATCTTCATTTTTTGGGAAACATAAGCTGGAGCATTGTCAGTCTTAATCTGAGTGGGAATTCCCATTATGGCCATGGCTTCCAAAAGGTGAGAAAGTACAGCATCAGCATTTTCAGAACTCAGGGCAGTCGCCCATTGCATTCCCGAATAGGTGTCAATAGTATGATGTACATATTTCATCTTTCCAAATTCTGGAAAGTGAAACACATCCATTTGCCAGATCTCATTTCTCTGTGTACCCTTAGGATTACTTCCTGCAGGTAAAGATGGTTGGTTATAGAAAGAGCAAGTGTTACATTTTTTTTTTACTATTTCATTTGCTTCATTCCAAGTGATGGGAAAACTCTTCTTTAGCCCTTTGATGTTAACATGATGTTTCTCATGAAATTCTGTGGCTTCTAGCATGTTTCCTATTAACAACCAATCTATTTCATCATTTCCCTGTGCTAGAGGGCCTGGGAGACCCGTGTGCGCCCTGATATGTGTTATGTACATAGTATGTATCCTACCTCTGATGATATCTTGTAGTTGTATGAATAGTAAGGTCAATTCTGTATCATCAGGAATGAAGTCAGTAGTTTCAATACGTGAAACAACTCTTTCTGCATATTGGGAGTCAGTAATCACATTGAGAGGCTCTGTGAAATCCAACAACACCATAATAATTGCATATAGTTCTGACTTCTGAACAGAGTTATAAGGGCTCTGAGCCACCTTAGTTAAGTTTTCAGACTTGTAGCCAGTCTTCCCTAAATTGTTTGCATCAGTATAAAATATAGGGGCTCCAGAAATGGGTTTATCCTGTACCACATAAAGAAAGATCCAATTAGTTTCCTTTATAAGTTGAATTCTCTTGTTTTGGGGATATTTATTATTCATCTCTCCTAAAAAATCACTACAAGCCTTTTTGCCAAGGTTCACTGTCTGCCCATAATCATTCAATTTCTTCATTAGTCAAAGGCACAACAATTTCTGCAGGGTCATTTCCAGTCAATTGCCAAAGTCTTCATTTATCTTTAAAAATCAGATCAGTAATCTTTTCAATATATGTCTTCATCTTCTTGCTTGACCTATGTGGCAGAAATATCCATTCTAATATAATGGTTTCTCTTTGCATTAAGATTCCTGTTGGAGATTGTCTAGATGGTAAAATAACAAGTATGCAATCTAGGTCTGGATCCACATGATCCACATGTGCTTCTTGAAGTTTATTTTCAACCAACTCTAATTCTTTTTTGGTCTCATCAGATAATTTTCTTGGACTATTTAAACCCTTGTTGCCTTCCAAAGTCTTGAACAAATTAACTAGCTCATAGTTTTTTATACCAATCATGGGCTGTATATGAGCAACATCTCCTAGTAGCTTCTGAAAATTGTTAAGAGTCTTCAATTTATCTATATTTAATTTTACCTTTTGTGGGCTAAGTTTTTTGTAAACCTATCTTATATCCTAAATAATTGATAGAATCTCCCCTCTGTACCTTTTTGGGAGCAATTTGTAGTCCCCAATTAGGCAATATTATCTTTATCCATATAATGGTAAATGATAGATTGTGGGAAGCTCTTGCGCAGTATTTCTAGTGGTTGTTGTATAAAATATTGGCATAAGGTGGGACTATTCAACATTCCTTGAGGAAGGACTCTCCATTGGTACCTCTTAGCTGGCCCTTTATTAAGAGTAGGCACTGTGAAAGCAAATTTCTCTTTATCTTGTTCTTGTAAATGTATGGTAAAAAAAAAAAAAAACTATCCTTCAAATCAATAACTGCAACAGGCCATCCTTTAGGTAGCAGAGAAGGCAGGGGAATACCAGATTGTAAGGAGCCCACAGGTTGAATCACCTTATTAATTGCTCTTAAATCTGTCACCATCCTCCATTTTCCAGATTTTTTCTTTACAACAAAAACAGGAGAATTCCATGGACTGATTGATTCTTCTATATGCTGAGCCTGTAACTGTTCCTGTTCCAACTGTTCCAAAGCCTGAAGTTTTTCTCTCGTCAAAGGCCATTGTTGAACCCAAATAGGCTTTTCTGTTAACCATTTCAAAGACAATGCTGTGAGTGTCCTTTTAAGATCTGTGGATATAGGGCAATTCTTTTGTACAACCTGAATGGCTGGTGAATTTCTTTCATAGTACCTTAAAGCATCATTTTTGGAAACATAGTTGAGCCTCTGGTTGACATCAGAACCAGGAGGGATTTTAATCTGGGTATTCCATTGCATTAGGAGGTTGTGACCCCACAGATTCACTGCTATATCAGCCATATATGGCTTCAACCGTCCTTTCTGACCTTCTGGTCTTATACATTCAAGCCATCTCACACTCTGTTTCACCTGAGATATTGTTCCAATACCCAGAAATTGGATATCTACTGCCCATAAAGGCCATCTTGGATGCCATGATTGTGGGGTTATGATCGAAACATCATCCCCCATGTCAACAAAACCCTGGATATAAATATCATCTATCTGTATCCCCAATTTTGGTCTTTGTTCGTTTATCAAACTCTGCCAAAATACTCGTTTTGTGATTCTTTTTGGAATTTCTGAATTTTCTTTTGAATTTATGTTATCATCTGATACTGTATGGTTTTCAAGATCAGGTTTTGGGTGCTCTATTTGTCCTGAGAATGCTGGTCTTCTACTATGACCAGATATGATCTCACCATCCTTGAATTTGGAGTCTGATTTTTGGGGGCTTCCCGGGGGAAGCCCCGAAAGGCGTTTCCCTATGGCAGAGGGTTGCCTTCTTTATCTCTGGTAGATCTACATTCATTGGTCCAATGCCGTCCCTTGCCACACCTTCTGCATAATCCAGAAGGCAATGGCCTTCTGTTCTAATTAAACCTAGATCGGGCATCATTTCCAAGAGTACTTTGTGTACAATTCCATCCTATATGGCCTTGTCTACCGCAGTTGAAACAAGTGATGCCTTGGTTCCTCTCCCTTACCTTAGCAACGGCTTGGTCAACCCAATTCTCCTCATTGCCATGGAGAGATTCAGCATTGATTGTATATTGAATCCATTCTTCTATAGGTGCGGCTCTGATTTTTAAAGTCAGAAGCATTCTTTTACACTCTGGATTATCATGATCAAAGGCCAGAGAAAGTATTATTTGGTTTCTAGCTTCTGAATCTGATATTGCTCTATGTACAACTGTGGTAAGCCTCTGTAGAAACTCGATATAAGGCTTTTTTAAGCGTAATGATCAATTTTTTGACCTGGGTCCAAAATCTTTTCCCATGCATTAAGTGCGGCAGTACAGCATAGCAATAAAGTATGTTCATCATAAGTAGTTTGAGTCTTCCCATCAGCAAACATGCCTTCACCAAGGATTTGGTCCTGAGAAGCAAAGAAACCCTTAATTCTTCCTTGGTGTTCTAAGGTCTTGGCCTCCTCTCTAAACCAGCTTCTCCAATGTAAGTTTTGAATTTGGTCCAAGACAGCAGCTGTTAGCTGCATCTAATCAATGGGGAGGATTTGTTTTTTTTGCAGACCATGAATTTAGGAGATGCTTTACATAAGTAGAGTGAATATCATACATTTGATATTGTCTGTTTAAAATCTTTGATGTCTTTCATATGTACTGGCTCATAACTATACTCTACATATTCTGAGGATCCCCCTGGTACTATCTTTGTCTGAACAGTAGCTAGGAACAATAGCGGTGGTGAAGGGGGTAGCTCTGTCATATTTATTACTTTAGGTAAAGTATTTCCAGTACCATAACACCCCATTGGGGGTTGACCTGAACTGTTCTGAGCATAAGATGCATCATTACCCTTGTCTAGTGTTGCAATACGGTCCTCCCATTCTTGTATTTTGGATACTATGGGATCCCATTCCTGGATTTTGGATACTATAGGTTCCCAATCTTGGATTTTGGAAACTACCGGTCTCAGAGCTTGATTTTCCTGATGAAGTAGTCCTTCCAAAGACCTCACCGAGCTAGCAATTTTTAGAACTACATCATTAACATAATTAATGATTTTCTTGTTCTTGCCATTAATGTAGTCAACAAGTTTCTTGTTTTCATCATTTATGTAGATCTTATATTTCTCCTGTATAGTGGTATCCATATCTAAAGAGGAAACCTTATCTGAAAGCTTGTTGTAACCAATTTCCAGAGTACCCATCTTTTGTGCCATCTTAGCATTTGACAGTTCCACATCATATACGTTGGACAACAACTGCTTATTTATGGTCTGTATCTGCTTTACCTCATCTGCCACTGTAGTGTTTGATAATTCCATAATAACAAATATGGACAGTAATTGCTGGTTCACATTTGTGACCTCTGTCATCATCCTCTTATTTTGGAACACAAAATAGAGAAACAAGCCCAAAAGTAGTAGGACTGGGGTATTGAATCCTTCAAGATATTCATTTAAAAACTTGTCAACCATCGTGGCAAAATATATTCTGAATTCCTCAAAAGAATAATTGTCAGCAGTCACAGACAGATGTCACAGTAACTGAATGGTAGATGCAGAGACTCTCAGCAATAGGAAGCTATCTACCGACCCTATGTGGAGTTAAAGGGCCCCAGCAGGTAGAATTACAATCCTTGGAATAAGCAAATTCTCACAAGTTAAGACAGGATGTTAATCACAAGATAGAAGGGGTTTTGTTTCCTTCCTTTTCCTACAGGAGTAGTTTACGATTGCCCAAGGTTGCAATCAGCAACCAGTGGGGGAGCTGGCGCTTGAACTTGCAGTTCCCGGGTCAAAATGAGCTAGCTAGAGTGGAGCCCAGCACGGAACCGCTGGGCGGTGTCTGAACAGCAGAATGGCTGCAGCTGCTAGCTACAAGCCGAGCCCTGCGGGCTCAGGGAAATGCTGTGAGGCTGTTTCAAGCAACTGCGGGAAGCACTGCGGGCTGGGCGGGGTCGCAGTGGCGCCAAGACCCTGCTCAGTCTACTCAACCCGCACTCTATATGAGTGGGGCCGCCCTACTGGCAGACAGTGGTGGATCCGCCTGAGCTCCGCGTTGGAAGGCTAGGTGGTCTAAACCTGCCTGCACGCGGTCTGAAGCTGTCCAGAGCTGCCGGCCCCCGGAGGGGGGGGGGTTGGAGATGTTCGGTGCCAGATGTAGGCAGAGTGTACTCAGAAAGCACAAATATAGGATAGATATTTATTAAAATATAAACCAACACTCACGGTACAGATAACAGTTTATAGTAGCACCTGAACAGGGACTGGGCGGCTGAGGGGTCTGGCGTGGGTCCGGACCTCGAAACCGTACTACAACATTCTACTATTTTCAAGATTCCTTTCCTGCTATTCAACTTTCATATTGAACAGTTTAAATGGAATTTAAGTTATACAGGATATTATATAGAGATATTCTTTTTCACCTCCTATTAAAGGAGCTTCTCTTTGAGCAGGAAAAGATCGCAAAGATCAACAGTGATGATATCTATAACACAATTCCTGCACCTAAGATTTGGGGAAGACTCTGCAAGAGGGAAAGAAAGATTCTAAAAGCCAGATAACCAGGAAGCCACCTGTGAGATTGTGTCTCCTAGAAATTACAGGAGATACACCTATGATACTGCAAAATATGGTTGTCTATATAAGACCTGAATATTGATAGTACCAAGATCATCAACATTTAATATTACATTTATTTTTGTAAATGGACTAGACTGGCTTGTCCCAAACAAATTTTTAACACATACTCCATTCTTCCAGAAACAAAGGATATCAGAAACAACATGTGTGTGTGTGTGTGTGTGTGTGTGTGTGTGTGTGTATACACACATGTGTGTGTGCCTGTGTCTGTTGTTAACAAAAAATAATAAGTTAGTCCATTTTCAGGTGTCTATCATGGATGTATACATTTCCTTCATCATTCTGACAGTTTAGTAAGCTCTATTTTTGTGTCCATATTTTTTCAAAAGTAATCTACCAGTGGTTCTCAGATTTTTTTTAAGCTAAGACCCTTTGATACAGTTCCTTGTATTGTGGTAACCACGAAGAATAAAATTGTTTTATTTATATTTTAACTGTAATTTTGCCTCTGCTTTTAAACATAATTTAAATATTTTATATATAATCCTAAAGAGGCTGTGGTCCACAAGTTGAGAACCACTGCTTTAGATAAAACCATTTTGAATGTCAGCAATATATTTGCTTGGCTTAATGTTTTACCTTGTGCACATCTAAAACTTAGGAGAGTTTTGGAATCTAAACTAACCTAGTTGCTAATCAACTGCTGCCACTAAGTGCTCTTTTATTTATAATGGGCCTATGTGCCAATTTAAGTCAATGAGAAAAGTCAGATCAGACTCCTTGAAAGAAATATAAATGCTTGAAGAGTGTTCCTAAAAAAAAATAATCTCTCTGCCTCTGGAAACAATGCTGAATGAGAATTAGAATTAGGATAGTATAGTTTCATTGGTCACCTTAAAGGTAAAGCCAAAGAAAGAGGGATGGCAACAATCTTAAGTATCATGGAGAAGTTGGGCAGAGGTCTGAATTATGGGTAAATATGAGGCACCTATTGTACCTGGACACACATTAATCAATATATTTGCTCCAAATTTCAATAATGCTTGGTCAGATCTTTGCTTACTAAGAGAGTTGCAAGTTTCCACCAATACTCTACCAAGAGGAGAACTTCTAGATGGAAGACATTCCCATAAAGTAGTATGCCAATAGACTTCTAAAAGAAAATAAAATCTTAGAATAATATTCAAATATCCTAATCTGCTATATTTCCTTTGTGAAGAACTAAATAGGCATCTTACTTTATTATCATTACCAGATGAAGAAACTACTTTCAATTTTGAATCTGCTCTCATCAGAAGGTTCATTTATAACAAAAAGTCTATGTCAGAAGAATGTCTACTTACTTTACCCTTATTGCTATTAAATTTGTTGAACAAACATATATGATAATTTTATGCAAAAACTTGCAAAATCTTTGAGATTGTTCTCTTAAACCCACACACTTGACTTGTACATCTGTCCTGCCATCTCACTTTCTTTTGAGATAGTTATAGATAGAACTTCTTATACAGTTTTATTATAAAAATTATGCCAACCCTTTTACTCATCTTCCTTATTAGTAAAGAAAGATTAATCTACATTATCTTAATTAGGTGTGATTCTGTATTTCTCTTCCTTTAGTCTCTCAGACAGCAAACATTATTGGTAAATTTATTTTCAAAGTCTGACTGGACAATTCTCTGGATTTCCTGGGTGTCTGTTGTTATGTCCCCCTTTTCATTTCTGATTCTGTTAATTTGGATGTTCTCTCTCTGCTTCTTGATTAGTTTGGATAAGGGTTTATCTATCTTGTTGACTTTCTCAAAGAACCAAACTCTTGGATCCATTGATTCTTTGTATTGTCCTCTTTATATCTATTGTATTGATTTATGCCCTAAGTTTGATTATTTCCTGCTGTCTACTCCTTCTAGGTCAGTTTTCTTCTAGTTGTTCTAAAGTCTAATAGGTTCTAAAGTCAGCTGTGGTATTAGGTCTCTTGTGTGAGACTTCTCTAGGTTTTTCATATAGACATTTAGAGCTATGAGTTTTCCTCTTATCACTGCTTTCATTGTGTCCCATAAGTTTGGGTATGTTGTGAATTCATTTTCATTAAATTCTAGGAAGTCTTTGATTTCCTTGACTCAGAGGTGGTTCAGTTGAGAGATATTCAATTTCCATGAGTTTGTAGGCATTCTGTGATTTTTGTTGTTGTTGAACTCTAGCTTTAGACCATGGTGGTCTGATAGAATACAAGGAATTATTCCCATATCTTTTGTATCTATTGATACTCACTTTATGACCAAGTATGTGGTCAATTTTAGAGAAAGTTCCATGGGATGCTGAGAAATATATCTATTCCTTTGTGTTTAGGTGGAAAGTTCTGTCTATTAAATTCATTTGGGTCATAACATATGTTAGATCCATTATTTCTCTGTTGAGTTTCTGTATGATTGACCTTTCCAAGGGTTAAAGTGGGGTATTGAAGTCTCCCACTATTAGTGTGTGGAGTTTGATGTGAAGTTTAAGCTTTAGCGATGTTTCTTTTACATATGTAGGTGCCCTTGTGTTTAGGGCATAAATATTCAGAATTGAGACTTCATCTTGGTGGATTTTTGCTGAGATGTATAAGTAATGTCTGTCCTGGTCTATTTTGATTGATTTTAGTTTGAAATCTATTTTTGTTAGATATTAGGATGCCTACACCAGTTTGTTTCTTTGATTGGAAAGTCTTTTCACAACCCTTTACTCTGAGCCTGTGCCTGTCTTTGAAGTTGAGGTGTGTTTCTTTTATGCAACAGAAGGATAGCTTCTGTTTTTGTATCCATTGTGTCATGGTGTATCTTTTTATAGGCAAATTGAGTCTACTAATAATAAGGGTTATCAACTACTAATGATTGTTATTTCCTGTTACTTTTGGTGGCAGCTTGTGTGTATTTCCCTTCTTTGGGTTTTTCTTCAGTGGGATTATTGATTATGGCTTCAATGGTGTATCTAGTTGGAGTTTTCCCTCTAGTGCTTTCTGTAGGGCTGGATTTGTAGATCAGTGTTGTTTAAACCTGGTTTTGTTGTGAAATTCTTGTTTACTCCACTTATGTTGATTAATAGTTTGCTGGGTATAGTAGTCTGCATTGGTAGCCATCCTCTTTTGGTGTCTGTATAACATCTGACCAGTACTTTCTTGCTTTCATTGTTTCCACTGAATAGTAGGGTGTTATTCTGATGGGTCTTCCTTTATAAGTAACTTGACCTTTTTCCTTTGTAGCTCTTAGTATTTTTTATTTGTTCTGTAGATTTAGTGGCTTGATTATTTATGGCAAGCAGATTTTTTTGTAGGGGGTCTGGTCTGTTCCATATTCTGTAAACTTCTTGTATCTTTATAGGCATTTTCTTCTTTAAGTTGGGAAAGTTTTATTCTATGATTTTGTTAAATATATTGTCTATGGCTTTGAGCTGGTGTTCTTCTACTTCTTCAATTCCAATTATTCTCATGTTTGGTCTTTTCATGTTGTCCCAGATTTCCTGGACATTGTGTTATCACTTTTTTGTTTTAGTGTTTTCTTTAACTTACGTATCTGTTTCCACTATTGAATCTTTCATTCCAGAAATTCCTTTTCCTTCTCTTGCATTCCGTTGGTTATGCTTGGATCTGTGGTTTCTTCAGGTTATGCTTGGATCAGTTTGTTTCTTCAGACTTTTTATATCCAGTTTTGTTTCAGTTTGTGCCTTCTTCATTGTTTCTATTTCAATTTTTAATTTCTGTATTTTTTCTTTCACTTGTTTGTTTTCTTTTTCAAAATTTGGAAGAGGACAGCAACATTCAGCTACCTGGAAATCACCTGTGGTTTTCAGTGCCATTGGAGCAGTCATCATTTTTAAGGTCAATTTTGTCATGCTGTATGTACTTTTCTATTCTTGTTTAAGTTATTTCATTTATATAACTGATTTATAATTGTAATGTATAATTAAGAAATGCAGATTAAGTCACCTATGATAGCCAAACTTATAGTTATGTTAGGATTTTTTAGGCATACAAAGATAAGTTTCAATTAGATGGGCAATCTTTAAACACTTCAAAGACCTACAGAATATGAAATTTGAAATGTTTTAAGAACTTAGACATTTCTGGACAATGAGACAGGTCTGCTCCTGGCATCAACAATTACTTCAAAAGAAAAATGGGCATTGAAGAAACTCCATATGGAGTTTACTTTCTTTGTGGCAATGGTTAGCCACTGGATAAGAACCTGTTCTTGTATTGACTACTTGACAATATGCTGTTTTAACTGGACATGCAGGTTCCATAGGAAAGTGACCTTTGAATTTGGGCAGAACAAGCTGAGATGGTCCTTCAGTTTCCTGTTTTACAGAAAAAAAACTGTCAGAAATTCTTCAAGACACAAGGAGAAGTAACTGATGAACTATGCCAGAATGAGTAGAACATTCTTTCAGATTTCTTGCTTCACTGAAAGGTATGCCAGAGACTCTGGGCCTGTAGGCTAAAAATGGATGCCCCAACTTTATAAAGGAACTTTTGGTGACTGTTCAGGCAGATAGGTGTCATCTCTGTCATTTCTAGATTTTAGAAGTTGCTTGTACTTCCTGTTTACTTGGGTAAATATTATATTCTTCTGTGGTTTTTGATTCAGTTGACGATTAGTTATAAGTATAGTTTTTCTTAGTAATTTTAAAAAGCATATTGGATATAAAACTTTACTTCTCAAAGATAAGGTACATAATAGAGTATTTTCTTTAATTTTTCTAAATACAAATAGACTAGATATTGTAACTGTAATTCTTGTTTGATAGCTATTTTCTTATATGTAATTTTTGCTATGTTAAAATTGAAACCTTCCTTTTTGACTAGACAGAAATGGGGAGGTGATGTGGGAATATCGTTCTTTATGCTGTGAATATCAATCTTTAAATAAAGGAGGTGTTTTTGCCCTTGGCAAATACCATAGCCAGAGAGAGCATAGGTAGGAGAAGCAGGGCAGAGTCAGATCAAGCCAGTTTCCCAAAGAAGAAATATGTAAGGAACACAGGTAAGCCATGAGCCAAGTGGCAGACAGATTAATGAAAATGGGTTGAGTTAAGATAAAATAGCTATTTAGCAATGTGCCTAAGCCATAGGCCAAATAGCATGAACTTAATATAAGTGTCTGAGTCATTTTTTTGGTGGGGGGAGGCAGCTGCTAAGTGCTCTGGGACATCATGACTGTGAGTCTGGACCTCTGGCTGGACTGGGTCAGAAACCTTATTGTAACAGATGGCATCCCTGGCCATACTTCCCTGAACTCATTCAATCTCATCTGATGTCCAAAGCTAAGCAGGGTCAGGCCTAGTTAGTACTTGGATGGGAGATCGCCTGGGAATACCAGGTGCTGTAAAGGGCACATGGTTTGAACCACTTTAATAATTGCTCTCAGATCTGTCACCTACCTCCACTTTCCAATTTTCTTCTTGACAACGAATACAGGTGAATTCCATGGACTGGTTGATTCTTCAATATGCTGAGCTTGTAACTGCTCCTGTACCAACTGTTCTAAAGCCTGTAGTTTCTCCTTAGTCAAGTGCCATTGATGAACCCAAATAGGCTTTTCTGTCAACCATCTCAAAGGAAGCACTGTGAGTGTCATTACAGGTTCAGCGGCTATTGGACAATTCTTTTGCACAACCTGAATGACTTGTGAATTTTTTTCAGAACACCTTAAAACATTGTTTTCAGAAACATAATTAAGTAGCCTGGTTGATATCTGAAACTGGAGGGATTTTAATCTAGGTATTCCATTATTGTAGCAGGTCATGGCCCCATAGATTCACCACTATGTCAGCCATATATGCCTTCAACCATCCTTTCTGATCTTCTTGTCCTACACATTTGAGCCATCTTACACACTGTTTCACTTGAGATATTGTTCTAATACCCAGAAATTGAATATCTACTGCCTGTAAAGGCCATCTTGGAGGCCATGATTTTGGGATTATGATCAAAACATTGGCTCCCATGTTGACTAAGCTTTGGATATAAATATTATCTACCTATACTTTGAATTTTGGTCTTTGTTCATTTATGGAAGTCTGCTGAAATATTTGTTTTGTGGTTTTTCTTGGAAATTTCAATTTCTCCCTTGAATTTATCCTACCATACAATGCTATATGGTCTTCTAGATTAGGCACAGGATTTCCTACTCATCCTGAGAATACTGTTTCTCCACTGTGACTGGATATGATCGGATCTTCTTTGGCTCTGAAATCTGATTTCTGGGGCCTTCTTGGGGGAAGCCCTGAGAGGCATTTACCCATGATAGAGTGTTGCCTTCTTTGTCCCTAGTAGATCTACATTCATTGGTCCACTGCCAGCCTATGCTACACCTTCTGCATAACCCATAAAGCAATGGCCTTCTGTTTGAATCATACCTAAGATGGATATTATTTCCAGAAGTACCATGTGTACAATTTTGTTTTATATGGCCTAGTTTACCACAGTTATAGCAAGTGATGCCTTGGTTCCTCACCCTAACATTGGCATTGGCATGGCCTACTCAATTCTCTTCATCAGAATGAAGAGATTCAGCATTGATTGCATACTGAATACATTCCTCTGTTGGTACAGATCTTATCTTTAGAGGCATAAGCATTCTCTTACATTCCAGATTAGCATGGTCAAAGGCCAGAGAAAGTATTAACTGCTTCTTAACTTCTGGATCTGATACTTCTCTATGTACAGCCTTGGTAAGCCTCAGCAGAAAGTCAGTATAAGGTTCTTTTATGCCTTGTTTGACCTTGGTATATGGCTCAATTTTTGACCAGGATCTAAAATATTTTCCCAAGTGTTCAATGCAGCAGTACAGCAAAGCAACAGTTTATGGTCATTATAAGTAGTCTGAGCCTTCACATCAGCAAATATGCCTTCACCAAGGATTTGGTCCTGAGAAATACAAAAGCCCCTAATCTTTCCTTGGAGCTCTATGGCCCTATCGTTCTCCCTATACCAATTTCTCCATTGTAAATGTTGGCTATAGTCCAATATGAAGCTTTTAACTGCATCCAATCACTAGGAATTATCTGATTTTTTTGTTGACCATGAATTTAGTATTTGTTTTGCGTACGTGGAGTGTTCCCCATGGAGCACTGTGGATTCCTTGAAATTCTTGATATCTATCATATGTATTGGCTCATAATTATACTCTACAAGCTCTGGGAAATCCCTGTATGCTTTCTTTGTCCGAACAGTAACTGGAAACAATACTAATGGGCCAGGGGGTATCCCTGTCATGTTTATCACCTTAGTTAGAGTGTCTTCATTACCATAATATCTCATTAAGGGTTGACCTGAATTGTTCTGAGCAGAAAATGCATTAACATCCTTTTCCAGTACTGCAATACTGTCCTCCCATTCCTGAAGCTTGGACACTACTGATTTTTCTAGAGCCTGATTTTCCTGATGAAATAGTCCTTCCAATGATCTCATAGAATCAGTGATTTTTTTAATTCTCATCATTAACATCAGTAACAAGTGTATAATAATTAACAAGTTTCTTATTCTCATCATTAATATAATTAACAAATTTCTTGTTCTCATTATTAAAGTAAAGCCTGCATTTTCTTGCACAGTTTTAATATCTGTGTTTGAAGAAAAGGCTCTACCTGAAAGATTGTAACCAATTCCCAGAAAATTATCCTTATCTGCCAATTTAGTGGTTGAAATTTCCACACTATACATTCTAGATAGCAATTGCTCATTCCCAGATTTTACATCTTTCATCATGCTCACCATGACCTTAGAATGTGTGTTAGGTCATTTAATTTGAAACACAATATATAGAAATAACCCCAAAAGTAGCAGAACTGAGGTATTGAAACAAGCACTCAAAAACATATTCATGCATGAAATTCTCAATCACCATGGAAAAGTATGACCTGAAGTCATGAATAGAACAATTTTAAGCCATTACCTCAATACAGTTAATATGGTGAATGCAGGGAATCTCAGTGGCATGAGTCCACTTACTGGCTCTATTCCATCTTCGGAAGCCCCAAAAGGAGAACAGACTGAATAAGAACCTTAGCAAAGGCAAATTTTTACACAATTAGTATGATATGACTTAATCTGTGCCCTGTCGTGTATCTAATATGGTGACAGTCCGGGATGCTGCATGCACACGTGCAGTTTACAGACACTGGGACTGCACGGGGGTGGGGGGGAGGGGAGAGCAGACTCAGAGACACTCACTGCTTGTACTCAGGGCAGCACCTATCTCACAAGCACACACTCCCAGGACTGAGCTCTCTGCTTGTTGGCAGTGTTAAAGGCACTGAACTTTCCACCCAAAATGCCAATAGGCTAGAAGCCCTGCTAGCGCCAAACACACATTGACACCAGCTATTGCAGTAACTCTCACTTGCAATATACTATCTACAGGATTAATATTTATTAGAGGGTATTTTAACACTCATGGATCCAAATTAAACCTAGGACAATTATTGAAGGTAGGATTGTCCCTTGGTGAATGCTGATCTGATCTCCAAGAATGCAGAAACCAAACAGGGAGTTCAAGATACAAGCAGCTATTTTCAATGGGGCTTTCCACACCCATTCAAGCTCCCAGAAGTCCAGAGACATGCCTCCCAACCTTCTCAGCTAGTACCTGAATTCCACCACAATAAAGTGTGAACCAGGCTAATATTGTCCATGATGGATGTTAAGATAAAGGTGACTAGAGAAGACATCTTTTTTGAACAAACATAAATTCATTATCCCTGTTTAATCCTAAAGCTATACTTTGTTTAGAAGGTCAGATGAAAAAGAAACAAATAAAGCATCATAATTAATTAATACATTTCCCCCTTTCTGTGTGTAGTTTTCCACTTGAATTGGTATAGGATAATCCCTTGCTAAGATTCATCATGATATAACTCTGGTTTTAGTTTAAAAATATTGAAGCTAGTAAATAATAGACAAGCATATAATGTTAGCATTTAGTCTGGTGAAAGCCAACTTCTTAAATAAGGGTATGCTATAGTTATTGCTATTTTCTAAAAAACAAGAGCACTGGGTACTCTGAGAGACCCAGACAGGGCCACATTATTATTTATGACATATGCTCTGTGTGCCCAAAAACAAAGCCAGAAAAACGTACCAAGTCACAAAGATGGTCACTTCTGGAGACTGATATTAACTGGAGTTAAGTGAAATGTCACAAGGTTGGTCAAGGTTTCCTGCAATTAATGATTTAGTCGGGTTAAACAAAAAAGAGCCAGGGGTTTAAGAAAAAAAATCTCAATATTTTACAGCTTCAGCTTAAAATTTAACTAATCAGTAGAAACTAAAAATAGTTTAAAGATTCTTGAGCTGGAGATTGGTGGGTGGCTCAGTGGGGAAGGACACATCTTATGTGTGTAAGGACCTGAAGTAGAATTTCTGATACCTGCCTTAAAAGCCTGGCAGGGTTGCACCTGCCTATCACCCCAGAATTGTACTGAAGGGTGTAATAGAGACAGGAAGACTTGTACAATTGGCCTTACCCCAATTACAAGTGTGGTACTTAGTGAAATACTGTACCAAGATCAGATCAACAGAAGACACCCAACATTTCACTTTGATCTCCATATTCAAACATGTGCATATCCCACATGTCCACACTCATGTGAATGTATCACACACACACACACACACACACACACACACACACACACACACACACACACACAACCTATGCACAGGCATATATATGGTTAATAATAGCTCCTTGGGAGATATAACTGGCTAAAATGTGCTTGTGTTTCTGTACATTAATTTTTAAGTTGCTTGAAAGTTTAAAGCACTTTTATAATGAACTGTAGTCATCTTTGACTCCCCCTTTCCTTCCCCCACTTCTCTTCTTTTCCATTGGAACCATTTTCTCTTAATCATCCCCTTTGAACTTTTCTGTCTTCATTTTGTGTATGGCCCACTGAGTTTAATTAGAGTTCTTTGCTTAAATTTGGGGAAGATCATTTACTAGAGCAAGAGCAATTTACCACTGGCTATCTCTGAAAAAAAAAGATCCTCTTCCAGTAAACACTAATTAATTGTCAATGGTTTCTCTAGGAAGCATGAGGCCTCATGGATTATTCTGGATCCCTGAAGAGATATTGAGGGGTCCAGTTTTTGTTTAAGTCTTATGTCATATATCCACAGATGCTTCAGTGAGTTTGAGATTACAATCACTATGTTACCTAAGAAGACACATCCTCTTGCTGCGTATTTTCACATCCCCTGCCATTTCATTGTTTCTGTTCCTCTTATTTCTAAACCTTAAAAGGGATGATATAGCCTCCTAATTTAGAGTCAAATGTTCCAACATCACTTATTCTCAGTAATAATTTGAGTGTCTTAGTGTTTCTGTTACTGTAATAAAGACCACAACCAAAAGCAACTTGGAGAGATAAGAGTTTATTTTAACTTATAGATATAGTCCAATATGAAGAAAATTAAGGTGGGAGCTCAAGGCAGGAAGCTGAAAGCAGAAACCATGAAGAAATGCTACATACTAGCTTTCTTCTTTCGGTTTGCTTAGCTTGTTTTATTATGTAATCCAGGACCACCTGTCCAAGGTTAGCATCACCCACAATGGGCTGGACACTGCTGTGTCAACATTAATAAAGAAAATATTCCACAAGTTTGCCTATAGGCCAGTCTTACAGAGGCATTTTCTTTCTCAACTGATATTCTCACCTCTTGGATGACTCTGGCTTGTGCAAAGTTAGTAAACCTAGCCAGCACACAGGGGTTTCTGTAATAATCACTATCCACTGCAATAAGAAGCTTCTTAGATTATTGCTAGGTGCAGCATCAATTTGTGGGTATAAATATGAGTATTTTGTTGAGTGCTTTGACAACATGACTACTTAGTAAAATAGTAGTGTTAAGTTCTCTTTAAGGTCTAGGATTTCTCCAGTCAGAGATTCTTTAGCAAAGTTAAGAAACAAACATGAATTTCCTCCTATGAAGAACTTCAATCCAATCAAAACTTCATTGGTTACTCCCATAAAAGTCATGCTGTTGTTATAGGAAGAACATCTCTTATCTGATACATCATTATTATGGCCTTCAGGATTCACTGGATAAATGATAAGACTGGATAGGACTATTTATGACTTCTTTCACAGTAGCCTTCATAGCACCTTTTGGCACTATGCATACTACCTGGTAGGAAGGAACCTTCCAGATCAGTTCTTTTTTGATTTATTTATGTCTTTTGATTAAAATATGTGTTGTATTATACAATAGGGTCTTATCATTAAGGTCTGTTGGGCAACCAGGAACAATGAAAATACATCTACTATTTTTAGGGCCTCTAGCCAACAACTCATGGGAGAAATGTCCCATGCTGAGATTTTCACTTAATATTAGTTATTTTTTCTCTCCACCTTGTTGTAATCTGATTTGAATGATATTGCATTTACCCAGTGTGGCCGGCAATGGATGAGAATGGAGGAGAACTTATGCCTCATGTGAGCATGGTGGGAGGTGGCAGTTGCAGTGTGAGACACCTCGACTGGTTCTATGAAGAATAACTTTATTATTATGAAGAGAAAGAAAAGCGATAGATGGAGAGGGGGAAGGAAAAAAGAAGAGAAGGGAAGGGGATTGGGACCACATGATCTTGAGCAGGGTGAGGAAAAGAGAAGACAAAAAATAGAAAGTCAATCATTGGTGGTGGAAATCCTTCCTAAATGGAGCTTAACTTCAGAACTCAGGGTGGGGCCAGGTCAATTGTCATTGGCTAGGTGTGGCTTCAGGGTTAGAAGAGAATCCTGAAACAACTTACTCCCTGTCTTCCCAGCTACTCCCTGTTTATATCTTTCTACACTCAGTAATCCTCTTTACTTTCTTTCTACTCTGTTCTACTCCCTGTGGTGATATATATTTAATAAAATTAGTCTGGAATATCAGAGACAAACACAGCCAATCCACAAAGGTCAGGGAATGGCAACCCACACATTTAATCCTAGTTTTGGGAATGTGAGCTGAACAGAGAAAGAGAAGAGGGTTTTTCAGCTTTCCCTGATACTTCCCTGTCTTTTCAGCTTTGGGCAGAGTGACTTCCCATTGGAGGATCCCTGGAGACAGGCTGAAGAGTTGGCTAAGTGAGAAGTGGCTGTGGTTTGTTTCTCTATCTTTCTGATATTCCAGCGTTTCCCTAATATCTGGCTCTGGGTTTTCTTTAATTATATCCTAACTAGAGTTCATGCAATAACTTCTTAACTCCCACCCTGTACTAGCCACTTTCTATCTTTCTGATTTTTATCAACATACAATGTTAAAACACATTATAAATTTGTAGCACTGATCTTTATCTAAGGATGATTATGTTGATCATGTACTTTTTTTTGCCCCAGAGTCTTGATTACTTTTGTCAGTATAGATTTTCTAGATTCATTCATTTTCCTGCAAATTTTACAATTTTATTCTTCTTTACTGCTGAATAAAATTTTATTTTGCACATTGTACATATGTGCCTTATTTCCATTAACAACTTATAAATATTTGTACATATAGGCTTGTTCCATACTCTGACTATTATAAATAGAGCTACAATAAACATGTAAATACATGTACCTGTTATAATAACATGGGGTCCTTTAAGTATATACCCAGGATCACTATGGCTGGGACATTTGACATTTTTATTTAGCTTTGTGAGGAAACTCAGCACTGATTTCTGTATTAGCTGTACCAATTTATACTCATACCAATAGTGGATAAGAGTTTCCCTTTTTCCAAATTCTCACCAGTTACCCAAAGTACCTCTGTAATGTTGGTGCATCATCTTCAGCCTACAGGCCTAGTTTCTTGAAGACTTTTCAGTGAAGCATGAAATTTGAACTCTTTTGCCTGTTTTGGCAAAGTTCATAAATTGTTTTTCTCTGTGTCCTGTGGAAAGTCTGGCACTTTTTCCTTTGAAGCACTGTCTTGCCTTTTTAAAGCAAAGTTTAGTCGTCATTTTCCTGAGTTCTGCATTTCCAGTTTATACAGCATACTGTCAAGCAATCTAGGAAAGAAAAGTTTTTGACCAAATGGCTAGCCTTTGCCACATTAAAGGAAATTTCATTAAGAGTTTCTTTGATGCCAATTATCCTCTATAAAATAATCCTGCTGCCAGGAGCAGACATATCTCATTGTCCAAAAAAGCATAAGTTCTTAAACATTTTAAATGCCATATTCTATAGGTTTTTGAAGTGTTGAAGACTATCAATCTAATTGAAATATATTTTTGTATACCTAAAACCTAACAGGACTATAAGTTTGATTATTATAAATGACTAAATGACTATTAATCTGTATTAATTATACATTACAATTTTAAATGAGTTACATAAACATATTTTAAACATGAGTATGAATACATATACAGCATAACAAAGTTAACCTTAAGTTTGTACCAATAAATCAAAATACATATTAATGTATTTTGAGAATAACATTTGTTTAAAGTAGATTCAATAATCTTCCATTGTTTCATCATTTATATAACATATCCCACTTTTCTTCTTTAGAAAGTGATTACACTTATAATCAACTCTCTTTAATGAAAAAATTATAAACATATTTGAGGAATTTGGGTGTGGCTTTCCATACTACTCCCTGTTTATTGGGGGTGCTGGAAGATCCTGAGAAAATTATGATTAAATCTTGGTTGTGGTAGTCTACGAAGTTGTATTGTCTTAGCCAGTTGCCTTGAAGCTGATGTTGGTGTTGGGTCATCTGGGCTGTGGCTGTCATCAGAGACCATTAAGGGATCTTTGTCAATCAAACCATATAAGCCTGGAAGCAATCCACATGTTTTCATCTTCCGTGGAAACAAAAGCAGAATCTCTTCCAAAGTAATATATCCTCAGACCTAAATTTTGAAGTCAAAATACCTTGAAATTATACATGTTGCTAACAATCACTGTGGGATGGTCTTTCTCTATGCTTTGAATATGTGTTGCTAACATTTGGACAATAAAGAAGCTGCAGGAGAGAGTGAGTCAGGTAATCCAAGCAGATATACAAGAGAAAGAGCAGAGTCTTAGAGAAAGGATCCAGCCACCCGAGAAGAAAGATGAGACTGAACCAGTAAGCCATTTGCCTCATGACAGTACATAGAGAAATAGAAATGATATTTTATTATCATATTAAATCCCATGTTTTTATAGGAGCATTCCTACTATATCTTCTAATCTCTATATGTCCTTATAGCCTGAAGTTTCCCAGCTACATGGCAGACTAGTTACGTTTTAGAATTGCAGAAATTAAGACATCAAAAACTAAGTTAACACACAAACAATTTGATATGAAAAGTCATTTATTTAATTCTTGATGGGTACAGAGAAAAAAATCATCTGACTTATTAGCAAAGAATAGAAATGACATAGAGTGTTGCAGAGACATTGCGAGAGACTTGGTATTCTTTGACTCATTGTTTCTTCATTTGCTCTTAGATTACTAAACATAACATCTGCACAATGATCACACACTTTCAGTATACTGAAAATTAGAAGTCATTAGAATTTGCTTTCATTTTAGCTGTAACCATAATGTCTTTTGTCCCTTCTTTTCAGCATTACTATGGTCATAAACCACATGGCTTAAGGATCATATTGAGATAATTAATTTCATAATGAAAAGACTTGAGTTCTCTGAGCTTTTAGATGATTCTTTTTATTACTTAATTTATCCACTTGAAAGTAAGGACACAGCACATTCTTTCTAAGATCATGGTACCTTTCAGTATGACAAGTGTTAGTATATCAGGTTGGAGATAATGTGTCTGTGAGCACTTTAGAAATATGTATTTCTACTAACAAGAGCATTAGGAAATTAACTAAAGAAAACCATCCAGTCTGGTTGAGGCCTTGTGGAAGGGTAAGTCTGTGCTTCAATTAAAAATACATTATACAATTATGGAACACACTGTCTTATTGAATTCTATGCTGATTGTGGAATAGACTGTGAGAAGTGACTTCCATTTGACAGTAAGCTTAAAAGCATGAGGATGCTCAGAATTAATATTCAAACTTCAGTCTTTTTGGAATAAATAGGCTCCTACAATTTGAAGAGACTGGAGCTTCTAAATGGAACTGAAAGCGTCTTAGGGCTCCTTGTTGACACCACATGGTCATAAACCCTTCAGGCTTTGCAAAGAGGTCATAAAGCAAATTGCTCCTTCACAAGTAAACTGATTAAGTAGAGACATAGCTTAGACATCTTGGAGCCTAATGAGGTTGTTTCAGGGAAATGATTCCCCTATTCTAGAACAAATAATAAATTTTTGTTATGTGTGAGAAATAGAATTGCTCACAGGAATAAAATCAAGGACCACTGTTGGCACTGTGCTCTATTTTCAGTAACAGGAGTTTAGAATCGGGATATTCAGGATTCTAATCTGATGTTGATTGGATGATCTTGGACAATTAAACTAACCACTATGCCTGTCTATCCTCTCGTAAATAAAGTCTGTTCATCCAATAAACATTTGTTGAATAAATATTTTTAATAAGAATTTTGTTTTGCTTTTTTTGGGATATGTGAACAAAAATTCATTCACTCTAGTTAGGAAACTGATGAGAGTCCAAAGCAATGATTCTGTCACAGAGTATCTTGAGAAAGAAATGAGTTTGTGGATATTACTTTAATAATTTATACTATATTAGTAAGCACAGAGATTATATTCATACAGATCTAATTCACTTTATTCTAATCAGAAGATAATAAAATACAGTCAGGAGCTGCATAAAATTTCATAAACAAAAGAAATATAGACACAGACACCAATAGATTCCTAAGATTATAGTGGACATGAAAAAATTCTTTTTCTGTAATGTTAATAAGATTATATACAGTACATCATGGTGTAATAAGCTTACTTAATTGTGTAGTCAGCCATATAAAAGGGGACAGAGGTGGAGTCAGAGATCCATCGCTGAGCACAGGGTAGTGCTCCTTGTTCAGTTGAGAGCAGGGGAGGAGAGTCTGTATGAGCATGGGTATAGGGATTATGAGGATGTATCCCATTCTGATGGCTTTCTGGAGCTCTGGGGAGCTCACTGAGTAGGAAATTAACACTGGAGATCCATCAAAGGGGGAGGCTGGGTCCTCCAGTGGTGGGTGGCTTTTGACTTCAATGAGTGTGTAGAGTTATGAGGGGTAGGATCAGACCGTGTTCCTGTTTATGGGCTGGCACCTTGGAGTCCATTCCCTATCGAAGAACACACAGCCCAGCATTGACTTTGGGATGAGTAAATCAGATGTGCCTGCTGTGCTGGGCTGGCCCACCTCAGGACTTCTTGCTCTTTTGGAAGAGGGGAAGAATGAATAGGGAGGGAAAAGGCTGAGGGATATCTGGAGGGATTGGGAGGGGAAGGGGAGGAGCAACAGAGGGATACATTGATGGAAATGATATCTTTTCAATGAAAAACAAAGAAGACAAAGTTGAGAAAGTGTGTTAAGGAGATACAAAAAAAATAGAGGGGTAATTGTGATACATTTGGTCATATTTTATTATATACCTGTATGAAATTCCGAGAAAAAGCTTTTAAATAAAAGAATTTATTATAGCCATAAAAAAGTACAGCATGCATATAGTTTTGTATAGTATATCATACGTGATAAGGTTAATGAACTTTGTTACAGGATTTTTGTTTGCCTTGTTTTATTTGTTTGTTTGCTTTTGAGACTGAGTATCTCTTTTAAACAGCCTAGTCATCCTGGAACTCATTCTGTAGAATAGGCTTGGCTGGAACTCACAAAGATTCACCTGCCTCTGCCTCCCAAGTGCTCGGATTAAAAGGGTGCACCACCACTTCCTGGCTTATGCTACGAGCTTATTCACTTACTACATATATTTTAAATGTAGTATTTAAATTTATAAATTATATGTAAAAAGGTTTAAGATACATCATGTAGTAGCAGTAATCTCGTACCTCATGTGTTTACTACATCTGTTTATTGAATCTTTCTTTCTTAAGTTTGATATATTCTTGTGACATTTTGTTCATCATGACCCTTTGAACACTAGACTGAATTCTTATAGATGTGTATAACTAAATGCATCATATCACATATATGTACATATATATGTGTTAGGATATTATATTTAGGTTTTAAAGTATACTCTGTCATCTTTGTAAAACCATGAAGTCACCTTATACCCCATTTCTAAAAAGAGATCCCTATCATGAAGTAACTGTAAACAGTAAGAAGTGCAAATCATAGAATGCTGAGAACTGCTACATACAGCAACAATAAAAGAGTTGGCTAAGGAAGATTCATAATATTACAGATTTAATTTGAGTATAAAGGTAGGATTCATTAATGGTTTTTCTTTTATTCCTAAATTCATTTAGATATGTCCTCTGTCAACTTCAAAACTTGGCTTTACTCATGTATAAGAGAGAGATGGAACAACTTTGGCCTTCCCCCAAAATTCATGGATACATATTCATTTCCCAGAAAAGAACTTTAGATCAATGCCTTCCATATTCATCTATGGAAACACAAGCATAAGATAGATGTACCAAGGCACAGCCTGAATTTATGCCATGCTCTCAGATACAGACAGCTCAGCATAGGAACATAGGGCTTAAGGTAAAGTTTAGTTTGTAAAGCATGACCCTATAAGCCTCACCAATGTGCAATCAATAAATAACAAGACTTTTACACATCTGTCTGTAAAATCCAAACCCTAAGGGGCACATGAAACTCTAAAGAACATTAGCCAGACTTGTGATGCTGACTCAAGAAGTCTGGGACTATAAGCCAAAGCATGATTCAAGGAGGCATCAGTATGACCATTTTTCACTGCAGATACTCACAACCTGGTTTCAGCTTTTGGCTAGTTGATATTAATAGATATTTCTAGATTTTTTTGACTGCATTCTGATTAACTTTGTTTTAATTTTATACTTTATTTTTATTTCCAACAGTCTGTAATATTTTTACTTCTACCCTTATCTTTTCTTTATTCTAAACCTTTTGCTTTAATTTTATTATTTTCTTTCAAAAGTTACTAATTTCTTTCTTGTTTTCTCTTCTTTTAGTTTTCATCAATGTTCTTTTGTCCTTTCTCCCTCTGTTGAAGAATTGTTGTGTGTTTTCCACATATAAAGCCAAGTATTATCTAAATATTGTATCACAGTTCAAAACAAACAAACAAAAATAACAGTGGCCCTCTGCTATAAAATCTACTTTTTAGTATGAGAAAGAACATTATGCCAGTTAATCTACAAATAAGTCCGTAGTACATTTGGCAAATTTTATAATGCATAAAGAAGATGCTATGGGGAAAACAGCAGGGAGGTGCTGTACACCAGAGACAGGAAAGACATCACTTTAAAGGGGAGCTGATACTGATATTAGATAAAGCAAAGTGCTCACCAGTCAATGGCAGAAAAGATGTCTAAAGTTGATATGGGAATGTCTTTCTGTATGCTGTGAATATCTTTAAATAAACAAGCTGTTTTGGGCCTTGGTGGGCACCATAGAAGGAGTAGGTGGGAAATCAGAATAGGTAGAAAAAGAAGCACAGAGTCAAGACAGACTGAGCCTGATGCCCAAAGAAGAAACATGTAAGGAACACAGATGAGCCAAGGTACACGTGGCAGATGGATTAATGGAAATGGGTTGAATGAAGATGAAGGAGCTAGCTAGTAATGTACCTAAGCCATAGACCAAACAGAATGAACTTAATATAAGTGCCTGAGTTATTTGGGGGACCTAAGCAGCTGTGGGTAGATAAGGTGCTCTGGGACAGCAGGTCTATGGGTCTGGACCTCTGGCTAGCCAGGCCCAGAAACCTTATTGTAACATAAAGGAGTCTAAGTTAAGCAAGAGCTTAGGACATATTTAAATAACCTTGTGATTAGGTCATAGTGTAAAAATCAGGATTTGTCACAGGGGTTGAAAATTCCAGTTATTCTTATTCTATTTTGTTATTCCCCATACTTAATCTCTTACTTCAGGACATGAAAATGTATTTTTTTTTACAACTTCTATAGGAAGATTGTGTTGCTTCATTGTAAATAATTGTCCCACCCACTGGTTTAATAAAAAGTGCTGATTGGCCAAAGGCAGGCAGGAAGTATGGGCAGGGCTACCAAACTAAGAGAATGCTGAGAACAGGAAGCACAGAAGAGAATGCCAGAGAGAAGCCAGAAGAAGCAGAGGACAATGATGCTGCTCTAAAGAAAAGGTACCAAGCCGCATGGCTGAACAAGAGACATGGGTTAGATGAAGGGTAGAGAGCTAGCAAGTGATATGCCTGGGCCTTAGGCCGATCAGCCTTAAATTAATGAAAGCATCTGTGTATCTCTGTGGGACTGTGGGTCTGCGGGTCTGCAGGTCTGTGGGACTGCATGTCTGCGGGTCCTAAACCTTGAGGTTAGGCCCGAAAGTCAGGGACAGAAACCTCATACTACAAACTTCTGATTTATTAGGTTAAAAAATAGATGAGGTGAAAACACAAGATATAGTAAGTGTAAATGAGAAAAAAAAGTGGAAAAACATAAATTATTTATGAGGAGAGAATTGGGAAATTCAAAAGGACACAGTACAATTCAGAGTTCTTTATTGCCTTTTGTACCACATAGGTTAGCTTGCTTACTACAATACACAATTGTCGCATGAATAAATGAGACTCAGGGATAGATCTCTAAAGAAGTCAAAGATATTAGAGAGAATAAACACCACAGTCAGATCTTACCCAGCTGTCTTCCAGCTTCTTCAGTCTCACTTCTCTTGGCTTGGCTTCCTCTCTCTATGCCTGCCTTAAACCTTAAATACTCTTCTGGTAAATTAAGGCATGGCCCCACCACTGCCTGCTCAGGAGCCTGGAATTCCTTGTATAATCTAAAGTGACCTCAACTCAGTTGGGATTAAAAGCATAGGTCACCACTCCCAGGATACTCCCTGTGCTGAGATTAAAGGTTTGAATCACTACTCTGATTTTCCTAGACTGACTGTGGTTAGAGCTCTGGAACTTCTGGACCTTTTATTAACTCCCCACATAGACTGTGGGTAGATTCCCTCTGATAGCCCCAAAACTTCTGAAACTTTTATTAAATCCCCACATATCCCCTTTTGTGTCAAATTAAAAAAATGAAAATGATAGCTAACATAAGAAAAACAATACACAATAGGTACAATAATTATATACAATATATACAAACAATAAATGAATAATATCCAGTCCATTGACAATTGACAATTCAAAGAAAATATTTCATTAATTATTCTATTTTGATGAGTCCAAAGAATTATACCTAATTCATTTCCTTTCTAACTAAAAGCTATTGTTTTGATGTCTCTTAAACTTATAAACTTTAACTGTAACCAAATAAACAGGAAGTGCAAGCAACTTCCAAAAACTAGAAATTACAGAGATGTCACCTATCTGCCTGGACAGTCACCCAAAGTTCCTTTATAAAGTTGGGGTATCCATCTTCAGCCTACAGGCCAAGAGTCTCTTTTCATCTCAATGAAGCAGGAAATCTGCTCTGCCCATTATGATGTAGTTCAGTCATTTCTCCTTGTGTCCTGAAGATTGAAATCTCTCTTCAAAGTTCTTTTCAGCATTCCCTTGCAGTACTTGTTGGTTATTGGTCTTGTGCTGGTATTTAGCCTTAGATGGAGTTTATCACCTGCTTTGGGCTGCATTCCCAAGAAACCCAACTCCAGGAAGATCTAGGTCAAGCATGCCAAGGGCTGCTACTGGCCTAACACCATCCACGGGCCATCTCTGACAGTTTTCTTTGAAAAGCAGAAACCTGAAGGACCATCTCACCTTGTTCTGTCAAAGTTCAAAGGTTCAAAGGTAATTTTCCAGGGAACCTGCATGTCCAGTTCAAACAGCACATTGTCAAGCAGTAATATAGGGACAGGTTCTTGTCCAATGGCTGACCATTGCCACAAAGAAAGTAGACTCCTTATGCAGTTTCTTCAATGTCCATTTTTCTCTTGAAGTAGATAGGTGCTGCCAGGAGCAGACCTGTCTCACTGATAAGAAAAGTCTTTAAGATCTAAAAGTATTTTAAATGTCATATTCTATGAATCTCTCAAGTGTTTGAAGAAGACCTGTTCATCTAAAATATATTTGTTTGATCTTGAAAACATATCTAACATGATTATGTTGGAATGTAATGGATAACTACTAACTTGCATTGCTTTATATTCTAATAAATTGGAAATAAAAACTTTTATGGACTAGCAACTTGTATTACAATGTTAGATGAACTGAATAAGTATACTACCTTAAACAAGCATAGAGGTATTTGTACAGAGACACAATTAATCTCAATATACACAATTTGTGTACAACATACAGAAAACAAATGCAATGTAAAAATTTTAAAGCTAGTAAATCCTATTAAAAGAAGATACAATAATCTATCTTTATATCCTATATATCTACACCCCCTTTTTCTTTCAATTTTTTAAACACAAATCATGAATCTAATAGTTCTTGTTTTTTTTTAACCATAACTATTAATAATTTTTAACCAATTAACCTAAACAATGACTATCATCCATAACCAATTGAACAACCAAAACCAACTCACCCTACTATTTGGGAACCAAAACCAAACCACCCCACCACTTGGGAATGTGGGTGCCAAATTCTTAAATTTACTTCCTGTTGAGTAGGGGTGATGGCATCTTTTGGGGATCCTGAAAAGAAAAGTTTTGTTAAATGTCAAGTCCTGAAATAAGTAGCTGTATTATTTGTTGTCCAGTCTCTACATAACAGGAAAGTGCATGGCTTGTCTCAAGTCCTGGTTATAGTAGTCTGTGAAGCTGTTTCATCTCAGCGAGCTGCCACAAAATTGTCCTGAGCCATTTGTAATCCAAATCTGATCTTGGATTGTTGTTTGTCAGCCTAGTGGCTTTGTTAGAGTTCATGTAAAATCATCGTTATGGGGCCCCATCTTCCTTTTGGATACTTCAAGTTTTCAATTAGGCCTGGTCCTGGATCACTACAGAAAACTGATTAGAGACTAAAAACCAACACAATGTACAGGAAAGTAAACATAGAACAACTTATTGAGCATAGGATTAGTAACAATTAAATAGTCCCTTATTTTTTGTTATTCTTCTGTCCCATATCAAATGGCTCTTCTGATATGATACAGAGATTTTTTTAGTTTCCTTTAACAAGTGTGCTTGAGTTTAGAGAAGGAGAGAGCCAACTCACTCCAACTCTAAAACCAGCTCAGCTTTAAATTATAATTAAACTGGTACTTTAACTAACAAAAAATTTTGTAGAGGTTAAGTAATGAGATTTTACTCTATGAAGTATACAGGTACCAATAGTTACCATATTCTTTTGTTTGCAAACTTTCCTGGATGGCCTCCCTTTTGCTTTAGATGTCTAAATACCCAAGGTCTTTTAACTTCTTGAAGATGGATATTTCCAGTTTCCTATAAAGACAAAAACAGAAACCTGCCCCGACCCTTTGTTTTTTCTTACAACTGAAAGAATTGTAATATGGGTGGATGAGCTAGCAATTGTTAGTTTCATGAAGTTTCTCTGGTTCGAATCAAGTCTTTATTAATTTTTATGGTATTCATAACTTTTCTTCACCTGTGGATACAAAAGCAAAGTCCCTTTCCCAATGTAGCACATACCCTGGTGTCCATTCAAGGTTAGTACATCTTTAAAGTAAACAGGCTGATTTAGTTCAGCTGTTTTTTCTATAGTCCAGTGCCTTTCAGCAGCTGTTGTTCCTTTCTCATTAGCATTGAGAAAATGCAAAATTAATAAAGCATTATGCAGTCTATCTCTGGGTGGTTTTTGTTATTTCTGTTTATTTAGCATATCCTTTAAAGTTTGATTTAATCTCTCTATAACTGCTTGCCCTGTAGGATTGTGTGGTTTATCTCATACAATACAAGGGAGAATCCAATTAGTTTTCTTCAGAAATTAAATTTTTTTGCTTTGAGGATATTTGTTGTTAATATCTCCCCAAAAACTACTGCAGACTTTTTGCCAAGGTTCACTTTCTACCGATAATTGGTCAATTTCTTCATTATTTAAAGGTACAACAATTTCTATCAATTGACGAAGTCTTAATTTTCCATTAAAAATAAGTTCAGAAATCTTTTCCACATATGTTTTTAACTTCTTACTCGGTTTATGTGGAAGAAATATCCATTCCAGTATAACATTTTACCTTTGCATTAAAATTCTTGTAGGAGAATGCTCAGAGGGCAAGATAACTAGAATGCAATTAAGGTCTGCATCCACATGATCCACATGTGCCTCCTGTAATTTCTTTTCCACCAAATTCAATTCTTTCTTGGATTCAGGTGAAAATTCTCTTGGACTATTTAAGTCCTTGTCACCATTTATGGTTTTGAACAGATTATCTAGTTCATCATTTTTAATTACAATAGTGTGTTGTAAGTTGGCAATGTATTCTAGTAGTCTTTGAAAATCATTAAGTGTCTTTAATTTATCTCTCCTGATCTGTACCTTTTGGGGTCTAATTTTTTGTGGCCAATTTTATATCCTAAATAATTAATGGAATGCCCTCTTTTGTATTTTTTTCTGGGGCAATCTGTAATCCCCAAGCAGGCAAAATTCTTTTCACTTCCTCAAAATTTTTTTCTAACATATCAATATTTGAATCGGCCAACAAGATGTCATCCATGTAATGATAAATTATAGATTGTGGGAATTTCTTGCATATTTGTTCTATTGGCTTTTGTACAAAATACTGGTACAGAGAGAACTATTCAGCATTCCTTGAGGGAGGACCCTCCACTGGAATCTATTTATAGGCTGAGAATTATTATAAGTGAGCACTATAAGGCCAATTTTTCTTTGTCTTATTCTTGTAAAGGTATTGTTAAAAAAAAAGTTTTTTTTAAATAAATAACTATAATAGGCCATTCTTTAGGTAACAGAGAAGGCAAAGGAATCCCAGATTGTAGAGAACCCATTGGCTGGATCACCTTGTTTATTGCCCTTAGGTCTGTTACCATTCTCCACTTTCCAGATTTCTTCTTAATAAGAAATACAGGAGAATTCCAGGGGCTGATTGAGTCTTCCATGTGCTGAGCATTTAACTGCTCCTGTACCAGCTGCTCTAAGGACTGCAATTTCTCTTTTCTTAGAGGCCATTGATGAACCCATATAGGCTTCTTGGTTAGCCACTTTAGAGGTAGTGCTGTGGGTGTTTTTGAAAGATCAGCAGCTGTTTTGCCTTGCTTCTCTATAACCTGAATGGTCTGTGACTGTTTCTCATAATATCTTTTGATATTTCTTCTGGAACCATGTACTAGTTTATGGTTTATTTCTGTATTTGGAGGAATATTAATCTGTGTGTTCCACTGTTACAGTAAATCTCTTCCCCGTAGTTTTATAGCAATATCAGCCACATATGGCTTTAATATTCCTCTCTGTCCTTCTGGTCCTATACACTCAAGTCATCTTGCACTCTGTTTTACTGGGGATAATAACCCTATATCCAAAACTGAACATTTACCTCCCGTAGGGGCCAACTTGGATGCCATGACTCTGGTGAAATTATGGATATATCTGCACCCATGTCCAATAAGACTTCAATAATAACATCATTTATTTGTACTTTTAATTTTGACCTTTGTTCATTGATAGAAGTTTGCTAAAATATTTACTTTATACTTTTTCCTGAATTTTTTTCTTTTTCTGTAATTTTTTTTTTTATCATTCCATGTAGTATGCCTTTTTAAAATAGGTTTTAAACTTTTTAATTTTGGGGGGAAGGTGTTTCCTCCACAATGGCAGGGTAAGACTGGATTGGATTTGATATGGGGGCTTTTGAAAGCCCCCTTGGGGTGTTTCCCAAGGGCAGAAAGTTACCTTCTCTGTCCCTTGTTGATCTGCATTCATAAGTCCAATGTCTTCCTTTTCCATACCTTCTGCATATTCCAGAATGGAGGGGTGTTCTCTTGGTATTATTCCTACGAAAAGCATTTTTTCTGGGAACACCTTGTTTACAGTCTTTTTATGTGACCTTCCCTTCCACAATTATAACATTTGATATTTTGATTTTTTCTTATACCTCTTAAAATAAGCCCCCCCCACCCAGTTATCATCACTCTCATAAGACTCCATACTAATTGTCTCACGAATCCAATCCTCCAAAGGTGCTGACCTTGCTTTTAAAGGTTTAAGTATTTTTTTACATTGTGCATTGGCATTCTCAAAATCCAGTGATTCAATGGTTATTCACCTGGCCTCTGAGTCTGGTACCATTCTATTTACTGCTGCAGTTAATCTGTGCAAAAAGTCTATATAAGTTTCTTTGGGACTTTGAATTACTTTTGTGGATGTTTCACTTTTTTTCCTATTTCTTCAGTCTGGTTCCAGGCATTTAAAACTGCTATATGACATAAATGCAGAATATGGTCACTGTATAATGACTGCCTGTCAATATCAGCATAATCTCCCTCTCCAAGAAATTAGTCTTGGGAGACTTCTATGCCTCTGGCCCTGTTTCTTTGTTCTATTGTTTTAGACTCCTCCCTCTTCCATGATTTCCATTGTATGAGTGGTCCTGCCTCTAGCACAGCTGTAACCATATCTAACTAATCTTCAGGGGTGACACGGTTACAGCATGACCAGGAGTTTAGCATTTGTTTGACAAATGGTGAATGCATCCCATATTATACAATTGCTTCATTTACTCTCTGTAATTCTAACATTTGTACTGGAGCCCAGCTATTTTTTCTTTCATCTTTATCATCCTTTTTTTTTTAAAGGTTACTGGGTATATTAATGTTACCTGTTTTTTATCTAATTTTAGATGACCTTGCTGAAATGGGTTCTTCATATTCCTCTGTTTGAATTTGAGCATCTTTGTGTTCTCTCTCAACAGACTTTTTAAAGATCTTTTTTCTTTGGATTTATATTAGTCAACTTTTTATGTGATATCAAACAATAAATATTCATAGTAAACAGTTTGATAAACATTATATTTCCATCTACCTTATTTATGTTTTCCTTCACTGGTTTTAGTATCAGCTCATCTAATGAGAGATTACAGTGTGACCAATCACCCTCCATTTCTTTAAACAAATTCCTTCTTTTTAAATATGATTTACTTACCGATTTTTGTCTGTTAATGATTCAATTGATAGTGAAGTGGAACAGGTACCTAGTGTGATAGCAACCCAAAGAGGGGTCCAAAAAGGAAAAAGAAACAACCCACCAGGAGAAAGAGGCCACTGTCTGAAAGACTTACCCAGATGAGAGTGAAAAGGAAACCCATGTGACTGGTCTGCCTAAGGCTGGAGGCTAATCTGGAACAGAAAGCCTAGCCACTAGTAATTATTCCTCTGGCCACGTTCCTGGGCAGCAAGCACAGTTTTTTGGGGTAGGAAGGGGAGGAAGTTGTGCGCCATAGTTGGATGCCAATTGTCGCATGAATAAATGACACTCGGGGATAGATCTCTAAAGAAGTCAAAGATATTAGAGAGAATAAACACCACAGTCAGATCTTACCCAGCTGTCTTCCAGCTTCCTCAGTCTCACTTCTCTTGGCTTGGCTTCCTCTCTCTATGCCTGCCTTAAACTTTAAATACTTTTCTGGTAAATTAAGGCATGGCCTCATCACTCCCAGCTTGGGAGCCTGGAATTCCTTCTATAATCTAAAATGACCTCATCTCAGTTGGGATGAAGGGCATAGGTCACCATTCTCAGGATACTCCCTGTGCTGGGATTAAAGGTTTGAATCACCACTCTTTGATTCTCCTAGACTGACTGTGGTTAGAGCTCTGGAACTTCTGGACCTTTTATTAACTCCCCACATAGACAGTGGGTAGATTCCCTCTGATATCTCTGAAACTTCTGAAGCTTTTATTGAATTCCCACACACAGTATTTATGGTATTTAGACTTTTGGGATTATTGAGCAGAACAAGATTCACATGTGTTGTAGTTATCATTTGCACGTGTGTCTGTATATACAGCATACATTTAAAGGCAACAATGTACCCAATTCCCAGATATTTTTGAATCCTTTCTAAAATCTTACGTCATTTCATTTCAGATAAATGTTCAATATATTTTCAATTCTCTTATTCTGAAGAATTTTTGCCTTTGTCTTTTTATAAAGTATAAGAAAATATTAGTTATCATGAACTGAACCAGTTTGCAACCTCAGAGTTCTTAGATATAACATTTCAGGTAGATGGTTTGGCATAAAATATAAAAAATTATTTAGTGCATCATATATACTTTGAATGAAAAGTCTTAGAAAATGACCACCTATTCCTGTAAAATATGTTTAATTAACTAACATTACTAAATATATAATTACTTATAATTAATTCACTGTTTTATGTAAAAAGTAAATATTTTTGTCTATGTCCTTCCATAATCCCAGAAGATATCCACCAAGTAGGCCCCGGCAACAAAAGCCAGAACAGATGAGTGACCTGCCTGCCATCAGATATTTACCCCTCCCTGGATTCTGTCCCTTCCAGGTCCACTCCAACAAAGATTATCTTTGGTCCCTCTGATAGGTCTTCCCCCAAACCCCAGAAGATTTTCCTTAAGCAGGCCCAGGACACACAAGCCAAGATGAGTTGACTTACCTGTTCTCAGAACGGTACCTCTCCCTGGATTCTGTCCTTTCTCCAAGCCCATTCCATTCAAGCCTATCATAGGTACCTCTATTAGACCCTCCCCAAACTCCAGGACACAAATGTAAATGGGTTCACCTGCTTGTCAGAAGAACTGTGCTTCTCCTTGGATTTCTATTCATGGAAACCCTTCACCAAAGACCATGCCATTCCAGTTTGTTCCTGTTTTTGCTGCTACTGAACCCTGCCTGTTCTTACCCTCAGCAGACTTCCAGCCCCTGAGGCACAAACCATGTCAGTGACAACTGATGAATAACTCCTGTTCTGTGACTGGCCCTTGCCATCTCAGTATCAGCACCACTACTGAGCACTGTCCCCAACTCTGGAGAAATCCCACTACTCTAGTACACAGACAATCCTTACCAGTCAAAGAGCAGGCAAGTGACCTTGCCAACTGACTGCAGCCACCTGAATTCTGGTCCCCTAAGACTACACTGCCACCCAACTTCTCCCCCCTTATTATCTTCCTCATGGCCAACCCTTCCCCAGACATCAGGCATCAGACATGACTCTATGGGTCAAGACACAGTCTATACCACTTGGAAGAATAGATGTCATAGGCCCAAGTACAGTCCATACCAGTCAGAAAAATATTCTTAGCAGTTATACCAGAGGCAAGCTAGTCCTATGCACCCCAGAAAAAAAGATCCAGGCTTTGCTTGCAATCAAGCTGGATCTAGAGACCTGAGTCTCCCCAAAGCCCAGCAAAGACACCTGACGGGATGTGAAAATTCACTAGTCTTCAGAACTTTTGGACACTTAATCCAGAAGATCAAAGAAGAAAGAAAAATCAAGGAACAAAACACCTGTTCAACAAAGATATACACAAGAATCAAAACCTAGACCTATAATTATTCCAAATCCAGATGCCTAAATACCAGTGTAAGAATATGAACAACATAAAGAGAACTATGTCTCTACCAGAACACAGCTAACATGACAACAAGACTCAAACAGTTTAGCACAACTGCAGCATAAGAAAACAACCTTAAAATAACTTTATAAAGATGATAGAGGTCCTTAAAGATAAAATTTTTTTAAATTCTCTTAAAGAAATTGAGGGAAAGAAAAACAAAACAAAACCTCAAGGAAATCAATAAATATCTTAAAGATTATTTTGGAAGCCAAGAAAAAATTGTTGACATAAACAAAAAATTGTTCAAGGCCTGAAAATAGAAATAGACACAATAAAGAAAACACAAATTTTGGAAATTCTGGAAATGGAAATCTGGGTAAGAAAACAGGAACTACAGATGCAAGCATCATCAACAACATACTAGATATAAGAGCAATTCTCTCAGGTGTTAAAAATTCTATAGAGAAAGTAGATTCATCAAAGAAAATGTTGAAAAAAAATTCTAACACAAAACAGCTAGGATATCTGGAACTCTATGAAAACACCAAGTATAAAAATAGGAATAAAAGATTCCTGCTCAAAAACATACTCAACAAAATCATAGAAAAACAGATTTTCCAACCTAAAAAAAATGACATACTTATAAAGGTACAAGAAGCTTTCAAAGCAACAATTAACTGGAGAGAAAAAAGTCCCCTTACCACATAATAATCAAAACACTAAAAATACAGAATGTAAAAAAGGATATTAAAAGTTGCAAAGGAAAAAGGCCAAGTAGCATATAAAGTCGGACGTATCAGAATTACACCTGCCTTCTTAAAGGAGACCCTAGATCCAGTAAGCTTCAACAGATATCTTGCAGACTCAAAGAGACCATGGATGCCATCCCAGACTACAATTCCCAGGAAAATTTCAGTCATCTCCATAGATAGAGAAAAAAATTTTTTATGAAAAAGTCAAATTTAATAGTTATCTATCTATAAATGTAGCCCTATAGAAGGTACTAGAAGAAAAACTCCAACCCAAGGAAGTTAGCTACACCCACAACAATACAGGCAATACATAATCCCAAACCAGCATAATCTAAAGAAGGGAATCAACCACACACACACACACACACACACACACACACACACACACACACATTCCACCATCACCACCACCATCAGCATCATCATTACCACCAACAACAAAATAACAGGAATTAACCATCCCTGGTTTTTCATCAATATCAATGAAATCAATTTCTAATGAAAATACACAGGCAATCAGAATGCAAATGAAAAGAGAATCTATCCTTATACTGCATGTAAAAAATACACCTCAACATTTTTTTTTTTAAAAAAAAAAACAGACATTATTGTTGCAATGGGGTTTTTTGGTCCTGGGCATCCAGAGGCCCAGACCCTGCTGTGCCAGACCCCTTAGCAGCCCACTCAGGCCCCCAGAAATGATTCAGATACTTATATTAACTTCATGCTGTTTGGCCTATGGCTCAGACACATTGCTAGCTAGCTCTTACATCTTAAATCAACCCATTTCTATTAATCAGTCTGCCACATGGGCCATGGCTCACCTGTGTTCCTTACATGTTGCTCCTTTGGGCTTCATCCCATCTGCCCCTGACTCTGCCCTTCCTTTTCTACCTATTCTGATTCCTCCTCCTACTTCTTCTATGGTGCCTGTCATGGGCCAAAACAGCTCCTTTATTTAAATATTGAGATTCACAGCATTCAGAAAGGCATTTCGACATCACCTCCACTTTCTGTTAATCGAAAAGGAAGGTTTTAATTTTAACATAGCAAAATTCATATAACAAAATAGCCATCAAGTAAGAATTACAGTTACAATATCTCTATTTGTATTTAGCAAAATTAAAGAAAATATTTTATCATCTATCTTATCTTTATGAATCTAAAGTTTCATATCTAATATATCTTTTAAATGACTAAGAAAAACTATGCCTATAACTATCTAATCTTCAGCTACATCAAAGACCACAGAAGGATACATTTACCCAAGGAAACTGGAAGTGCAAGTAACTTCCAAAACATAGAAATGACAGAGATGACATCTGTCTTCCAGGACAGTCACCCAAAGTTCCTTTATAAAGTTGGGGCATTCATCTTTAGCCTACAGGCCCAGAGTCTCTTTTCATTTTTGTGAAGCAGGAAATCTGTTCTGCCCATTCATCAGTCACTTTTCCTTGAGTCCTGAAGAATGGCTGACAGTTTCTCTGTAAAGCAGGAACCTGAATGACCATCTTGGCTTGTTCTGCCAAAGTTCAGGAGTCACCTTCCTATGGAACCTGCATGTCCAGTTTAAACAGCATACTGTCAAGCAGTCAATATAAGAACAGGTTCTTGTCCAGTGGCTAACCATTGCCACAAAGAGAGTAGACTCCATATGGAGATTTGTCGATGCCCATTTTTCTCTTGAAGAAGATTGGTGCTGCCAGGAGCAAATCTGTCTCACTGTCTAGAAAAGTCTAAGTTCTTAAAATATTTTAAATGCCATATTCTGTAGGTCTTAGAAGTGTTTGAAGATTACCTCTCTTTGTATACCTAAAAATCTAACTAAGATGCATTTCTTAATTATACATTACAATTTTAAATCAGTTACATAAACATCATATCTTAAACAAGAGTAGAAAAATATATACAGCATAAGAGAATTGACTTTAAGTTTGTATCAATATACCAAAATCTATACCAATGTAAAACATTTCAGTAAAACATTTCAAGATTAACAGCTCATTTCCTGATCTAAGTAAATTCAATAATCTAAATTTTTAAAAAAATCATTCATATACCATATCCCCTTTTTCTTCTTAGAAAGAGGTTAACTATGACCATTAACCATTTATAATGAAAACAAACATTTACAAGCAATATTTTGGGAATTTGGGGATAGTTTTCCATTACTACTTCCTGCTGATTAAGGGGCATTGAAAATCTCATGAGTTCTTTAGACTGGATCATTATCTGCAGCACTGAAGCTGATATGGCCATCTCTTCCCATCAGAGGTTTTTTCAGGGGGTCTTGGTTGATGAAATCATATTTGCCTGGAAGCAATCCACAGGTTCTCATCTCCTGTGGAAACAAAAGAAGAACTCTTCCAAAGCAATAAATCCTTAGACACAAATTTCAAAATCAAAATACCTTTAAAATATATATTTTTGTTTAACTTAGTAGCCTTTGTATTTGCAATCCATTTTCTTTCGGCAGTTAGCTCATTAACAGTTAAAAAATAAAAGAAATCACAATAATAACCAAAATTCAGATTTTGTGTCTATTTTCCATGTTTACGTGGCTTATTATATCTTTATTACTCTCTTTCTTAAAGACTTTCTCTATCCTCTTTCTTTTCTCTCTGAAGACTACCTTTTACACACATTGTAACATATTTACAGGTTTTTTAAAAATCTGAATCTGTTTTATTGTGAATCCTTAATAATTTTCTAACTAGAAAAGCTCTTTAAAACACTCTAACTCTCTTGCCACATAGTTTTCATAGATAAAGCTGACTCAGTAAGTTCTCTTAAAGGGACCTTGTCTCTGTTCATGGCCAGCAAACAGAGCACACCCAAGAAAGTGCTGTTACTAAGAAACCGTCTTTGTTTTTTTTTTTTTTTTTCTTTTTTTGTTGTTGTTCAAAATAAATAGAAATCTAAAATCAATCACATGCTAGTGAGTCTTCTGTGAGATTTCAGGAACTGTCCTGATTGCAGCTTACACTGCCTGCTGCCAGTCCGCAGGTGCCATTTTGAATGTGATCTGGACACCGTGCTTTCTTTGTATAATGACCTGCTTAGTATACACAATTTGGAAGCTGCCTTGGCTCAATTTCTGTGATCTAAAACTCTTTTTAATCTTTTTCAGACTTTAAGTGGATATTTGATCCATGTTGGATGCCATCTGTAGTAGTGGGGTTTCTTGGTCCTGGGTGGCCAGAGGCCCAGACCCTGCCTGCCAAACCCATTAGCCACCCACTGCTGCTGCTGCTCAGGCCCCTGGAAATGACTCAGATGCTTATATTAACTTCATGCTGTTTGGCCTTTGGCTCAGGAACATTGCTAGCTAGCTCTTACATCTTAAAACAACCCATTTCTATTAATCTGTCTGCCACATGGCCCGTGGCTCACCTGTGTTCTTTAAATATTGCTTGTTGGGTTGCGTGTTCGATCTGCCTGACCCCGCCCTGCTTCTCCTAAGTATGCTCTGATCTCCTCTTAATTTTTCTATGGTGACTGTCATGGCCCAAAACAGCTCCTTTATTTAAAGATTGATATTCAAAGAATATAGAAAGACATTTCCATATCACATTATCTCAGAATAAAGGATTGGAAAAAGACTTTTCAACCAATGGACCTAAGAAGCAAGCCAGTGTAGGTATTGAAAACAAACTTCAAATTAAAATTAATAAAAGAGATAAAGGACATTTCATATTCATCAAAGGACAAGCCTACCAAGTTGAGGTCTTAATTCTGAACCCCTATACTCCAAACAAAAAGGTACCTTCATTTGTAAAATAAATACTACTAAATTGTAAATCACATATTAAACCCCACATATTAGTAGTAGGAGATTTAAACACCCTATTGATATCAATGGATATGTCATCCAGACAAAAAATAAACAGAGAAATAAGAGAACTAACAGATTTTATGACTCAAATGGACCTAAAAGATACATACAGAATGTTTCACCCAAATACAAAAAAAATATTTTTTTTTCTCAGTATCTTATGGAACCTTCTCCAAAACTTACCACACAATTGGCCACAAAACAAGTCTTAACAATTTTTTTTTAAAAATTGAAATAACTCCTTGTATTGTATCAGATTATCATAGAGTTCAGCAAAAAAAAAAAAAAAAAAAAAAAAAAAAAAAAACTACAGGAAGCCTACAAACTCATGGAAACTAAACAGCTCTCAACGTATTTACCACTGGATCAGGGAATAAATATAAAAGATATTAAAAACTTCCTAGAGTTCAATGAAAATGAATAAACAGCATGCCCAAACTTACAGGACTCAATGAAAGTGATACTAAGCTCATATTACTAAGTGCCTGCATAAAGAATCTGGAGAAATCTCTCACTAGCAATTTAACAGCATATCTGAAATCTCTAGAATAAAAAGAAGCAAAATCACTCAGAAGGTGTAAATGGCAAGAAATAATCAAACTAAGGACTGAAATCAATAAAATAGAAACAAAGAGAACAAAACAAAGAGTCAGTTCTTTGAGAAAACTCAGTAAGATAGATAAACCTTTATCCAAACTAACTAAAAGACAGAGAGAGAATTTTCAAATTGACCAAATTGGAAACAAAAGGGGCACATAACAATAGACACTGAGAAAATCTGGACAGTCCTTAGGTCACACTTCAAAAGCCTGTACTCCACAAAATTGGAAAATCTAAAAAAAGGACAAATTTATTGATGGATACTACGTACCAAAGTTAAATCAAGATTAGACAAACACTTTGAAGAGGCCTATAACCCTTAAGTAAATAGAAGCATTCATTAAAACAAGACCAAATGACTTTAGCAAAGATTTCTAAGAGACATTCAGATAATATCTAATACCAGTGCTTCTTAAATTGTTTCAAAGAGTATAAACAGAATATTGTCAAATTCTTTTTATGAGTCCATAGTTACCATGATACCTAAACCATACAAAGACCCAACAAAGAAATGAAATTACAGACAAACTTCCTTCATGGGTGTTGCTGTAAAAATATTTAATAAAATACTGGTAAACGGAATCCCCAAACACATCAAAATTATCATCCACCATGACCAAGTAGGCTTCATTCCAAAAACGCAGGAATGACTCAACATATAAAAATCTGTCAATATAATGCACTGTATAAATAAACTGAAAAAAAAATACATGATCATTTCAGTAGATGCTGAAAAAGCCTTTGACAAAATCCAGTATCCATTCATGTTAAAGTGTAGCAGATATCAGCAATACCAGGAACATATTTAAATATAATAAAAGCAACATATAGCAATTCAATAGCCAATATCAAATTAAATGGAGAGAAACTCAAAGCAATTACACTAAAATAGGGATAAGACAAGGCTGTCCATTTTTTCCACATCTATTCAATCTAGGACCCAAAATTGTATCCAGATCAGCATGACAGCTAAAGGGGATCAAGGACATATAAATTGGAAAGGAAGTTAAAGCATTTCTGTTTACAAATGACAAGATAATATACATATCCCAAAAATTCTACCAGGGAATTCCTATAGATAATAAACACCTTTAGTGTATTGATGAATACAAGTTGACTTTAGAAGTGGTTTGATACATGATTAACTAAAACATAAAATAAAATAAAAAATAAAACAGTAGCCCTCTTATATGCAAACAATAAAAGGGCTAAGAAATAAGTCAGGGAAACAACATCCTTTATAATGGCTACTAACAATATAAAATATCTTGGGGTAATTATAACCAAGCAAATAAAAGACACATATGACAAGAATTTGAAGTCTCTGAAGAGAGAAATTGGAGAAGATATCAGATGATGAAAATATATTTCACACTCATGAACTGGTAGGATTATCATAGTAAAAATGGCCATCTTGCCAAAAAGAAATCTACAGATTCAATTCACGTCTCATAAAAATAAATTCTAATACAATTTTTTTACAGACGTTGAAAGAACAGTACTCAACTTAATAAAAAAAAACCCAAGAAAATCCATTGTATTGATCTCAAGCTCTACTACAGAGCTAGAGTAATAAGAATTGTCATAAGAACAGGTGGGTGGATCTATGGAATTGAATCAATGACCCAGGCATACATCCACACACCTATGGTTTCCTGATTTTTCACAAAAAGAAGAAATTACACAATGCAAAAAAAGAAATCATTTTTAACACATGTCACTCACATAAATGGATGGTACCATATAGAAAAATGCAAATAGGTCCATATCTATCACTCCACAAAAAACTCAAGCTCAATGGATCAAATACCTCAATATAAATCCAGTTACACAATTACATTGAACCTGGTAAAAGAGAATGTGGGAAATAGCCTTGTATGCATTGAGAAAGGAGACAACTTCATAAATAGAACACTAATAATAAAATCAGCAATATATAAAAAGAACCTCCTGAAATTGAGAAGCTTCCATAAGGCAATGGGCACTGTCAATAGGAAAAAATGGCAGCCAACACAATGGGAAATGATTTTCATCAGCCCCACATCCAATAGAAGGGTAATTTCCAAAATATACAAATAACTCAAGAAACTAATGTAAATCCCCAAATAAACAAATTAAAAATGGCGTTAGACTTAAACAGAAAATTCCAAATAAAAAATATCAAATAGCAAAGAAAGACTTTAAGAAATGTTCATCATCCTTAGACGACAGGAAAATGCAAATCAAAGTGACTCTGAGATTCCATCTTACATCTGTCAAAATGACTAAGATAAAAAACACAGTGACAGATTATGTTGGAAAGAATGTGGAGCAAGGGGAACACTCTTCTTAACTGGTAAGAGTGCAAAGTTGTACAAATACTTTGGACCTATCTCAAGACCCACCTTCATTGCTCCTGAAACATATACTCAAAGGATGCTCAAATCTGTCACAAGGACACTTGCTCAACTATGTTTATAACAGCTTTATTTTTAATAGCCAAGATCTGGAAGCAATTTAGATGCCCCTCAACCAAAGAATGGACAAAGAAAATTTGGCACATTTGCACAACGGAATATTAGCTATTAAAAAACAATCACATCATGCAACTTGGGGGCAAATGGACGGAATTATAAAGAACATCTTGAGTGAGGTAACTGAGACCCAGAAAGACAAACATGGTATGTACTCACTCATAAGTTGATATTAGCTTTAAAGTAAAGGATGACTATACTACAATCCATAGACCCAGAGAGGCTAGATAAAAATGAGGGCCCGAGGTGGCGACTGTGAATATACCTAGGTAGGGGAAATAGAAGAGATCTTCTGCACAGATTGCAGTGAGTAGGAATGGAAGCTCGAGGGAATGGGAGGGGCCAGTATTGAAAGAGATGACTGGAAAGAGGAGGCATTTTGAGGTCAAGTAGAAAGTTGATGCAAGGAAAATTTTCATGAATCTATAAGTAAGATTCCTGCTCATACTCTTAGAAATAGAACCTGAAATGGCCATCTTCTGTGATCAAATTGATAAATACAATTGTCATCAGAGAACCTTCATCCAGTAATGTATAGAAGCAGATTTTGAGACTCATAGCTAAACATTAGGCCAAGCTTGAGAATCCTGCTGAAGACAGGGAGGAAATATTTTAGGAGTCATAGGTGTCAAGGACATCACAAAAAAGCCACAGAAACAACTAACCTTGATCGAAGTAACTCAGAGTCTGAACCAACAACAAGGAGAAAATACAAGAAAGACCTAGACTCTCTACCTATATGTGACAATTGTCAAGCTTGGTCTTCTTGTGAGTTTCCTAACAAGGGAGCAGGGGCTATCCCTAAGACTTTGTCTGACTCTGGGAACCTATTCCTCATACTGGGTTGTCTTGCTCATTTTTAATAACTCATTTTAATTATTCTTATTGTAAGTTTATGTGCCATGCTTTGTTTATACTTATGGGAGGCATTATGCCTTTCTTAACAGAAAGAGAAGGAGAGTAGATGGTAGTGTGTGTGTGTGTGTGTGTGTGTGTGTGTGTGTGTGTGTGTGTGTGTGAATAAGAGGAAAGGAAAGGGAAAGGAATAGGTTGGGATGTAAAATAAATAAATAACATTTTAAAAATCAAAATTAAATATTTTTAATATTGTAAGTAGAACACAAAACAAATCACAGTACTTGATTTTGGATTGGTATATCAACTATGAGTTGCATCTGTATATGTTTAAAAAAGGAGTTTTCTGAGGACTGATGTAACCATGTGATGAGCATAGATGGCCTGTGTTCTCATGTGTGATTGTCAAAATAGATCAATAAAAACAATGTAGATTATATGTAAGAATTGAGAAGCTAAGACAGGAAGATCGAAACAAGGCCATCCTGAGTTGCAATGCCCAGCTAATTTGCTTTCTAATTCAAATTTTCTAGAGCTAGGATTAAAGGTGTATACCAGAACTGCCTTTCTCTGTTAGGCCTTAAATTTACAGATATCTAGAAGGATCTCTGCCTCCAAAGTGATGGCATTAGAAGTGTGGGTCCCCACTCCTTGACCTTCATGGCTTGGCTCTGTGGATGGCTCTGTCCTCTGATATTATAAATTATTTTAATTAAATATATGATATAACACAACAACAGAGCCAAACTAAAAGCATGAGAAACACCTACAGACATGTATACACACATGTTCACACACACACAGGAATCCATAAAAACCCCAAACCAGAAGACATATATAAAAGCAAAGGACCAATAAGATTTTTTAAAAAATGCTCTGAAAAAAATTATGAGATACAGAATCTCCAAAGATGTCACTGAATTAGTTTTGTGTTGGTTTTCTGCTGGTGGGCATGGAGCCAACCCTTAAAAGTAATTTGTTTTTCCAGTTAGACTCCCGAAAGAAAACTATTTTTTTAAATTTGCAAGTCAATAAGAGATAGCATCTGGTTACAGATGGGAGCATGTGTTCACTTCTCTCAGCTCATATGGTAAAGACCTGTACAGGTCCTGTGCATGTTTCCACATTCTTTGTGAAGTCATGTGTGCTCCAGTTGTGCTTTGTTTAGAAGGCTTTGATGTCTTGTTGTCCTGCATCTCTTCTGGCACTTACATGCTAGAAAATGCCCTGCATGCTTGCCTACAATCAGATCTTATGGAGGCATTTTTTTTAGAGTGAAGATTCTTTCTGATAACTCTAGATTTTTTAAAGTTAGCTAAAAACTATCAAGCACACTCCTAATGATAGCCAAGATTCAATACAAGGTTTCAAAAATCCTGTTTGGCATTTTTAGGGAGGTCAAAACAAACAATAGTTCTCTTAGAATTGTGCTAAATCTTTTGGCAACTCTATATCCTTTATATACCATTCATCATTCAAATGACTACTAAGCCCTGGTCCACCCTGTGGCACCACCATGTTTTCTTGTTACAAGTAATTATTCACAATAGCAGTTGTACACATTTATAGGGATGTATGTGATATTTTATCCTAGACATGTATATATTATATATTAGTTATGTTAATACATTCTCCTATTCTCCATCTCTTCTTTACACAATCTTCTTCAGCAAGAAACTGAAAGCATAGGAACATGTCTGAAGGTGGCTTTTTTAACAAATAATTTAGAGTGATTCAAGGAGTTATTATGTGTGAAAACACTATGTTAATTTTTTCAATCATTGAGCTGCTGTTGATTATATCAAAAAAGTTGTAACATTCATTAAATTGAACAACCACTTTTTATTAATTCTTAAACAAAAATACTTGTTGATATTTTCTAGATTTTAATTTGTCTTGATATTTAAATACAATTTATTTTCATCATTAAGTCATATTGATGGGATGGAACAAAAGGATTTCAGATGAGTTATACTCAAAGATGCTTTTTCAGAATAATATAATATAATATATAAAGCATCTAGTCAGCATTGCATTTTTATTGCTCATATAACTTCAAAACAGTACAATTACAAAACAATTGAGTTCACCTACTGGGATATTTGAGAAGAACCTTCCACAAATTGTTGTAGGGACAGTGTCTTAGGATTTCTATTGATGTAAAAAGACACTATAACCACAGAAACTCTTATAAAGACATTTAATTATGGTGGCTTACTTACATACAGTTCAGAGATTCAGTCCATTTTTATCACAATCGGACATGGCAGCATGCACGCAGACATGAAGAGGTAGCTGGAGATTCAGTCCATTTTCATCACAATCGGACATGGCAGCATGCACGCAGACATGAAGAGGTAGCTGGAGATTCAGTCCATTTTCATCACAATCGGACATGGCAGCATGCACGCAGACATGAAGAGGTAGCTGGAGACTCAGTCCATTTTCATCACAATCGGACATGGCAGCATGCACGCAGACATGAAGAGGTAGCTGGAAGTCTTAAACCTTTCAGGAAACAGGAAGTGGACTGAGACACACTGCAAAGCTTGAGCAAAAGAGACTTCCCAGCCCAACCTGCTAATAACACACTTCCACAAGAGAGGCCATATCTACCCCAATGAAGCTACACATCCCAACAGCGCCACTCCCTTTGGGGTCCCTTTTCTTTTAAACTACCATATACAGGAACCCAAAAGTGAGGTTAGTTGGAAAGCAGGAGACCTTACAGAATGGACATTTATGAATGCTCGATAGTTATACAAAGAAAGTGGACATAAGGTGAGTGCCATAATTTAACTTCACAAATCTTTTAATATGTTGTACATTTTTCAGTATAGGATGCACATCCATGATGCAGTACTATCATGTAGAATCATACACATGTATGCATCAGTATGAAAAATATGCCAAATAAACATGATTTTTGCCAATAATCAATATACTGAATCTAAATAAAGAGACAGGTCAGTTTCATTCATATTTCTTAAAATTTATAATTTTGTTTCTGTTTAATTAGGAATAAAGACTTGTAATATTACTTTGTCTCTTCTCACTGATGACAGCTAAATTATTTTTGATCATGATTAATAAGAAGACTTGGTAAATATATACGTTTTGAAATATTAAGATTAGTTTTCTGTAAAGGTTCTGGAGATATTTGCATGTTATGATTGTAATCCAACTGTGTCTGTAAAGCCTTTATATTCTTTCATTTTTCTGTCCCCTCTGTTTCTTCCATTGTCTTCTCAACAAAGTGTCCGTTCTTTTACTTTCAAAGAACATAGATAGTTTCTTTGCCTAAGCCCTTTCTCTGCATAGCTAACAGCTGCAGTAAAGTGACTTTGATAGGTGGTACTAGCCTTTATCCCATTGTTCTCATCTAATTCTACTGTTATCAGCTTAATAGATCCTGCTCTTATCAGAAGGCAATTTGTGTCAGAATGGCACAAAGGAGACAACCAATAAAAGCCTCTACCTTTAGAAGCAAGCCAGGAAGGTTTATTAGCATCATGCAGGGGGATGGAGGTGGGAGAAGATTCGGATTAAGAGACAGACCTGTTTTCTCAGTGGACCAGTTTGATAAGGTGGTTTGATACATAAACAAGCTGGACTTCTTAGGTAATTCTGCTTAAACTACATTTAGCCTCTATAGTATATAAATTGCCATTAACTCCAGGAGTAAAGCTGGATAGAAAACACTTTCTAATGCTTAGAAACAAGAATGTAGTGTTGCAGCTTCAAGTATATACAGTGAATCTAATATTTTATGCTGTTTGTTAAAAAGAAGAAAAAGTGGGATTAATTTTTGCCTTATATACAATTTAAATTAAAGTTTTCTTAGAGAAAAATAATTTGGAGGATATGTGTATTTTGATTCCCTATTTGCTAAACTAATATTCATGAATAATAACATTATTTCTTAAAGAATTAATATCTTGACACTTAAAAGTTGTTTCAAAATCAACTCATTGACTAGTCAAAATAGTGGTAATAGAGAAGCTGGTAGTGTAATAGGCAGGCACCCCTAGGGCACCCCAAGACACCCCGAGACACCCCAAGACACCCAAGACACCCCAAGACCATGGCTAATGACCACAAAGAAAAAGAGAGTTTAATGAATACGAATATGAATACTGGTACACACATGTGTGGAACCCAGGCACTGCAGAAAAGCCTGGAGCCCCGAATATTTATACCCTACTCTGGGTAGGGGAGGGGGTATGGGTGGACTCGGCATGCTATCAGGGCGGGGCCAATGGTCAGCTTAAGACAGAGTTTAGGAATGCAGGCAGGGAAGCTATTTCCTGTGAAACCTCCTGAAGACATTCATTTCCTGGAGCAGGACACATTGTGCAAGCTTCAGAAAGTTCCTGCCTTGGCAAACAATTAACAGTTCTCAGGTAGGGCTTTCCTTGGTGACCCCACCCAGGTTGCTAGAACAGGAATGAGGAATGTGGTCTCACCAGGTTGCTAGGAATGCAGTCCCAGCCAGGCAATCGGGGAACAAAGCTTTTCTGAGAAACAGCCATCTCAACCTTGGCTAGTTTCAGGGACCTCAGGAAGGGGTCGAAGGGGAGAGAATTACAGGATTTTTCTATTTTCACAGTAGTATTTTACAGCTACAGTGATTCGTATATTCACACTCAGAGTGATGAATTTACATGGATGTCCACATTTATACTGCTGAAAATTACTCTGAGAGTGATATTACAAGATTTTGTGCACACAGTGCTCAAGGATCAAACAATAAATAGTGTAATAAAAAAATCACTGCCTTATATTTAAAATGTTAATCATAACAGAAGTTGGCAAATGGGATTCAATAGACTTTTAAAACTTCTTCACAGCCAATATTATGATTTCTATTTAATGTGTTTATTAATGAAGATAGGCAATCAAATGCTTTACAATATATGATTCAACAACTCATCTAAGAATATCTGAGTATACATAAAACACACATGGGTTCTTTCCCTATATTTACCAAAGGGATTGATATTAGTTGACAAATGAGGGACCCAGTATGATATCTTCACTCCAGTTTGTATCTCCATAGTCTTGAATGCATAATGAACTCAACCTGTCCCATAATTAACATATCTATGTAATTACGGTGGCATGATTGAAAATATATTCAACACTAACATAAAGCATTCCTATTATAATGTTTTCTTTTAGACCCAAGGCTTTTCTGAAATGTATTTTTAGTAACACAAAATTTGTACAAACATGGAAGAATTCAATTTTATTATGGAATCACACATTAGGCAGAATAATTTGTAATAAAACTTATACAATCTCCTCCTTAAGTATTTCAGATTTCACTGTGTCCTGCTGTCATTTCCAGTTAGACACTGAGGCACCCAATACACACAGACAATCTTTTTAAATATTAAAATAATAATTTTTAAGTTTTGATGTTATGAACATCAAGCAACAACCAAAATTTAAAAAAAATGTAAAACTAGATAAGTGTTAAGAATTTCTTATCCCCTCTGAGTAAAATTAATATGTAAGCTTGAGTACTGGGGACAATAGAGGGAAAAACAAAATGTTAGTCTCTGGCATATTTCAGATGGAAGGAAGAGAAAGAAGGGATGAGAAGTAAAACACCCTGACCCCTAAATAGACTTGATCAACCTTGAGAGTGAAATGATATTGTTCTTTGCTTTATTCTGAGAATCTCATAAATGAAAGACTTTACAGTTATTGTGGGGCCCAGTTAATTCTCACTGATTCATCAGTGTTGAACATGTGTCAAGTGGGCCTAAAGCAATCCTCTAGGTTTTTCTACATCCGTGTTATATTCATAGTTGTATTATGACCATAACATAGAGGCAGGTAAACAGCAAATGCTTTCTTTTCAAGGCAAGAAGGCTGCCCAAAGCATGAATACACCAAAAAACAGAAGACAGTCTATGAAACAGCATCTCAGTGGGCTGCAAGATAATATATACATAGATGAAGGTGAAAAATACCTGAAGTTCTGAACTATATGTTCCCTTCCCGAAATAAGAGGTGAATCCAGTAAAGGAAGAGGAGGCAATAGTGACTGAGGTAAGTTATTCTCATTTTATGATTATATTGGAAATGCTCAGAATTTAAGATAAATTGAATTATGAAAAATGAGTCTAAATTTCATAAAGTCCTAATTTGTTAAGATTATATTCATATTAATTATGTATATACTAACATACATATTGATTAAAATGAATATCTTATGTAGAGTTATTATATTAAATATATCATTGGTGTCTGTAGCAGTTCAAAGAATACATTTATAATTTTAATTTCATATGCATACAATTCATGATGCTTCTAATTATGTAAATGCTTGTAATAGAATTTATGAAGTTAGAAATTTAAATTTTCCTGCTTGTTGAAGCTCCATTTATTATTGTTTAATTTTTGCCAGAATTATATTCATCAAATGCTATGACTGATAATGGTAATTGGTTCTATATTATCAGATATTTAATATTTAGCTTTGCTCAAGGTTAAGTGTTTAGGAATTTAATTTTACTTTGTAAATAAAAATGTTATCGATAAATAAAAACTTTCAGAAATTGAGAGTACAGTGAATATATTTCTTTCTCTTGTCACAGTTTCAAAAATCATCAAGGATAAAGTAAGATAAGAGAATACACACCAGCTTTATATGTGCCATTTTTAAAATAGAAACTGTTCCTGAAAACAATCTGATCATCTTTCCACTACGACTGCTTTGCAAATGTGCATCATCTTCCTGAGGGTAAACTCTTATCAAGGATTGATGCTTTTGGAGTTGTTGAGAATGACAGGCATGATGTGAAAGGGAGTGAGAGTCTCCTGCTTTTGTTAACTATCCCACTCAGTTACTTTAGCACTTACTTTTTTTTCATCATTCCAAATTGTACCTCATCCTCGTTTCTTCCTAAACATTTTCACCAAAAAGTAACAACTGTAGTGCAGAAGGCAGATTAACTTGACTTTTAAAATTAACTACACTCATTATAAATTCTAAATTGAGTTGAAATTAAGTGGAATTAGGTGTCCTTCCATAAGTATTTTTGGGAATAAGATAAAGCATAGCTAATTTCAGAATCATACTAAAGTTTGACACATAATTAATGATTACTTATATGATACTTTATATATCAATTATCTATTAGCTTAATATTGAGAAATACATTTGAACAGATTTGAGATAATTATTAAAATGATTTTATTAATATGATTATGAATTTTTATTATTTATATTATATCATATATATTACTTATTGTAGTTTATTCTTTTTCTTTGATCTGCTATTTGTTTTTTTGATTAGATTTTTTGTTTCTTTTGATAAAATCAATAATGGCACAAAAATATTTTTCAGATTAATGTACCAATCTTTACTAACAAGTGAAGTTTAGATCCATTTGAATTAAACATCCTGGAATTTATTTTTCCTGGTTCTTGTAATACAACTCAGTAGGCCTTGAAAGCTGCGGGGGTCTCCTTCACTGAGCTCCTTTCCAAGATTCTTATGCAACTGTTGCTAGGATACTGGTAAAGTTTACAGTTATGAAGTGGTAAGATTATGTAACTCCTTGAGTATAAAATATTGTGCAACTCCTTGAATGTAAAGTATCTGAATATATCATTTAAATTATTAGCAGATTTGTTAATTTCTTCATCTGTTTTACTCATGCATTTCTGCGTGTATGTGTGTGTGTTAGTGTATATGTGCCACAGTAGTGTTTAGAAGTCAGAGGAAATCTCTTAGGAGTCAGTTCTCTCTATCCACCTTGAAGGATATAGTAATAAAACTGAGGTTGCCAGGTCCTCACACAAGTGTCTCTGTCACTGAACCTTCTCACTACTTTCCCTTTTCTGTTTATTTAAACAAATGTGTATTAGTATACTGTGAGTCATGATCCAGTAAGCAGCAGCTTAGTCTCAATAATCACAAAAAAGCTTATATTAATTACAAACTATTTGGCTTATGGCTTAGATTCATTATCAGCTAGCCTGTACAATTTAATTCAACCCATTGCTGTTGCCACGTGGCTCATGCCTTACCTGTGTTTCTTTACATCTGGCTTCCTTGGACATCAGCTCAGCATTTCTGACTTTACCTTCTTTTCCTTTATCTGTGCTCAGATTTTCCACCTGCCTATAAGATGCCTTGTAATAGGCCAAAACAGTTTCTTTATTAACCAATAGTAACACATATTCACAGAGTACAGAAAGTATCCCACATTGAGGGAACTCCAAAAATGTTTAGTCTATGTGAGTTTATGTGGGTTTTAATTTTTTAGTTACTGAGATAAAAATTAAAGCTGAGACATTGAAAACACACTTATTTAATAAAACAATAAGAAGCCCATTTGCTTATATATCAAAAATAATTTTATAAAACAATCTAAATTTTCAAAAGTAAATATTACCAATGATATACCTATTGTTTTATATTTCCATATATCTTTTTGATATCAGTAATAAGTAAGAACAAAATGTTAGTAATTCTTTTGGTTAAAGTCTATTGAAAATGTTCAACATCACACAAATATCATGGCAAATGACACTTTAATATCATTTTCATATAACATTGGTCATCATAAGAAAATGAGAGTAAGACAGACACATAAATACATAGCATGTGAACACACATCCCCCCCCCCATATTGGCCTTGTATACTCCCTAAAACCCCCCAGGAACTCTAAAGCATTTGCAATGATGTTGGAGAACATTAGTCTTAAATATATTATTTCAAGTGGTAACATAAAGGAGCAAATATCAAATAAACAAGTCTTTTACCATGACTTGATCATTGTCTGGTCACAGACAGTTTTAATATTTTTTTGTTTCATAGTAAAATGTGAACTGTTATCATCCCTGAAATCAGTGAAATAGTGGGTGGACATTAAGAGAAATTAAATAACTCTTGGTGCTGATGATTCATGTTTAGTGGCTATATATATATTTTTTTATTATTCTTTCTTATTTCCTTGTTCTTATTTGCCACTGTAGATTGTCTTACTGTCACATTTTTCTTTTGATATGGGTCAGAGTTAGGTGTTTGGTGAAAGGTCACTTGGAAGTATTTTCATGCTTTGCATTGACTATCTACCTATCAGTCACTATAAATGTTTATGTGAGCAAATTTTACCGTGAAAACACCTCATGGGTCGTTTCAAATAAACGAGAGCAGTTTGGCAATACTAAGAAGCCAAGAGTCCAGCCCAATGCCAATTTTCTGCTGGAATGACTGTGAGAGATGATGGATGACTGATACCACTTTCAAGTGTCTTTTATCCTTTAGGATAATTTTGCCAATTTTCCAGTAAAGTTAAATGTCTATAGATGTTTGAATTGAAATTGCTGATCTCTAACTCAAATATTTAAGTGCCAAATTGTTAAAGAATATCAGTGAAAGCTGGCAATTTAATTGTAGTTTCAGCAAGACCATTGAGTGTCCTGAAGACACTCTTGTCATTTTACCCTAGCACAAAACCCTTTTCTAATAATTTTCCATTTTCAGATTAGGAGTAAGAATAGAATGTCAATGTTCCTAGCATCAGACCATAGTTTCTGTGTGTGTGTGTGTGTGTGTGTGTGTGTGTGTGTGTCTTAGTCAAAAATGTTAATATAGTTCAAAATATTTGTTTTATATTTATTAAAATTTTTATAGATCCTATAAGTAATTTTTAGAATATAGAAAGTGAATATTTTTAATAAATGTAATTGCCACTCACAAGAAATATATATAAGCATGACTGAAGAACATATAGCTGTATAACTAACCATTTGATGAAAAGGAAAAGTTACCTTTGTCTACAATTTGACCCTCTGTTGAATATTTTAACTATTTCCACTATTTGAAGAAACTTTACATTCAGATCTTTAAATTTTAGAGTCCAATTCAATAGCTACTATTTTTACTAATTAATTTGTTTTTCAGTTATATCTTTTAAGAAAGGCCCATCTGAATTTATCATTTCCATTTGTATCTTTTTGAACACAGTGTTAACCATACCTATTCAAAATTATAACCTGTATTTCTCAATATGATTGCAGGCTAGAACACTAGAAAACATCTATGAGTTTGGTTACACTAAATGAGTCAGAACTCTTGGAAGGACCAGGGCACTGTAAATTTTTAAAGAAACATTTTTTTTTAAAGATTATATAGTTAGTGTAATAACAGTTGAAAGGACAATTTTAGACATGGGTGACAAATAAGTTTTAATGACATGCAACAGTATCAAGTAACTGACAGCTGTCTAGAGAACTATATTGAGAATGAGCCAAAAGATATGATGGATTAATTTTAAAAACATAATAGTGCATTTGTAGTTTATACTTGGATCTCCAGATGGGGGAGCAGTAACTCTCATCACAACAACTCCTGATGTCCCTATGTGGTTTCTCTGTTTAAATGAATCAGAGTTTTTTCTATATTTTTCTGATCTTTATAACATCAGACTCTCCATAAATATTTCATAAAGCTGAGAATGTTACTGTAAGTAATTTTCAAAATACTTTTCCTGTGAATTGTAAGATATGATGGCATATAATTACACACACACACACACACACACACACACACACACACTTTAAATATTTACAAAATGACTGTGTATTTATTTTAGTCATAGCAAAAATTATAATGAAAAATTTGCTCTTGATATTATCTATATATAAACTCAAAAGAGGAAAATCTTCCTTGTATATACAGCTCTGCTAGTTGTGTTTTGTGCAATTTTTATTGTGTTTTGGCTATTCAACATTCCTGAGTTGTTTTAGTTTTTACTTTATTACTTTATAAGGGTGCTGAAAATCATGTAGCCTATCTTGTATGACTATCGGCATTTGATATTTATCAGTTCTTCTCCATTTCCTATCACACCTTTTAATTCTGTTTCAGCAATAACCTAAGGCACAGAATAGAAAGCAGAGGCTTGTCATAGGCTATTCTAAGGGGCACACAAACACCAAGAAGAACTACTAAATACATTGTTTGAGAAATACAGTACACAAGTGGAAGAACTAAGAAGCCCTAGTTGGAGTGGCTTCTTTCTAATTTATATTATAGATAGTAACTCATAATTTACAGATTATATCAATTTATCTTAGGATATTTCATGCTTTTAATAACCTTTTAGGTCAGTATTTTTAAAACACATTTACAGATGACTGAACAGAGGCTTAGGGAACCAAAATACTTTGTCCCACACAGCTATAATAATATTATTATAGCTATGGATAAAATGTCACAGCTTTTCCTATCTCTGTAGGCATATTTTTTTCTTTACACAGAAAATTTTCAAGTTAAGTGAATGACAAACCACCACATTTATAAACCCAGGATCATGCAGATTTACTATAATGGCTAAGGAGAAAGTGTTGTTCCTATAGTATGGGTTGTCTTTCTCTTGCACAAGACTGATCCTGAACATTTTGGTCTTTCTTCATTGTTTATTTTTTGTAGGCTGTAAGATGATAGAAATTTTATTTACAATAACTTTCTTGCCTAATTTGTTAAGAATATTATATTGTATTAGAAAGCTTTCTTTATTCTAACAATTTACCTCATTGAGAATTTCTATCATATGGATAAAAAATACGCTTTCCCCTTTCTTTTATAAATGGCCATTCCCATTAGTATTTACAATGAAGATTTAAAATCTTGTGAGATGTTGTCATATCCTGTATACTGCAAGTGTTAAACATCTTAAGGTCAACATTTCAGAGAAACATCTGAATTTTTATGCCCAATAGAACTTGCATGTGTTTTCTCATGACCGTGAATTAACCATGCATGCAAAAAATGCATGTGCAAGCCATATGGCAAGAGATGTCTATGTCATTTTCTATAATCTCTCCTACAAGGTCCTGGCTTGCATACCAGAGAAATGACAGCTGAGTCCTGTAAGTATGCAAACACTGAAATTATTTTTATAACAAAGATACTCTAGGTTAGCTAAGTAATTCTTCCAGTCAGAACAGTAGAAACAGAAATAGGGATGTTAGCACATTTGGAAACTGTTCATTAATGAATGCTTAAATGTGTCCTTTCACTAAAATTATCTCAGGCAACAATAATCCTCCCATAGAAACAACAAAACTGCATGTCGGTTGATTTAGTATTTTCTATTAGGAGTCAGGAGTCATATCTCATTAGGATGTGTAGCTTTTGGGTACTGTATTTGGTTCACTTTACTGGTTATGTACATTATCATTTACCAAGGCTTTAATACTTCCTGCTGTGTTAAAACTCTCCAGTACATACATTGAGGTCACCAAGCTGATCCCTACCAGAATTTTAGTTTATAACTCTTGTGAGTGGCCTAGTTTGCTGTAATAGTCACCTCCCTCATGCAATTAAACTAATTTGGGCCTAGTTTCTTATTCAGAGTAAATTAATCATGCCTTTAAAATTATAGTTTATCTTCTATGAATAACATGACATTTTAAATGTTAAGAAACATTAATTGTACAAAATGTTACATCATGATACCTTCATACATTTACACTATGTTCTTTGTTCATGTTCACTGTGTATTTTAGCATAATTTAGTGAAATCAAGTAGCTTTCTCTAATGATTTTAATGTCATTATTACCTATCAGTTCATTATTTCTTAAAAAATTAAGTAAGGTATATCAATCACTGGCATTTATTATGTGGTTAATCTAGTTAGCAATTATGCTTGGGATTTTTTTATATTAGAAATTTAAATAGCAAAGTCAGAGTCCTTAGTGAAAAGATTCTGAAGTGGTTACTATATGAGAGAATTGTCCACAACTGTTTGGTTAAGGACTGTTTCAATAGGAAGCAGTAACATGAGAAAAGGCCATGGGACATAACATGTTGACACAATTAATGTATACAATTCTAAGAATACCATTGACTGCAGGATACAAAGTTCCCTATGTTATCCTATCTGTAGCTGATAACTGCTGATGAGAGAAAGAGTCAGTTTTGTTTGTTTGTCTTTGGTCTTGTTTTAGAGACATTGGGAGGCTGGCTACAAATCAAAGCAGTTCTGAATCCCAAGACACAAACAACTAGACTCTATGGGGAAAGAAAAAAAAAAGAAATAATTTGAAGTAATCTCAAAGTTAGGTGGGAAGGCATGGGTCAGATTTAAAAAGTGCTTAGGACAAGGCAGTGGTGGCACATGCCTCTTATTTCAGCACTCAAGAGGAAGAGACAGATGGATCTCTGTGATTTTGAGTATGGTATACAAAGTAAGTTCTGGGACAGCCGGAGTGGTTACACAGAGAAACTCTCTCTCGGGGGGTGGGGGTGGGGAGGTGGTTAGAGGAAGTTTGATAGGGGTAAATATGTTCAAAATGTATTAAATGAAAGTCTCAAAGAGTTTATTTAAAATATTTTTAAAAAGGAATTTCAGGTCATCTGGACCATTGTCCATAATAGGGAATGAAAGGAAGGAGTGAAGACACGTGGTGATGAACGTGCAGATGGCAGATTATACAGACCCTTGAAGAGTAAGGTTATAATATTTTATAGATATTTTGTAGGGAAGGAGTATTTTTCTTAAACATTAAAGTACAAGGTGAACCTTTTAGAAAAAAGAGTAGGATTGGTGGAAGAGATGGTAAAAGACCAGGGTCAGTATCATAAATACATAAGAAAGTCACTATAAAACAATTTATGCATTAATGCACAGTGGTTTAAACTTATAAAATTGTCATGTTTACTCAGGTTAAAATTAAGTCATTAAATTATGGTCACAAGGTTGTCACTATAAAAAGACTGCTTTAGCTTCTGAATTGAGAGTGAATAGTATAAGAAAAAAAGATTTGAGAAAGGCTATTGTAATAGTGAAATGTTATTGTACAATGAAATATAATGGTGACACAAACTTACAGGTTGAAGAATACATGATGAGAGATAATTAGATGTGATGTGTTTTTTGATATTAGTTACCATATTGATAATATATTAAATTTTATGTAATTTTACTGGGCCAACTCAAGTTTATCTTCAGGTAATTAGTCCAAATAAGTAGCAGGGTAAAGTTGGCATTAGTTGAAATGGGAATGTTGGTAAATAGCATAATTTTTGATGAATAAATTGGAAATACAATATTAGGTATTGTTACAATAAGGTTTCTGGCCCCCTCTGGCCAGAGGTCCAGACCCAGAGAGCTGAAGTACCAGACCTCTTAGCTGCCTGCCACCACTACTTGGGCTCCCAAAATCACTCACATGTTTATATTACATTCTTGCTGTTTGGCCTTTGGCTTAGACCCATTGCTAGCTGTCTCTTTCATCTTAATAAAACCCATTTTCATTGATCTATCCTGCCACATGGACCATGGCTCACCTGTGTTCCTTGCGTGTTTCTTCTTGGACGGCAGGGTCCAACTGTCTCTGACTCCACCCTCTTTCTCATACCTATGCTCTGATTCTTCTGCCTACCTCTATTGTGTCTGCCATGGCCAAAAACAGTCCTTTATTCACAACATATAGAAAGATATTCCCACATAAAAGTATGCAGGGTTGAGACACTCATTAGACATACTCTTATATACACTTGAATGTATAAGTTCATGGTGCAGTGAGAAAGTGTCTGAGATGGTAACAGACAGTTGTATTACTGACTTAGTGAAGGAAGCGTTTATTTGATCATACTTCTAGAATATAATCCATCATGGCAGAGAAGTGATGGCAATGGGAGATCAAGGAAGTTGGTCACAGGGCATCTGTAGTCAATAAACAAAGAATGCTGAATGATTAGTTTACTTTCTACTTTTTATTCAATCTAGCACATAGAATGGTACTGCCCATGTCAAGGTGGTCTTCTCACTTCAATTAATTGAATCTAGACAATAATTTAAGGATATATCCAGAGCTAGTCTTTCTAGTGGTCAGTAATCCTATTCCTTGTTAAACTGATATCCCAGTATGACCAATCTCTGTAATTGTCATGATTTCTTTACTCATTTTCATACACATCTTCCTATGTGTGAACTCTTTATTTCAGCTTATTAGTGCTTCCTTCAAGAATATCTCATACACAGTTGATCCACATACAATTATTTTTGTTACACTTACTTTACAAAGAGTTTTGTGTACTTTTAAATGTGACTTCTCTTGTTTATAACTTTTCTGTTGTTTTAGGAGTTAATAACTTCATACATTACTTTACCTGTGAAATGTATTTATTTTAATGGCATTTTATATTGGTCTATTTGCTTCAAGTTTTTAGGCATGATTTGTGTCTATCTTAGGCCATATTATTTTTATTTTTCTTATAAGCTTTGCTATTTCATCTATAAATTCACCTTCCATAAACATTTTTTAAGAGTCTTTGAGGATTAATGTGAATAAAGTTTGACTTGAGCCTCAGCTTTATGTCTCTTTTTGTCCAGTTCTTATGTCAGTGTCTTTCTTAGTCTAGGCCTCTTATCATGCATATATCTTGAATTTGAATTTGATACCTATAAGCTGGTAGACTTGTAGTATTGGTATGTGAAAAAAAATTCTGTCTTTATACATTGTTACAATGTGTTTTCTCAGTCTGGGCAGCCAGAGGCCCAGACCCACAGGCCTGCAGCCCCAGACCCCTTAGCTTCCTACTACTACTCTAACCCCAGAAATGACTCAGACACTTACATTAACTTTATTCTGTTTGGCCCTTGGCTCAGGAACATTGCTAGCTAGCTCTTACATCTTAACTCAACCCATTTCTATTAAGCTTTTTTTGCCACATGCCCGTGGCGTACCTGTGGTCTTTACATGGTGCTCTTTTGGGCTTCTGGCCTGGTCTCTTTCTTTATATGTTGATCTTTTGGGCTTCTGGCTCCTTCTGTCTGACTGGGACTCCACTCTGCTCCTCCTACCTATTCTGATTCCTCATCCTACTTTTTCTATGGTGCCTGTCATGGGCCAAAACAGCTCCTTATTTAAAGATTGCTGTTCACAGCATACAGAAAGGCATTCCAACATCACTTCCCCCTTTCCGTCTAATCAAAAGGAAGGCTTCAATTTTAAGAAAGCAAAATTACATATAACAAAACAGCTATTAAGTAAGAATTACAGTTACAGCATATAGTCCATTTGTATTTAGCAAACTTAAAGAAAATACTCTTATCATCTACCTTATCCTTATGAATCTAAAGTTTTATATCCAATATACCTTTCAAATGACTAAGAAAAACTGTACCTATAACTATTAAATCTTCAACCACATCAAAGACCATAGAAGGATATAAAATATTTACCCAAGAAAACCAGAAGTGCAAGCAGCTTCCAAAATCTAGAAATGACAGAGATGACACTTATATGTCTGGACAATCACCCAAAGTTCCTTTATAAAGTTGGGGCATCCATCTTCAGCCTAGAGGCCTAGTCTCTTTTAATTTTAGTGAAGCAGAAAATCTGTTCTGCCCATTCTGGCACAGTTCATCAGTTGCTTCTCCTTGAGTCCTGAAGAATGTCTGACAGTTTTCTCTGCAAAGCAGGAACCTGAATGACCATCACAGCTTGTTCTGCCAAAGTTCAGAGGTCACCTTCCTATGGAACCTGCATGTCCAGTTTTAACAGCATACTGTCAGGCAGTCAATATAACAGGTTCATGTCCAGTGACTAACAGATGCTACAAAGAAATTAATTTCCATATGGAGTTTCTTCCATGCCCATTTTTATCTTGAAGTAAATTAGTGCTGCCAGGAGCAGATCTGTCTCACTATCTAGAAAAGTCTAAGTTCTTAAAACATTCAAATTCCATATTCTGAAGGTCTTAGAAGTGTTTGAATATTAGCTATCTAATTGAATTATATCTTTGTATACCTAAAAATCTAACTAACATGTATTTCTTAATTATACATTACAATTTTAAATGAGTTACATAAACAGCATATCTTAAACAAGAGTAGAAAAATAAAGCATAAGAGAATTGACCTTAAATTTGTACCAAAAAACCAAATCTATATCAGTGTAAACCTTTTGAGATAAACAGCTGATTTCCTGATCTAAGTAAATTCAATATTCTAAGTTTTTAAAAATCATTCATATACCATATCTCCCCCTTTTTTTACAAAGAGATTAATTATGATAATTAACCGATTATAATGAAAGCAAACATTTATAAACAATATTTTGGGAATTTGGGCGTAGTTTTTCATTATTATTTCCTGCTGATTAAGGGTCATTGAAAATCTCATGGGTTCTTGGGACTGGATCATACATAGTCTGCAGCCATGAAGCTGATATGGACATCTCTTCTCATCAGAGATTTTTTCAGGGGGTCTTGGTTGATGAAACCATATTTGCCTGGAAACAATGCACAGATTCTTATCTTCTGTGGAAACAAAAGCAGAACTCTTTCAAAGCAATAAATCTTTAGACACAAATTTCAAATCAAGACACCTTTAAAATATATATTCTTGTTTAACTTAGTAGCCTTTGCATTTGCAATCCATTGTCTTTCTGCAGTTAGCTCATTAACAGCTAAAAAATTAAAAGAAAACACAATAACAACCAAAATCCAGATTTTGTGTCTATTTTCCATCTTTATGTGGCTTATTATTGTGGCGGGATTAAGGTGTTAGCCAGTAAGGTCAGAAGACACTTCCGGGACCCTGGAGGGGATGTGGCCAACCTGGAGGGAGTGTGGCCAACCCCATTGATAAGTGGCTGCTGAGGAGACAGAATCGGAATCCATCATCCTTCCATCACGCGTCCATCGCTCATCCATCGCTTGTATATGCCAGTCCTTGTTCAGGTGCCACTATAAGCTGTTACTAATATTGTGGGTGTTAATTTATATTCTAATAAATATTAATTTGGACTGGTGCCTTGAAAGTAAAACTCCGTCTACATATTATATTTTTATTACTCTATTTCTCTTTTTAAAGACTTTTTCTATCCTTTCTTCTCTCTCTGAAGCCTATGTACCTTTTACACACATTGTAACCCATTTACAGGTTTTTCTTTTCATCTGAATCTGTTTTATTGTGAATCCTTAATCATCTTCTAATTATAAGAGCTTTTAAAACACTCACACTCTTTTAAAGTACCACATAGATTTTGCAAAGCTTAAGTTCTCTTAAAGGGACCTCATCTGTTTGTGGCCAGCAAACAGAGCAGACCCAAGAAAATGCTGTTACTAAGTATCCGTCTTTGTTTCCTTTTTGTCAAAATGAGCGGAAACCTTAAACCAATAACATGCTACTGAGTCTTCTGTGAGATTTCAGCAATTGGCTTGATTGCAGCTTACACTGCCTGCTGCCAATCGGCCAGTGCCATTTTGAATGTGACCTGGACACCATGCTTTCTCTGTACAATGACCTGCCTCAGATACATAATTTGGAAGCTACTTTGGCTCAGTTTCTGTGACCTAGAACCCTTTTAAAACCTTCTCAGGGTTTGAGTGGATATTCGCCCACCCAGGGATGCCATCTGTTACAATGTAGTAGTTTCTTTGTCCTGGGCAGCCAGAGGCCCAGACTCACAGACCTGCAGCTCCAGACCCCTTAGCTCCCGCCACTGTTCAGGCCCTCAGAAATGATTCAGACACTTATATTAACTTCATGTTGTTTGGCCTATGGCTCAGGCACATTGCTAGCTAGCTCTTACATCTTAACTCAACCCATTTTTATTAATCTTTCTTGCCACATAGCCTGTGGCTCACCTGTATTCCTTACAATACATAATTTAATTTTCTTTATAATATGTCTCTAAATCAGCAAACTGTTTCTCTTGTCTCTTTTGGAGATTGGTGCAAGATGTTCCTTGTTTATAATTTTGTGGGAAACCCATGGTAAGTCCTCTTGCTCATCTCTGTGAATTCATTGTTTCTATGCCTGATCACTTGTAGAATGAGAGTTGTTCCCTGAAAAATAATGTGCCCATTGGCTGTATAGCTCTTTTTAGTTTTTATGACTTGGAGCATAAAAATTATATACTTTATCTGAGAGTGAGTTACATAAAAAAATGGAGAAAATAAGTATTCTTAGGACAAGAAAAACCATCAAGAATGTCTGATAACAATACATTTTATAGTATATATTTCAATAAATGAATATTGACATGTTATTTGGACATTAGTAAGAAGATACTTTGTAAAGACTTTAACCATAGAAGTGTTTCAGAAAACAAGTTTAAGGAAGGTTGAGAAGGGAGCTCAGCAAATACTTTTCCTGAAAAGCAAAATTATCAACACCACCATTTTCTGGACTCTAAAATTTAACTAATGGTTTCAGTAAATTAGAAAGTGTTTGTTAAGTAAAACTACTGAATTTTGATAATAATCCAGGAATCTGGGAACCTTGTAATAGGTGTGTGTTCTCATCCTATATTCAAAGTTCTAACTTCCAGCTTCATCAAAGATTATCCTGAAAAAAATCAAGATTTCTAAGTTTAAATTCCAAATGTCAAATCTGAATATGCATGAGTAAATGAGTTTAGAGTTGATCAAATTTGTAAAACCCTTTTAAAATCTTTTCAATTTGTACATTATCATATGCTAAAAGCATAGAAGGCAGAAAAAAATTCAAATTTAACTGAAATTATTCTGGTGGTACCAGATTGCTAATGACAACTAACAAAATTCCTATTCAGTAAAGATCTTTTGAAAAATAGTATGTATTTGTGGATATACAACTTTAGCTACTAAAGAATCTTTGGAGAAAAATAATATTGGTAATAAAGGGTAAATGGGTATAATTAATTAAATGCATTCTATTTCTTGGCATTAACCAGCCACAATAGTGTGCTCTGAGTATTTTTTTTTTTTTTACACAGAAAATAAGGTTGAGGTGGGAATAAGACATTTACTCCTTCTTGCTCTAAGGTCCCAATAACAAATTTCTATAACTCTCCCTGGGGAATCAGTGAATATATTGAGATTACTTATAAAGTATGCCAAAGCAGTCACACTGTAGACTCTTTATCCAGCATGGATGTTGGCTTCCTCCCAGCCTGTGTTTTAACCCCAGCCTTCAGATACCGAGGCCATTTACAATTACAGCAGAATTGCATATAATTGGCTGGGAGGAATGATTGAATAGTCAGGTAAGTGACTAATCTACCTCCACTCTCTTATTTTATGAGGAAATGTCTACAATCAGCCAGGCCAATTGTAAAGGTCTTTTGAAGGAGACATAACTGGTCTTGTGCAGATAGCTGCAGTTCTATCTAAAGGATAATGTTATCCAACATAGCATCTCAAAAATTTGATATTGACTCCTAAACAATAGCTGGGTAATTCTTTTGTTACATTTATCTAATCATACTAATGTACCTAGGTAGAAAATTGGCTGGATGCAGGATTTGGGGGAAAAAAGTGGCATTTCAATGCCTCTTTCTGTGTGGTATTTGATATTTCATGTATCTAGAATAAATTATTTCTCTAGTGGTAGCAATGTTTCAAAACAGCAAGTTCCAGAACTCAGCAGTAAAAAGCACTTGTAGAGAACATGGGTTTGTAAAATGGTGACTCTATAACTCTGAGTCCAGGGGAATTGATTACTCTCCATGGACTCCTATATCACATGGTATATATGATTTTATATCTATAACATCTTAGGCCATAATATTTTTTATAATTTTTCTGAGACTTTTCTATGCATTCTAAAAATAGTTAAACGAGAGACAAAATAAGGTTTCCATCTCTTTTGCTACTTTAGAAATCTTGAGTTTTATGTTTGAAATCAGAAGAAAGTATTTACATTCCATTTACAATTTGCAAAAAGACTACAATATCAAATCATGTTACAGTAAGGTTTCTTGGCCCCAGGTGGCCAGAGGTCCAGACCCACAGACCTGCAGCCCCAGACGCCATAGCTCCCTGCAGCTGATTAGGGCCCCAAAAAGGATTAAAACACTTAATAGTATGTCTGGCTTTATGGCTTAGATACCTTGCTAGATAGCTATTTCATCTTAACTCAACACATTTTCATTAATTTATCCTGCCATGTGGCCCATGGCTCACCTATGTTGCTTAGATGTTTCTTCTTAGGTGGCTGACTTGGTCTGTCTGACTCCACCCTGCTTCTCCTCCCTATGTTGTGATTTCCCCTCCTACTTTTTCTATGGTGCCTGTCCTGGGTCAAAACAGCTCCTTTATTTAAAAATTGATATTCACAGCATACAGAAAGGCATTCCCACACCAAATCATGCTTGTTTCTTGATTTAATTAATATAAGTAAAATATTGTTAATGAAGTTAAACTCATGAATTTTACTTCCAAATATTCTAGACCAAACTGCAAATACAGAAAATACTTGAGATAACTAGCAACAGAAGCAAAAAGAGACAGTTACACCCAAGGTAGAGTTACCTTCTATCACTTTCTAGATACTCTCAGATAAGTTAACTATCAGGTTAGAGAGGATAACAACAGTATTAAATATGTCCTGTTTCTTAGAATTTTGAAAAATAATGGCCAGAGCACATAAAATTTGTTTTTTAAATTGTAAATACAACAAATTCATTTGATATAAGTTTTCCTGTCATTGAGACAAGGATAAATGATTTGAAGCATTATCATAAGACCTATCACTTTTATTATAAAAACAGTAAGCATAAAAATTTTGTGCACCATCTATTATCATATCTATCATCTATCATTTATCTATCACCTATATATCATCTATATATCCATCCAAATGTCATTGATCTAGATTTCTAATATCATCTATATATCTACTGATACGTCATGTATTTACTATCAATCTATCATCCCTATGTCATCTAACTATTGTATATCATTTAATAACAATTATTTGTCTGTGAATTATAAAAATCAGTAACATGTTGGGATAAAATGTATTGATATGTTCGGAATGTGGAGTGAAATATATTCCTAGATGCAAAACTCTTGTATCTTATTTATGTTTAATCATGACATACTTGGTTAAGAAGCTCAGTTCTTATTCTTTAAGTGAGGCTTTGGAAAATGAGTGAGAAGTGGGCTTTCTGCCTTGAATCCAAACAGAAAGTGCTTGGTTACTCTCTATAAATCCATGGACCAATGAATTGATTGCTATTTTAGTTCCATGTTTCTTGACTGGATAAAACTACTGATGAATTTTATGTTCCTACATTGGACATTTCAGCATTTTATCAGATAGCCTAAGTTCATGAAAAGAAAATGTAGGATGTATGCTTCAACTTAAGAACATACAAAGTCTTTAGAAAGGTAGGACTTTCTTAGCAACTCCATTATTATGGGAAATAAGATCAGTACTGGACAGAGGTGGCCTCATGAAACAACTAAAAAGCTTCTGTGCAGCAAAGGAGTAAGAAAGAAGCCTAGGGAATTGAGAATAAATCTTTGCCAACTATACATCTGACAGAGGATTTATTTGTTGAATAAACAGAGAACTCTAAAAGCAGAATACTAATAAAACAAACAGTTTTATTAAAAAAAAACCCATGGTGTGAAAGTGAAATCAGAGTTCTCAAAAAACTGTCCTATTCTTTGTGACATCAGACTAGCGGGCACAACTTACTGTCCCCCACTTCTCCTCTGTTGCGTTGCCATTTTACGTCATTCTTCCTTTCTCTGCAAACATTTTCCTTTAGTTTTAGGGTCTCACACAAGTATTCAGTATTTAAGTATTTCTTATTTTCTATGTAATTGTTTCTATCCTCAGTAATCAAATATAAATTCTCTTGCCTATTATATGGTTTATAGCCCTGCCATTATATCATAGATTCATTGGATCTGAGATAAATATATTTTCCTAAACAATCGCATTTGTAAACTTTTTTTTCATTAAAAAAATCTAATATAGGGTCTTCCTCTGCTGCCTATGATAATCTTAAATTCCTGAGCCCAAATAATTCTTCTGTTTCAGAGTCTTGTGTAGTTATGAATATAAACGTACTTTACATACCCAGGATAGTTGTATGGTTGTGTTGCTTCCAAATTACATTTAGCATTTTAGAAATTGAGTCACACATTTCATTATAAATAGACAGAAATGAAAACCCTGCATTTTGTTCCAAATCCAAGCTAAGCCAATGATAAAGTGATGAGTGTGTTTGCATAAATTTCTTATGAAGCTTTGTGAGAAGTCTGTTGTGCATAGCTAGTAGGAAGATTGTAGAGATATGGAGTCAATGTTAATTAAATCTTTCCAGGCAGATTTCAGAATTTTTTTGTGTGCCTTGGCCTATTATATCAGTGAAGCAATTCAGTATGCTTACAAACATCAACCAAAATTTAACATTATTGGTTATAATTTTTGCTAATATATTTAGATATAATTTATATTTATCGAATATACATGTTTTAAGCATTTCTCATATTATTTGAGTTAGTGTTTTACCTCTGCTAATTTTCTGTTCATATTTATTCATTTCCTTATAATTTACATAATTTCTGACATATTTTCAGATATTTTTGCATACTCTACTCCCACATAAAATTTATTTTAAAATATTTGTTTTTATAAAAATCATCTTAAGTAGTTTATTGTATTCATGATATTAAATTCTCCTTACAATAAATTCAATTTTTCTTGACTATGATTATTTTTCAGTATGATTCTTTTTTCTTGGGCATTATTTTTAACTTTATTCATTTGTTAGTTTCTTTCATTTACAGCCTATTCTCTTTTTATCAATTTTGAGAATGCACAGCTATTGTTTTAATGTGCAATTGTGATCCTTTCTCCCTTCTCACTTGGATTTTATTTCTAGGAGTTAGCTTTTCATTGCCTCTTTATTGTTATCTTTTCCATTTATAATCTCTCTGAGCTTATCTGGATACTTTCTCTTAATCTATCTTGAATTCACCAATTCTTTCTTCTGTGGAGTTTATCTATTGAACAAAATGTATTAATGATTACAAGTACACCAAGACATCTTATATACTTTAATTTTAATTAAATATTTTTCTTTCTTGACATTTCTCATATTTTCATCTGTGTGTTTCTATAATGTTGTACTTGTATAAATGTGTATATATATATATGAATATACACATATATGTATATACTTACCTTCTGACTTCTGAAGTGCAGTAACTAAACCAAGTATGTCTATATGAAGTTCAGCTTTTCCATTGAGTACAGACCCTCTTTTCTCTTCCTGCTGGAATTTTAATAAAGTTATCTTGCATATAGAATGTGAATGATTAGCTACTTAAAATCTCCTTTCAGGGAAGATTCTTCTTTTTGTTGGCTAGATATAATGAATGACTAGTACTCAGATAATTTAGCATTATGTCATAGTCAAGAAAAAGTCAATATATTCCTGACATGTACAAAATAAACTCCCTTTGCTTCTTGACTAAGAAACTGATTAGACTGTCTCCATGTTTCTAAAACAACATGGGAAAGAGCCCTTGACCTTCTATTCAATTTATAATAATGCCTGCAATTCTAAAACTATTGATTCAGAGTTGGAAACAAGCTCTACTATTTGATTTATGTTTCTTAATTACCCTGCAAGTGTGAAGAGTTGAATGATGTCCTAGAAGTTTCCTGTCCAGTTTCCTATTTTCTAGTTTTGGAAACTTCAGTGGTTTATCTTTTCTGAAAAAAGTGTTTTCTGTAAGTAAAGTTTAGCCCTCAGTTTACATTCAGATTTTCAAAGGCTAGGAAAGGGAGTGAAACACCCAGTTATCTTGGAAAGGCATTTTCCTTGCTACTGCTGCAGTTTTTAATTATTATTTCTAATTATAGAACTTATATAGATTCCTTATGACCTTGTATATACTCTCAGAAAGACGATATCTCATGTCATTTTTTTCACCTAAAAAGTAATTTCCCACATATCATCAGTTGATATGTTGAGCTGAAATTCTTTGATTCATCAAAAAATTTTTTTGTATGTTTGCTCAAGAAGTACTTTTCCTCCATGAATTTCACATTGTACATTGTGGCCTTAATTGTAAGTGACATTGAGTATGACTTCAGCTTTGCTGTTCTTCATAAAATTATTTAATTGGATAATATATAGAATAGGCTATTTTTGGCCAATTGGTCACTGAGACTATCTTTGCATATATTTTTCTCAATCTGTACATAAATCAGGCTAGTCAAGGCCTTGCCTTTGGATCCACTGACTTTGTATGTTGTTTTTATATAACTGTTTAAGTTTGTTTACTATCAGGTCATTTATTTTGCTTTGGTACTTTTTCTAGAGTTCATATAAATATACCCATAAACAATTCTATTTCTTTATAAATGTTAGGATACATAGACATTTATTAAATTCCTTTAAGGTCACTTGCATCGTGAAATGAAGTTGTTAGGAATGAATTTTAGTCGCTCACATCCAACATCATCTACTTTTTCTACTACTTATTTGCACTGTAGAGAAAAACCAGCAGTTTTGATAAGATGATTCCTAGAGACTTCTAGTCTTTTACTATTAGAACCATTAGGTTTTATTACTCATAATAAAGTGTTTTATTTTATTTTATTTTTTTATAAAACTGAATTTTTTTTAAAGTTTATCCTGAATTCTCAAAGCATGTTGAGGTTTCTTTTTGATACTGATGAGTTTTTAATTTGTTCTATGGATATTTGTATATAGATGAGCTTTAATAATTTTACACCATTTTATATGTATTTTAGTATGATTTTAGTATTATTCAGTGCTAATAGCAAAATTAGTAACAGTGGATATTCCTTGTGAATTCTTGTCTTACTTTGAGGACTTCTATACATATCTTCCATTAAATAAAATGCTTACTTTTCATTACAGATTCATATCTGTTTATTGTTTCCTAAAGTTTATGTCCTAAGTAAATTCTGAATATTGAAAATACACTTTCATGTCACTACTATCTATCAGTTCATTAGTGTAGTATATAATTTTTAAAATTTCTAATGTTGATACACAGAGCATAAGAATAATATGTTACATTCATTTTAAGTTTTTTTTACAGATATGTTCATAAATAAAATACATCAATTACTACATTTATATGCTTTTTTATTTGATTTATTTTAGTAATTGTGCAAGCTTTATTAAATAAAGTTGTCATTATCTTTTACTACATTCAGGATTAAATTTTTAGGTAAGACTTAGCTGACTAGTGAAAGACTGAGACATAATCAATAGCAATAACTATTTATGCACATAATTCACCTGCCAGATTTATTATGTATTATTAAAACATCACTAAATCATAAGTAGGACTATTATTCCTATTTACTTATAAATAATTAAAATATCAAAAATGTTAAATTAATTCCTTTTGTAATTCTTAACATATGTACTATGAACCAAGAATGCACAGAGAATGTTTGAAATATTCAAAATATGCATAGAAAAAGTTGAATTTACTTTCACCTAACCAAAACTGAATTTTAGCACATTTAGTGCTGTGAGAGACAATGAGCACTAAACACAGAATTATTTTTAGCCTTTGTTATTTTTTCATAGCAGAATTTAGAGTTTTTTAAAATAATGTTTTAGTCATATACATCTTAAAATAACATTGGCTTTCATTGCTTATTTGAAAGTAGGATATCAGATTCTTTCTTTTTTCTATTTTGTGATCCAATCCTGGTACTGGGAGATTATTTTGGTCACAAGAGATGTCAGGATTCACTTGGGACTCTGTCTGTCCCATTATTTAGCTATAGCATGTAGCTTGTTTACATGTATGTATGTATTTTAGAAAGAGTCTATTGTATTAGGTTTCCATAGAGCCCCTTAATTTTAGCTGTCTTTTGTTTTTTTCCCATCAACATAGAGGCTGTGCTTTAATATACTACTGTTTCAACCTGTAATTGCAGCTTTGAAGTTACCAGCCTGCTTCTCTGGCAGTGGCATAACAGACGTTATGTTTCTACAGGCACTAGCTCTATTGCTAGAGTTAAATATAGCTTTTAATTAAATAATATTCTATTTATCAACAAGACTTGGGAGTCAGAGGCTGGAGTGAAAACCTGCTAGCTCAGAGATGATGATTAGCAACTAGTTGAAATTCTCTTTTGGCCAGCATCTTCTAAAGAAACTGTTCTTCTGCTCTACCAACAAACAAAACAACAAACAAAAATAAACAAAAATGCCACAACACTCTAAGCCCCTCTCTAATACTTCCTGTGCATTTTCCTATTATCTTCCAGACATCCTCTGACTACATTACTTTCTGTCAATTAGTTCCTTACTCAGACCCCTAATTCAAGATATATTCTATTTACAAATGCAATGCAAACTCAGGACCCACAGTGTGATTGAATATCCTGCAACATTTCTCCCTTTTTATCTAAATAAAAAGGAGACATTTTAACTTCAACAAAGTAAAGCTATGTACAAGAGCAATTATCAAGTAAACATTACAATTACAATGCCCATTACATTTGAATTTGGAAATTTTGGAGAAAATTTTATCTATCTTATTTTAGTAAATCTAAAGTTTTGTACCTAATTTATATTATAATTTGTATTATCAACCTAGAAATATCTTTTTAGAGCTTAAAATATTTTCTTAGATTAAACAACATAAGCTTTTATGACTTTTAACTTTTACAAATTATACCTCTTTTGTGAGTTTCTTTCTTGAATTTGGCAACAAGAAAAACTATGAGAGACCCATGAATAATATATTACCTCAATAAGCAGGAAGTATAAAGCAATCAACTTCCAAAACTAGAAATGACAGAGATAGCTGGTTACCTTGACAGTCACTCAAGATTGTTCTGCTGTATTGTGGCATCCATCTACAACCTACAGACTTAGGTTTTGGAGAAAGTATTCTGTATTTTTCTGAAATGTTTAATGACCACATGTCTATCTAAAATATAACTCTGTTTATCCTTGAAAACATACAAAACATGATTATAAGTTTGATTGTTATAGATGACTAACAACTAACCTGCATCCCTTCGTTACCTTAAACAGTTTAGAATAACAAATTTCAGTGGGTATAACTTACATTACAATATTAAATGAGCTGTGTAGGTACAATACCACAAACAAGAGTAGAGTCATGTATACAATGTGCTATAACAAAATAATTTTAAATTTGTATAAATAATCAAAAATCTATACCAATATAAATTATTTGCAATTAATAGTTACTTTTTAGTTTAAAAGTAGTTAAACTAATATACCTTTACTCCTTTAATTCTTATATTTCCCCACTTTTATCTTTTCAAAAAGAGATCACTGATTCTAACTTTCTTTGCTTAGTTTCATCCCTGACCATGACCGGTAACAATTTGCAAACAACCCCTGCTCCTAAGTGATGATAAACATCCACAATACTCCTAATTACTAAATAACGCACACCCCAACTTTTGGAAATGTTTCATGTTCTTAGAATTGCTTCCTGTTATCTGGATGTGATGGTGTCTTTAGGGGGCATTGAGAAAATTAAAATAATGGTCAAGTCCTGGGAGAGCTAGTTGTTTCATTTGTTGTTCAGTCTCTGTGTGTTGGGAAAGTACAAAGCTTATCTAAATTCCTGTCTGGAGTAGTCTGTGAGGCTGGACCCTCTCAGCTAGAATCTTTGAAGTTGTCCTAAGCAGTTTATAGTCTGAAACTGATCTTTGGGTGATGTTTGCCAGCTAGTAGTAGAAGGGCCCTATCATCATTTTGAACATCTTAAAGGTCTATGTTAAGAATGGTCATGGTTTACTGTACGAACACTTTAAATGTTATATACAGCAGATCTCCAAAAGATTAGAGGGCCATAATCCTAAGTACATCTGAGATACATAAACTTAGTTCCTAATTACATGCTTCAGGCTCAAACCTGAAAACATGTGCAGAAAGCTAGACAAAGCTCATTTCTAGAATTAATTAGTACTCTATATGACTGCTAATATCCAAACAAAAAGTTATAAGAATGAAATGTTGTAGGATATTTGTTTATGCTGTGTGAAGATAAATCACCATGATTGGCTTGATAAAAAGCTGAATGGCTACTAGATAAACAGGAGAGAATAGGTATGACTTCTGGGTATAAAGAGAAACTCAGGATGAAACTAGGCATGTGAGAGACACCAGCAAAACAATGGAGAAGTTAGATATATGGTACAGAAGAGAGGTAACTGAGTCATGTGGAAGAACACAGATTAATAGAAACAGATTAGTTTAAGTGATAAGACTAGTTGGTAAAAATCCTAAGCTAAAGCCAAGCTTTCATAATTAACAATAAGTCTCCATGTCATTACTTGTGAGCTGGCAAGACCAAGGAAAAGTCCAACTACAGTCTCTTTGTACTTTGTCCTATAACTGCCCCTCCCCACTTGGTCATTCACTTCCAGCCATCTCTCATTTTTCCATAGCTATCCTACTGTATTTCTATTTTCTAACAAGATTTATCTGTTCCCTCTACGTCCTTACTCTATACCTACACTCTATGGGTCTATGGACTTGTAGCTTGATTATCATTGGCTTAACAGCTAATAAGCACATAATAAGCAAATACATACCATATTTATCTGAGTATGAGATATCTCAGGATGACTTTTCTAGTTCCATCTAATTGCCTGCAAATTTCATGATAACATGATGTTATATTTTAATAACTGAGTAATACTTCATTGTATACCACATTTTCTTTATCCATTCTATTGAGGGACATCTAGGATATTGTCAATTTCTGGTTATTATAAATGCAGCAGCAATGAACATGGTTAAACAGTGTCTCTGTAGTAGAATGAAGAAGCCTTTGTGTATAATGCCCAAGAGTGGCATATCTTATATTAGATTATTACAGATAGTATTGAATTAATAAGAAGTAAAATATGCATTTATTTTTATTGTGTATTTAACATTAAAAATTATTTAAATACATTTTGGGGTTTTTTAAAAGGCACTTCTTTTATTTATTTTACATACTTTTATGGTAGAGTTTATACACTTAAACTGCAGACAGGTTGAAATTACTTGGGTTCAATTTTTAAATTCTCCATCTTTGATAAACACATTACCACTAGCTCTTGGCATTCAGAAATCTATTTTACATGTAATTATCTATCTCCCTATCTTTCTAAATTCTACTCCTGATAATATTCTTTTACACTTGTGCTATCACTTTTATATGTTCACACTCAATACTTATTAATTTTATTTGTTTAAACTTCTTGCATGAACAATTATGGTAATTTATACAACCCTTCTTTGGTCTGATAAATGAGCTAAGCTTTAATTACCCATAATGTTAGGATATGAAAATTATGATACACATTGTAGTTGCAGTCATGTGGCTTTCTCTGTGCTGCAAAGAACAGTTTACAGTGATTGAACATGATTGTGATAATTTTTCAAAATAATATCTTGGTTATAAATACTTCTTAGGTACATTTTAAAAATATGCAACAACTTAAATTTAGAAATTAAACACAATATTAGGAATTGTAAGATAATAAAAAGAGTTATTTAATTTATGCCAAATTTGTTGAGATGAGAGCTCTGAACACAGGTCTGCTTTTTCTTAAACCACCTTGTCTTAATGTCTGAATTCAGTGTTACATCATTGACAGTAAGAAACAGGAAACAAATTTGAGCAAGATCTTTTTTTCACCTTAGACACATTCAGCTATTGGATCCCATCTTTTACAGCTGTTTTTCCTTTTGTTTTATATAAACTTTAAAATATCTTGATTTTCATATATGTCACAAACTTCAGCAATTTTGGAGGGTAACAAGAACAATACTCTGGACTACTTGGACAGTTTTTTGTTGTTGTTCAGCATTATGTAATTTAAGGCATCTTCATCTAAAATGAAGAAATATTGTTAAACTTTCTATAAAATTATCACATGGCCAGAATCATTACATACAGTATATTATAGACCATAAACCACAGTGTATGAACAGAATGTAAAGTACATACCTTTGTTTATATAAAAACAATAAACTTAATAATTTTAACATTTCTGTCAATGATTTTTATTTTTGTACTTCAACTTTTTAATATTAATTTAAATATGAATATTCATGGATTTAGTGTGAGGAGTAGGGTACACACTAATGTCATATACACCTGGATATTAGAGAACAACTTCCTACAATCAGTTTTTTCCTTCCACTATACTAGCTCTGGGGATCAAACTCAGGACTTCCACCTTGGAACAAATACCTTTCTTGTTGCGTCAGCTCTTAAGCCTTATTAATGTGCTTTTTTTTCTTTTGATATCTTTTTGCCACTAAAAACTACTGTAATATTCTTTATGTCAATATTCAGTGAGTTAACTAAATATGCAATTCTAGTGTTGAAAATATTGTTAGCTGTTGCATCTTTTTTGCTAGTCTCTATTCATTACTTTCATATCCAGGTTTTATGTGCACTTGAGAATGCCATTTCTCCTGTTTCTTCCTGGCTTCTCTCTCTCTTATGTAGCTTTTCTTAGTGCTTAATGTTGACTTTTTATACTTCCCTTTAGATCAATTTTATATTCCTGATATTTGACACTTAGCTTATAAAGGTTTTAAATCCATACAATGCCCAGGATAATGCTATCCAAAAATGAGTTTTCTAGTCTAAAGAAAGATTAAAGATCTTCACAGGTAAGTTGCAAATGTCTCAGAATTTCAACTAAAGTTTAACTGTTAAATTCTTGACTATTATTTTCAGTCTTTAAAAGACATGAGTTAAAAATTCAGTAACAAAGGAAGAAATCATATCTGAATCATTGGTGGTTTCTTTATTCAGGTGAATCATAGACTTTCATGCCCCAATATTCAGAGATTGATGTATCTCTACACAAACCTTCTTGACACATGGTTGTTAGTTTCTTGTTTTCAATCAAAGCCTGTGGGCATGGAAGTGCCAGTGTTTGGCTTTGTTATGATATTCAAAATTACACTTTAGATAATCTGTATTCATCAACCCATTTTTTTCTTGGCAGAAGGTGTGGTGGGAAAACACACAATGACTAATGAGTTAAGAATTGTTTTTATGGACACTTACTGTAACAGTATTTCTTTAAAAACCTTTTTATTGGTAAACATAAAAGTGTATACTTACTGTGTTGATTTTCCTGGGGAGATGCAAACATCTTATTTGCCTGATAAAGGCAAGTAACAACAGACCCAAGAATGATCCTACCCAGATCTAGTGAGTTATGTTGCTTTCTGAAAAGAGCTATGATAATTTAAAGGCAGGTGTATTATGTAAAAGTCAACTGAATGATTATTTTTAAACCTGCCTTTCTCCAAAAAACAATCTGAACTGCAGGCAATTTGACTAGTTTGAGAGTTTCCTGCTTTTATAACCTTGTGGTGGGAACTGACAAATTTTGTAACTTTGCAAGATTCCTGGCTCTTGTAATAGTTCCTGAACCGAGTAAGTTTCCTTTGTTTGTCAAGTCTTATGATTATTCCAACAGAATACTGTAGACTGGAGTGCCTATGTGGAGTGGGGAATAACAAAAACAAAGAGTAATATTCTATTTTTAGTTGGAGTTGAGGTTTTACAATAAAGAAAAGAATGTGGACATATGAATTCTTAGACTCATAGTTAAGGAATCCTCAAATAAAGAATTCAAAATGTAGGATATTTCTTCATGAAAAATGCTAGTTAATCTGTTTAACATTTTTGTCTTGGAGTTTTGGAAAGCCAGAATTACTGAGAACATTAAGTTATGTTTTTACTTATAACAGTTGTAAGCATCACCCTATAAATCTAACATACCTACAGACTTCTGTCAATATACTTGACTGCCTTAGGAAAGCTTAAGAGACATTGTCAATACTGAAAGAGCCTATTCTACCAGCTTGTATGGAGAAGAATTGTAATGATCCTTAGAGGAGCATGGCTTTTCAGAACTGAATAGTCACTACTGACAGTGAGAAGAAAGGGTCCTATATGCCAAAAACTTTTTTCTCAACAATTTTAGTCCTTTTCTAAATTGTGAGTAGCCTTTGATATGGGGACATTGTTGAGATCTAGGTTACACACTAGGGAAATAAGCATATTACCATCATACATATTTCATAGTCCCAAAAACTTATACCATTATGAGTAAAAACAACAGGAAATCCTTAAGTGATATTACAAATGGTATGTTTTCAATAGGGAAAAGTAACAGTTAGAACACAGGAAGTACTATGATGGGAAATTATTTTCCTCTGAATGCCTTTAAAATATGTATTCTTATCTATAACAAATAGTTTATGATTGGATATAGAAGCCAGAAATATAATTGATAGGACAAAATTTAAAATTTATTTTGCTGAGTGTTCAGATTTTGTGTCAGGCAACTCACTCAAGTGACAACAGCAAGCGAAAATAATATTCTGGTATCAAAAATATATAGTGCACTACATAATTTTAATATGGGACTATATAGTAAAATATATATTGGAGGCATAAGTAGTGGAAATGGAAAGAACAGATATTCATCAGGAAAGGAGAGATGATTTAGTAACAAATGGCATCATACACATCAGGAATGATTCTCAACTTTCTTCTGACAGAGGTGTATGGCCAATAATTCCATTAAAAAATGATAAGAGAAAGAGGGGGGAAAGAAGAATTTAAGACTGTTTCAGATACAGGAAGAATAAAAGACTGTTTCTGATACAGGAAAACTGTGGTGCTTAGTGAAGTACACCAAAGATGATGTGCTATAGATACTTGCTTATTATACACGTATCATTGCCCATATGCACACAACTAAGAATCACTCCTGTTTGCTGCCATGGCTTTAGCAACTCTTGTATTTTACTTTACTAATGAAGTAAACTACTACTTTAGTTTATTATTGTATTAGAACATCATGCATGCATACTACATCAATCCTGCCACCAGCCCCAATTTCTCCAATTTCCTCCATATTTTCTCCAAAATTCATGATCCCCTTTCTTTCATTAAATTTGCTTTATATAACATACACATATGAGTAAAAAATGTATATTTAGAAACAACTTAATGAGTCTATTTAGTATTAGTTGCTCATATGTACATTGTTTCATATGTACACAGCTCAAATTGACACACTATGTGAAAGCTTGTCTCTGGAGAAAACTTTCTTCCTCACCCAGAAGCCAGTATGAATTGGTAGAATTGGTATTTCTCTCTCTCTCTCTGTTAAACATTGTATACATGTTTATATGCATGTACTTATAAATGTTACCTATGTTTCCCTGGTGTTATAAACATGTGCTGACATGTATAGTTTTAAATAGACAGTAGGGATGACAAATTTTACATGTTAAGCAAGTGCTCATCAACTGGAATATCTCCTCAGCCATAGATTTATATATTTATTCCACTTATTTGTTCAATATTTTTCATTATGAAAGATTAACAATTTTCTATCTTCCACTATAGAATATATTTTACAATTAGTTATTAATTAATAAATTAAAAAAATTCACCATGAATCCTGGAATTCAGTTGTGGCACAGAATATTCATATCTTAGGTAAAGATAATAGGAATGTTATTTGATTTTATTAAGAGATCATATACCAATAAGCTTATTTAAGCAAAAGTTAGGAATTGAGTTCTACGCACTGAACACTGAATTCTGGGAACTAATTCCAGGGAACTGTGCATCAAAATTATTTCACAGGCACACAGCTGTTTGACTCATAATACTACACAAGTCAAACAATTTATATGGCTGCATCTAGGCCTGGAACTAAGTAAATGCCACCATTTTCACCCATTACTTAATTGAGCTTAATAACAGCAGAGTGCTCAGTTACCTAGATTCATCCTTTATGTTGGGTGCTTCTTTTGAGGTTCTCATAATTCTTTAAATGTCACTGTCCAGCAGCTGACTGGAAAGCCATTACATTTTTTTTATTATTTTTGATTAAGAAGTTGAGACTTGCAGTGCTCCAGAGAAAATTGTTCTTGCCAAAGTTAGGTGCAGAGATTTTCAAATGAAAATAATTTCAGTTTTCATAGTAACAAAAAACCCCCACAGAAATGCTTAATTAATAAGCAGATCTAAAGTTAAGCCATACTAGTGAGATTTATCTACTGATAATCATACTGCATTAATTATAGAATTTTTTACTATGAAAAAATTTAATTAATGGGCATTTTCTTGCCAACAATTACAATGCAATGCTTTTACTAAAAATTACTAAATGAGATGGTTGATAGGCATGCAATTTCTCCTTAGTTTGTCTATAGACCCAAAATGCACCTACACTATGTCCATGGGTGTAGAGTGAAAGTCAAATATAGCTGTCTTCTCAGCAACTGACCTATATAACAGTGCTGACATATTCTTGTTTTTTTGTTTTTGTTTTTTTTTTTGTTTTTTTTCTCCCAGGAGAGAGGACCTGAGGCCAGCTGAGAAGTCTAACAATAGCAAATGCAACCTGCCCTTCCTGGGGAGCTTTCTAGGAAATGAGGTCTGTATTGCAGTGAACTATTCTGTCTAATTTCACAAGGAGCACAAATGAGGTATCCATGCTGAAATTTCTCTAATGATAGGTTTGTGATCAAAATTAATTATGCTATTTTCTTAGACAACTAAGTGTTGGTACTTTGTTATACAGGAGTTTGAATTGTATGCTTTCTTGATATTTCTTTCCTCAAACAAATTAGTCCATTGATCTTGAATGAGGCCTTACTCAAAAGTTCAGGACATGAGAAAGGTAATTGCTCAATAATTTGTCAGAATTTCACATGATTGATCTTTAGTCCAGTTCCACACAGAATTCATTATCCTCCTCTGAAATCTCACAGACAGTGTTTACTGTCCACATTTCTACTAGCATTATGTTTTCCCACATTTCTATGAAAATAGTTTACTAAACTCTGCTTACAGGATTCTAGAGCATCTGTACCCCACAGTTACATACTCTTTCATATTCTTCCAGAAAACCAGTTCCAAAGGTTTATGATCTACATTATCATTTTATCACAAGAGTGGTTTCTTTTCTTCGTATCAATTTTATACATTGGTTATCATGCTATCTGCTGTGCTGAGATGCCAAATAAGCATCTCAATTTAATGAATATTAGTATGGCTCACAGTTTCAAGAGACACAGAACATCATGGTGGGAAGACAGTGTGATGGAAGTGGCCCATGGCTGTGCCAGTAAGAGTATTAGGTGACATGAGTCTTCTGCAAGAGCAAAAGTTAGCCTTAACCCCTGAAACTTTCCTTAAAGACATTGCACATTCTTGGCATTTCTATAAACAAAGGTATTTCACTTAAATTTTTAAAAATTTAAAGTTATTGTATTCTGCACTGTTGTCCATACAGGATACAGCACAGCCTATACAGGGATTCCATAAAACAAATACATGCACACTTACTGAAAACGAGAATAACAAAACTAACTAAATTGATGATTTTAGTAGCAAATTGGAGACTCAATAATAAAAAGCACTAGAAGCAAGTATACAGAAACAAATAATTGAGAAAGAAGAGAAACTAAAAATCATTGGGAAAATGTGTAACATCAACTTAACTGAGCTCTGGAGAAATAAGATCACATAGAATCAATATTTGAGAACACATGGGTGAAAATATTCTAAGAATAAGAAGTTCAAAATAAATATTTTAAAAGTTATATACTATTAAAATCAATATAAATAAAAATAAACAAAACCATATAATTTCATGGTAAATCTTTGAAAAGTAAAGAGAATAGGAATAAAAAAGCAACAGAAATAGAGGAAAGAAAAAAATATTTTTAAAGAAACACCTATTAGCCTAACAACTGATTTTTCAATGAAAATATTAAAAACAAAAAGAAAAGTTGGAATAATTCTGTGAGTCACTAAAAGAAAACAGCCAAAAGATCACCGTCAGTACTAATGTCCATAAAGGAGTAAGCAACTCAGTAAAGTGCCTTAGATGGACAGAGAGTACAAAAGAGGGGCAATATAGAGGCTAAAAGAAGACATTTTTGCTGTTGTTGAGAGGATATTAAAACAGAAAATTTTATGGCCACAATTTTTGACAAAAATTTAGCAACATGAGGTTCAATTTATATTTACCATGTATTTTATTTCTGATAGCATTTTGCAGTGTGGAGAAAGAAGTCAAATATTTAAACTTGGAGGTCCATTCTCATTAGATTGAGGAGGGAATCAATAGAGGTAGAGAATAAAAGCATGGCTGGAAATTGAGGAAATCAGTTCCAAAGAGAAGGGAAACACAGAATTTGCTTTTAAATATGTACTATAGACATTATTATGTATCCCAATCCTCATTCCAATGTGTACATTTATTCTTAAATGTTCTTGAAAGGAATAAAACAAAGAGAGTATTCCTTTTCATTGTTTCCTATTTTACTTATGACTATATCTTTCTTCTGCATGCTTGGGCACTCAAGTAGTCCTCTCAGACCAAGAGTACCATTACTCTCTGAATCAGATAAATCACAGATCTGACAACAGTATTACCAATAGGCCTTGTAAATGCTGACTGATCAAGCCTGTAATCTGCAGTCATGCTCACTTCTTGTTCTCAGATTTCTGTAACTCAGAACTATCTATTTCTGTAAGTTCTATAAGACCAGGTACCTGACAAATGGAAGGCATCCTATAACCACGAGCCTCATGGAATTATTTAAATTACCCAATCATGTGTTTTTACTGCAACCGAGAATTCCTGAAAGTAACTGTCTTCAAAGACTAATTGCAGGTCCAGAGCCTAATTACCTTGCTTGAGGATAGTTTTTAAATCCTCAATAGCCATTCTTTATTCATTCCAGTGTTGACACGAATGTCCTTTGAATAATAGATTTAAAAATCCTTTAAAATTGATGAATTTAGCAGACCACTAGCTTCCACCACTCCAAAAGTTGAGAATATTTCCAAATAGCATCCAAAGCCTTAGGAAAGAATTCCCCATCTTGCTTGCTATAATTCATCTCTTTGATATGTCCACTAATACATTTTTTAATTCCTTGATTTATGACCTTGTTCTGTTAACATGAAAACTTCATGAAGGTGCTTCCATTCTGGAATGTGGAATTTGGATAACGTTAATCTGTATTCCCAGACTATTTTCACTCAAGTTTGGCTCCAGGATAAACCACTACTAATTCTATTTGGAGGGAGAGCTGAGTTTTGAGGAAGAAGGCAAAAGCCCTATTTTGTAATTCATTTTCCCTAGTCCTTGCCTTAAAAATAATGAACCGGACATGCTCTTACATGTTTATAGTTTTGGCACTTGAGAAGCAGGGCCTGAATAAAGAATTGTCAATGAACTTGAAGCCAATCTAGTTACAGAGCAGGAGTGTCAAAAAAAAATCCAAATCAGATTTAATTAATAATTGATTAATCAAAGCCAGGTGTGGTGGCATATGACTTTAATTCCAGCATTTGGGAGACAGAGGCTGGTGGATGTTCCATGAATCCTACTTAATCCTTTAATAAAAACACTGTGCCAGATACTGGCAAGAAAGCTAGAAGATCAGAAAGGTAGGAACAAGCCAAAGCCATTTCTTACCACTACTGAATCCTCAGACCAAAACAGGAAGATTCTGTCTCTACAAAACCTCAGACTTACTAGGGTCAGTAAAGGGGACCTCAAGGAAGGCTGAAATGAAAGGGTGAATTTCTATCTACTCTCACCTTATATTTCTCTGCCCATCCAAACCACTTCCTGTCTCAACATTCCTCGTGCTGGGATTAAAGGTGTGTGCCACCACTGCCTGGCTCAGTTTGACCTCAAATTCACAGAGATCCAGGTGGATCTTTGCTTTGCCTCTCAAGTGCTAAAATAGGACAGAAGGTATCTGCCACCACTGCCTGACCTCTCTGGCTAACTCTGTGGCTGGCTCTGTCCTCTGATCTTCAGTATATCATCACAGAAGAATCCCTAAATTTGACACCACTCTAGTACAGAGCAAGTTCCAGGACAGCTAAGGCTACAGAGACAGACCCTGCCTCAAAGAAAAAAAGAAAACCCTCTAAAATTAATCAAACCAATAACATTCTCCTCCTTAAACTTCCCTTTTCCTGCTTCTCATTTAGACTGGGAAAGTAACAGAAAACTTTTTTTTTTTTTAGCCTATCATGAAGTTTATGTCTATGGATTGTACAATATAGTTCAAAACATAAGTCCTAAACTTGTGTTTTAAACTTCTCTTAGTTGTTAATATTCATGGTTTTAAAAATTAACTAAAAACCTTTTTTTTGACTAGAGGCAAGGGCCAGCTTCAAGTTTTCTCTATTCCAGTCTGAATGGCTGAGTGTAAAGGGTGCAGGATAGGTTTACTACTGCTCTAGTAGTAGATAGGATAATTCCAGCCAATTTCACATTTATTTTGATAGTATCATCCTCAGTGAGGTCTGTTCATTATCCGATATGGACACAAGGACTCTCTTGTTTCTCATTCCTTTGGATAACTTTACCTGGCTAGTGACAGAATGTTTTTAAGGATTAGTTCAATATTCTTTTATATGAATGGGAGAGACAACCAGTGTAAACCTGATCAGTATTATGGACAACAAAATAAATTAAAACAAGAAAGATTACCTATCTGACTGGTCTGTGGGATGATTATAGGACTGATTTCTTTTCCCTTCCTGTACTATCTTGAAGCAGAAATTCCCTCTTTCACAATAATCTTGACATTCTTTAAATTATGAATATAAAATGTTATTAGATTTTTTTATTATCAAAACATATAAAGTAGAGTAATTTAGGTAAGTAGTTAGAAATTTAACTAAAATATCAACACTACAAGATAGGGCCTTATCTAATTAGTAGTAGTTTATAGGAATTCTAAGGCAGAGACATAAGAGCCATAGAAATAGTGTCTTCTTTGCAACTTAACAATTTCTAAATTCTAGACGTATGACAGCCACATCTTATAGTCATTACAATAGTACTTCTGTTTTGGTGATTTAGCCCAGTCAGGGTATTAGTAACAGACATTTAATTCTTATATTTCCAGAGCTGGAAGTCTGAGATCAGTATGCAAGCATGCGCATGGGCTTGATATGGCTGGGCTTGGGCCTCTTCCATATTAAGAACTGTTGTGTTCTTATCTGTTGAAAAGATATGTGAGTACTCTGCTATTCTTTTAATAAGAACACTGCTCTGATTTATAAGAACTCCACTCACAACTCAGTGGCTGCTTAAGTAAACCCCATATGTTAGCTCTATTATATTAGGGCTAGAGTTTCAATATAGGAGTTGGAGTGGTATAAACATCAAATCAGTTTTAATGACTTCCTCAGAAAGTAGCAACTTATATTAATTCAATTTTAAAAATTAAATAATAAAAATTTATTTAATTTATTGGCTTCCTAGATGCATATATTTTGGAAATATTTTGTTTACTTTAAGCATCTTCTTTCTTCCTTTCTCTCTTTTGTTCATTTCCTTCCTTCCTTCCTTCTTTCCCCCTCACTCTTTCCTCCCTCCCTCTTTCTATTTCTTTCTTTCTACACAAGAGAGATTTCCACAAAAAATTAAGACAAAGTCTAACATGTTTTTGCCTGGCTGGTATCATTCATATGAAAGCATCCTGTATATACACCACTATGTTAGAATAAAAATGTATGGCAATGCACATCTACATTAACCACTGGTAACATCTTTTTTTGCACTTACCTTGTATATACACTTATAGAAATATATGAAAATAATGGCTTAAGCAAATTTCTATCTAATGAACTCAATACCAAAAGAGCAGGTGGATTCACATCCTTCCCTCCCCATTTCCATAGTATCACCCTCCTAATTTTCCCTGTAACATTTATGCCTGTACCTCTCTCTTCCCATGAGATATTTGCCTTTTTTCATTTCAAAGGTAAATGTAGCACTTACTATAAGTACAATGAAACTTCATCTTAATATGTAACCTCTCCATTAATTATGCTATTGCATTTGTTCTTTGGAATTATTTTCTTACTTTATACTGAGGTCAAGCCACAAATTCATTCATTCAAGTACATAATTCACAGATAAAATTTCTTGTTACAATGAGGTTTCTTGCCTAAACTAGTCCCACAGTTTGAACCGGCCTGCTATTACTTAACTGGACCAGCAACCCCACAGTACAAATGAAACATAGATACTTATATTAACTTCATATTGTTTTGCCTATGGCTTAGGCACATTGCTAGCTAGCTCCTTCATCTTAATTCAACCCATTTCAATAATCTATCTGCCATGTGGCCCATGGATCACTTGTATTCCTTACATGTTGCTTCTTTGGGCATCTGGCTTGATCTGTCTTTGAAGCTGTCTTCTTCTTACCTATGCTGATTTCCCCTTCCTACTTTTTCTATGGTCTCTGCCATGGCCAAAACAGTCCTTTATTTAAAGATTGATATTCACAGCAACAGAAAGACATTCCCACATCAATTTCCTCTTAAAACCAGCTTTTTTCTGCTACCTCCTAACTTTGTTAATGGCATCAGCCAATGAATTGAACAGCTTCAATAAAACTTTGCTATTATAATTTAGGCTCATAATGTAGTCAATGTCAGTCTTTGCAAACATTTTTAGCTATTTAATGAAATTCATTACTTCATTATAGGTTGCCAAAATTTATATTTACTGAATCTACCTTCTTAATTGTAAATATATGTCATCAAAATTATTGATCTAAATAAAAATAGATGGGATTACTATTTAGGTTGTACAATAACATAGCATTTAGCCTACTGTATTTAAGGAAATTCAAGAAGATATTGTCTACATTTCTACAACAGTCTATGCTCTATCCCCTGTACTAAAGAGCTTCTTACTAGGTATTACATTAAACTTAATACTGTAGAATTCTGGTACTTGTTTTATTTTTGTCTGATATGGTCTTACTTTCTCTTTATTTTTATACTTTATATCTCCAATTATATATCATTTCTTCATGTAAGATTTCTTATTTTCCATTGCTAGGAAAACTCATTCTCTCTTACATTATTCCCACTCGCCACACTTATCAAAGGTACAGGAGTATATGTATTATGAATATTTATTATTGCCTCCCTTTCCCAATAAAACTGCAAACTTGGTAAGATACTCTTTACCTATATAACTCAGCATTATATATCTAGTAACTCATATTCATGAGTCATGCATAATTTACAATAAATAAATACATACATACTAAATAAACAAATTTAAACAGATGGTTTTGAAAACAGATGAAAAATGTAAAAAATATAGATTTTAATAGAGTTCACAGACTAACAATTGGGAAAATTGGTTTCAATGAATAGTTGCTTGCTATAGAGTTTTATTGTCTTAGAAGGAACTATTTCACATCCTGAAAATAAGTGGTGTGATGGATTATTTAAATACATTTGGGTAGAGTTTAAAAACACAAAAAAGAATATGCAAAATGGCCCTGAAGCCTGAAGGGGAAAGAGTGGAGTGGCCACTGGACCCTAGAGGCAGTAGCTGCAATGGAAAAGACTACTTATCTTAGCTGCAGCCTTCAGTATATCAAATCATTCAGCTGGGGTAAATCCTACAGGGATAAGGCTGAGAAAAACAATGTTGCCTTTACTTAATTTCTGAGTTTTGGAATGTTGCTTCTGCAAATACACACCCAAGTGGTGGCTTACACAATATACATTTATCTTTTAATTCTGGTAGTAAACAATCTTACATGGGTCTCATTGGACTAAAAATGATGGCATTGCATTATTTTAAATATCGGCATCTCTATATTTCTGACTTTTAACCTCATATTACTTTGTCTTTGATTCTTTCATTTTGAGTTTGATGCTCTCATATTATCCCTCTTGTCCAAAAACCTTTTGAGCATATTAAATTTGAGGGGGAAATACAGAATAATAACCCATTTTGAAGAATGTATCAATTATACCTTCAAAATGTTTCTGAACATGTAAGGCACAAAATCCACTGGTTCTGAAACTTGTAAACAAATATCTTTGAAATTTTATTATTTTGAAGGGCATGTTCTCACTCTGCTTTTCTTCTGTACTAGTGAGTAGCATTTTAGACATACAGGAACTAATGAAACTCTGGATGTTATCTCTAAAGGTCAGCCATCTATACTACAAATATTGATAAACTTGGAGGAAAAACTTACATAGATGGAGAAATCTCTTACATAAGGATTAATATTGCTATTATGTTATGTATTGATTTTATTCTATCATAATTTAAATAGACCATTTCATTTATGAATTTGATTAGTTTGATATGTGCCCTGATTCCATCATATAATTTTTAATAAAATGTGATTTTCAAGGTCTAAATATGAGCAGGAACAAGTCTGAAAACTGTTACTTCACTGAACTTATTAAAATTTTATTTCCCTCAAATAAAATTTATCTATATCTAGGAAAAAAGTAAGTAATTGTTTGTTGCTGAATTCTCAAAGTTCAATAATTTTAAAATAAATAATACTTTAAATAGCTTAAATAAACATGATGATTATTCATTGGATGCGGTCTACATGCATTTTAATTATTTTCATCTAAGATAAATGCAATTATGTCTTTGGGTTGGTTCTAGAATACTATTTTAATATTGGATAAATATTTTTTATTAAATATTTAAGTGAAAATTTCAAGAATCGGTATAAAGTATCTTCAAATGTTTAAGACATACAGGATCAAAAAATATATAAAAATACCACAATATAAAACCAGTGGAAAGAATATATAAGATATTTCAGAAAATTATAAAAAGAAAGGAAAATATTTTTTTACTTGGCACTAAAGTGTAAAGGATAAAGCTCTGATTAATTATGCAGCTGAAGTGAAATACTTGTGAGCAATTCTGAATTAACTCTGAAATGCCTTTTCCACTCTACTAGTTTGCTTCTTATATGTGTACTTTCTATCTTTAGCATTGAGATAAATACTGTTGTAGAAAATACAGCTAGTTCAGTGTGACTGTGCAAGCTCTGTTCATGTAAAATATACTGAATTGCACAAACTTCACTTAATGACTATTTGTAAATATGACTAAAGCTTTGAAATATAAAACAAAAAGGTAGGTAAGTTCACCTAGAACCATAGTAGTTCTCTTAAACAGTGGGATGGAGACAAAACTTGCAGAAGATTCTTCTAGTCTCAATACTTTGGAGTCACTTTTAGAAACCTGCAGTCAGGAATCACAAAAAGGAAAGAGCCTTAGAATTGAGAATATTCATCAAGGAAAGTAAAAGACATGGAGGCATCTGTTACTGGATCATGAAGGAAAGATGGCTTATTTCAATTATGGATGAAATAACTGACAGCATAGTTTGTACCCTTGAGCGCCCTGTAGGGTAGAAAGTAAGAAAATTACTTTGTGAGACTAAGGCAGACTAGCAACAATGTTAACTAAATGAGTTATTACTTGCCATATAATGAGAAAAGTGAGAGAAATCAACGAAAAGGGAGTGTTTTATATTCAAGGAAAGATTAAAGAAATTAATTCTAATTGAAAGGATGATGGATTAGAAAATACGCTGTTATCACCCCTAGCTTTTTCTGCTGCACAGTCTCCAAATTAGGATATAGATGCAGAGTCGAGGTCAAATACAAGGAGCTGTCTCAAGATATTCTTTTGGGGTCAAAATTAAGTCAAGGTCTTCCTGGAAGATCTTTATTAAGATCTCAGAAGAGTTAAAAGGCCATTTCTTTGATCTAGTTTTGACTAGAGGACTTCTAAGTATTATAAAGATTTGGCCCTTGGAAGCTTCAATCATAACTTGGAATACAGGATCCTTAGCTTAAAGGTATTTTTGGAAATGTCCTTGGTCTAGTGGATTGTAATTTGAAACATAAAGAAAAATACCTCTTTTTATCTGTTGCTTGTTTAGATTGAATGAACAAGACATTTCAAAAGGAGAAGAGGTGACATTAGGCCACTTAATGTCATATATAGACATAAATATAATATGTAAAGCATTTTTATGATTACATAATATATAAAGTTGCATTCTCAAAGCCAAGACACTATACCTGATGAACTGTGTTTGATGAAACTTTATTTTCTGGGTCTGATTTAGATAGTTAAATCTTAGTCTGCATTTTGGTCTGATACTGTAATATAGTGCAGTTTGAGGGGAAAGGAGAGAATATATTTCACACAAGAAAGGTAAATTTTTATAGACTGAGACAGAAGCCTTTTTTTTTTAAAAAAAAAATTGCCCACAGAAATATTTGTGGCCTTACATGCTGTTTTCTAATCTGATTGTTTTTCCTTTTTATTTCGGTGATTATCCAGTCTTCATCTTCTCTCCTAGAATATGAGATGACCCTGTGCCTATTTTGATCAAAATAACACAGAAGTGACTACAAAATTTCTAGATTGTGGTTTCAAAAGTCTATAGTATCTGTATGCAACACATGGAAGTCAGAGGTCTTGCTAATAAGACCTACTATTTTGCCACCATAATTTTGTAGAGGGTATTAAATAATAAAAACTCAGCAGTGTAGGAAAATCTTTAGGAACCTGTGATGTGAGCTGATTCTTCTTGATGCATCTAGCCAAGCCTAGTTTCAATCATCTGACACTGTTTAAATAACCTTTAAGTAGAATAATATTTACATCCTATAACTCATATAGAGATCTTAATTATTTCTATATAAGCTAATAAGATTGTTTTTTATTAGAGCCACTACCTTTGGGGGCAATTTGTCAACAGTCAGTAGAAGAGGTTGTGGTGATGTCTCAGTCAGACCACAGAAGCATAAAGGCCCAGGTTTGTATTTCTATCACCCTGTATAAAAAGATGGTCCAGCATCATGTATCTACAGCCATAGTGATGAGGATACAGAGATAGGAAGATTGTTGTAGCACGAAGACAAGGTAGCCTCACCAAAAGGTAAGCTTCAGACTCAGTGGGAAAACTTGCCTCAAAAATAAATAAATGAGAGCAATTGAAAATTGCTGACACTAGACTGATATACAACCTCTAATAGCACATGTCCATATGCCTATGTATCTTTACACATATGTGCATGTATCCCTAAAAACAAAAGTACATAAGCCCACACCACACAAGAAAATAACTATTAATAAGAATTAAATAGTCCTAATTTTCTAGTTCTATACAATTATGTTTCTCCTGTATTACTAAAAATGCCTTCTGGCTTTAGCTCATGGGACAAACACAGCTGCTGTTATTGAATGTAGGGATCATGCAGACTGTCCAACAATAAGTATAACTTTATGTCTTCCGAGTCTAATCTATCTAGCAACTCTAGGGAGAAAAGAACACAACAACAAAACAAAAATTCATTTCCCTCAATGAGTAAGTCTCTCAAAGTTACTTTTCATTTAGTTGTGAAGATTTAACTGTATTTACTTTTCTCAGAACTTTACTGAATTTATTTTAAATAATTTTATATTTAGTCACTATTATGATCAGAGGAAAAAGGAATAAACTTAAGGTCATATTATGGTAAAGCAGAGGTACTTTTTTGGTCAAACTACTAAAAATTTCTATGACCAAAAGAGAGAAACTATGGCAGGCAGGTTACCAGGGAATCAAAGACTATAGATGTGTACTTTCATGGTGCTGTTAATGAGGGATTTAGGAGCACTTCATAAGCAATAAAAGTTGTAAGGGCTTCCTTTGAATAAACAGAATGTAGTTAAGATAACCTAAAAGAGTGCATAATCAGGCAATACTCTTTATGACAGGCTGATAAACACAGATGAAATTTTAACACTGTTTTTAACATTAATTTGAACATATTATATACACAGATTAATAACATGTGCCTAAATGTTTCTACTGAACTTTGTGAAATGGGTAATTTGGATACAGTTGTAATGTCAAAATAAAGGCTTAAATGAGTATCTTTATGTTCATGTAGAAAATTATAAGTATGCTATCCTGATTTCTGGCTCCCCACTTTACCGTTCAACTTTATAGAATAATAAAGGAAAAACATATTAAAATACCTTTATTTTTGCAAAAAAAGTTTCCATTTTTACTGTGAGATTCAGTGGAAAAGTTTCTATGAAATCTTTGAGTTTCATGAAGTTTTTTGTTTATGTTCACTTTGCTTAACATTTCAAATATAAAAGACACCTGTGAATCATTAGAATTAGCTTCATTGCTTTCTAAGAATGCTGCCTCATGATAGATTTGGTTGCCATTTTTCTGATATAAAGTTACAAGAATATAATAATGATAATAATAATGCTTTACATTACTACCACTTTGGTTTTCTAAGTACTTTGACATAAGTTATCATATATAAGCCTCATTATAGCTCAACTCCTTTATTCATGGATGCTTTTGTGTTGTTGTTGTTCATGGCTGTTGTGCTGACATTAGTCATACACACTTCATATCTTCCTATGGTAGGGTAGGTTAATTTTGTAAAGCTTTAATCCACCAAACAGAAAGATACAAGCTGAGAAGAGAATGTATCACTTGTGATTCTGAATAGCTTATTTCTTCCCATAAAATTAGTAAGAGCACCCAAATGATGTCTTATCCTGCTTTTGAAATTAATATTTTCAAAATATGCATCATTCATATCCATCAGAGTTAAATGTGGTTTTTTAAATTAAACCCATTGAATTGGAGATCAGAAAACACTGAAAAAATTCAAAGCCCACAAAAGATATTTTTGAAATAAATTCTGTATTTCATTTAGTTCACTCATTAAATAGAATGACTATAGAATAGAATAGAATGTTTTCAACTATTAGCAGTGTGTAAAATGTGCTATAAAGTTTCTAGTCAACTGTAAACCAGAAAAATTTTTTGCTACACTTAGAATCATATTAGTTGATCTAAACAGAATTTACATTTTGAATAAGTGCTGTTATGGTTGTAGTTTACATCTCAGCCTCAAAATCTGATAGAGCAGATGCCATACATCTTTCAATCAAAACACATTCAGCTACTGTGAAAAAAAAACAAATAATGAGCATATAAGGACTACTTCTAATGCAGTATTGCTTCTTCTAATCCTAATAAAAACTTGAAATTCATTTGGATTACAATTTCATAATTCTTTTCAGTTGTGTACAACCATGTTTTAAATAAAGTGTTCTTTTGCATACTTATAAATTCATGTACACCATCAAATATTTCAAGAATCTTATAAAAAGATGGAGGTTGAGGAAAGCTATGACTAGCCAACATAAATTCTTATCTTTTCTTTTAAAGAAAGCTCTCTTGATTTCATAGAGAAATTAAAAATAAATTACCTCTTTGTCTGGATCACTCTTAATATTCATAAATAGATAACAATACCTGCAAAGTCCATAGATAGTATCTGTTAAAGTTTCCTTTATGAGAGATAGAATATTTGTGAGGTGGTAAGGAGAAAATAAAACTTCATTGTTTCACAAGAAATGATAATAGAACACAACAGTGTGAGTACTTGTTGTTAAGTATTTGTACTGTGAAGAGACACTATGGCCACAGTAGCTCTTATAAAGGAAAAGATTTAACTGAAGTGGCAGCTTACAGATTCAGAGGTATAATTCATTATTGTCATGGCAGGGAGCATGATGGCACATAGGCAGGCATTGTGCTGGAGAAAGAAATGTTGACTCAAAGGCAACAAGAAGTCATCTGTGCAAATCCTGAGCATGAGACCTTAAAACATGTCCCCATAGTTGTGGGGATTTAATAAAGTTTCAGAAGTTTTGGAGATATCAGAGGGAATCTACCCACAGTCTATGTTGGGGGTTAGTAAAAGCTCCAGAAGTCCAAGAGCTCTAACCACAGTCAGTCTAGGAAAATCAGAGTGGTGATTCAAACCTTTAATCCCAGCACAGGGAGTATCCTGGGAGTGGTGACCTACACCCTTAATCCTAACTGAGTCAAGGTCACTTCAGAATATAGAAGGAATTCCAGGCTCCCAAGCAGGTGGGGCCATGTCTTAATACCAAATGAATACTTAAGTCTGGATTCAAACACAGAGTAAACCATTCCAAGGGAATCGAGGCTGAGGAAGCTAGAAGACAGCTGGGTAAGATTTGACTGTGGTGTTTATTCCCTCTAGTATCTCCAACTTCTTCAGAAATCTATCCTTGAGTCTCATTCATTCGTGCAATAATTGATGTCCAACATTGGGGCACAAATTTCTCTCTTCCCTACCAAAAAAACTGCACTTGCCGGCCATAACAACACTTGGCCAGAGGAGTAATTACTAGTGGCTAGGCTTTGCATTCCTGGTCAGCCTCCAGTCTTAGGCAGACCGGCCACACATGTTTCTGTTTCACCCTCATCTGGGTAAGTTTTTCAGACAGTGGCCTCTTTCTCCTGGTGGGTTGTTTCTTTTTCCTTTTTGAACCTCTCTTTGGGTTGCTATCACACTAGGTAGCTGCCCCACTTCACAATCATCAATGGACAATAACTGTAGTGGGATTCAGGTGTCAGCTGATAAGGTCCTAAGACGCTTCTTCAGGGTCCCGAGCTCCTGGAGGGGATGTGGCCAACCTGGAGGGGGTGTGGCCAACCCCATTTATAAGGGGCTTCTGGGACACGAGGGACAGCTGCTGGTTCCTGGCTGTTGGAGAGACAGGATCTGAATCCATCGTCCGTCCATCGCTGATCCACCATTCCAGACTCCAGTCTCTGTTCAGGTGTTACTATAAACTGTTACCTGTACCGTGAGTGTTGGTTTATATTTTAATAAATATCTATCCTGCACTGGTGCCTTCTAAGTAAACTTCGACTACATCTGGCGCCCAACGTGGGGCAGTTATCCACTTTAAGCCTGAGAAAGATTAGAAAGAGTTCCAGATCACAGAAACTGAGCCAAGGCAGCTTCCAAATTGTGTATATGAAGCAGGTCATTGTACAAAGAAAGTGTGGCATCTGGGTCACACTCAAAATGGCGCTGGCAGACTGGCAAAGGCAGTATAAGCTGCAGCTGCAATTAGATGGGTTCCTGAAATCTCACAGAAGACTCAGTAGCATGTGATTGATTTTAGATTTCTGCTTATTTTAAACAAAAAGGAAACAAAGACGGTTTCTTAGTAGCAGCATTTTCTTGGGCATGCTCTGTTTGCTGGCCACAAACAGAGACACGGTCCCTTTAAGAGAACTTACTGATTCGGCTTCCTTGGCAAAAACTATGCAGCTCTTTAAGACAGTGTATTTTAAAAGCTCTTATGGTTAGAAGATGATTAAGGATTCACAAAAAAAAAAACAGATTCAGATGAAAAAAAAACCTGTAAATGGGTTACAATATGTGTAAAAGGTACATAGGCTTCAGAGAGAATAGAAAGAAAATAACGTCTTTAAAAGGAGAAAAAGAGTAATAAAAATATAATAAGCCACACAAAGATGAAAAATAGACACAAAATCTGGATTTTGGTTGTTATTGTGTTTTCTTTTAATTTTTTAACTTTTAATGAGCTAACTGCAGAAAGACAATGGATTGCAAATGCAAAGGCTACTAAGTTAAACAAGAATATATATTTTAAAGGTATTTTGATTTTAAAATTTGTGTCTAAGGATTTATTGCTTCAAAAGAGTTCTGATTTTGTTTCCACAGAAGATGAGAACCTGTGGATTGCTTCCAGGCAAATATGGTTTCATCAACCAAGACCCCCTGAAAAAATCTCTGATGGGAAGAGATGGCCATATCAGCTTCAAGACTGCAGATTATAATCCAGTCTCAACAATCCATGATATTTTCAATGTCCCTTAATCAGCAGAAAGTAGTAATAAACTATGCCCAAATTACCCAAATATTGTTTCTGAATGTTTGTTTTCATTGTAAATGGTTAATGGTCATAGTCCACCTATTTCTAAGAAGAAAAAGGGGATATGGTATATGAATGATTTTTTTAAAAAGGTTAGATTATTGAATTTACTTAGATCAGGAAATCAGCTATTCATCTCAAAATGCTTTACATTGGTATAGACTTTGGTTTATTGATACAAATTTAAGGTCAATTTTGTTATGCTGTATGTGTTTTTCTATTCTTGTTTAAGGTATGATGTTCATGTAACTGATTTATAATTGTAATGTATAATTAAGAAATGAAGGTTAAAAGTCACCTTTGATAATCAAACTTTTAGATAGGTTAGTAATCTTCAAATACTTCTAAGACCTACAGAATATGGCATTTAAAATGTTTTAAGAACTTAGACTTTTCTGCACAGTGAGATAGGTCTGCTCTTGGCAGCACCAATCTTCTTCAACAGAAAATTGGGCATCGAAGAAACTCCATATGGAGTCTACTCTCTTTGTGGCAATGGTAAGCCACTGGAAAAGAACCTGTTCTTATATTGACAGCTTGACAGTATGCTGTTTAAACTGGGCATACAGGTTCCATAGTAAAGTGACCTCTGAACTTTGGCAGAACAAGCTGAGATGGTCATTCAGGTTCCTGCTTTGCAGAGAAAACTGTCAGTCATTCTTCAGGACTCTAGTAGAAGCAACTGATGAACTGTGCCAGAATGGGCAGAACAGATGTCATGCTTCACTGAAATGAAGAAAGACTCTGGGCCTGTAGGCTGAAGATGGATGCCCCAACTTTATAAAGGAACTTTGGATGACTGTCCAGGCAGATAGGTGTCATCTCTGTCTTTTATAGATTTTAGAAGTCGCATGCACTTCTGGTTTACTTGGGTAAATATATCCTGTGGTCTTTGATATAGTTGAAGATTAGATAGTTATAGGTATAGGTTTTCTTAGTCATTTGAAAGGTATATTACATATAAAACTTTAGATTCATAAAGATAAAGTGATGATAGAGTATTTTCTTTAATTTTCCTAAATACAAACAGACTAGATATTGTAACTGTAATTCTTGCTTGATAGCTATTTTGTTGTATGTTATTTTGCTATGTTAAAATTGCAACCTTCCTTTTTGATTAGACAGAATGGGGGAAGTGATGTGGGAATACCTTTCTGTATGCTGTGAATCTCAATCTTTAAATAAAGGAGCTGTTTTGGGCCATGACAGGCACCATAGAAGAAGTAGGAGGATGAATCAGAATAGGTAGGAAAGAAAGGGTGGAGTCGGGGACAGATCAAACAAGCTGCCAAAGGAGCAACATAAAGGAACACAGGTGAGCCACGGGCCAAGCGGCAGACAGGTTAATAGAAATGGGGTGATTTAAGATGTAAGAGCTAGCTAGCAATGTGCCTGAGCCATAGACCAAACAGCATGAAGTCAATATAAGTGTCTGAGTCACTTCTGGGGGTCTGAGAGGTGGGCGGCAGGGCGGCTAAGCAGTCTCGGGTAGCAGGTGTGTGGGTCTCAGACTTCTAATCACCTGGGACCCAGAAACCCCCTACAACAGATAGTGCCCAATGTAAGTGTTGGTTTATATTTTAATAAATATCTATCCTGCACTGGTGCCTTCTAAGTAAACTTCGCATACAAATAACAGTAAGTAACTCAATTTTTTTAAAAAAGAGAGAATTTGTTTAAAGTAATGGAGGGTGATTGGTCATACTATAAGCTCTCCTTAGATGATTTGATATTAAAACCAGTAAAGGAAAACATAGATAAGATAGATGGAAATATCATAATGTTTATCATACTATATACTATGAATATTTATTGTTTTATATCACAGAAAAAGTTGACTAGTGTAAATCCAAAGAAAAAGGTCTTTAAAAAGCCTGTTGAGAGAGAAACAAAGATGTTAGAATTCAAACAGAGGAATATGAAGAACCAAATTCATCAAGGTCATCTAAAATTAGACAAAAACAGGCAACATTACTATACACAGTAACCTTCAAAAAAATGAAGGATGAAAAAGATGAAAGAGAAGATAGCTGGGCTCCAATAAAAATATTATAACTACAGAGAGGAAAAGGAAGCAATTATGTCATATGGGATGCATTCACCATTTGTTAAGCAAATGCTGAACTCTATCTAGGTCATGCTGTAACTGGGTACCCCTAAAGATTGGTTGGATATGGTTACAGCCATTCTTGAGGCAGGGACACTCATGCAATTCAAGTCATGGTGGAGGGAGGAGGCTAAAACAATAGAACAAAGAAACAGGACCAGAGGAATAGAAGTCTCTCAAGACCAATTCCTTGGGGAAGGAGATTATGCCGATATTGAAAGGCAGTCATTATACAGTGACCATCTTCTGGATTTATGTTGCATGGCAGCTTTAAATGCTTGGGACCATATTGAAGAAATAGGGAAAAAAAAGTGAAACATTTACAAAAATAATTCAAAATCCCAAAGAAACTTTTACAGATTTTTTACACAGATTAACCACAACAGTAAACAGAATGGTACCGGACTTAGAAGCCAGGCGAATAATCATTGAATCAATGGCTTTTGAGAATGCCAATACACAATGTCGAAAAATACTTAGACCTTTAAAAGCAAGGTCAGCACCTTTGGAGGATTGGATTAGTGAGACAATTAATATGGAGTCTTATGACAGTGATGATAACTGGTAGGAGGACTTATTTCAAGAGGCATAAAAAAAATCAAAATGTCAAATGTTATAATTGTGGAAGGGAAGGTCACATAAAAAGATATTGTAAACAAGGTGTTCCCAGAAATAATACTTTTGGTAGGAATAATCCCAAAAGAACATCCCTCTGTTCTGGAATATGTAGAACGGGTGGTAAAGGAAGACATTCGACTAATGAATGCAGGTCAACAAGAGACAGACAAGGGAACTTTCTGCCCTTGAGAAATGCTCCAAGGGGGCTTTCAAAAACCCCTAGATCAGTAACTTTCTGCCCTTGGGAGACACCCCAAGGGGGCTTTCAAAAGCCCCCATATCAAGTCCAATACAGTCTTACCCTGCCATTGTGGAGGAACCACCTTCCCAGAACAATTAAAAAGGTTAAAACCTATTTTATAAAGACACACTAACTGGAATAATAGAAAATTTACAGAAAAGGAAAAAAAAATCAGGTAAAAATATGAAGCAAATATTTTGGCAAACTTCTACCAATGATAAAAGGCCAAAATTAAAAGTATAGATAAATTATGTTATTATTAAAGGCTTATTGGGCATGGGTGCGGATGTATCCATAATTTCACCTGAGTCATAGCATCCAAGTTGGCCCCTACAGGAGGTAAATGTTCAGTTTTGGGGTATTGGATTGATATCCAAGGTAAAACAGAGTGCAAGATAGCTTGAATGTATAGGACCAGAAGGACAGAGAGGAATATTAAAGCCATATGTGTCTAATATAGCTGTAAATTTATGGGGAGGAGATTTACTGCAACAGTGGAACCTGCAGATTAATATTCCTACAAATACAAAAATAAGCCATAACGTAGCACATGGTTCCAGAAGAAATATCGAAAGATATTATGAGAAACAGTCACAGACCATTCAGGTTATAGAGAAACAAGGCAAAACAGCTGCTGATCTTTCAAAAACACCCACAGCACTACCTCTAAAATGGCTAACAGAGAAGCCTGTATGGGTCCATCAATGGCCTCTAAGAAAAAAGAAACTGTAGGCTGTAGAGCAGCTGGTACAGGAACAGTTAGATGCTCAGCATATAGAAGAATCAACCAGCCCTTGAAATTCTCCTGTATTTCTTATTAAGAAGAAATCTGGAAAGTGGAGAATGGTAACAGAACTAAGGGCAATAAACAAGGTGATCCAGCCAATGGGCTCTCTACAATTTGGGATTCCTTTGCTTTCTCTATTACCTAAAGAATGGCCTATTGTAGTTATTGATTTAAAAGACTGTTTTTTTTAACAATACCTTTACAAGAACAAGACAAAAAAAATTTGCTTTTACAGTGCTCACTTATAATAATTCTCAGCCTGTAAAGAGATTCCAGTGGAGGGTCCTCCCTCAAGGAATGCTGAATAGACCTACTCTGTGCCAGTATTGTGTTCAAAAACCAATAGAACAAATACCCAAGAAATTCCCACAATCTATACTTTATCATTATATGGATGATATCTTGTTGGCCAATTCAAATATTGATACGTTGGAAAAACTTTTTGAAGAAGTGAAAAGAATTTTGCCTGCTTGGGGATTACAGATTTCCCCAGAAAAAATAAAAATAGGGATTCCATTAATTATTTAGGATATAAAATAGGTCAACAAAAAATTAGACCCCAAATGGTACAGATCAGGAGAGACAGATTAAAGACACTTAATGATTTTTAAAGACTACTAGGAGACATTGCCAACTCATGACCGACTATTGGACTTAAAAATGATGAACTACACAATCTGTTCAAAATGTTAAATGGGGACAAGGACTTAAACAGACAGAGAGAGTTGTCACCTGAATCTGAGAAAGACCTGGCTTTGGTGAAAAAAAAATTACAAGAGGCACATGTGGAGCGTGTGGATCCAGACCTCAATTGCATACTAGTTATCTTGCCCTCTAAGCATTCTCCACAGGAATTTTAATGCAAAGGGAAAATGTTATAATGGAATGGATATTTCTTCCACATAAACTAAGCAAAAAGTAAAAGACATATGTGGAAAAAATTTCTGAACTTATTTTTAAAGGAAAATTAATACTTCGTCAATTGACAGGAATGGACACAACGGAAATTGCTGTACCTTTAACTAATGAAGAAATTGACCAATTTTGGGTAGAAAGTGAACCTTGGCAAAGAGCCTGCAGTAGTTTTTTGGGAGATATTAACAACAAATATCTTAAAAGTAAAAGAATTGAATTTATAAGAAAACTGATTGGATTCTCCCTTGTAGTGTATGAGATAAACCAATTTCCGGAGCTCCTACATTTTATACTGATGCAAACAAATCAGGAAAGGCTGGTTACAAATCAGAACATCTAAGTAAAGTGATTCAAAGCCTTTATAATTCTGTTCAAAGTCAGAATTATATGCCATCATAATGGTGTTAATGGACTTTACAGAAACACTTCACATAGTCACTGACTCTCAGTATGCAGAAAGAATTGTTCTACATATTGAAACAGCTGATTTTATTAATAATGAATCAGAATTAACTTTATTATTTATTCAGTTACAAGGAATAATCAGGACTAGAAATCATCCCTTCCATATAACACATATTCGATCCCATACAGGTCTGCCAGGTCCTTTAGAACAAGGTAATGATGAAATTGATCTATTATTAATAAGAAATGTACTAGAGGCCTCATAATTTCATAAAAAGCATCATGTTAATTACAAAGGATTAAAAAAAGTTTTCTCTATCACTTGGGAACAAGCAAAGAAATTGTAAAAAGGTGTCCCACCTGTTCTTTCTATAACCAAACTCCATTGCCAGCAGGAACTAATCCTAAAAGTATACATAGTAATGAAATCTGGCATATGGATGTATTTCAATATACAGAATTTGGGAAATTAAGATATGTCCATCATATAATAGATACAATCTCAGGATTTCAATTGGCAACTGCTTTGAGTTCAGAAAAGGCTGATTCTGTAATCACACATTTGCTAGAAGCTATGTCCATCATGGGAAAACCTGCACAAATAAAGACTGACAATGCTCCAGCATATGTCTCTACTAAAATGAAACAATTTTTTGCTTATTATAATATAAAGCATATTACAGAAATACCACACAGTCCTACAGGCCAAGCAGTCATAGAGAGATCAAATTGAACTTTAAATGATATGTTAAATAAACAGAAAGGCATAACAAAGACCCCCAGAAATAGAGTACATAGTACTTTGTTAACTTTGAATTTTCTCATTGCTAATGAGAAAGGAACAACAGCTGTGGAAAGGCATTGGACCATAGAAAAAACAGCTGAACTAAATCAGCCTATTTACTTCAAAGATGTACTAACCTCTGAATGGAAGCCAGGGTATGTGCTCCATTGGGCAAGGGGTTTTGCATTTATTTCCACAGGTGAGGAAAAGATATGGATACCATCAAAATTAATAAAGTTGTGAACTGAACCAGAGACACTTCTTCAAAATAAGAATTGATAACTCATCTATCCATATTACAATTCTTTCAGTTGTAAATAAAAACAAAGAGTCGGGGCAGGTTTCTCTTGTTGTCTTTACAGGAAACTGGAAATACCCATCTTCAAGAAGTTAAAAGGACTTGGACATCCAGACATCTAAAGCAAAAAAGAGGCTATCCAGGAAAATTTGCAAACAAAGAATATTGTAACTATTGGTACCAGTATACTTGATACGGTAAAATCTCATTACTTAACCTTTACAAAATCTTTTTTACTAGTTAAAGTCCCAGTTTAATTATAATTTAAAGCTGGCTTTAGTGTTGGATTGTGGCTCTCTCCTTCTCTAAACTCAAGCATACTTGTTAAAGGAAAATATAAAAAAAATCCTCTGTATGTTATAGAAGAGTCACCTGATATGGGACAGAAGAATAACAAAAAATAAGGGACTATTTTATTGTTACTAATCCTATGCTCAATAAATTGTTATATGTTTAGTTTCCTGTACATTGTGTTGGGTTTTAGTCTCTTATCGGTTTTCTGCACTGATCCAGGACATGGCCTAATTGTGAACTTGAAATATCCAAAAAGAAAATGGGGTCCCACAACGATGACTTCACATGAACTCTGACAAAGCCAGTAGACTTACAAACACCAATCAACGATCAGATTTGTACTACAAACTGCTCAGGACAATTTTGTAGCAGCTCGATGAGATGAACCAGCTTCACAGACCAGGACTTGAGACAAGCTGTGTGCTTTACTCTTATGCAGAGACTGGACAACAAATGACACAGCTACTTATTTCAGGACTTGACATTTAACAAAACTTTTCTTTTCAGGATCCCCAAATGATGTCATTGCCCCTAGTCAGCATGAAGTAAACTTAAGAACACAGTGCCCACACTCCCAAGTGGTGGGGTGGTTTGGTGTTGGTTGTTCAATGGGTTATGGATGATTGTCATTGTTTAGGTTAATTGGTTAAAAATTGTTCATGGTTATTGTTAGAAAAAAGTTAAACAAGAAAGATTAGATTCATGATTTGTGTTTAAAAAATATAAAGAAAAGGGGATACAGATATATAGGATGTAAAGGATTCCATATAAGATTATGGAATCTTCTTTTAAAAGGATTTGCTAGCTTAAAATATTTTACATTGCATTGGTTTTCTGTATACAAATTGTGTATCTTGAGATTAATTGTGTCATTGTACAAATATTTCTTTTTTTGTTTCAGGTAGTATACTTAATCAGTTTATCTAACATTGTAATCCAAATTGCTAGTCCATGAAAGTTTTTATTTCCAATTAATTAGAATATAAAGCAATGCATGTCATTAGTTAGAGATTACATTCAGACATAGTCATGTTAGATATGTTTTCAAGGTCAAACAAATATATTTTAGATAAACAGGTCTTCTTCAAAAGACTTTTCTGGACAGTGAGACAGGTCTGCTCCTGGCAGCCCCAATATACTTCAAGAGAAAAAAAAGGGCATTGAAGAAACTCCATATGGAATCTACTTTCCTTGTGGGAACAGTTAGTCATTGGACAAGAACCTGTCCCTGTATTGACCTCTTAACAGTGTGCTATTTGAACTGGACATGCAAGTTCCCTCATAAAGTGACCTTTGAACTTTGACAGAACAAGCTGAGATGGTCCTTCAGGTTCCTGTTTTTCAGAGAAAACTTTCAGAAATGGCCCATGGATGGTGTGAGGCGGTAGCGGCCCCTGGCTTGCTGGGCCTGGATCTTCCTAGAGTTGGGTTGCTTGGGAATGCAGTCCAAAGTGGTGGTATACTTTATCTAAAGCTAAATACCGGCACGAGACCAATAACCAGCAAGTACTGCAAGGGAAATTTTAAAAGAACTTTCATGAGTCTTCAATCTACAGGACACAAGGAGAAATGACTGAACTACACCAAAATGGACAGAGCAGATTTCCTGCTTCATTGAGATGAAAAGAGACTCTGGGCGTGTAGGCTGAAGATGGATGCCCCAACTTTATAAAGAAACTTTGGGTGACTGTCCAGGCAGATAGGTATCATCTCTGTCATTTCTAGTTTTTGGAAGTTGCTTGCACTTCCTAGTTATTTAGGTAAATATTATTCCCTTCTTGGGTCTCTGAGGTAGTTGAAGATGAGATAGTTTTAGTTACAATTTTCCAATGACAGTTTTAGAAAAAAAAACTTTGAAGGTAAAGCTTATAAGTTTTAGAGACATCAAAATAATAGCTTTTAGTTAGAAAGGAGATGAGTTAGGTATAATACTTTGGACTCATCAAAATAGGATAATTAATGAAATATTTTATTGAATTGTCAATGGACTGGACATTACTCATTTATTGTTTGTATATATTGTATATAATTATTGTACCTATTGTATATTTTTTCTTATGTTAGCTATCACCTTCTTTTTTTTTTAATTTGACACAAAAGGGGATATGTGGGGATTTAATAAAGTATCAGAAGTTTTGGAGATATCAGAGGTAATCTACCCACAGTCTATGTTGGGGGTTAGTAAAAGCTCCAGAAGTCCAAGAACTCTAACCACAGTCAGTATAGGAAAATCAGAGTGGTGATTCAAACCTTTAATCCCAGCACAGGGAGTATTCTGGGAGTGATGATCTACACCCTTAATCCTAACTGAGTCAAGGTCACTTCAGAATATAGAAGGAATTCCAGGCTCCCAAGCAGGTGGGGCCATGCCTTAATACCAAATGAATACTTAAGTCTGGATTCAAACACAGAGTAAACCATTCCAAGGGAATCGAGGCTGAGGAAGCTAGAAGACAGCTGGGTAAGATTTGACTGTAGTGTTTATTCCCTCTAGTATCTCCAACTTCTTCAGAGATCTATCCCTGAGTCTCATTCATTCGTGCAACACATAGTGGCACTTTTTTTTTTTTTTTTTTTTTAGCAAAGTCACACCTACTTCAAAAAGGCCAGTTTCATATGAGCTTATGGGAGCCAATTACATTCACACTACCACACCTGAACACAGATGAGGGAAATTACATACCATTACTTATTCCCTTGTTTTTCACTCATTCACATTTTTAATAATAGAATAATATCTTAAATTATGAAATTTTCTTTAGGTTCAATTAATGTGAATATACAAGTTCAATAATCCAGTAATTACTTGGGAGAATGAAACTGATTCAATTTCTAAGTATCAATTGTCAAAAAAATAGGTGTTTTAGTTATACATGAATGTATTTTACTAGTTTCCATATACATGTATATATATGTATGTCAATATAGTTCAATATAGTTAACAGATATGATCATCTGTCATCTATTCTAGAATGTATGCTTTATGTGGTTTGACTTACAAGAGTGAATTAATTTTATTGAATAAATCATTATATTAATACAATCATAAGATTGTTTGGCCTGACATAACCCAAAAGGTAAGACTTCAATAGCAAAAAAAAAAAAAAACAAAAAACAAAAAAAACAAAAAAACAAAAAAAAACAAAAAAAACAAAAAACAAAAAAAACAAAAAACAAAAACAAAAAAAACAACACTCTTGCTAAATAATCTTTTTGTAATAGCTTTCATTTTATAGTTACACATCTTGGAAGATGATATCACCAGAGTGATACGAAATTCAAATAAAGCAACTCATGGGGGGGCTTAAATGAACAATATCTGAGAAACATTTGTAAGTAGAAGTAAGAAGTAATATTTTTCCTGTCCAGAGGAAAATTACAACTTCACAGCTCTGTTTTTCATTCTTCATTGGTTTCTAAAATAATAAGTGGTAAAATTTTTATGGAATATTATGGATTTCTGACTGAAGTAAGTAATTTGTGCTATATATTTTTCATAAAGCTTATTCTTGCAAGATCATACTTCATAGGCTAATGAATATTAGAAATATTAAAAATGGTGTCATTAACTTTATTAACTTCATTTACTAAGTTGTTCGGCACAAAGCTAGGTAAAATTGTTCTGCTATTTATGAGTGAGAACTTCCCTAGCACACCTTTTCCTTGTACGGCTCCTGTCAGAATATCTGAGATCACATAGTTTACATTTCCTTTAGGTGTTCTAAGATGTTGCCTTAATCCACTCCGGAATGTTCTGAGAAGTGTGACTGAATGTTTCTGAGACTTTGTGGTGATCTACTCATCCTGTGCCACCCTGTGTGACTAGCATGCTCCTTGCTTCTGACTTTTAAAATGCTCATTTTGTTGAGTGTTTCTTCAAACCAACTTACACAATTTTCAAGTTCTTCAACTCAAAAATTTAACTAAACAAAGATATTTTATGGATTTTAATAAATGTCCATTTTTGAATGGGGGTTCAAACTACAGATTAAAATACAATAGAAAATGTTAGTGTAATCTGAAATTGTTTCTGCTTTCCTCTATACATACCTGCTTTCATTTTCATGAGCTTCTATATATGTTTTGAAACAAAAATGTGGCTGAAAAACTTGGATTCATTTTTTAAATGCAGAATTGTCCATAACATCATTTCACCCATTTGCTGTAGATTATGCTCTTGTGCTTTATAAATATGTGTCCCTCTTATTACTTTAATAAATGCTGATTGGCCAGAAAGCAGACAGGAATTAAGGGCAGAGCTACCAGACTAAGAAAACTCTGGGAAGAGAAAGAGTTGAACAGAGATGCCAGTTAGAGGCAGAGGAAAGAAAACAGAAATGCTGCTCTGAGAAAAGGTACTATTCATGGGTTAGTTTAAGAGTAAAAGTTAGCAAGGAGTATGCCTGAGCCACAGGCCAAACAGCATTTAACCACTGTTATAGTCTAAAGTCCTATAAGATCAGTTTTCTTTTTTTAAAAAAATTATTTACGTATTTTCTGTGTGGTTTGTACTCAAGGATGAGACCATACAGAGAGAATTTTCTGTGTGGACCTGGAGTTACAGACAATTGTGAATAGCCAATGTGATTATTCAGAACTGAGCATAGATATTTTAATTATTTCCAGACTGAAGATCGATTTTTATTTTGTTTATTTTATTTTTATTTTATACATGTGAGTGTATCTGTTTTGCAGTATCTGAATTACTTCATTGAATGTAGGATTTCATGTTTATCTGTGTTGCTGTGAACAAGATGGCAAATTAATTTTTTTAAAATTTTTGTTATGTGTGTGTGTGTATGTGTGTAAAACAACAAATAGTTGGACTTCAGTGGACAACTTCCTGGAGTCAATTCTTTTCTTTACTTGGGTTTCAGGAACTAATTCAAGTCATTAGCAGTAAGCACTTTATCTGCTAAGCCACCTTGTCCACCCAGTATGTATTTATTTTAATAGTGTTTTATTGTCAATAGTATTTCCTTGACTCTATGAACCATTGTTTTCTACCATTCATCAGATGATGGATGCTTTTTGTTTCTATTTTCTAGATAATATAAACAGAGTTGCAAACCCTGACATGTGCTGATGTCTCATTGATGGGTGATTTCACTTTCTTTTTTTTTATTAAAAAAAAATCATTCTATCAATATAACCCCCTGCTCTCCCTCCCTCCCTCCTCCCAATCCCTCCCAGTTAGCCTTCAGTCTTGTCCTTCCCAATCTTCCTATCCCTTCCCCCCCAAAGGGCAAGAAGTCCCAAGGTGGGCCAGCCCAGCAGGGCACATACACTCCAGACAAGTCTGATTTAGTCATCCTAAAGTCAATGCTGGGTTGAATGATCAGAATGAGCTCCAAGGTATCAGCCTATGAATAGGAACACAGCCTGATCCCACCCCTTGTGGCTCCACATACTGCTCATGCCAGTTGGCAGTTGTCTACCCTTGGAGGGCTTTGCTCCTTTTCTGGATAGATTGATTCAGTGAGCTCCCCAGAGCTCCAGCCAGCCATCACTGTGGGAATTTTCCTCATAATCCCTATTCGCTTGCTCATTAACTTCCTTGAGTTATTTACGATAAAATTGATAAAATTGTTGGATCATGTGTTACTTCTGATTTTAATACTTAATGAAAATGTTGTTTCCATATTCTTCATTAATATTTCTGTTTTTATACAAAAAATCCATATTTTTCAATAATAGGTAAAGTAATTGACATTCTCACTAGTAGTTCCAGGCATTCCCTTCTTTCGTCACATTATTGTCATCAGTTGATATCATTAATCTCTAAAAAAAATTGAGAATATCCATTCTTAGTTGGGATAGTTGTTACCTAATGTACCTAACGCAAAATTGATAATTACTTACATTGTACATTTTTATATTATCTAATTAATTTATTAGTAGTTTATTAAGTAATTTATTATTTCTTTTAAGAAAGTTTTGTTATTTCTTTTGGATAGACTCCTACAGTGTATTGCTGAGTCATAGGAAAGTTCTATTTTTGGTATGTTTCTGTTGTTGTTGTTGTTGTTGTTGTTTTGAGAAACCTTAATATTGATTTCTAATGTGACAGACAATTCTTTACGGAACTTTTTTAGTAAAGAAGAAATCTCAAACTCTTTCCAAATTATACTGTAATTCTGCATTTCAAAAACAGATTCCAATTAATTTGCCACTCAGTGTTCTGATTTTCTATAAGGATAAAATTAAACCACACAACTTTGTAATTTGAAAAGGCATGTTCAGAAATGAAGGAAACTGAAACTCTCTTCTTGGATATCACATCTATCTGACTTTTCATAACAGAATCAGCTACAGACTTCCAGTATTGAAAACCATGACAAACTCTCTGTGAGACAACTTCATTAAAATGCTTACAACAAAAGGTAATGAGCATATGTGTGTGTGTAAACATATATAACTATATATTTATCTATAATTTTCTACAAATATCCAAAGGACATATCTTATGAAACTTGTGATAAAATTACTGGATCACTGATTTATAACAAATAGTCATGAAAAGCCAAATATAAAATTGGTTTACAACACATAATACATTTTGGTTTGCTGTGATAATGTATTAATATTTCATATAGATGAACATATAAAATACCTCCTGAATGAATAATATTAATAATGCCAATATATGTCAAAGTATTTTTTCAAATCCCAAAACAGTAGAGAACATTATTTTAACTTCTAAAATGTTTTCTTTTTCCCATTATTTGTTTGAGAATTTTGTACTGATCTATAATTTACTTTCTAGTTAAATATACTCTTTATTTCTACCTTTCAATCAAGTCCTTATTTCACTGACCATGTTTCTCTTCAAACTTCATTTACTTCATTTTGAAAATGGTGCTTAAGTATACTTAGTAGTACAACCTACATGTCTATGGGTATAGGATCAACTGCTGAGGTATGGGTAGTCTCTCAGGGGCTGAATCTATGAAGAAAACTCATTCTCTAATCTCTACTCTTAGTAACCACCTGTTGCCAATAGCTTCTCAGGCAGGATTTTGTGAGTTTCTTCTCAATTCACACTCACATTTTGGCTGGTTTAAATTTGCACAAAGATTATGGATGGAGTCATAGCCACTGTAGGTTCATGTGTATAATGCCCTGCCATGTTTGTCAAGAAGCGTTTCCCCACAGATGTCCACTGCTTCTGATTCTTACAGTTTTTTCCAGTGCCTCTTCCATGATCATTCTTGAGCCTTGGAGACAGGATGCATGATATAGATGTACCCTTTAAAGCTGACTTAGTCTTGGCTCTATTTATCTGCATCTTGAAAACTCTTTAATTTCAAAAAAATCTTTTCCTGATGAAAGTTGAGAGATATAATAACCATGGGTACAAAGATAAGAAAAAAGGGACATATTAATACTCTGTCTACTTAGAAGAATAACTACATTATGTTCTCTTTTAGGACATGTCACTTAGATAGCCATTGGTTACTGTATATTCTAGACACTCATCTTTTAGAGCAGTGGTTCTCAACTTTCTTAATGTTGTGACCCTCTAAATATGGTTCCTAATGTTGTGTAACCCAGCCAAAAAATTATATTCATTGCTACTTCATAACTATAATTCTGCTACTGTTATGAATTGTAAAGTAAATATTTGATATGTAACCATTGTGAAAGTTTCATTAAACCCCAAAGGTTGAAACCAACAAGTTGAGAACTGCTGCTCCAGAGTTTTGGCCCATACCTGACATTGGTCTCCTATCTCTACTCCCTCCTTCTTCCTCTCCTTCTATTTCTTGTGTTGTTGTTACAGGATTTTACTTCCTATGTAGCCTTGGCTGGCATTAAACTTACTATGTAACCCTGGCTAGGCTGGAAATCACTATATAGACCATGCATTCCTAAAACTCACAGAATCTTAGGTGGTTCGGCTTTCCAGATGTTAGGACTACAGGTGTGCATAGCTGTACCTGGTATGATAGCATGTTATTTTTTATTTAATAAATGATGCTATTAGAAATATTATTGCAGTTTTATTTAAATTTAATTTAACATCTTTTATGTAGATGTATATTTTTAGGGTGTTTCTATAGAAAGTTTCCATGTAGCTTTTTCAAATTACTTACATGTTAGTTATTATTTCTCATACTCTATCCTCTATCTTGCTTTCCTATCCCTAACTGGTTTTGTTAAGTTTCGGGTCAGGACATGCCCCAAGATCCCAGACCAGCAGTCCCAAATAATCACACAAAGTCTTGTATTAATTTTATGCTCATTGACCTAGGGCACAGGCAAATAACTTGTTAACTCTTTACCCTTAAAATAACCATAATTCTTATTCTGTTCATTCATGCAGCTTTGTACCTTTTCTCAGAGTGACATAGTTGTTCTCTGCATCTGCTGGCTTCTCTGGCAGTTCTGTGGCATCTCTGCTCTGTTCTTCCTGTTCCCAGAGTTTTCCCAGTGTGGTAGGTCTGCCCACACTTCCTGTCTGCCTTCAGCCAATCAGCATTTTTATTAAACGAGTAGGCAGGACAATTACTTACAATGTAACATAATCTCACTACACCGACCCATTTAACACCTCATTTTCCAATATGTTCTACTTCTCATCATTACACCTGTTTTATTCCTTATCTCTTGAAACCCACCTATGTCCCCTTATTAGTATCATGACTTCCATGATTACTCCAGTCTAAACCCACATATCTAAATATCCAAAGCTAATCATGGGTACCTGTAGGCATCAAGTATACACATACACAGGAAATAAAAACTAAGAGGCTGGTAAAATGGATCAAATAGGATATGCACTTGCCACTAAGTCTGATGACCTGAATTGAGCCCCTAAATACACATGATGAAATGATTCTGACTCCTGCAAGTTGACGTTTGACTTCCCAATACTCACCATGAAATGCTTGCACTTGCATATGCACACTTGTGCACTTGCACACTTGCACATGTGCACACATACACACACAAACAACAAATGAATAATGCAAAATGGCATGTTATTAACAATAAAAATTAAAGCTAAAACAATAGAAAAAATGTTCAAAGCTAGCAAACATATGTGTGGAAGGGCATATTCATGGAGCACTTTTATTTCTTGATAACTTAACACAAAATCATGATTTTTATCTGTGAGTCTCATAATTTTATTTCCTAAACTGAATAACATCTACTGTGAGAATGTATCAAATTTTCATTAGCCAATTATCAGTTGGTAGATACCTCAACTGATTCTATTTCCTGGTTATTACAATAAAGCAAAAATAAGCATGAATAACGAAGTATTTCCATAGTAGGCTCTACTGTTCTTTCAGATTACAATAAGAGTGTCATAGCTAGATTATGTTGTAGATCCATTTTTAACATTTTGAAGAACCTTCACACTGATTTCCAAAGTGGCTGCACCAGTTTATACTACCAGCAGTCATATATAAGGATTTCCCCCTTTCCACATATATACCTGCATTTGTTATCATTTTTTTTTAATTTTGGGGGACTTTTGTTTTTATCTTAGCATTTCTAATTGAAGTAAGATGAAATCTCAACATAGTTTTTATTTGTATTTCTCTGACGGCTAAGGATATTAAATAATTTAAAAAATATTTCTCAATCATTTGTATTTTCCCTCTTGAGAACTCTGCTTTATTTTGTGTCCTAATTTTTAATTGAGTTTTTTTCTTGAAGTTCAGATATTTAGTTATTTGAATATTCTAAGCACTAATCCTCTGACAGATGCACAGCTTTGTAGAGTTTGTTTTCTCATTTTGTAAAAGCCTCCTCACTAGATTGATGTTCTTTACACACGGACCTCCACAAAAGCCCTGATATCTTGAATCAGTTATAGGAGAAAGTAAGGAATAATCTTCAATTCACAGACATAGAAAAGCACTTTATCATTAAGTTACCAATAGTTTAGGCATTAATACCCACAATGAGAAATGAGACTTCATTAAATAATAATACTTTTCTACATTTATTATTAATACAATTTTCTATTTAATTATGACAAATAATCTTATTTTCTCATGGCTAACTGTCATTAAATAACTTGTATTTGTGTTGTATGTTTCTGTGACTTGGGGTAGTAAAGTCCTGAATCTTTTTTTTTTTTAATTTAACTGAATCTCTACCTCAGCCCCTTGCATCCTAGCATCTATATACTCAAAATGTCTGGAATGTTCTATTGGAAGCCCCACCTCACTCAGCCCTGACCTTTCAGAAAGTTCAGAAACATGGCTCCTCCTCTAGAGATGTTCAAGACCACTTCCATAGGATATTTGAAGTATACCTGAGAAAATAAACACATGGCTTTTCAGTTTCCCTTTTCCATCTCCCTGGGGGTAAAGAATCATCTGAGAACACTTTATTCATGAAATCAGGACTCATTAAAATTTGGACTTATTCAGATTGTTGAGTCAGCAGAGAGGCTTATTGAGCTATAGAAACTTTTCACCAACCACAGCTTTCCTTCCTTCCTCTCCTCCTGTTCCCCCAAACACTTCCATACACCCCCTTCCAAACCACTCTTCTTCTGTCTCCGTTCAGAAAGGAGCAGGCTCCCATGGCCTTGAACAAAGCATGGCATATCAAGTTGAGGAAGGACTGAGCTCCTCCCCTGCATACACATTGAGGGAGGCAACAAAGCACGGGGAACAAGTTTCCAAAAGCCAATTAAGCACCAGGGACAATTTCTGATTTCACTGATAGGAGCCCTACAAACAGACCAAACTACACAACTGTCAGACATATGCAGAGGGCCTAGATTCTAGCAGGAGAACATATAGCCACAACTTTACTAAAACAGCATAATCCATAACTACATTACAAAAATTTGCCTTTAAACCTGCATATAATTACAGTGCTCACCCTTACCAGGAAAAATATTCCTTGTAACAGATGTACCATTAAATAAAGTCACAAGCAATCAAACTGCAGAGCTGTGGTACCCATTTCCAATGGATATATGTACAACTGCAGCATCTAAGACTCCAGACAATAGTGGAAGAGGGAGAAGAATGAATCAAAGGCCAGAGGGTCAGAGACATTTCTCTGAAACTGTATTTCATAGTAGTGCCATAACTGTACTCACAGTCTCACCAACATGACTGCCTAACCATTAGATGAATAAGGATGGTAACAGTAGACATGCCCAAATGGACAAGTGAAAGAACTTAAGGCCTCAACCATAAACAAAAAAAACTGTAAGCAACTAGTAGTGGAAGGCATAGTCTAGAAAGAGCATACCAAGTGATTAATACCAAATGGTCAGCTATGAAAATTTACATATGAGTAACTCTGTACAGAGTGAGCAGGTTATATTTAGATATATATGCTTGGAAAAGCAATTGGTGAAAAAAAAGAGGCTATGAATTAGAAAGCCAAGAGTAAAGAAGCATATAAGGCATAATTTGCAGGGAATGGAGAAATGATGTAATTATAGTATCGGATAAAAATTTTTACATGAAATAAAGTTTATTGCCCTATGATTATACTTTGAGATGGTTTTGTGTTATTTGTATTATCATCTTCAGGTTGTGCATTAGTAAAACTAAATTATTTTATAATAAAGAAATGTCTCTTCTCTCTCTACTTTCTCTCTGTCTCCCTCCCTCCCTCCCACCCCCTCTATCTGTGTGTGTGTGTTTGTGTTTGTGTGTGTGTGTGTGTGTGTGTGTGTGTGTGTGTGTGTGTGTGTGTGTGTGTGTGTGTACATGTTAGGATTTTGGTGTAGATCATATTGAATGCTAAATATGGATTCTACCACTGAAGTACATATCTAACTTTAACTATTATTCAGACGTTATTTCCATTTTAATTCTTTTAAAACTACACTTAATCTTGAGGAATAAAGCATAATTTTCAGTATTTTATACAAAATCAATAAGCCAATATCAATGTAAGAACATTATCAATTATTCTTGTATTTTCCAATGAAGATACATGTGAATAATAAACCCTGAACTGGGGCTAGTTTGAAGAGTAAAGGATTTGATAAAATGCAAGTGAAACACACAATTTTAAATACTAGAAAAGTAATGGGCAATATATTATCAATATATTAATTATATATCAAGATATAATTTCTTGATTATTTTGGATTAGTTTATTATTAAAATCCATTTTCTCATTTGCAATTTTAAAATATGTCTTCTGATTATTTAGAATTGCATTGTGGCTTGCAATGCTTCTGTTTCATAGACCAATGATAGCGGATTACCTGCAGATTCCTTAAATGTGCCTTATTCATTGCTGAAATTGTGAGTAGCACCATTATTCACAACCAGTGAACTTTCAAAAAATATTTATGGTTATATGTGACTGTGAGAGGAAGTTCACATGATGAAATATTCACTTTCTAGGATGGAAGAAACATTTAGTGAGTCTTCAGAGAAATGTTGAGTAGAGGGCAATTTTGGATACACAGAAGTATAATATCTCCTTTTCTCAAGGTTTGCCTGCTTATTTCAGTGTTAACAGGTAGTATTAATTTTCCTTTGGCTTTTATTGTTAAGTTGGCTATTTACTTTTAGAAGCTACAATTATTTTTTAATGTTCATGGAACAATCTATATTTATCACACTAAAATTAATGTTTCTTTTGATTCTTTGTTGCCATACTTTCTCAATATTAATGTTTTAGTTGTAATAGTTCTTTTCCAATATTGTTATTTTATGTTCATGTCATACCCTTCTAAAATCATGCAAATATTTTCCAACAAAGTAAAATAATAAATGGTAAATGATCTGGCATTTTTCAAGATGAGCTGAGAGAAAAATCATGGGTAATTATCTATGACAGTCTGGCACAGGAAAGTTATTAATATGCTAACAAGATTAACAGTATACTTCTAGAAAATACAAAACTCAAGCCTTTGGATTTGTCCATTATCTGTTTTGCTTATGTGTTCTTGTCAGGCAAAGATAATGGCTTTCTATAGCTACAACTATTAGGAATAGCTCACTGACCTATTTAGTCTCTTATCAGCATGCTGGGAAAATTAATTGGTAGCAAGAGTAGAAGTCACATTCTTGAAGGAAATGCCAGATCTTGTTCTTTCTCAATTCAATATGTATTTATAAAGCAGATATAAGCACCAAAATAAGGATTAATATAGAGGAAAATAACAGTCATATTTACTCAAAGGGTTTGCTGGGGCTATACTTTATCCATTGATTTTACTATTCCACTTAAAAGCTATTTGTATATAATTACATGGATGATTAAATCACTCAAAATTTGCTTGATTACCTTGCTAGACAAAGTGATGCTTGTGTGTCAGTCATGGGAACATAACAAACTTTTATCTACTTAAGATATATCATATTCTAGCTACCAGTTTTCCTCAATCACACTTGGGATGGCTCTATGTGGATGTAGTTTAGACATGAATCCTCAGGTATATATAACAGAGTAGCCATTGTTTGTTTGTGTTGTAGAACAGAAGCAACCTAGAAAACTGAAATCCACCAAAAATCCTCATATTCTAAGCCAACTAGGCTATTCAAGTTTTCTGTATTAATTTTCTTAAAAAACTTTTTAAAAATTACTTTAAAACACTAAGTTATATGTAACTTGACTGAATTTGGAAATGTGATATAAATCCTACCCACAGTTTTGTCCTTTCAACTTAACATAGACCAAAGTAAAGTGTTGCTCATCACCAAATTAACCTCTTATTATCTATGAAGATGCATCTTCTAATGTTATATGGTTCAATTTTTTTAAAATTTTTAACTCTCTTCCAGAATTGTAGGCGGAGTTTTACTTACAAGGCACCAGTCCAAGATAAATATTTATTAGAATATAAATCAACACTCATGATATTAGTAACAGCTTATAGTAGTAGCACCTGAACAGGGACTGGAGTATCCGAGCGATGGAAGAGTGACAAACGAGTGATGGATGGACGATGGATTCTGATTCTGTCTCTCCAGCAGCCAGAAATCAGGAAGAGCTCACCTTGTGCCCCAGAAGCCCCTTATCAATGGGGTTGGCCACACTCCCTCCAGGTTGGCCACACCTCCTCCAGGAGCTCAGGACCCTGGATAAGTGTCTTAGGACCTTATCAGCTGACACCTGAATCCCACTACATCTCCCCTTTTGTCTAACTAAGAAGGTTCTAAACTAAGACTATGTACAATAGGAATTATTATGAGTTAATAACCTTAATACCTATTCTTCAACCCCTTCAAGACCTGAGAAGGAAGATATATCACTTGAAAGTCAGAAGTACATGAAAGTAGTGGCTTCCAAAATTTAGGAAAGGACAGCAACACAGCTACCTGGACAATCACCTCTGGTTTTGTGCGCCTTTGGAGCATCTATCATATTTGCTATAGGCCTATGGTATCTGACAGGTCTTTTCACAAGCAGGGCAATTTTGGAGGGACTGTCTTATCCTTTCCAGGCAGGTTTTGTCAGTCTCCATCCATCAACTTCTTCATCCAGCTTGGACAGCATGTGTGTACTGTCAGCAATCACGGTAAGGGCAGTTCCTTACCCAACCGGCCATTCTTTGCCAAAAGGACAAACTCCAATGGAGTATCCTCGATGCTCAACACCATCTTGGGAAAGGAACAGTGACACCAGGAGTCGTCGTGTCTCTCGTGGCTGAATTTCAAATGTTAAATGCCATATTCTCTGGGTCTATGAAATGGTTGAAGATTCCTGTCTATCTCCGATATTCTAACCTGTATCTGATATGACTGGGATATGATACCTTAAGTAATGTTGACTGCAGTTTTTATTGTCTTACGGAATAAAACCTGTACTAAAAATTAGAATACCTATATAAGGGGTGTACAATCCCTTAACCATAATTTTTAGTATGAATATCAAACATTACCCAAGGGTATATTACCATGTAAAGTGGCCACAGTATTTTAGACATGTATATACATATATATCATCTAAACAGAGGTATATAAAACATCTTGTGCATATATCATAACTAGTGCAATCATAAATTATATCTAGTATAGCTAAATGAAGGTAATAATTGCATAGTGTACATGACAGTGATGTGCAAATATTTTAAACAGAGATAGAAGTATATATAAAATGTAGCAATTACAGATTCAATTTTACATAATAGTTACAGATTCAGACTTATATTGAAGTAGAAGTTGCTTTGGTTATATAAAACAATTTCAGATTAAACTTTGTACCAATGTACAAATTATCACAATTAAACATATAAAATGATTTCACATTTGTATCAATATACAAATACCTATGCCAATGCAAATTGTCTTTAACTTAGCCCATACATTCAGCTAAAATGGTGTATAGGTAGGTAGAAAAATCTACCTTTATCTATCCTATCTATCCCCCTTCTCTTCTTCAAAAGAGATCTTTGATGCTATATTATAGTTCTGTCCTCCACCCAATTTTCACTTAAAACTATTCTAACAGAATAAGAATTAACCACAACCCTCAGAACACAAAACTTATTGGGAAAGGGGGTGTAGTCCTTCATAAGGTTGCTTCCTGCTGACTTAAGGGTGATGACATCTCTTTGGGATTCTGTAAAAGCTAAAATAATGGTTAGATCTTAATGGCCTGGCTATATACATTTATAACCATTCTCAGAATAGTGGTTAACTCCATCTGGAATTCTAATTAGAAGTGTGATCTGGAGGATAGTCATAGAGAGCTATCTTGCAGCCATTTTTGAATAATCTATTTTCTGAAAACAATCATTGATTGGTGCGCACCAGGTTATTGATTTTTCTATTTTTGCCCTTGTCTGTCTGTGTACCTGTCTCTTACTCTCTCTCTCATACTCTCCCTTTTATTCTTGTTTCACTAGTAGGAGTTGTTGCGGTAGGGGCCCCATCTTGGTTCCAGATTCTTTGTAGATAGCTGATAGGAGGAAATGTTATTTACAATGGAAAACTTAAGCATTGTTGATACTCAAAGAAGATATTCATATCTTCTATGACTTCAGGAGATTGTATGCAGACAGGATGTTTGAAAGGTACAGATACAGAGAGAAACAAGGTTTAAGATGAAGTCACAATAATATTGGTCCCTAAACATTCTGTCTTCTGTCTCACATCAGGTGGCTTTTCTGATACGAGACAGAATCTTCACATTTTCTTTACCAATATGCTTGGGTTTAGAGAGGGAGAAAGCCACTTGCTCCCAATCCAAATCCAGCCCTATTAATTGTCAAATCAGGACCACTTCTTTCTTTGAGGTGTAGATGCAAGATACAAAGCAGTAAGAATTGAGAGATTACCCAGTAGTGCATGTGTGTATCAGTTGGTCTCATAATCCATTGTTTACATTCCCTTAATAATCGCTCTCTTCTCGATTGCACATGAGTAATTATTCAATGTCTAGTTATGGTCTTGAAAATACTTGTATCCATTTTCCTGTAAAGACAAAATTGAGACCCTGCCCCAGGTTTGTTAAATGTGTTTTCCTTACCATGTATCCATTTGTCATATCAGGGACGAGCAATCACTTCTCCTCCTCAGGAAGGGATTCCTGTTCGAAGTGGACTTTTATTAGTTTTGTCGGTACCCATATCTTTTCTTTGCCTGTTGAAACAAAAGCAAAACCCCTACCCCATCGAAGCACATATCCCGGCTTCCACTCTGAAGTCAACACTTCTTTGAAATAGATGGGTTGATTTATCTCGGAGGATTTCGCTATTACCCAATGTCTCTCAGCTGCTGATGTTCCCTTTTCATCAGTGTTAAGAAAATTTAAACTCAGTAAGGCACTGTGTAACCTTTCCCTGGGCTTTCTCATTTCTTTCTTCTGTTTATAAAGCATCTCTTTCAACATACGGTGAGGTCTCTACACAACTGACTGTCCTGTGGGATTGTGTGGTATCCCCATAATATGCTTTATATTATTGTATCCAAAAATTAGCTTCATTTTTCGGGAAACGTAAGCTGGAGCATTGTCAGTCTTAATCTGAGTGGGAATTCCCATTATGGCCATGGCTTCCAAAAGGTGAGTTAGTATAGCATCAGCATTTTCAGAACTCAGAGCAGTTGCCCATTGCATTCCAGAGTAAGTATCATTAGTATGATGTACATATTTTATCTTTCCGAATTCTGGGAAATGAAACACATCCATTTGCCAGATATCATTTCTCTGTGTACCTTTAGGATTACTTCCAGCAGGTAAAGATGGTTGGTTATAGAAAGAGCAAGTGTTACACTTCCTTACTATTTCATTTGCTTAATTCCAAGTGATGGAAAAATTCTTCTTTAGTCCTTTGCTGTTAACATGATGTTTCTCATGAAATTCTGTGGCCTCTAGCATGTTTCCTATCAGCAACCGATCTATTCCATCATTACCTTGCACTAGAGGGCCTGGGGGACCCATGTGCGCCCTGATATGTGTTATGTACATAGGAAATAACCTATTTCCGATGCTATCTTGTAGTTGTATGAACAGTAAGGTCAAGTCTGTATCATCAAGAATGAAGTCAGCAGTTTCAATACGTAAAACAACTCTTTCTGCATATTGAGAGTCAGTAATTACATTGAGAGGCTCTGTGAAATCTAACAACACCATAATAATTGCATATAGTTCTGACTTCTGAACAGAGTTATAAGGGCTCTGAGCCACCTTAATTAAGTTTTCAGACTTGTAGCCAGCCTTTCCCAAATTGTTCACATCAGTATAAAATGTAGGGGCTCCAGAAATGGGTTTATCCTGTACCACATGAGGAAAGATCCAATTAGTTTCCTTTATGAATTGAATTCTCTTTTTTTGAGGATATTTATTATTCATCTCTTAAAAAGTCACTACAAGCCTTTTCCAAGGTTCACTGTCTGCCCATAATCATTCAATTTCTTCATTAGTCAAAGGCACAACAATTTCTGCAGGGTCCTATCCAGTCAATTGGCGACATCTTAATTTACCTTTAAAAATCAGATCAGAAATTTTTTTGATATATGTCTTCATCTTCTTGCTTGGTGTATGTGGCAAAAATATCCATTGTAATATATTGCTTTCTCTTTGCATTAATATTCCTGTTGGAGATTGTCTATGTGGTAAAATAACAAGTATGCAATCTAGGTCTGGATCCACATGATCTACATGTGCTTCTTGAAGTTTCTTTTCCACAAACTCTAATTCTTTCTCAGCCTTATCAGATAATTCTCTTGGACTATTTAAATCTTTGTCACCATCCAAAGTCTTGAACAAATTAACTAGTTCATAGTTTTTTAGACCAATCATGGGCCGTATATGAGCAATATCTCCTAGTAACTTTTGAAAGTCCTTAAGAGTCTTCAATTTATCTCTATTTAATTTTACCTTTTGTGGCCTAATTTTTTGTAAACCAATTTTATATCCTAAATAATTGATAGAATCTCCCCTCTGTACTTTTTTCTGGAGCAATTTGTACTCCCCAATCAGGCAATATTTTCTTTAGATCTTCAAACTATGTTTCTAATGTTTTTGGGTTTGGGTCTGCCCACAAAATATCTTCCATATAATGGTAAATGATAGATTATGGAAAGTGCTTGGCAATATTACTAGTGGTTGTTGTACAAAATATTGGCACAAGGTGAAACTATTCAACATTCCTTGGGGAAGGACTCTCCATTGGTACCTCTTAGCTGGCCCTAAATTACTAAGAGTAGGCATTGTGAAAGCAAATTTCTCTTTGTCCTGTTCCTGTAAAGTTATGGTAAAAAAACAATCCTTCAAATCAATAACTGCAATAGGCCATCCCTTATGTAGCAGAGAAGGCAGGGAAATACCAGATTATAAAGAGCCCGTTGGTTGAATCACCTTATTAATTGCTCTTAAATCTGTCACCATCCTCCATTTTCCAGATTTTTTCTTGACAACAAAAACAGGAGAATTCCATGGACTGATTGATTCTTTGATATGCTGAGCCTGTAACTGCTCTTGTACCAACTGTTCCAAAGCCTGAAGTTTTTCTCTTGTCAAAGGCCATTGTTGAACCCAAATAGGCTTTTCTGTTAACCATTTCAAAGGCAGTGCTGTGAGTGTCCTTTTAAGGATCTATGGTTATTGGGCAATTCTTTGGAACAATCTGAATGGCTGGTGAATTTTTTCCATAGTACCTTAAAGCATCATTTTTGGAAACATAATTGAGTCTCTGGTTGATATCAGAACCTGGAGGCATTTTAATCTGGGTATTCCATTGCATTAGAAGGTCACAATCCCACAGACTCACTGCTATGTCAGCCATATATGGCTTCAACCGTCCTTTCTGCCTTCTGGTCCTATATATTCAAGCCATCTCACACTCTGTTTTACCTGAGATATTGTTCCAATACCCAGAAACTGGATATCTACTACCCATAAAGGCCATCTTGGATGCCATGATTGTGGGGTTATGATCAAAACATCAGCCCCCGTGTTGACTAAACCCTGGATATAAATATTATCTATACCACATCTTAAAAGACATCAAAGAATTCATACTGGAGAGAAACCTTACAAATACAGAGGATATGGAAAGTCCTTTATTGAAAAGTCAAGGCTTAATGGGCATTACAGAGTCCGTACTGCAGAGAAACCTTACAAATGTGAGGTCTCACTGATCACTGAGACCTGACATCTGTTCAACAAGGCATCTATTGTTCCTAAAAGAAAAACTCAAAGAAGAGAAACAAGAAACGCCCAATTCTCTAGGACATACATCTCAGGGTCTGCTGACATTTAGGGACGTGACTGTAGAATTCTCCCAGGAGGAATGGGAATGTCTGGACTCTGCTCAGAGAGTTTTGTACATGGATGTGATGCTGGAGAATTACAACAACCTGGTCTCTGTGGAGAACTATTTGAAACGTGATCCTGACCATCAACCCATGAAGACTGAAAAGGAATCTTGTCAGTGTGATGAGCTTGATGCCACCAGATCTCATGAGAGATAGTTGTGAGCCACCATATGGTTGCTGGGAATTGAACTCAGGACCTCGGGAAGAATAGCCAGTGTTCTTAACCTCTGAGCCATCTCTCCAGCCCCCATGTCGACTAAACCTGGATATAAATATTATCTATACGTATTCCCAATTTTGGTCTTCATTCATTTATTGAAGTCTGCCAAAATATTCGTTTTGTGATTCTTTTTGGAATTTCTGAATTTTCTTTTGAATTTATGTTATTATCTAATACTGTATGATCTTTGAGATCAGGTTTTGGGTGCTCTATTCGTCCTGAGAATGCTGGTCTTCTACTATGACCGGATATGATCTCACCATCCTTGAATTTGGAGTCTGATTTTTGGGGGCTTCCCGGGGGAAGCCTGGAAAGGCATTTCCCGATGGTAAAGGGTTGCCTTCTTTATCCCTGGTAGATCTACATTCATTGGTCCAATGCTGCCCCTTGCCACACCTCTGCATAATCCAGAAGGCAATGGCCTTCTGTTTGAATTAAACCTAGATCGGGCATTATTTCCAAGAGTACCTTGTGTACAATTCCGTCTTATATGGCCTTGTTTACCACAGTTGAAACAAGTGATGTTTTGGTTCCTCACCCTAACATTAGCAATGGCTTGGCCTACCCAATTCTCTTCATTGCAATGGATAGATTCAGCATTGATTGCATATTGAATCCATTCTTCTATAGGTGCAGCTCTGATCTTTAAAGGCATAAGCATTCTTCTACATTCCATATTAGCATGATCAAAGGCCAGAGAAAGTATTAATTGCTTCCTAACTTCTGGATCTGATATTGCTCTATGAACAGCCATGGTAAGTCTCTGTAGAAAGTCAGTATAAGGCTCTTTTAAGCCTTGTTTGACTTTAGTATAATGCTTGATTTTTTGACCTGAGTCCAAAATCTTTTCCCAAGCATTCAGTGCAGCAGTACGGCATAGCAATAAAGTATTCTCATCATAAGTAGTTTGAGTCCTCACATCAGCAAACTGCCTTCACCAAGGATTTGGTCCTGAGAAGCAAAGAAACCCCTAAATTTTCCTTGTTGTTCTAAGGTCTTGACCTCCTCTCTAAACCAGCCTCTCCACTGTTAATTCTGACTTTGATCCAAGACAGCAGCCATTAGCTGCATCCAATCAGTTGGTGGAATCCGGTTTTTTACTGACCATGAATTTAGAAGCTGCTTTACAAAGTAGAGTGTATTCCGTGCATTGATATTGCCTCTTTAAAATTCTTGATGTCTTTCATGTGTACTGGCTCATAGCTATACTCTACATATTCTGAGGATCCCCCAGGTCCTATATTTGTCTGAATAATAGTTGGGAACAATAGTGGTGTGGAAGGGGGTAGCCCTGTTATGTTTACCACCTTAGGTAGAGTATCTCCAGTACTGTAATATCGCATTGGGGGTTGACCTGAACTGTTCTGAGCATAAAATGCACCACTACTCTTTTCCAGTATTGCAATATGGTCCTCCCATTCTTGTATTTTGGATACTACAGGTTCTCATTCCTGGATTTTGGATACTACCAGTTTCCATTCTTGAAGCTGAGATACTATTGATTTTTCTAGAGCTTGAGTGTCCTGATGAAACAGTCCTTCCAAAGACTGCACCGAGCCATCAATTTTTCAATCTCCATCATTAACATAATTAATTATTTTCTTGTTCTCGTCATTAATGTAGTTAACAAGTTTCTTGTTTTCATCATTTACTTAGAGCCTACATTTTTCTTGTACAGTGTTATCCATATCTAAAGAGGCAGCCTCATCTGAAAGCTTGTTGTAACCAATTTCCAGAGTATCCATCCTTTTTGCCATTTTAGTGCTTGACAGTTCCACATCATATACCTTGGACAGCAACTGTTGATTTACATTTTGTACCTGTTTAACCTCACCTGCCACCTTAGCATTTGGTAGTTCCATAATACATAATATGGACAGTAATTGTTGGTTTCCATTTGACACCTCTATCATCATCCTCTTATTTTGAAACATAAAATAGAGAAACAAGCCAAAAAATAGTAAGACTAGAGTATTGAATCCTTCAAGATATTCATTTAAAATTTTGTCAACCACCATGGCAAAATATGACCTAAAGTCTTCAAAAGAATAATTGTCAGCCATTGTGTCAATTCAGGTGTAATTATGCCATTTAGTCCACAGGTGTCACAGTAGCGATCAATGCTCTGCCCACTGTATGGCAGATGCTGAGACTCTCAGCAGCAGGAAGCTACCTACAGATCCTACAAGGTTTTGACAGGCCCCAGCAGGCAGAATACAATCCTTGGAAAAAGCAAATTCTCACAAATTAAGACAGGATGTTAATCACAAAATAAAACAGTTTTTGTTTCTTTTGTTCACTTGCGTGAGTAATTTACAGTTGCTCTGGTCACAATCAGTGACCACGTGGGCTGGCTGGGGGCGAGGGATGTGCGCGCACTTTAAACTCCGCTACTAGGGCTAGATGGGCAGAGCCACCATACAGGCAAGCAGTGGCAGGCCAAGTTAACGATGGACCACCCCTGAGAGCTGCAATGGCAGACCAGGTGAGTGAGTGCAGTTTGTGCTGGGTCTGTGGGCTGAACACTGAGTGCTGCGGCAGGCTGATAGTAGAGCCAATTGCTGTGGCAGGCCTGGCGAGTTGTAAACTGCACCTGCACACCCGTGCACCTGGGCACTGAGCCGAAAACCCATGTGCTTGCACACTGAGCCAAAAATCTGGGTGCCTGCACACTGAGTCGAAAACCCGTGCACCTGAGCACTGAGTCAAAAACCCACACTTGTGCACTGAGCTAAAAACCCATGCCTGGGCACTGAGCTGAAAACGTGCCTGCACACTGGACCAGCTGGCTGGAAACTGCCCCTGGCTAGCGAGAGGGAGCTTTAAACCCAAGTGAACAGTCTGTATATCCCCTGCCCTCTTACAGTTTAGGGTACAGGGCCGAGGACGTTGGGCGCCAGATGTAGGTGGAGTTTTACTTACAAGGCACCAGACCAAGATTAATATTTATTAGAATATAAATCAACACTCACGATATTAGTAACACCTTATAGTAACATCTGAACCGGAACTGGAGTATCCGAGTGATGGACAAGCAATGGACGAGCGACAGACGATGGATTCCAATCCTATCTCTCCAGCAGCCAGCAACCAGGAAGAGCCCTCCTTGTGTCCTAGAAGCCCCTTATCAATGGGGTTGGCCACACCCCCTCCAGATTGGCCACACCCCCTCCAGGAGCTTGGGATCCTAGATAAGCGTCTTAGGACCTTATCAGCTGCCACCTGAATCCCACTACACAGAATGTTCTAGATGCTTTGTGTGTTATGTTGATACTGGCTAGCATCTTCTGAGAGAAAAAGAAATAATTGAAGTGTTCCCTAGATGAGACTTATGTGTGGCAATGTCTGTGGGGGATTTTTTAGATTACTAATTGATATGTGAGGCCCATACAACTATGAATTGGATGATGCCAACATTCCTAGTCAGGTGGTCCTGGCTGTGTAACAATGTTGGACATAGGGCTATGTGCAGTAAGTGAGGACTATAAAAGCAATATTACTCTGTGGTTATGCTTCAAGTTTCTGACCTACTTGATTCCCTGCTTTGACTCCTCTCAGTGGTAGACTGTGTTGAAAAGTCAAATAAATCCAAATGCATGAAAGGTCTCAATGTTAGACCTGATATGAGGACTAGAGACAAAATTGGGGAGTATGTTTCAATCTACAAACACAGATAAGAACTTTCTAAATAGAGCTTTTTCAGTACAGGAAATTAGATCAACAATCAACAAAAATGATATCATGAAACTGTAAACAAAGGAAACTGTACATCCTTACAACAAAGGAAGCCTTACATCAAGTGAAGATGCAGGCTACAAAATCAAAGAAAAATTTTTGTTAAGTATAATTTGACAAAGGATTAACATGTAAAATGTACAAAACTCAAAGAAATCAAGAAAACAATACAGTGAAAAATTGGGTTCAAGTGCAGATGGCTAGTAACAACATAAAAAAGTATTCACTATCCATATAACCACAAGGGAAATGCAGATTAATATTATTTTCAGACTTCCTTTTACCCTAATAAGAATTTCTAAGACAAAACAAAAATGACAACAAATGGTGCCATGAATGTGGGAAAGGTAGTCACTGGTGTTAGGTATTGAAAGTATAAAACAATATTGGAAATAAGTCTAAATTTTTCTCTAAAAACTATAAATAAAACAGCCATATGATCCAACTATACTACTTCAGGGCATATATACAAAACATTCTCCATCCTATTATATGAATACATTCTTATTCATGTGCTATTCTACTCACAGGAATAAATAGGAATATTCTATTCACAGGAATAAACTCAGGAAATCAAAACAGTATACATGTTTATTAATTGATAATGTATAATGAAAATGTAGCCCATTTAAACAGTAGAAATGTATTGAATACCTTAAAAGAAACAGAGGAAAAAATATGATTGGATCTGTAAGTCATCATTTTACATGAAGTTTCCCAGACCCAAAAAACTCAAATGTCACATTTTCTATCATATGAGGATGCTAGATTTATATATGTGTGTTTAGACAGGAGTATTCATGGATGTCAGAAAACTAATGAGTCCTTTTTTTTTTATTTTAAGAGCTAAGGAGTAAAACACAGGTGATATGAAGGAAGAAAGTGGCATAATGGAATAGTAAGTGCTAAATGGTGTGATAACTGAGAAAATACAGGGAAGGATTATTAGCACTAAAGACTTTTGCAAAGACTGCATGAAAACTGTCTACTGCAAAAGTCTGTTAATAGACATGTATTAGTTTAAGTAGTGTTTCCTTATAACAGGGGGAAGAAAGGGGTGATTGTCCCAAATCGATAAATGGATAATGAAAATGTAGCAAACTCTCAAAATAGAATAACAATAGTTAAAAAATAAAATTAAGAAATTTTTGATTTAACAGAATAAATTGGAAAAATATATATTGAACAAAGTATCTAGTCTCAGAAAAACAAACATTGTGTGTATTCTGTCATACATAGATCATAGTCTTAAAGCTTCTGTTTTGTATGATTAACATGAATTACATCTTGGAACTAGAGGTCATTAGTAAAAAATGTACAGTCAAGAATGAGACTGTAGATAAAATGAAAGGAGAGAATAGATACTGGAGACATAAATGTTTAAATCAGGATTCACTGAAAGACACAGGGAAGCAGAGGATACTAAGAGGAGTAACAAAACAAATTTTTCATGAAAAAGCCATATGGAAAAGTACAGTCCTGTGTAGCAATGAGGTTTCTTGGTCCTGGGCAGCCAGAGATCCAGACCCACATACCTGCAACCCCAGACCCCTTAGCTTGGCTCAGGCCCCAAGAAATGACTCAGATGCTTATATTAAGTTCATGCTGTTTGGCCTATGGCTCAGGCACATTGCTAACTAGCTCTTACATCTTAACCATTTTCATTAATCTGTCTGCCATGTGGCCCGTGGCTCACCTGTGCTCCTTACATGCTTCTTCTTGGGTCGCTGGCTCAATCTGTCCAACTCAGCCCTCCTTCTCCTACTTTGTGATTTTCTCTCCTACTTTTTCTATGGTGCCTGTCATGGGCCAAAACAGCTCCTTTATTTAAAGATTGATATTCACAGCACACAGAAAGACATTCTCACAACACCTCCCCCTTTCTAATAAAAAAGGTTTCAATTTTAACATAGCAAAACTATATATAACAAAATAGCCATCAAGCAAGAATTAGAATTACACTATCTAGTCTATTTGTATTTAGCAAAATTAAAGAAAATGCTCCATCATCTACCTTATTCTTATGAATCTAAAGTTTTATATCCAATATACCTTTCAAATAACTAAGAAAAATTATACCTATTACTATCTAATCTTCAACTGCATCAAAGACCACAGAAAGATATATTTACCCAAATAAACCAGAAGTTCAAGCAACTTCCAAAATCTAGAACGGACAGAGATAACATCTATCTGCCTGGACAGTCATCCAAAGTTCCTTTATAAAGTTGGGGCATCCATCTACAGCCTACAGGCCCAGAGTCTCTTTCCATTTCAGTGAAGCAGGAAATCTGTTCTGCCCATTCATCAGTTGCTTCTCCTCGAGTCCTGAAGAATGTCTGACAGCTTTCTCTGCAAAGCAGGAACCTGAATGACCATCTCGGCTTGTTCTGCCAAAGTTCAGAGGTTACCTTCCTATGGAAACTGCATGTCCAGTTTTAAGAGTATATTATCCAACAGTCAATATAAGAACAGGTTCATGTCCAGTGCCTAACCGATGCCACAAAGAAACTAATCTCCATATGGAGTTTCCTCAATGCCAATTTTTCTCTTGAAGTAAATTGGTGCTGCCAGGAGCAGACCTGTCTTACTGTCCAGAAAAGTCTAAGTTCTTAAACATTTAAATGCCATATTCTGTTGGTCTTTGAAGTGTTTAAAAATTACCTATCTAATTGAATTATATCTTTGTATACCTACAAGTCTAACTAAAATGCATTTCTTAATTATACATTACAATTTTAAATCAGTTACATAAACATCATATCTTAAACAACAGTAGAAAAATAAATACAGCATAAGAGAATTGACCTTAAATTTGTATCAATAAACCAAAATCCATATCAATGTAAAACATTTTGAGATTAACACCTGATTTCATGATCTAAGTAAATTCAATAATCTAATTTTTAAAAATCATTCATATATCATATCCCCTTTTTCTTCTTAGAAAGAGATTACCTATGACCATTAACCATTTATAATGAAAACAAACATTTACGAACAATGTTTTGGGAATTTGGGCATAGTTTTATATTACTACCTCCTGCAGATTATGGGGCATTGAAAATATCATGGGTTTTTGAGACTGGATCATAGTCTACAGTCCTGAAGCTGATGTGGCCATCTCTTCCTATCAGAGATTTTTTAAAGGGGGTCTTGGTTGATAAAACCATATTTGACTTGAAGCAATCCATAGGTTCTCATCTTCTGTGGAAACAAAAGCAGAACTCTTCCAAAGCAATAAATCCTTAGACACATATTTCAAAATCAAAATACCTTTAAAATATATATTCTTGTTTAACTTAGTAGCCTTGGCAATCCATTGTCTTTCTACAGTTAGCTCATTAGTGGTTAAAAAAAATTTTAAAAACCACAATAACAACCAAATTCCAGATTTTGTGTCTATTTTCCATCTTCATATGTCTTATTATCTTTTTATTACTCTATTTCTCTTTTTAAAGACTTTTTCTATCCTGTCTTTTCTCTCTGAAGCCTATGTACCTTTTACACACATTCTAACCCATTTACAGGGTTTTTTTTTTTATCTGAATCTGATTTATTGTGAATCCTTAACCATTTTCTAACTATAAGAGCTTTTAAAATACTCTCACTATCTTGCCACAGAGTTTTTGCAGATAAAGCTGAATCAGTAAGTTCTCTTAAAAGGACCGCATCTCTATTCATCACCAGAAAACAGAGCACAGCCCCCCAAAAAAATGCTGCTACTAAGAAACTGCCTTTGTTTTCTTTTTTGTTCAAAATAAACAGAAATCTAAAATCCATCACATGCTACTGAGTCTTCTGTGAGACTTCAGGAACCTGCCTGGTTGCAGCTTACACTCCTGCCGCCAGTCCACTGGTGCCATTTTGAATGTGACTGGGATGCTGTGCTTTCTCTGTACAATGATCTGCTTCAGGTACACAATTTGGAAGCTGCTTTGGCTCAGTTTCTATGCAAAAACCCTTTTTAAACTTTCTCAGGCTTTAAGTGGATATTCGCCCACATTCGCTCATTTGGAAATATAATTGTAAAAAACAGTAGAATTCATGTGATATGGAGGTAAGTGAAAGGGTGATGAAAGTTAAAGGGTTACGGGGGAGCAGAGAGAGAAATGGAGGGCAGGAGGGAAGCAAGGTGCATTCACCAAAACCAATAATATATAAAAAAAACTCTTATGTAAACCCACTAGTTGGTAAGCTGACTAAATTTATCACCTTGGGACTTCTTGACTTTTTGGGTGAAGGGATCAGGGATGAGGAAGGGGGAGGTTGAAGGCTGACTGGGAGGGTTTGGGAGGAGGGAAGGGAGGGAGAGCAGGTGGATACTTGGAAAAAAATATTTTTATAAATAAAAAGTTATTAAATAATAAAAAACATAATTTAAGAAAGGACTTAGAAGACAGGTAAACAATGCTACTTCTAAAAGATGTGGGTAAGTAAACAAAGCTCTCAGTGTCAGATCTAAGACACTTCCCTGAGTCATTGTTCAAGGAAGCTGTAATGCCTCAAAACAGCATAGGTATTGTTAATGTCCGTGACTACTTATCACAATTAGGACCCTGTTGCTGAAAGCAGAGCACACTTTGAATGGGAGACATGCAGAGATCAGTTGCAAACTGCCCCAGAATTTACCTTCTGTTCAGCTTTTATACTACTGAAAGATGATAAGGAGGTGGTAGGAGTGAATGGATTCAGTTTTACCCAGTTCTGGACCCCAATTATTACAATATAAACTAACAAGTATGTGCACATTGATGTAGTAATGTTATGTTTCTTGATAGAGGTAATCATCCACTTTTTTATTGAATTTGAGGACTGATATACAAGAGAAAATCATAATCAGTACTTTAAGTCTGGTCAATAAGCCCATGGGTTGGACGATCATAAGCCCTACTACAGGAAATTAACTGCTGTTTTGCTAGACTACTGGTTGGGTGAAGTACTTTCTAAATACTCATGCTATTGCCCAAGCTTAGGTATTTGAAAAACGGGAGAGATATCATGACACACAAAATTCTAAAGCTAAAAAAATCATATATTAGGATCCTGAATTATATAAGTTTTTCCTGGCTTAGAAGTTGCTCTTAGAAAATGACCAGTGTGTGTGCACATTGCATGAAAGGTCTTTTCTTCCTACCAAAGGACTAAGGTTTACTTCATTAGCAAATCAAGTCCTCATGGACAAATATTTCAAAATCTCCCAAACTTCCTGAGGGGTTATAGAGTTTTTAAATATCTTGTATGTCAGCAATTTTTCTTGAAGTAACAGGTATGCATTATCTTCCCTATAGCACCAAACGATTGCTTCTATAAAGTCCATCAGAGGAGACAGTGTTATCTTTCAGGCTATTTCGGTAACTAACTGTAAATAGTAAGGAGAACTTTATCAAAGCAGAAGACCCTAAAAATTAGAAAATGGATTATGGGAGTAAACTTGTAAAGAAAGTTGGCATAATTTTTGCACAGAGGTAGGAGACTTTTTAGGGAGGTAGACATTGTCATGAATATTTGGGGAAAAAAGAGATCATCTCATGAGCTTAAGCGTCCTTTAAGAGTCAGCGCTCTTTTATAATCACCAGTGTATCTCCAGCCATATGTGTATATGTGTTTCAATCATATAATGTTAGCTCATAGATTATGCATAGGATAAATGAATGAAGGCATCGATGATTTGCTTTATGAGAGGCAGTAAAGAAATTGACCTATAAAATATCTTTTGTCTTTGTAGATAGTGAAATCCCATACTACTAAGTGCTCATATGAGGAAAAGGGAATTTGTTTTCTAATGTAATTTGTTTCTGAAATAGTTTTTAAATAAAATTACAAAATTTCTATGGAGCAATTTTTTTTCTCTTACGCTGTGCTCATACACATCAGGATAACAATATAAATGTAATATAAAGAGACTTTTCTTCTGCTTACTGATATAAAAGGTACTGAGGGTATCTTTGTCAGTGGTGAAATTCAACTACTTAAATTCTCCTGATTCATGATACCAATGGTATATCTGTATAAAAGATTTGATAAGAAGTATATGGTTATGTTCTAAATAGACCTAAGGAGCTCTGACCTCCTATCTAATATGAGTCCTATAATTTAAAAACTTGACTTATAAAGAAATACACAGAAGACCTCCATCAAAGAAGATAATCCTAAAATTTGACCTATCCTCTTGAAAATTTGGCCCTTTGAGTTACATGTGTAAAGTTACAAAAGTACCATTTTTAGACTCTAATTTTATGTAAAATTGAAATAATTGTAATGACAATGGCTAGTAGAATAGACAGATTTAGTAATATTAACATAGGATAACCACATTTTATAATTGATGAAACTCAAACTGAGAGAAGTTGAGAGACAGATATATTTAACCACTTTAGGCTTTGTAGATGTAAATGAACAATGGGCACATTTATGACATGACATTTCATATAATTCATTATATACACACAAAGTTTGCAATGGATGGTAATCTGACAGACAGCAAGAAACCAAGTCGAAAAATAAAAATTCAAGAGTGATAGCTGGAAAAATGGCTCAGTGGTCAAGGACACTGACTGCTCTTTCAGAGAACCCAAGTTCTATTCCCAGCTACACATGACTTCTAACAACCATCTATAACTTCAGTTCTACTGGATCCAACACCTTTTTCTGTAAACACCACCTCTACATAGACGTACATGCAGGTAAAATTGCTCACACCTATAAAACCAAATCAAAATGGAAATTTAACAAAAAATATTAAAAGTAAAAATTTATAAAGTGCTTATTTATTATGTGAATTCTAAGAATGTGTCCTTGCATTCTGAGTTTGTTTATTATCAATATATTATAATATTTTAACTATAAAAAAATATAAGTTCAATAGTAAACTTTTAGAACAATCAAAGCTTTTGAGAAAAATTTAGGTTCAGGCTATCTAATGATAAAAGAATTTCTTTGGGCAGTTTTCAAAGATATTTTTATGTGTATCATAGCATGGAATCTCAGAGTAATGCCTTTAAATATGTGTTATTGTTATTCTTTTAAACTTGTTGTACATCATCTAAATTTAATAGCTTACTCTTAATATTGATAACCTATTCCAACATTCACCTGTTGAAGATATTTCTCTAGAAATGTTTATGTTATTCAAAAGAAACCATTTTCAAATTTCCTTCAACCAGGTTCCTTTTCTACATTTTGCCCCCCCCCCATATCATCACTGTAATTTGTCCTGGTATCTTTTTCTGAATGCCTTTGTGTGTTGCTTTAAATATTAGCTCATGGATCTAGTTTGATTGACTCATCAAACTGTTCTTCATGTGAATGGAATAACTTTGAAAGTTAGTGACTATTTGCAGATAAAAATCTATCTATCTATCTATCTATCTATCTATCTATCTATCTATCTATAATCATCTATCTATCGATCAAAGATCTACCTAGAGATACAGCCTCTTTCCATGCAACCCTTGCTGGCCTGGGACTCATTATATAAACTTTTCTGTCTTTAAATTTACAGAAATCAACCAACATGTGCCCCCCTTGTGCTACCACTTAAGACATACTTTTACTACCACATCTAACTGAATCCCCAAATTTCAAGGAAGGAAATAATATTTGGCATTCCTAATTTTAAGATTTCTCCTATTATACACTTTATTTACTTTTTTGTACCCTGGAAAAATGTATTTAACTGGAAAAGACAAATATGCAAAAACTAAAGCTACTCTTCACCACATGTGAAGTAAAGGGTCTCACAAAGTGTGACTCATCTTCCAGAGGGTTTTGAAAGGAGTGTTTTTAATAATACATAAACACTGAGTAATATAAATGTATATAATGTTTGCAATTTGAAACCCCAGACTGGTTAGTACCAAAGAGACTTTGAAGGAAGTTCGGTATAAGAAGATTTTGTGGAAGAAAAAACAATGATGCAGCTAGTCAGATAGCTGAATCTCACTCCAGATTTATCCTGTAGGCCCTCTTATAGTTAGTACTAGCCACAGATATTATGTACTTGTCTTGTTAACATGACTGAGGTAAGCCAAAATAAAGATGAATATATTAGCTTTTTTTTTTTTTACTATAATAACAGTGTTATGTTTAATATTTGGGGACATAGCATAATGAACCTAATCTGGGTTTAATACATTTTTTTCCTTTTGTGTTCATTGCAATCTAGAAATAATTTTAGTATATTTGCACTGAAGTCCCCACAGGCATATATCACAGTATAGTATACAGCAACAGAACTCAAGCTAGTATTAAATGCATCACTGGGTGTGGGTGCACATGATTTGCTACCTCTAGAGATTTTTTTTAATCAATGAATCATATTTTCTGCATTCAATAATGTGCAACTGGCATTGGTTTTATTATATCAATAGTTTACTAATCTCAATTATATTTAAGTTTTGCAGAAATGTTCTGTGATTTGTATATTATCTAGTAAGATACACTTCTAGAAATATAAATTTCAAATTTTTAAAAAATTTAACACATTATATTTGAAATATACACACATAAAAAGTTAAAAGGTAATTTGTTGTGGAATAGTATTTTAAGATATGTTACATTTGTTTATGCTGTGGAACATTTGTTTTAATGATACAAAGATGTGTTTCATTCTTTTATGTTGCAATTTGTAATGTATAAAGCTGTGTCACAATGCCTGTCTAAAACATTTAATTGGTGTAATAAAGAGCTGAATCATTAATAGCAAGGTAGAAGAAGGAATATGTGGAGCTGGAAGAAGAGAGAATAAATAGAAGGAAAGAATTGGTGAGAGGAAGAAAAAGTAATGAGGAAAGGAAGACACCAGGGGCAGCCACCCAGCTATACAGCAAGCCAAGAAGGAAGAAATAATGAAAGCTATACAGACATAGAGAACAGTAAAAGCCCAAAAGAAAAAGGTAAATTATATTCTAAATAATTAGAGTTATCATGAGTTGGGCACAGAAATTAACTTTTAATACCAAAATACACCATATAACACTTCATTTCAAACCCCTTATGATCCATTTTTTTCATCCTTGAGTTAGCAATACTGTTTTAAGAAGCTAAAAATAAATGAGGAAAAATAAGTGATGAAGAAAACATGCAGGTTATGAGGGAAGCAGGATTAAAGAAAAGGAACAACTTGTGTACAAAACTAGATAAACCTTACACAATCACAGCACAAAGCCTCTTTCAATTACAAAACACTATTATTGCTTATGAAGATTGAGAAAAAGTTCCTTCTTGTTTCATTTTACTCTAATCTTCCTGCTAATGAAAATCAATGAGATGACATATTGTGCTGCTGTTTCTACCCAGACATTTCTAATGTACTTTCAGACTTGGTTTTTATTTGATTTTCTGGGCATATTTGCCAGCTAATAATTTGCTTTTGTATTATAAAAAAGCTGTGTCTCATTGTACACTAAAGATAATACTTGGCAAGGGATCATCCAGGAATCACCAAGCAATGCTCAGAAAGGTTGGCAGAGGATGTATACCAAACAGACAAAAGTATAATCAGCTTTCTTTTTCTGTGTAGCCAGATTGCTTTTTCCTTTCACTATCTACTAACAGAGAGAATAAGTCAGAATGATATATGAATGAAAAGAGAATGAAAGTAAAATAATATTAACCATCTTTATTCAGATATCTTTGGCAAGATATAACCACATATGAGTTGAGCAGGAAATTAGGAAAATATTAGAATTATTGTTGGCAGTTTGTTGATGCTTTAGACAAAAAGGGGGTTTTGTTTTAAAGAATGTATAGCAACAAGAAGAACAAATACAACTGAACAAACTACTTTTTAATATTTCCAAAGGTTATCCAGCTTCCTAAAGTAAAAACAGCATGCTTCTTATTGCTGCAAATGTTTATAGCATTATTTACATATTTGGAAGAAAATATTTTAATTCTTTTTATCTTGACTTAAATAAATAAATAAATTCTTGACCTTATCATAAATATAATGTATTTTAACATTTCATGTGTAAACACATCATAGAATATCCCATCTATATTTTTAATAAAGTGTATCATTGCTATTATTATGTGTACTCTATATTTTATGTCAATTTAGACAAACAATTCATATCTTCTAATTAGATGTCTCAATGAGGTCTACTGAATAGCAAACATTTTGTTGGACCATTTTGAATTGCCATCCCTCAAATAATATTACAGAGACGTATTAATTATGAAAGCTTAGCCTTTAGGTTTTTTCCCCAACTAGCTCTCATAACTTAAATTAATATTTTTATTAATCTACATGCTACCATGTGGCTTTTTAAAACATTTTTTTCCCATTTCTGTATGACTTATTCTGTATCTCCTGGTATCTCCCCCATGCCTAATTCAGCTCTCTGACTTCATTTATCTGCCTAGAAGTCTCAAATATCCCTTCATATTTTGCTATTGGTCACACAGCTTTAAATTACAACAGTCACAGCCACTCATCTTCACACAGTGTACAAATATCCCACAATGTGAAATTTGCTGCTTAAAGTAACAAGTGGGCATGGACTGAATATTAGCTTTTTAGTACTGCATTAAAGTTACATAAAGAAGAGTTACTTGAATTTGTCTCTAACTCTAATATTCTAAGAAAAACTATTTTCCAATATAAAAGTTATTTGTAATTAACATTATTATAGAATCTAAAACCCTTAAGTATAAAACAAATATGGAATCATTGAAGAATAAATTTCACTAAAACACTATAGAAAATAATTATTCTAAAATTTAATTTATTATCAGATAACCCAAAATGGCAAAATGCAAATGTAAAGTTAATATAATATTGCCAAATAATTTTCAACACGTGACTGCTCTGTCCAAGTAGGTGGCAAATAGAACCTTGTAAATAATAGTTTCAAGGACAGACTGGCACTGAAAAAACCTTTGTGGAATTCATCTTTCATGATTATATTTGATGACTGTCATCACTGTCATCCCTTCTGCAACTATTCACTGAACTATGACAAGCACAGTAATGAAGGCTGTGAATAAGGCTGTGTATAGAATAGATCCTGATAAGAAATTAGTGGTTTCTTTCATTTATTCAACAAGCTTTTATTGAGCATTACCTACAATGTAGGCATCTTGCTAAACATGCCCTGAGAGTTAAGTAAATAATTATGACACTGTAGTGTGAGGTTTCTGGCCTGGCCTAGCCCAAAGGTCTGGACCCACCCTCAGCTGCTTGGACCCTCAAATTACTCAGACACTTATATTAATTACATGCTGCTTAGCCGATGGCTGGGGCATATTGCTAGCTAGTTTATGCATTTCAATTCAACCCATTTCCTTTAATGTGTCTTGCCATGTGGCCCATGGCTTACATAAATTCCTTTACATCTTTCTTCTCAGCAGTAGCTCACAGTGACTCTATCTGACTCTACCCTTTTCCCCCTTTTCTATGCTCAGATTTCCTGTTTGTTTCTAAGATGCCTTTTTATAGGCCAAAACAGTCCCTTTATTAACCAATGGTATTCACAGCATACAGAAAGACATCCACATCACTTCCTCTTTTCTGTCTAAACAAACAGGAAGGTTTCAATTATAACATAGCAAAATTACATATAATAAAACATGCATCAATCAAGAATTACAGTCACAATATCTAGTCTATTTATATTTAGCAAAATTAAAGAACACACTCTAACCTTATCTTTGTGAGTCCAAAGTTTCATGTCTAATTTCCCTTTCATTATAGGTAAATATAACTAAAGAAAACTATAATTATAACTATCTAGTTTTCAACTCTAGCTAAGACCTCAGAAAGATATAATATTACCTAAGTAAACAGGGAGTGCATGCAACTTACAAATTTTAGAAATGTCAGAGATTACATCTGGCTACCTGAACAGTCATCCAAAGTTTCTTTGTAATGTTGGGGCATTCATTTTCAGCCTACAGGCCTAGTGGTTCTGGCACACTTTTTTTGCAGCAGGAAATTTGAAAGACTATTCTGTGTATTTTGGCATAGGTCATCATTTGTTTCTTGCTGAGTCCTAGAGACTATCTGACAGTTTTCTCTACAAAGAAGGAACCTGAAGGACCATCTTGGCTTATTCTGGCAAAGTTCAGAGGAGGTCACTTAATTATGGCTTCTGCATGTCCAGTTCATACAGCATACTGTCAGGCAGTTGGGGCAAGAACATTTTCTTGCCCAGTCACTGATTTTTGCCACAAAGGAAGTAAACTCCACATGGAGTTTCTTTGATGCCCATCTTCCTCTTGCAGTTGACTGGTTCTGGCAGAGGCAGACATGTCTCACTGTTCATAAAAGTCAAAGTTTCTTAAATATTTTAAAGGCCATATTCTGTAGGTCTTTGAAGTATTTATTAATTATACATTATAATTTTAAAGGAATTGTGATTTGGGAATGTGTTTATGTATGCTGTGAATCTCAATCTTTAAATAAAGGAGCTGTTTTGGTCCATGGCAGGCACCATAGAAGAAGTAGGGAGAAATTAGAGCATAGGTAGGAGAAGCAGGGTGGAGTCAGAAGCAGACCGAGCTGAAGCCGCCCAAGGAGCAACATGTAGAAGCTCAGGTGAGCCACGGGCCACGTGGCAGACAGATTAATAGAAATGGGTTGATTTAAGATGTAAGAGCAAGCTAGCAATGTGCCTGAGCCATAGGCCAAACAGCATAAAGTTAATATAAGTGTCTGAGTCATTTTGGGGGGCCTGAGCAGGTGGCTGGGCAGCTAACCAGTCTCGGGCGGCAGGTCTATGGGTCTCGGACCTCTGGCCGCCTGGGACCGAGAACCCTCCTACTACAGAATTGTATAAACATAATAAGTTAAACAAAAGTAGAAATATACATATAGTATAACAAAGTAAACTTAAATTTGCATCAATAAACTAAAATACATACAATGTAAAGTGTTTAGAGATTAACAGTTGTTTTGGGATCAAAGTAAATTCAATAATCTATATTTTTATCATTTTTATATAATATCCCCTTTTCTCTAGAAAGAGATTGACTATGGCTGTTAGCCATTTGTAATAAAAATAAATATTTAGAATCAATATTTTATGAATCTGTGCAGTTTTCCATAAACTACTTCCTGCTGAAGTAGTTGCATGGTATTCTGTTTTATTTATGTTCTACCTATACTTTTGTGTAACACAGGACTATGCTTGTTATTTACCTTCTGAGGGTACTAGCTAACTGACCTATACCATTTCTGCACTATAGTATTTCAGACCGTAGGTGACTTGTGGCTCATTTCCTATATCATGATTCTTTCTGACCTTACTGATTTGTCATTTTTTTTAATTGGTTGCATCTGTATCCTGTGTTTTGGGACCTACACCATAAAGCTGTTTAAAATAATTCTATATTTCAATGGAATCTTTCAACTACTGATTACCTGCAACTTACTGCTTCCCCTTTCTCCCAATCTGTCCATCATATAACTAATCTCTTCCTTGAAAATATCCTTTATCAGGAATTATAGTTCCACTTATAATGTCATTTATGTGAGAATTATCCATTGCTAAAATCCCTGTAACACTTGTTTTCAATTTAGACAATAAAAATATTATTCTATTTTAACATTAGAAGGGGAGAGAACTTGCATGTGCAAAAAGAGACATAGGCAGGTGAATCTCTGATAATTTGAGGTCATCCTGGTCTACATGATAGCCAGGGCTATGCAAAGAGACCCTGTCTCAACACAATTCCCCCCAATAAAAACAGAATTCAAAATGCAAAATTTTAGAGCCTGATACCCAAATAGATAGAGGTGAAGGAAAGAACTTTATAAATGGTATTTATTTTGACAAACAATTAAGAGCAATAATTCACAAGTAAAACATCTTAAAATTAAAATGCTTCTTCACAGCTAAAGAAACAACAAACTAGGGGGGAAAAACAAACCTCCACAGATTAGGATAGAATCTTTGTCAGCTATACTGAGGACTAATATATAGAGTATATAAAGAACTCAAAAAAGTAAAAAAATAAAACAAAACAAACAAAAACTAATGAACCATATGACCTATTCAACAAGAGGGAAACTGATACTAGAAGCCAGGCTAAGGATTCGGTGACAGAAGAACCATGAATTTTGGAGGAAAACTGATAACCCTAACCTTACCAAATCAGCATAATCCTTAACAAGAATCTAAATGTTTGTTCTTATAAGAACATATTAGTGAATTATTTACCTTTAATCAAGTATTCTTGCCTTTGCAATAGACAGAGATCACTTCAGAAAATTATAACCATTCAAAGTTCAGAGTTGTCAAGCAAGGCATTATGACCCATGCTTTTAATTGCAGCTCTTAGGAGGAAGAGGCTGGCAAATCAATTTTAGTTAGGGGCCATCCTGCTCTACATAGAGAGTTCCAGGACAATCAGGAAGACCTTGTCTTTACAACCTCCCCTCCTTCCAATCCAAATAGATACATCTACAAATCACTCTCACATTTCAGGATCAAGGAACACTGTAGAAGATGGAGGTAAGATTATAAGAGCCAGAGGATCAGGCAGTTCACTGTAAATCTGTGTCTCCCAGTGATTTCAGAAGCTATCCCAGAAAGTCTCATGACCTGAACAAGTACATCACCAGACATGCCAGAATGGATGAGGAAGAGCCCACAAGGCCTCAACTCCAGACAAAGACCTATACACAACCTAAAAATTCTGAGTGTAGGAGTAATAGACTTCTTCAGGAAAAGGTATATCAATTGTTACTCAGTAACAAATGAACAGACCTGAAAACGGTTATACAAATAGCATTATACTGACCTAGTAGGTTATATTGAGGAATATATTTGTTACATACATATAATATATAATATCAATTGATATAAAAGAGGCCGTTAATTTTAGAGAGAGTTTTAGTCATTACCATTTTGTGTTTCCACAGTCTTTTGGCTTTGCTCGTTCCTCTCTTCAGCCTAAACTAATGTTTACTGTATTTTATTTAGGTTTAATTTGTTGTATATAATAGTTTTAGGCTACTTAAGTCATGGAAATCTTTCTTTCTCTTTTAATTATGGCAAATATTTTTGCTGGGTATGTTATTCTATGATGGATATCATAATCCTGTAGGCCTTGGAATGCATTGTTCCCGTTTTTTCTCACTTTCATCATTATGAGTTTTCCTTTATATGTAACTGTATTCAGAAGTTTCTGTTCTAGCCAAAGTTCTCAAATACCAACAGCTGCCTCCCAAATAATTGATTTGGAGGTTTAATATTATAGTAACTGCTATTCCCTCATAATAAGTAATGGCTATAGACTGACCACCCAGTCAATTATAATTTTTTAAAAAATCAAAGAGTGGTGTTGAATAGAAATATGAATAAAATTTTGAAAATTTTCTTTCTCAAAAATGGAATTTATATACAATGTACGTGTGCAAGAGAGTATGTCAAGCCCCCATATACTATTTAATATTTTTAATTAGCTGTCCTAGACCTAGGGATCCTATTCACTGAAATATAAAGTGCTTTCAGAATTTTCTTCCACATTAATACACTAGTGAGAAAGCAGCACTGGATTTATTCAAGGTAAATAAGAAGTTCTAATTCCCATGGTGTTTGGGTAATTTAGTGTGTTAAAATAAGAACTCAAGGTTACATAAGAAAGATTATTAGTTTACATTGTGTAGGAAGAAGACAATAAATCACCCAGAATGTTCCTTCTGTATCAGATTTATTTTTTATATTATAAGTTCCAAACATATTCTATAGTAAATTATGATCAAAGTGACAAAGCTTGCTATGTTTGCAGTTAAATTGTCAATCTAAATCCCTAATAAGGAAAAGAACACAAAATAAATTAAAACCAAAGAGGCCATTATGAAGGAGAGAGGGCCTTTGGAGAAGCAGGGATTAAAGGTGTGCTTCTGGGAACAGTTCATTTCAAGACTTTTTAAAAATAATTTAATTCCTTTAAGTGTTTCTTTTTACCATAGGAAGAAACTAAAGTTCAATAATCCTCATTTCCTACCAACCCCCCAAAAACCAAACAAACAAAAAACCTTTGCCATATGTGGGTTTTTCATAATTGTTCTTTTCATATAATTGCCCCAAACAAAAGATATCATTTGTTTGAATTTTGAAAACCTTATTTTGCCACCAGCTGTGTGAGATATATTTTATTCTCTTCTGACTACAGTGGATTTTTGTTTCACCTTGAGAGTTTTGCCTTATGTTGTTGCAGGAAGGCTTATCAAAAATTGTATATATATCTTACCCTTTTCATTAAGGTTGATGTGTATGCTGCAGGGATTAGATTATGAATTGTGTAAAGAATATAAAGTACTTGCTGTTGTGGAGAATTTCTTTAATCAGACAAAGACATGTTACATTTATTTATGCTACATTTGTTAGCCATGTGAAGATTTGTTGCATTTGTGTTATTTTAAAAAAAAATTAATCTGGGCTCAGTCAGGGTTAGCAACTGATTGACAGGAAGTAGCAAGAAGGAGCTTAGTATGTTTTTTGTTTGTTTTGTTTTAATTTTTTTTAACATACCCACCATTGTTCACACACCTTCCCCTCTTCCCAGTTCACCTTCAGCTTCCCCATACTCCACCCACCTCCCATTCATTACTCAGAGAGGATAAATACTCCCAGGGTGACAATGTGGTCTGGCATATCCAGTTGAGGTAGGAACAAGCTCCTCTTCTCAGTATCAAGGCTAAACAAGGTGTCCCTCTGTAGGCAATGGGGTCCAAGAAGCCAGTTTTTGTTGTTGTTGTTCTGTTTGTTTGTTTTTTTAAGTTGTGGCAGTGTGGAAGGAAGAAACTTCCAGAATGCCAGCAAAAGAAAGTTAGCCAATTGCTACTTTCTCTAAGCTCATGGGTATTCACCTAGCTTTTGAATTTAGAGTTTTAATAAAACTGCAGAGATTTATAACTACCATTAGTAGCAGCAACAGTTCATCTGTCTAGAGGAACAGAATTTTCCCCAGGATAAGGCATTAGGGATTGTGTGGGGAGGTGGTCACTATTAGTTAAAAGTGCAGCCATTGTAATGAAGGTAAAACAACACCTTTGTCTTTTAAGAAATATTTTCCAATTATAAATTTCTATGATATTGCAAAACAACTTGAAAAAAGCTAAAGATCCAAAATCTATAGGTATTTTTCTTTTTATTTTTTTACTGGTAAAATGTTAATTTTACATTTGCCATTTACTCAGGACTTCCTAGAATTTTTCTTACAAACACACTTTATGTCTACTTACTTTAATTTAAATAATTAAGAATTAAATAGCTGAAATTAACCATTTTTCTAAGTAGAGTTTGAATTGTGAATAATTTGCAATTTGGACATTAGCAAATTTATTATGTTGTTGCTCAGGATGTATACTACAATAAGATTGTCACCAAATGTATTTAATGAAAGAATACTTACCTTTGTAACTGCTGAATTCTGAAGTTGCTTTAAAATCTTCCACTCTTATTAGAGTCTTGATCTGATGATGATTCATATGTAATGTACCAATTGTGACTTTGAGTAAACCTAACTATATAGTCCTATTTTGCCTTGAACTCATAGAAATCCCTCTGCCTCACTTTCTGCCTCCTACACAATGGAAATGAAGATGTCTGCCACCAGATGAAGTAGATTATTATAGGAGTTGATCAACATAGTGTGTCAATAATATTTAGTTGTATTATCTGGTAGCTCTAACTCAACACTATTTTCAGGGTTTATGGAAATACTAAAAAGCACAGAAACTCATTATCAGAATAGCAGCAAAGAAGAAGCATGTTTGCCAAGTTTTAGGAACTGAGAAATGGTCAAGCCTGGGTGTTCAAAGGGTTATAGGGTGTGTAAGACTACATGTTAGAGGTCCTGGCATAACACATATTATGTAGCCAGCCCTGCATTGTTCCAGTGAGATGGATATTATTGAGTTGGAAATAGAAATCATTTAAGATTATAAGTATGTAAATAACTATTCTATTAAAAATATCAATAATATTTATAGTTTAAAAATAACCTTTCTACAACTATGATGAAACACATCTACAAACTTGGAAGTTTGGAGGCTGAGGCAGGAAGACTAGTATTAGTTTGAGGCCAGTCTGGGTTACATAATAGAATCCAATTTTTAAAAAGAGAGAAAGCTCTAATTACCTTGTAGAGAAGATAATTTAGGAAAATAAAAGAAGTGGAAGAACACACAAGTTTTGGCATAAGTTTAGAAACTATAAGAAAAAATCAAGTATATATTTGAATGTCAAATCTGGTAAAACCTGATTATTACAATATATATTTCTCCTTTTAGTTTTTTCTACTTTTTAATACATTGCTACATGAAGATTATCAAGTGATGATTATTTCTTAAATCATAAAAATGGTATATTGGTACAGTAAAAATTAATTTCAATTATTTTTATTTTAGGAACATAAGCATTATATTGAAAGAACCCAATTATAACTCTGTGAACCCTATGCAAGGTGGTAAACATTTACAAAAAAATTATGCACTCTGATAGATTAACTAAAATTTGGAACTTCTGGATATTCTCATTTTCACTTATCATGAACTCTCTGCCATTCAACCAGGTATTGAATGGGTTATATTTTATAACTCTTTGAATGCCATTAATATCTTTCCTATTTAAATTAAAATGTTGGTATAAATTACAAAGGTCAGTAGGAAATTACTACACATGTCACAAATTATTGTTTGCTTTATGGGCAATTGGAACTCTCAAGGAATTGAAATCATTGTTATTTGAAGGTCATCCAATTTATATTTCAAACAGATGATTGACCCAGTATAACAGACATGTAGTCCCTGAACAATAATACTCAAAGTCTGCATTGGCTTTTATAGAAGAAAAATATGATTGTTAAATCAATTTGGCTATAAAAAAATCCCCTGAATTTCATATCCTAAGCATTTAGGAGTTCTGAGAATATGATGAAACTAGAGACTGATAAAAAATCAGAATTCTTAAATATTATTAGAATTTTAGGTGATAGAATTAAAGATTGTTTATGTTTCTTATGTAAATATTCATAACAGATATTTTCAATTCACTCAAAATGTACTGAAAATTCTCATTATAACAAAATTCTGATAGCAGTGAGAAGTTTGACATGTGTATGGTCACAGAAATCTGTGAAGATTATTTACATTTGGTGAGATGAAGAAATCCACTTATAGAAGGAGATTCTTTCAACTTGAAAATGATTGGAAAATTGAGAGAAATTCATTGATACAGATAAATTATAAAACTAACATTGAATTTCCATGTACAAGTATATCATGTGATAGCTTAGCAGTTTATAATTCTCTGGTAAACTCATATTGACAGAGATAAAATTTACCAGTTAATATTCTTCCTCCTCAATGTAGTTGAGAAGCTACTCTTTGAGAAGCCTCTTTCTCTTCTATAATAACTCAGTTTCTCAGGGTGGAAGATGGCATCATATCTAATGAAGTGTATAGGAAAAAGGCTGAATGTGGCACACACATGCAGATAGATGCAGCTGAATATCTCTTCTCAGGCAATACTAAACTTACTTGCTAAGTGACATATGTTGTTACAATAAGGTTAATGAACCGGTCTGGCCAGAGGTCCAGACCCACAGACCTGCTATCTCAGACCCTTAGCTGTCCATAACTATTTTGGCCCCCCAAAATGACTCAGATGCGTATATTAAGTTCATGCTGTTTAGCCTATGATTCAGGCACAGGCACATTTCTAGATGGCTATTTCATTTAAATCAACCCATTTCCATTAATCTATCTATCATGTGGCCTGTGGTTTACCTGTGCTCTTTACATGTTTCTTCTTTGGTGACTGGGTCGATCTGTCTCTGACTTTGCCCTTCCTTTCCTACCTTTTCTGATTCCCCATCTACTTCTTCTATGGTGCCTGTCATGGGACAAAACAGTTCCTTTATTTAAAGATTGATATTCACAGCATAAAGAAAGACATCCCCACATCAATATGTATGTATAGTCTTTTAGCCTTTCCTTTTGACTATTGCTATATTTGAATAAAACCATGGGAAATCTATGTTTCTTTTGCATATTGAAACTAAATAATACCAGTTACATACTCAAATATTGTAAGGCCATTTTAAAGTCACTTATTTTCACTAACTTTCTGCAGTGAACTCTATTTCTTTGACAAATATTCTCTGTAATATTTACTTTAGTTAATTTATTGTAAATTAAATTATATATTTAATTTCAAAGAAATGGATTTCTCCCATTGCATGATACTTTTATGGTATGATAGCCTTCCTGTGATTAAGATACAAAGAGTATATAACAAACTTTTTGAGGCTACTAGTTACAAACTTTTGAGAGTAAGTAAACATGATCTTTATATTTTATGTTCCATCACAGCTTTTTATGTCTATTTTTATGTATAGATTTTCTATTATCTTGCATTTTTCTAAATACAGGCCTTCTTTCAAAGTCTAGAGGGTGAGTTATCAACTCATGACAGACTAGAAAACATGAAACCATTTGGTATGCATGAACAGAGCTAACAGGGTTTCAGTGAAGCATGATTTTGTTATATTGTCTTTGGGTTTTTTGTTTTACTTGAGAAAAGAAAGAGAAGCCAGTTCAATACATCATTTTTGGCATTGTTATAATTAATAAAAATTAATTACTAAGCTATTGTTCAGACTCTGGGGATCAGCCAACACTGGAAGTTAGTTTTCACCAGAAGTTTATTTTTAAGTCTTAAATCAATGAAGTAGTGTTACAATCAAAAGTATGGTTTAGATATTATTGCACACAGGCTTATAAATAATCTCAATTTTGACATTTACCCCTACATCATATTTTGGGGATGGAAAGTAATGACAAGAGTCACCTTAATGTAGAACTAAATGGCAGCTTCTGCATTATTACTAAGCTATTTAAACAAGATCACCATTGTCTCTTATTTTCCTATTAAACAGTATACTAAGGCTTTCCTGTAATCTTTCTATGATGAAAATATATAGAATGACATGTTTAAATTTGTGTTAAGATAATAACTTGTAGCAAAGTAAGAGATTTTCCACCCTAAAAATTGGCCTCCCATTCCAAATTGTGCAACATTAGTGACCATATATATTGTGGACACTGATATTTAGTCTCTTGTAAGCAGTAAAAATTTTTTTATTTATTAGCAGAGTGATCCATTAAAGGTATAAAGATTATAGAGACTGAACTTTAGCACAAACTCACTACCTTGTGAATTCAAGTAGAAGCAAACTAGAATTTTCTGACACACTGATGAGTTCTGTCTTTGATAGGCCTTTACTCCTTCCATTATTGTTGTGTTAAAAATGCTTTCTCTGTGATTTTGTTTTCTTCGAGAAATGATACCTTTATCCAGTCTGAGATTGATTCCATGTTTGAGAGTTTCTCTGTATATTGTTTCTGTTTTTCTTTCCTCAATTTTTTATACATGTTTGGTGATACGAAATTCATACAATAATCACATTTATAACATATTGCATTTTTAGCCACAGATGAGATGGGCTATGCTAATATGCATTTAAATTAGTAATAAAATCCCTTACCCAAGGATTGGTATACAAACATATATAAGACAATCTGCAGTTGGTCCATTGCCTTCACAACCAATAGCAGGATTCCTTAGTAAGTGAACAAAAAGAAAGAATTATCTAATTACATGCTTTCTGAAATAATATAAAATTATAATTACATATAAACATGTATTGCCATATGATTGTTGGTAAATTATATTTCCTCACAATGCCAGTTGATTTAAGAAAAGTATCATTTTAGTTTGCTTTATTAGTAGTTTGTGGAATATAAAAATACTACACATTTGATTTGGTACCTAGCTAGCCTTCTGGAAATGTTATTCTAGTATGTAGCTAGAAAATAATGATACATGCAAATAAATATTTAATCTATGCCCATAGTCCTTTACTTCCAGCAATCATAAGAATGAAGTAAAAGAACTATGAATTTGAAGAAAGCCTAGACAAATATAGCCAGATACTGTTTCTAAATAGAAAGAATTAAAACTCAGATAAAAATAGCAAACCCTAAACAAAACCAAAACAAACTAAAGAAAATATTTCAGACATTCTCACACAGCATTTAACAATTATAAATTATCAACATATATTTACTAATAGATATTTATATGAAGTCATTCATAATTTTAACTTTTCACAATCAATGAGTTTTTCAGTCTAAAACTATCTCTTTCATGGCAGGAATAGAGAAAATCATGATCTAATGCTAACCTGATACACCTATTTATTGGCCATGATGGTAGAATGGTCCTGGCTTTGCTGGATGTTGAAAGCTATTTACATGATTGGTACTCTTCCAGCTGGAGGCCAAATAATACCAGTCATCCCAGAATGATGAAACAAGCAGATGGTGCTTCCAGGGTTGTGGGTCTGGGATCTCTGGCTGTCTGGGACCCGAGAAAACCCACTACAACACAGGGTGGCTAAGAATCAGTATGTAAGCAAGAATTTAATTTAAAAACATGAGAATAATTTTATCACAATTTGAAAGCTTCACTATTTCAAATTGTAGGAAGAATTATCCAAAGAATATTATTTAATTGTTCAGGAGATTTAAAAATGTCCAAAAACTGACTGTTTACTACCACAAATTGTATAAGAGGAATTTGCTTGATGTTCTTCTGTTCAGATGACAAAGCTATAACAAATGCATTTGGCTGTCATTCATAAAGCCAAAGGCAAAGATAGATGGGGCATTGATTTGTCTGTAGACAATCATTAAGCTACTTTTTCTTCAGTGAACTAAATCCTCTATAAGTGACACTTATTAAAAATTTTGTTATTTTTGTTTACAATACATCCTAACCAAAGTTTCTCCTCTCTCCCCTACTTCCATTCATTCCCACCCAAGTTCCCCTTCCCCCCCCCCTAGATCCACTGGTTCTCCATTTCACTTCATAAATTAGCATGTCTCCCAGGAATATCCACCAAACATGGCATAGCAATATACAATAAGACTAGACACAAGCCTTCATATCAAAGCTTTGTAAGCCCAAGCACAGAAAAAGGAGTCAGAGATGCCTCACTCTCACTATTAGCAGTCTCAAATTTAGTGGAGATTTGAGATTGTCAGCTTTCAAATTTAATGTTCTTGAGTCATTGGTATTTTTAGAATTTTTCTTTACAAGTTTTGGTTTATTTTTCCTTATATCATACTTTTCTATATTCATATTTTTGTGGTAATGTACTGTATTTAAAGAATTTTTCTTGAAGTAGTATTACTTTCAACATATTACTTTCTTATATTGATAGGAAAGTACTTATAGTGGAACTCAGTTACTGACAAATATATGTTGAGTTCATCTGCAAAAGGCCTTCTGCTATACAGTGAGAAGATGAATGATCAAAGCATGCAAGAATATTCTAATGATGCTTACACCCAGATTATATTTCTCTTATGCACTAACCAGACATCACTCTGCACATGTTAAGGTAGACTGAAATAATTCATTTCTCAATTGTTTACTTTTGTAATACAGTTAATTTATTTGCCTCATTTATGACACATGAATAACAATATTTGCTTCATATAAATATCTGCAATTGGAATGAAATAATATATCAAATGCTTACAATAATCAAATACTGCAAAAATTCAGTGACTGTTCATTGTTATTTTATAGAAAAGACATTAGTGTCTACTTAAGAAATTAAGAATAATTTGCAAATATTTATCTTAAGATGCTGTGAGTAGAGATGGAACTTGTTGGATAACTCATGACAATCCTGACATCCTTTATGCTAATTCTTAAATTTTATGTGTATTCTGATAGTTCAATTGTTCAGGTGTAATACTTACTCCCAGTAATTAATTCCTCTCTCTCTCTCTCTCTCTCTCTCTCTCTCTCTCTCTCTCTCTCTCTGTGTGTGTGTGCGTGTGTGTGTGTGTGTGTGTGTGTGTGTGTGTGTGTGTGTGTGTGTGTGCACGCATGTGTGATGCTAGGGTTTAATGCCACATATATACTAACTTCCCTATATCATTAGCTCACAGTCTAGTTCAAACGTTTCATTCTTTGAGTATACATTTTTTGCCTTTATATATGTGCCAATTTCAGCAAATATAAAATACAATAAATATGATGTGACTTCCCAGTAATTCTCTTGTTTCACACCGTTGTGCTTTAAACTCTGAGTTCAAGCATATCAGTCACTTTTTCAGATACCAGCTTTTGCATTTCTACATGAAGATTCTGAATCCCAGATCTACTCTGCTCATTATACTCTGCAATAGACGGCAAGTGCTTTGAATGGACATAAACCAGACTCATCATTCTACCAATGAGTGCTAGAAGTTGTGAGTAAAAATTGTCTTAGTCAATGTTATATTGCTGTGAAGAGACACCATGACAATGGCAACTCTTATAATGGAAAGAATTAGTCTGGAGGTGTGCTTAGACTTTAAAAGATTTAGCTCATTATCAGCATTGACATGAAGCATGGTAGCATACAGGCAGGCAAGATGCTGGAGAAGGAGCTGAGGATTATGCATATGGATCCAAAGGCAGCAGAAATAAATAGAGATCCTGATGTGAGAATGTCTTTCTATATGTTATGAATAAAGGAACTGTTTTGACCATGGCAGGCACCATAGAAGTAGGTGGAGGAAATCAGAGCACAGGTAGGCGAAAGAGGGCAGAGTCTGAAGAAGAGAAGGGAGATATGATCCAGCTGCCCATGATGCAAGATATAACAAAAGAGGTAAGCCACAGGCCACGTGGCAAGATAGAATAATGGAAATGGGTTGGAAGAGATAGCTAGCAATATGCCTGAGCTGAACAGCAGAAAATTAATACAATTGTCTGAGTCATTTTGGAGGGTAAAAGCAGTCACAGGTGGATCTGGACCATGGGGCTAGTTGGGCCAGAAACTTCATGTTACAAGATCCTTTGGTCCTAGATTTGTTCTCAAAATCTCAAAGCCCATCCCCAATGACATACTTCTTCTAACAAGACAAACCTACCCCAACAAGGCTACCCTTCTGATCCTTTCAAGTAATGCATCTCCCTAATGACAAACCAACCATTCTAATCTCTGAGCCTATGGGGGACCATTCATATTCAAACCATCACACTCAAGTGTTTTCCTTTTTTGATGGGATAACTGTGAGGCTATGTTTTAAACCATTTTACAGAGATCTCTGGAGTCAGTGGACTCTTTTTACCCACACAATGTAAAATTATACTTTATTTTAAAATCTTTGTAATTCTTCTATTTTCTACAAAATGCCAAGTTTTAAGAAACCTAAAAGTTATACACTTATCAGAAATTAGTTGTTCTTTTTATTTATCATTATAATTACAAAACTTTGCTCCTAGATAATGTTTTAAGAATAATTTTGACATGTACATCAAGACACCTAGTTATCACTTAGACTTTTTTAGTTTTTGTTGTTTTGCTTTGTCTATAAAGCATGTTATATTATTTTTATTTTAGTCAATTTATTCTCATTTTCAGGACATCTATAACTCTGGCATAAGTTATCAGTTCTGTATTTCTAGTGTTCTACTAAAGTTATTTTATACATTCTATACATTTTCCCTGCTTGGTTCTACTCAGCTTCAGGTCTCAGACATGCTATCTACATACTGAATACAGCCAGATACCAAGTCCTCCAATTCCTCCATTACAGATTTTTTGTTTCCATAAATTTAAATGTAGAGTTTGCTTTTCTGGGATCCAGAAATTCTTCTTGGTGTCTTCATTTTCATCTTTACCTTTCCCCCTCTCAGTCCAGCTTGTTCTTTGTAAGACTTCAGTTATTCATCTACAGTCAAATTATTCAAATCAGAACACTTTATAGTGCATTGAGAATTCCATACATGTATATGGGTTTTGAACAAGTCCATCCCCATTACTTTCCATTCAACTTGCACCATATTCCTCTTGATAACCTCTTATTCAAACCTCATGTGTTCTTTGTAATTCTCCTTCTTGTTCCAAGTACATGGACGTAGCACCACACATTGGAACATAGGCAGCCTTTTAGGGACCATCTTTGAGGAAAACTGATTCTGACTCCCCGGCAGCTATCAGGTAGAACTAGCTCTTTAGTTATGAGTTGGAGGTTAGTCATGAATCTCTCAACTAACATTTGGCTGACTTGATATTGTGGAAGTTTTGTGAATATTTTCATGACCTCTAAGTCCATGTGTGTCACATGTTATTGTCATGTCTAAAAAACAATATTTCACAGCAAATTTTCTAGTACCTCTTGCTTTACAGACTTTCTTTGCCTCATGAGATGATTATTGAGCCTTTGTAGGAAGGGCTATGTAAGGGCTAAGAACTACAATTTCTTTTTCTCTGCAAGTGAATCAGTTGTGAATCTCTATATTAATCACCATCTCATGCACAAATAAGCTTCTCTGATAAGGGTTAAGAGATGCACAAGTGTTTGAGTAAAAAGTTAATAATTTATGAAGTAATTTAATACTATGTCCAGTCAGCAGAAGAATAGAATTAGATTCCTCTCTAGAGACTACAAACTAACCAGTTACAAGTTTTTGGTCCAGTCAATGGTCTTGGGCATGAGTTCCATTATGTGGAATGGCCTTAACTCAAACTGGAAAGGGGTTAGTTATTTCTTTGACACTCATATCAGTATTGTAGCAATGGGCACATCTTTCAAGGCAGATCATTGCTATAGCTCAAAACATGCACAGATAGTAAAAACATAAAATCTGCTCTGCCCATTCTGGTATAGTTCATCAGTTGCTTCTCCTTGTGTCCTGAAGAATATCTGACAGTTTTCTCTGAAAAGCAGGAATCTGAAAGACCATCTCAGCTTGTTCTGCCAAAGTTCAGAGGTCACTTTCCTATGGGTCGTGCATGTCCAGTTTATACAACATACTGTCAAGCAGTCAATATAACAATAGTTTCTTGTCCAATGGCTAACTTTTGCAGCAAAAAGGTAAACGCTCCATGAGTTTCTTCAATGCCCATTATTCTCTTAAAGTAGATTGGTGCTGCCAGGAGCAGACCTATCTTACTGTCCAGAAAAGTCAAAGTTCTTAAAACATTTTAAATGCCATATTCTGTTGGTTTTAGAAGTGTTTGAAGATTACCTACCTAATTAAAATATATTTTTGTATATCTAAATATCTAACTAATATGTCTATAAGTTTAGTTATCATAGATGACTATTAATCTGTATTTCTTAATTATACATTGCAATTTTAAATGAGTTACATAAACATCATACCTTAAACAAGAGTAGAAAATACATACAGCATAACAAAGTTGACCTTAATTTAGTGTCAATAAAAAAAATTCATAAAAATGTGTATTTTGAGATTAACAGCTGATTTTTAAATTAAAGTAAATTCAATAATCTATTTTTTAAATCATTCATATACCATATCCCCTTTTTCTTCTCAGAAAGATATTGACTATAATCATTAGCTATTTATAATGAAAACAAACATTTATAAACATTATCTTGGGAATTTGGGTGTAGTTTTCCATTACTACTTCTTATTGATTAAGGAGTGCTGGGAATCTTTTAAGGTTCCTGAAACTGGATCATCTTAGTCTGTAGCCTTGACTTTGACATGACCATCTCTTCTCATCAGAGAATTTTCAGGTGGTGTTGGTTGATGTAACCATATTTTCCTGGAAGCAATCCATAGGTTCTCATCTTCTGTGAAAGCAAAAGCAGACCCTCTCTTCCAAAGCAATAAATCCTTAGACACAAATTTCAAATTCAAGATACCTTTAAAATGTATATGTTTGTTTAACCTAGCAGCCTTTTCAATAAATTGTCTTTCTGCAGTTAGCTCACTAACAGTTAAAAAATTAAAAGAAAATACGATTACCATAATCCAGACTCTGTGTATTTTCCATCTTTACATAGCTTATTATATTTTTATTCCTCTATTTCTCATTTTTAAAGACTTTCTCTACCATATTTCTTTTTTCTCCCAGGCTAAGTATACTTTTTACACACACATTTTAACCCATTCAAAGTTTTTCTCCATCTGAGTCAATTTTATTGTGTATAATTAATCATCTTTTAACCAGAAAAGCTTTTAAAATGCTAGACTGTGCAGTACTGCTTCCCTGCTGACTCCGCCTTACTCGGAGGCTTTTCAACATGATGGAGGTGCTGGAGCCACACTTGCCTTCCCAGTTCTGGGAAGCAGTGTTAACTATTGTGAAACTTTTTACCACCTCAACTCTGAGGAATCTTAGGGTCCATACTATCAAGTAGAGCTCTGTTTGCTGCCCTGCTGCTCACTCCACTTTAGGATTGGGCAGTAGGGTCTAGTTTTGCCACTAATGCTGAGTCAGGAAGCTTCTCCTAAAGGAGCTGCACCTGCTCACTGCTAGCAAACAGAGTGGACCCATGAAATTGCTACTACTAAGAAGCGGTCTTTGACTCTGTTCCCTTTTTGTTCAATATAAATAGAAACCATAAATCAATCATGTGCAACTTGTTGCTTATATGATGTCTTCCATGAAACGTCTGGAACCAGCTCTGATGAAGTTTAAATTGCCTGCTGTAAGCCTGGCACCATTTTTTAGCTCAACCCCACATGCCACTCTGTACTGCAACTCACTTCAGAGATACAACTTAGAAGCTGTTTTTGGCTAAATTTCTAAGCCCTTTTAAGCTTTCTCAGGCTTTATGTGGATGTTTGGCCCATGTTAGGAATGCCTTCTGTAAAAAGAGGTTTCTGGCTATGTCTGGCCAGAGGTCTAGACCCACAGACCTGCATTTCCAGGCATCTAGCTATCCCCTGTTGCTTAGGCCCCCTGAAATGACCGAGGCACTTATATTAATTTCATGTTGTTTGGTCTTTGTCTCACGCACATTGCTAGCTTTCTCTTTCATCTTAATTCAGCCCATTTCCATTAATCTTTCCACTGCCTGTGGCTTACCTGTGTTGTTTTACATGTTACTTCCTTGGGTGGCTAGATTGATCTCTCTGTCTCTGCTCTCCTCCTACCTATGCTCTCATTTCCTCCCTACTGCTACAGTGCCTGTCACGGGTCAAAACATTCATTTATTCACAGCATACTGAAAGACATTCTCATACTAACCTTTTATAATATAAATAAATGAATGACATGACACATTTTAAAATAGTGACTGTGGTATTAGAATTTCATGTTCTTTACGTTCCTTTCTGTGATGACTATTCCTGGTTGTCAATTTGACTACATATGGAATGAATTATTATCTAGAAATGGAGGGTATACCTGTGAGAAATTACCATTGCTTTTATGGATCCATTTCTAGTCTGGACCTCTGAGGCATGAAGATACAACTTAAATCTGAGCCACAACTTCTTCTGTAAACATACATAAGGACATATAAGAAGAAAGATTGCCCTCATGTTGCTAGTATTTCCATTCCTTCACTGACATTGAGGTCTACTTATTTGGGATTCCAGTATAAATTGAAGACTAACTGAGGTATTCAGCCTTATGCACTTAGTAACTACCGGATTCCTTGATTTTCCATTCTCACTCAGCCATTTTTGGGTTAGCTAGACTGTAACCTGTGTCATTCAAATAAATCCCAGGGAGAGAACAAGAGAGCAAGAGAGGAAAAGATAGAGAGAGATTCATGGTATAATTTCTGTTATTCTAGATAACCCTGACAAATAATACCCCCAATAGTAGAAATTGTATAATGTTGCTTTACAGCATATCTGGCACCTTAAATTGAAGGTTGGATATTAAGTTTTGCAACTGGAAAACTTAGAGTAAGAATAGTGATGGCCTGGGGCCAGAAAGAAAACTGAAATTCTGACTCAAACATTTGGTTAGCATCTGTAAATGTAAGCATGTCCTTTAACTTTCTGAATATTAGCTTCCTCATAGGAATGAGAGTAATACTATTCACCACACCAAGCTCTTGAGATTAGAGCAGTCATGAAAAATACTTACCAAACTTTCTAGCACAGAAGAAAATAATGAACATAACTGTCTCTTACACAAGACTATCTGATCTAGGAATGATGTCAAAATGACATATTTGCCATTTTTCCTATTTCACATAGATCCCTATTATTAGTCAATATTATTAACTCCCCCAAACCCAATCTATTTCTCATTTGATGTTTTTATTATGGAAAAGATCAGAGAACTAGTAGTCTATGGCACTTTGCCTATATTATCCCCTCCAGTGTTTTAATATTTGCATTTTAAACAAAAATACATGAAAGTTCAATGCTCCATGTGTCCATTGATTTTATTTTGTCTTTTAATTTTAGGATAAAAAGAGCAAATGGACCAAACACTCATAACATTGCAATGGATAGAGGATAGGAACTCTATATATCCTACCCAGAGATTTACTTCTTTACCTTGTGAATTTTAAAAGGGCTTCTAAGCCAAAGAAGCACTGATTTTATCTTGTCATTCCTAAATATATTATCTTAGATATTTCTGCTTTTTCCTGAAAGAGGCATATAATTACATTAATTTTAACTGCCTAGTTTGCTTTGGTACAAACAGTTGTCTGAGTACAATATTTCACATGTAGTAGTTCATTAATATAAAGCACCAAAAATATTTTGTGATTAAATTATAGTGATGTTTCATTTTTATATTGTTCTAAAGTTGTAGGCGGAGTTTACCCACAAGAACACCAATACTAGAAAAATATTTATTAAAATATAATCCAGAACTCACGGTACCAGCAACAGATTATAATAGCACCTGAACAGGAACTGGAGTCTGCAGACGGACGGACGATGGAATCCCCTCTCGCAGCCCGGAACCAGGAAGAGAGTGTGTCGTATCCGCAGACCCTTTTTAATGGGGCTTTTCCCCCGCCCCCTTCAGGTCGGGGGGCCCGGTGCTCTGTATAAATGTCCCTTGACCTTGTCAGCTGACACCTGAATCCCACAACATCTCCCCCCTTTGTCTAACTAAGAAGGTTCTAAACTAAGATTATATACAGTAAGAATTATTATGAGGTAGCATCTAGGAGAGGTCAAAGTATAATTGCTAATCAAAGCCTAACTTATATAAGGTATATCTAATAGTTCTAGAATATTGGTAGATAGTAGGGTGTATAGATTATTTTAAAGGGTTAATCTGGGAAAGTGAGAATCTAACACCTGAGTGTTCTTATCTAAGGGATACTAGGGTGGAAACCTTAAACATCTATTCTTCAACCTCTTCAAGACCTGAGAAGGAAGGTAAATTTGTCTGAAAGACAGAAGTACATGGAAGCAGCTACTTCCAAAATTTGGGAGAGGACAGCAACACAGCTACCTGGACAATCACCTCTGGATTTGTGTACCGTTAGAGCATCTATCGGATTGGCTATAGGCCTATGGCATCTGACAGATCTTTTTACAAGCAGAACAATTTTGAAGGGACTGTCTTATCCTGTCTAGGCAGGTTTCGTCAGTCTCTATCTCAATTTGTTCATCCAGCTTGACATCATGTGTGTACTGTCAGCAATCAAGGTAAGGACAGTTCCTTACTCAACCGGCCATTTTTTGCCAAAAGGACCAACTCCAATGGAGTATCCTTGATGCTCAACACCATCTCGTGAAGGGAGCAGTGACACCAGGAGTCGTCGTGTCTCTCGTGGCCAAATTTTAAATGTTAAATGCCATATTCTCTGGGTCTATGAAACGGTTGAAGATTCTTGTCTATCTATGATATTTTAACCTGTATCTGAAATGACTGGGATATGATACCTTAAATAGTGTTGACTGCAGATCTTATCGTCTTAAGGAATAAACCCTGTACTAAAAATTAGAATACTTATATAAGGGATGTACAATCTCTGAACAATGACCCTTAGTAGAACTATCGAGCATTAGCCAGGGGTATTTTACTAGGTAAAGTGTCCACAGCATTTTAGACATGTAAATACATATATATCATCTAAACAGAGGTATATAAAACATCTTGTGCATATATCATAACTAGTGCAATCATACATTATATCTAGTATAGTTAAATGAAGGTAGTAATTGCATAGTATACATGACAATGATGTGCAAATATTTTAAACAAAGGTATGAGCATACATAAAATATAGCAATTTTAGATTCAGCTTTACATAATAGTTACAGATTCAGATTTATATCGAAGTACAAGTTGCTTTGGTTACATAAAACAATCTCAGATTAAACTTTGTACCAATGTACAAATTATCACAATTAAACATATAAAATGATTTTGCATTAGTATCAATATACAGATATCTATGACAGTGCAAATTGTCTTTAGCTTAGCCCATACATTCAGCTAAAATGAAGTATAGGTAGGTAGAACAGTCTACCTTTATCTATCCTATCTATTCTCCCTCTCTTCTAAAAAAAAAGATCTCTGATGCTATATTATAGTTTTGTCTTTTACCCAGTTTTACCCACAACCTTTGGATCATAAAACTTATTGGGAAAGGGGGCGTAGTCGTTTATAAGGTTGCTTCCTGCTGACTTAAGGGCGATGGCATCTCTTTGGGATCCTGTAAAAGCTAAAACAATGGTTAGTTCTTAATGGACTGACCACATACATCTATAAGCAATTTTAGGATAGTGGTTAACTCCATCTGGAAACTTAATTAGCAGTGTGATCTGAAGGATAATCATAAGGAGCTATCTTGCAGCTGTTTTTGAATAATCTATTTCTTGAAAGCAATTATTGATTGGTGCGCACCAGGTTCCTGATTTTTCTATTTTTGTCTCTGCTGTCTGTCTATCTGTCTTTTATTCTCTCTCTCTCATATTCTTTCTTCTATTTTTGTTTTACTAGCAGGAGTTGTTCCGGTGGAGGCCCCATCTCGGTTCCAGATTCTTTGTAGATAGCTGATAGGAGGGAATGTTATTTACAGTGGAAAACTTAAGCATTGTCGATATTCAAAAGATATTTATATCTTTCATGACTTTAGGAGACTGGAAGCAGACAGAATGAGATGTTTGAGAGGTACAGAAACAGGGAGGAACAAGGTTTAAGATGAAGTCACAGTAATATTGGTCCCTAAATATTATGCCTTCTGTCTCACACCAGGTGGCTTTTATGATGTGAGACAGAATTTTTCATATTTTTTTACCAATATGCTTGGGTTTAGAGAGGGAGAAAGCCACAAGTTCCCAATCGAAATCCAGCCTTATTAATAGTCAAATCAGGACCATTTTTTTTTTGAGATGTAGATGCAAGATGTAAAGCAGTAAAAATTGAGAAATTACCCAGTAGTGCACGTGTGTATCAGTTGGTCTCGTAGTCCGTCTTGTACATTCTTTAATCATCAGTCTGTCTTCTATTGCAGGTGAGTAATTATTCAATGTTTAGACAATCCCGTAAAAATAGTTGTATCCATTTTCCTGTAAAGACAAAGCTGAGAGACCCTGCCCCAGGTTTGTTAAGTGTGTTTTCCTTACCACGCATCCCTTTGTCATGTCAGGGATGAGCAGTTACTTTTATTGTTCAGGAAGAGATTCCTTTTCGAAACGGGCTTTTATTAGTTTTGTTGGTACCCATATCTTTTCTGTCCCTGTTGAAACAAGAGCAAAACCCCTACCCCACCGAAGCGCATACCCTGGCTTCCATTCGGAAGTCAACACATCTTTGAAGTAAATGGGTTGATTTAACTCAGAAGATTTTTCTACTACCCAATGTCTCTCAGCAGCTGAAGTTCCCTTTTCATCAGCATTAAGAAAATTTAAAGTCAATAAGGCACTATGCAACCTCTCTCTGGGCTTTTTCATTTTTTTTTTTTTTTTGTTTATAAAGCATCTCTTTTAATGTGCGGTGAGGTCACAGGGGCTAGGGGCTGGGGGAGGGGCCTGGAGCCGCCGCTTGAATCTGCAGTTCCTGGGTCAAACCCAGCCAGCCAGGTTACCGCAGTTCAAACTCGGTTAAAATGAACTGAGCAGCGGTACAGCAGTTCTTATAGCTAGGCAGCAGGGCCTAGCGGCTACGCCGCTGGTCGAGGGGCGGGGCTACAGACCGCGCGGCAGCTGGAAACGGCGCGGGTTTGCCTTTAGCTAGGCAGGTCGTGCGCTGGGGGAGGGTGGGGCTACCGACCGCGCGCGGCAGCGGGGCCGAGGCCGTGCGGCTGGTTGAGAGGCCTGGAGCCGCCGCTGGCGCCGGCTGAACCAGAGCGGGAGCCTCGGAAACTGATGGAGTAAGCCGTTTGGAGGTCACCGCTCAAAACCAAATCCGCACGGGGCTGGATAAGCCCTGCCCACACTCAAAACCTGACCTGAGTGTGATTTAAACCCGTCCCGTGGGCCCGCCCGTGGGTCCGGGACGTTGGGCGCCAGATGTAGGCGGAGTTTACCCACAAGAACACCAATACTAGAAAAATATTTATTAAAATATAATCCAGAACTCACGGTACCAGCAACAGATTATAATAGCACCTGAACAGGAACTGGAGTCTGCAGACGGACGGACGATGGAATCCCCTCTCGCAGCCCGGAACCAGGAAGAGAGTGTGTCGTATCCGCAGACCCTTTTTAATGGGGCTTTTCCCCCGCCCCCTTCAGGTCGGGGGGCCCGGTGCTCTGTATAAATGTCCCTTGACCTTGTCAGCTGACACCTGAATCCCACAACATAAAGTAACATAAATTTCAGAACAGTTTTCATCTATAGATAAAATTTAGGAAAGCTGTGTGCTGTATGATATACTTTCCACTTCTCTCAGTAGAAAATACTGATTTTGTGATTTATAAAATATAAAACAAGAGTCTAAGGTGTGACTTTCTGGATTTTTAGCCACATTAACTCATATATTTATGGTTTGAATTTGCTATCATTTATTTATTTATTTATCTATTTATGTATTTATTTATTTATTTATTTATGGAGTAAGTTTTAATTACTTTTCCTTTTATTTTTTGATCCCTTCTCTTTCTCCAAGACTTCTCACATACTGCTTATCTCTTTCAAATTCATAGCTTTTTTTTACACTAATTGTTGCATACACTTGTGTACTTGTATATACATATATATTTTTAATTGTAAATTGCTCACTCTGTGTAATGGTACTCATCTGTATATCTTTGGTGCTGACCATTTGGTATACTTTTCCCTGGGAAGACCATTGTTTTGTAAATGAATTGTAGGGAGGGGCAAAAGTTAACAGCTTTGAAATTCAGTAATATTGTAAGAAATTATTAAAGTTGCCATATATCTTTAATAGAATATTTTCTATCACTTTTTGACATAACTATGTATCTTTTCACTTAAAAAAAAAACTTTAAGTGTGTGTTTAGAAAAAGATCAAACAAACTCTATAATCACTATCTGTGTATTGAATGAAAAAAAAACAGTGATCTAGAATGTAGGTTCAACTGCAATCTGAAAAGAACTTTTATTCCTTACTGGCATTATAGGTTCCCTGTTCTAATGACCTTTCCCCTTTTTTGGTTTGCTGTAGGGGTATTGTGTTGTTTCATGGTAAATAATTGTCCCACCAACTGGTTTAATAAAAAGAGCTGACTGGCCAAAGGCAGGCAGGAAGTGTAGGCGGGGCTACCAGACTAAAAAAATCTCTGAGAACAGAATGCCAGACAGAGCACCAGAGAGGAGCTGCAGGATGCAGAGGACAACCATGCAGCTTTAAAGAAAGGTACCGAGCCGCATGGCTGAACAAGAGACATGGGATAGCTTAAGGGTAGAGAGTTAGCAAGTTATATGCCTGGGCATAAGGCTGATCAGCCTAAAACTATTGGAAGCATCTCTGTGTCTCTGTGGGACTGCGGGTCTGCAGGTCTGTGGGCCTAGACCTTGTGGTTAGGCCCAAAAGTCAGGGCCAGAAACCTTATATTACAGTTTGCACCAATGGGGAGATGCCCATGTATGAAATTCATACCTCATCTCTTCCTCTCTGCCTTATGATTTATGAAGTTAATGAATTTTGTTGTAGTATTCTGCCATTAGAAAATAGCATATTAATATAATATATGAATTATAAAATATGATATTTATATTGGACTAGACATTTGCTCATATATTTCAATATTTTATTTCTTTCCATAAGGTATTAATAATTATCTTATAGGTAAATTTTTGGTCCATTGTTGAACAAGATGTAAAACTAATAAGAAATTCCAGTTTTAGAAAATTTAAATTTTTTCTTTGGAATTACTCTACAATAATGTTTGATATTCTTGTTTTTGTTGAATTATTTTTTCAGGTACATAGCCAGTAGTTTGTACATAATTACAGTCAGGTTGCTTAATCTTGAGAATAGTTTTTTGCATGGCACAAATTATTGTCCTAAAATCAATTGATAGATTTTCGTTTGAAGATAGTACATTTGTTTAACCAACAGAAACAGTAATATATATTTTGCTGTCAAAATTATTAATTTATTATTTGGGAATTTAATAAATATAGGCAATGTATTTTGATCATATCTACCCTATCCCTCTTGTCCAATTCCTCTAAGACACCTCATTTTCCTCATTCCAACTTCATACTTTTATATCTCTATTTTCAGTAACCTACTGAATACAATTAATGTTGCTCATATATGCATGAGTATTGATTAAGGCGTGAAACATAGGCCTCACCTCAATAGAAAATTGACACTTTATCTCTTCTAATTATCATTACCTGCCAATAACTCCTCAGATATCTCTATTTAATTATTTTATATATTTATTTTCAACATCTACAATGATTGTTATGCTACTTTGCATGTCATTTTTAATTCATTTATTTAATTGTTATATTCCTTTGCATGTTATTTTTTAATTTTATTTATTTAATTCAATTATTTAATTTAATTTCTATCTTTTCAGATTTGCATATGTGGTATAAGGATGTATAATTTTCTACTTCCTAAGTAGAAAACATCGATATAAATGAGAAACCATAATTATTAACATAAATATTTTTGTAAAATAGTTACCAATCCATATAAATATACACAACTAAAGCAAAGTAATATTGGTAACTTCATTAACATTTAAACTATTCCTATTATAAACTAGAACTTTTAATTTGATTTTTCAAACCAATTCTATTTCAATAGCATAGAAAATACACTAGTCCAATCAGATTGAGTTCCAAATTATTTCCTTCTTAAATGCACATGTTTAGCACCTTTTCCTCTTTCTACATTCATCATATCATTTATGATAAGGCATTTTTATGTTAATACTTACATCTCAGTAGAGATGAATGAGTTTACAACAACAACAAAAAAGAAGCTTCATTTTTCCATCATATTCCCTACCAAAGGGCATTGGCTTTGTTTTCAGAGTTTTTTTTTTTTTTTTTTTTTTTTTTTTTTTTTTTTTTTTTTTTTTTTTTAATAAACCCTCAACTGGATGTTGATAAGAGCATTCAATTCTCTACTCATTCTAAGACCTGATGTCTGACTAATTACATCAAAGAGAGTCAGCAAAACCAAATAGCCTTGATTATACTGAATAACAGATGAATGATTAAGAACTAGGAGAAGGCATTAATTAACTATCTAATTGCCACATAATTCTAGCTTATTATTCTATTTATTCCTTCCTTTCCTGGGTAATGATTTCCTGTGTGAAATAAAAATTATGCAATAATTGTTGGTAAAGGTCATAGACAAGCACTAGGACTCAGGGGCTACATAGAAACCTTTGTCAATGCACTAGAAAAAATTTCTTATCTGCAGCTACTGTTGCAGCATTTGTAAAGATAGCAAACAGTCCATTATCACTCCTTTTCTGTGCCTGAAAAAATTCATCCTACAGCATCTGATTGCCTCTTGATGTGAGGTAACACTGCTCCAAAGGCAATGACACATCTCTTACATGGATACACAAAGTAAGATTAAAACCAAACAACTGTCTTGTAACTGCAAAATCAAACTTATGTTGCTTTCTCAAGTCTGCAGTGGATTTTTGATAAAATGAGAGAACTTTGATCCTATTTTTGATTTGTTTTATATTGATTATATAATGGTAGAAAGAAAAACATTGTAACTAGATTCCAAAACCTATAATCAATATTTTATAGATTTAATTAAAGAATGTATCACATATACTTAAATATCTATGTAATTTTGAGTATATAGTCATCCTTCTGTATCTGAGAGAGATTACTGTTTAGATCCAAAATAGAATACAAAAATTCATATATTATCTAGTCACTAAAATAAAAAAGTTTCTGTATGTCTATATTTCTATACTTTAAATCATGCCTACATTACTTATAATTAAGATAATATGCATGATATTAAATAATTTCTCTACTATGCTGCCTAGTAAATGAAGACAAGAAAGAATAAATAATGTGAAAATGTTTAGTACACATATATTTTAAAAATATTTTTATCTAGGATTTGATGTGAGGATGTCTTTTTGTATGTTGTAAATAGCAATCTTTAAATAAAGGAGCTGTTTTGGCCCTTGACAGGCACCGTAGAAAAAGTAGACAGAGGAATCAAAATAGGTAGGAAAGGAAGGCCAGAGTCAGGGACAGATTGAGCAAGCCGCCCAAGGAGCAACATGTAAGGAACACAGGTGTGCCATGTGGCAGACAGATTAATAGAAATGGGTTGATTTTAGATGTAAGAGCAACATAGCAATGTGCCTGAGCCATAGGCCAAACAGCATGAAGTTAATATAAGTGTCTGAGTCATTTCTAAGGGCCTGAGCAGTAGAGGTGGGTGGCTATGGGTCTGGTGTGGCAGGTCTGTGGGTTTGGGCCTCTGGTCACCTGGGACCGAGAAACCTCAGTGCAACAAGGATTGGCTTACAGATGATGAACTCATCATAGTAAGGCTGATCACTTATACACAGCTCTATGTGTATGTGTACGTGTGTGTGTGTGTGTGTGTGTGTGTGTGTGTGTGTGTGTGTGTGTGTGTGAAACATAGTTTTAATTATGAGCTTTGGACATGCCACCAAAAAATAAAAATAGATTAGTTTAGCTTAGAACTGTGTATATATAAGAAATTGTAATTTTTATTTTCTTTTCTATGTGTCCACACATGATTGCTTAAATAAAGGGTTTAGTTTTAAACCAAGTTATGAAGGATAAAACTACTAAAACTGTGCCACATGCTTGAAGAAATGGTATTTTTCCTTTTACTAAATGTATATTTTATCTTTATTATTTTAGTTGTACAAACTGATGAGACACTGTGTTGTGTTAGTTATTTGTCACTCTAGTGGAGCAATCCAGAGAAGGACAGATTTACTTTGGCTTTCAGTTTTAAAGGTATCAATCAGTCATAGTGGAAAGGCATGGAAGAACAGAAAAGCTCACATTATAGCTTCTAGAAGGAAGAAAGAGAAAATCTCTACTTCACCATGCTTCTCATGAATTTTATTCAAACCCTCTGCTTATTGAAGGTCGAGTCTATACTCAGAGTGACTAGGCTCCCTCCATTAATCTTCTTTGGAAATACAGAAATGCAGTTTATCAATCTCATGTATCTGTATACCTAATTATGTTGATAATTAAGATTAACCATCATTTTCTAGAAATATTTGATATTTGCATATAAATTGAAACAATTCTATATGTTTAACATTTGTTCTCTTTGAACATTAAAAAAGTATGTGGTTAACATGTAAAAATTGCTTATATTAGTGGAGTACAATATGATATTTTAATAAGTGTATGCATGTTAAATTAGAGTAATTAATGAGAAACCATGTTTTCCTTTTTATGCATGTCACATCAGTATGTGGCACTGGAATAAAAAGTAACATTTAACATATTTTTCAAGCTAAGTATTTACTTAATAATCATTTTAACATTTAAATTATTTAGTTTTGTGTGTATTGTATATTCTTCAATACATAAGTACACCTGCAAAGTTTGCATAATGTTACTAATATGTAGCCTTAAAAATTCTTGAAGAAACATTGTAATTTATTCAGTATGAAAACACACATATTCTGAAATATACTACTTGGTTAAAATTCCTGAGTCTTTACTATCTGTGTATCACAGGGCACATTCTATGACTTTTAACAACTAGCCTACATGGAAGTCACCTTGAAGTTGTATTGTTGATTTTATTGTGTCTCTCACCTCTAGATATTCTCCCAGCTTTCTGTAGTTCCTCATTCATCTCAGTGGAGAGAAGAGAAGACTTAGGAATTTCTTTTTTGTGTGTTGTACTTTAAATAATTGAACTTATTCAAAAAATTATCACCCAAAAAATTCAGCAGCATGGAAGTACTTGTCAATTTGAATGTGTGCAATTCCTCAGCAGCTGCACTGTGAGAAACAGTAACAGCTGTATTACATATGAGCTCCTGCTTTAGAAGTCTTGGCTAATTCCCAGTTCCTTTTATTTTTGAACACTTCTCTCGGTGTGGTTTCTAATAATTTTCCTTTTTTGTCTCTCTCAATCTATCTCCTTTTCTGAAGCTCTTTTATAATTTTATTTTGTACTTTTCACTACTATTTCATCATTAACTAAATCCTGAAGTTTAAATTGGCCACATGTAAAAAACAAATGAGGTTAGTGTTAGTATTTGGCATCAGGAAGCTGTGCACTCTCTTTTAAAAATAGATTTATATTGCTATTCAGGAATAAGGAACACATCTTACAAAGCAATTTTGAAAATATGGTTGTATTTGCATTGAAAAGAAATTATTATGACACATAATACCAACCTTCATGCTTCAAAGGGTATGCTTTTCTGTTACTTCAATATCAAACAACAGAAAATATGAATTAAAAAAATTAAGGTGATTTTGCCATTTCTTCAGCAACATCATGATGAGAAATAATCCACATGGTTCTCCACATGGACATACTTTATGTCTGCACTTTCATTCTCTGACAGTGATAAAACATTACATGTCTGTAGCTTTGAGTCTCTGAAGATAAAAACCATTTCTTTTTTCTGCTCAAACAATGCAAAATGTGTTCATATAATAAAGTAAATCCATGCATAAAGTGTTCATTATAAATGACTAAAGTCACTTACAATAATTCATGTGAGAGTTTAAATACCTTCAAAATTAATCAACTTAGGAAGTTATTATTCCCTCAGTAACACATGGGTAATAAAATAGAGACAATCTATTATCTGTTGTAGTGAGTTCGCGGGTCCCGGGCAACCAGAGATCCGGGACCCACAGCATGCTGCCGGACCGCTTATCTGTGCACTGCCGCCTAGGCCCCCAGAAACGACTCAGAGGCTTATATTAACTTTATGCTGTTTGGCCTATGGCTTAGGCACATTGCTAGCTAGCTCTTACATTTTAAATCAACCCATTTCTATTAATCTGCGGGCCACGTGGCCCGCGTGGCTCACCCGTGCTCTTTACATGTCGTTCCTTCGGCGGCGGCTTCAGCTCGGTCTCCTGACTCCACCCTGCTTCTCCACCTAAGCTCTGATTCTCCTCCCACTTTTTCTATGGTGCCCGCCATGACCCAACACAGCACTTTTATTTAAAGATACAGCACACACAAATGCATTCCCACATTTCCCCCTTTCTCTCTAATCAAAAAGGAAGGTTTCAATTTTAACATAGCAAAATTACATATAACAAAATAGCTATCAAGCAAGAATTACAGTTACAATATCTAGTCTATTTGTATTTAGTAAAATTAAAGAAAATATTCTATCATCTACCTTATCTTTATGAATCTAAAGTTTCATATCTAATATACTTTTCAAATGACTAAGAAAAACTGTACATATAACTATCTAATCTTCAACTACATCAAAGACCACAGAAGGATATAATATTTACCCAAGTAAACCAGAAGTACAAACGACTTCTAAAATCTAGAAAGGACAGAGATGACACCTATCTGCCTGGACAGTCATCCAAAGTTCTTTTATAAAGTTGGGGCAACCATCTTCAGCCTATAGGCCTGGAGTCTCCTTTCATTTCAGTGAAGCAGGAAATCTGCTCTGCCCATTCTGGCACAGTTCATCCGTTGCTTCTCCTTGAGTCCTGAAGAATGTCTGACAGTTTTCTCTGTAAAGCAGGAACCTGAATGATGATCTTGGCTTGTTCTGCCAAAGTCCAGAGGTCATCTTCTTATGGAACCTGCATGTCCAGTTTAAACAGCATACTGTCAAGCAGTCAATATAAGAACAGGTTCTTCTCTAGTGGCTAACCATTACCACAAATAGATGAGACTCTATATGGAGTTTCTTCAATGCCCATTTTCCTGTTGAAGTAAATTAGTGCTGCCAGGAACAGACCTGTCTCACTGTCCAGAAAAGTCTAAGCTCTTAAAACATTTTAAATGCCATATTCTGTAGGTCTTAGAAGTATTTGAAGATTATCTATTTAATTGAAATATATCTTTGTATACCTAAAAATCCTAACTAACCTAACTATAAGTTTGATTATCAAAAGTGACTATTAACCTTTATTTCTTAATTATACACTACAATTTTAAAACAGTTACATGAACATCATACCTTAAACAAGAATAGAAAAACACATACAGCATAATAAAATTGACTTTAAATTTGTATCAATAAACCAAAATCTATACCAATGTAAAGCAGTTTGAGATTAACAGCTGATTACCTGTAAATTTAATAATCTAATTTTTTAAAAAAGCATTCATATACCATATCCCCCGTTTCTTCTTAGAAAGAGATTGACTATGACCATTAACCATTTATAATGAAAACAAACATTTAGAAACAATATTTGGGGAATTTGGGCGAAGTTATCCATTACTACTTCCTGCTGATTAAGGGGCGTTGAAAATCTCATGGATTGTTGAGACTGGGTCATAATCTGTAGCTGTGAAGCTGATCTGGCCATCTCTTCTCATCAGAGGTTTTTTCAGGGGGTCTTGGTTGATGAAACCATATTTGTTTGGAAGGAATCCACAGGTTCTCATCTCCTGTGGAAACAAGAGCAGAACTCTTCCGAAGCAATAAATCTTTAGACACAAATTTTGAAATGAAAATACCTTTAAAGTATACATTCTTGTTTAACTTAGTAGCCTTTGCAATCCATTGTCTTTTTGCAGTTAGCTCATTAACAGTTAAAAAATTGAAAGAAAACACAATAACAACCAAAATCCAGATTTTGTGTCTATTTTCCATCTTTACGTGGCTTATTATATTTTTATTACTCTATTTCTCGCTTTAAAAACCTTTTTTAACCTCTTTCTTTTTTCTCTGAAGCCTATGTACCTTTTACAAACATTGTAACCCGTTTACAGGTTTTCGTTTTATCTGAATCTGTTTTCTTGTGAATCTTTAATCATCTTTTAACCTTAAGAGCTTTTAAAATACATTCTCTAAAAAGAAGCACAGTTTTTGCAAATTAGGCTGAATCACTAAGTTTTCTTAAACGGACCGTAAACAGAGCACACCTAAGAAAATGCTGCCACGAAGAAAATTTGTTTCTCTTTTGTTCAAAATAAGCAGAAATCTAAAATCAATCACGTTACTGAGTCTTTTGTTAGTTTTTAGGAACCCGCCTGATTGTAGCTCACACTGCCTGTCGCCAGCCCGCCGCTGGCGCCATTTTGAATGTGACTCGGACCATGCTTTCTTTGTACAAAGACCCGATTTACATACACAATTTGGAAGCTGCTAGAACTCTTTTTAATCTTTCTCAGGCTCTAAGTGGATAATCGGCCCACGTTGGATGCGCCATCTGTTGTAGTGGGTTTTCTTGGGTCCCAGACAGCCAGAGATCTGGGACCCACAGGCCCGCTGCCAGGCGGCTAAGCCCAGCGCCGCTTATCCGCGCACCACCCGGGTCCCCAGAAACAACTCAGACGCTTCTATTAACTTCATGTTGTTTGGCCTATGGCTCAGGCACATTGCTAGCTAGCTCTTACATCTTAAATCAACCCATTTCTATTAATCTGCGGGCCACGTGGCCCGCGTGGCTCACCTGTGCCTCTTTACATGCTGTTCTTTCGGCGGCTTCAGCTAGGTCTGCCTGACTCCACCCTGCTTCTCCCACCTAAGCTCTGACTCTCCTCCCACTTCCTCTATGGTGCCCGCCATGACCAATAACAGCTACTTTATTTAAAGATACCGCACACACAAATGCATTCCCACATCATCCAACACTGTAATTTATTCCGATTTTAATTTTATGTTTAATATAAACAAAACAATTCTGAGCTGTTTTTTGTTTCCATGGAGTGGCCTGTATGCCCCTGTCCAATTATGCTGTCTGTAGTCGTAACTAGTTCTGTCTGATGTCATGGTATCTCTGTAGATCAAAAACCTAAGACTGTTCCTGTTATAAAATTATTTTCTACTACCAACACGCCTTATTTGTACATTTTAATAAGCTTCTAAACTCTCTCTTACCTTAACACTTCCACATAAAAACTAGTCTTTATGGTACCAAAAGGTGTTATACAAGCTTGCTAATGAGGGAGGCAAACTGTAATACCACACAACCATGACATTTGTGAATCACATCAATGTCTACTATGGCACAATAACCTTAAAGTGCCGTATCTTAGCACATGTATCTTAGCAGTAACTAATAGGTCTCAAATTGGACTCAGGACTTGCTGAACAAGAGGGAGACCTGCTTAAAAACATAGCTAACTACTCAGTGCTCTGAAGTCATGATTATTGGGGGAGAATCTACAGTTAAATTTATGAAACCAGCAATTTACAAGCATTTGTCCTTGGATAATCCACAGATAAGTGTATTCTTCAACCTTCATGAAAGAAACTTCTCCAAAACTATCAAAATGCAGAGTTGTGGAGCCCAGTCACAATGAACATGTCTATAAAATACTGCTTACCTAATGCTTAAGGAACACTATGGAAGTGGGAGTGAAGACTATAAAGAGCCAGAGGATTAGAGAGGTTGCTTTTAAATTTTGTCCCCTAGCAATGTCAGAAGCTACACCCATAAAGTCCCACCAACATGATTGTTTAACAGTAAGCTGAACAAGACTACCAATGGGCATGCTGAAGTGGACTCAACTTTATACACACACACACACACACACACACACACACACACACACACACACACACACACATGTAACATTATATAAACTGAACAGGTTATATTTAGGAATACACACACAGAGCACACACAAGCACACGTGCATGCACATATACACACAGAGAGACAAAAATCAATTAGTGAAAAAAATAGACCATAATTTAAAGAAAGAATGGACAGGGGTGTAATATGAGGTTTCTGGCCCTGACTTTCAGGCCTAGCCTCAAGGTTTAGGCCCACAGACCCACAGACCCGTAGAGACACACAGATGCATTCAATAGTTTTAGGCTGATCGACCTAAGGCCCAGGCATATCACTTGCTAGCTCTTTACCCTTAAACTAACCCATGTCTCTTATCTTGTTCAGCCATGTGGCTGGGTACCTTTTTTTAGAGCAGCATAGTTGTCCTCCCTCTGCTTCTTCCGGCTTCTCTCTGCTCCGTGCTTCCTGTTCTCAGAGTTTTCTTAGTCTGGTAGCCCCACCCACACTTCCTGCCAGCCTTTGGCCAATCAGCCCTTTTTATTAAACTACTGGGTGGGACAATTATTTACAATGTAACAACACAATCTCCCACACAGGGGCATATAGGGGGTTATGAGGGAAAAAATGAATAGAGAAATTTTGTAACATAAAAAAGAAGAAATTCTTTATAGTTCAAAGTTTCTGTCCCACCACAATTCCCAAATACCCAGCAACCACATCCCAAATAATTTATTCAGAGGCATATATTACTTATAAATGCTTGGCTAATAATTTAGGCTTATAACTAACTAACTCCTACACTTTAATCCATATTTCTATTATTTTTAGCTATATTGCTTGGTACCTTCTCTCAGTCCAGCATTCTCATCTTGCTTCCTCTACATCTGGGTATCAACTACTTTTCTGACTTTTTGTCTTCTCATACTTCTCCCAGTCTTGCCACCCCTCCGATACTTTGTCTGGCTAGTGGCCAATCAGTATTTTATGAAACTAATAGGAGGGATAAAACTTTACAGTGTATAAGAGTAATTCTTTGTCTTATTTTATTGTAATATCTGGACACATTCTTAAACTTTACATGGAAAATCTATTCATATATTGAGAAGGACCTAAATTCTAAGTAAAACAGCATGTTCAAAAAAGATTTTCTTGCAAGTTTATAAGACAGTGCTACTTATTTCAAAATAAATATTTTCTAAATTACAGCACATGCCCTAAAAAATGGTGTGTCCATCAAATTCCTCCCTTGAGGTCTCAGGGAACTTTGCAGAAAGAGAAGGGGAAAAGAAGCTAAGAGCCAGAAGAAAAGAGGACACCAAGGAATGAAGACCTACTAAACACAGCACTGCCTATGTGCACATGAACTCAGAGACTTTGTTAGTATGAACAGGGCCTTCATGAGTATACACCAGATTTGATCCTAGAGCTAAAAGGAGTAGAGACATGCTCCTATCCCTAACTCAGAGGCAGTCTCCAGTTTATATTCATTTGCAAATGATAACTTTCTTTTCTTCAAGGGAGTCTCACTAGGAAACAAACTACTCTTAAGGGTAGGTCCCATGTCCAACAATAGATGGAAAACATAAATGAACCTAATGGCATCTTTGGAGGTTCTTTGTCTTATAATGTTAAGTTGGGGCATTTTTGATTACTGTTTTTTTTTTTTTTTTCTACCACATAGGTCTTTTGTGTATATATTACATCTTCCAACTTTGGATTCCTGAGTATGCAAAAACACATAATGTCTCTGCATCTATATGTGTATTTTGCATTTTTTATTTTGTTTTTGACACTTTTTTTTATTTTGATTTGGTTGTTTTGTCCTATTCCACCTTGTTTTATGTTAATATATTTAGTATTGTACTATTATCCCTTAGAAATAATGTTGATGTGGGATGTCTTTCTGTACACTGATGCTTATATAAAACATCATATAACTATAAGCATCTGAGTCACTTTGGGGGGCATAAACCGTGGTGAGCAGGTCCAGACCTTGGGAATAGGCTGGGTCAGAAACCTCTTATTACAAATGGTGCCCAATATGTGGCACAAACACCCACATAAAGCCTAAAAAAGCTTAATGTGGTTCTAGAGCACAAAAAGAGGCCAAAAACAGCTTCCAAATTTTGTCTCTGATGTGGGTTTTAGTACAGAGTGGCATGCAGTTTTGAGTAACAAAATAGTGGCAGGCTTATGGGATTCAGCTTAAGTTGCAACAGGCTGGTTCCCAAAGTCTCACAAAAGACTTAATAAAAGCAACAAGCTCGTATGATAAATTTAAGGTTTCTGTTTATATTAAGCAACAAAAATACCAGAGTCAAAGATAGTTTCTTAATAGCAGCATTTTCTGAGATTGCTCTGTTTGCTGGCTTCCTGACCCAGCTTTGGTTTCTTTAAGAAGCCCTGCTGCGAAATACTTAAATTAAGTTCATAAGCAGCAGGCAGCAGTACTTTTACTTGGTGACAATGTGGACCCTAAAACTTCCAGAGTTAAAGTAATAAAAAGTTCCACAATATTTAATATAACTTCTAAAAATTCAAAAGATGAGTGTAGCTCTGATACCTCACCATATTGAAAAGCCTAGCAGGGCAGATTCAACAGCCAAAGCAGTGCTTTACAATAAAACATTTTAAAAGCACTTCTGGTTAAAAAAATATGATTAAAGATACACAATAAAACAAATTCAGTTTTTTTTTAAAAAAAAAACCTCTAAATAAGTTACAATGTATAATAGAAATACATAGGCTAAAAAAATGTAAAGGTCTCTTAAAAATAAAATAATAAAAATATTATAAGACAAATAAAGATTAAAAATACAGTCTAGATTACAGTTATTATGTTTTCTTTTAATTTTTAACTGTTAATACGATAACTACAAAATATATTTAACTACAAAGAATACTAAGTTAAACAAACATACATTTTAAATATATCTTGACTTCAAAATTTGTGTCTAAAAATATATTACTTAAAAAAGTTTTACGTTTGTTTCCAAAAAAATAAAAACTTTTAAATAAAAGCCTAAAAATTCCAGGCTAATATAGATTCATCAAAAAAGACCCCACATTAAAAATCTCTGACAAAAAAAATGGCCACATCAGGTTCAGAACTGCCAAATAAGATGATCCAGGCTCAATATCTTCATAAAATTTCCAGCACCCCTCAATCAACAACAACAAACAATAACAAAAAACTGGGCCCAAATTTCCAAAATATTATGACTGCTTTCATTATAAATAGTCAGTATCTTTCTAAATATATATTATATAAAAATAAGAAATAAATTAATACATTTACTTTAATCAAAAAACAACTATTATTCTCAAAATATTTAACATTAATATAAGTTTTAACTTACTAATACAAATTTAAAGTCAATTTTATTATACTACATAGATTTCTACTCTTGTTTAAGATGTTGTTTATATAATTCCTTGAAAATTATAATATAAAATTAAAAATACAAATTAATCATCATCTATAATAACCAAATCTATAGTCATGTTAGTCAAAATTTTTAAATATACAAAAATACTATAATTAGATAAATAATCTTCAAAAACTTCAGAGACCTATATAATATAATATTTAAAATATTTTTTAAAATTAAACTTTTTCAGAAAGTAAAACAGGTCTGCTCCTGACAATACAAATCTACTTCAAAAAAATAATGAATGTCAAAAAATTTCATAAAAAATTTATTTTATTTAAAACAAAATTTAGCCACTACATAAAAAAAAACTGTTCTTCCCTAAGCTGACTCATAATATATAAACTAGGCATACAAGACCCTTTAAAAATGACCTTTAAACTTTGGCAAAACAAGCCAAGATAGTATCTCAAGTTTGTGCTTCACAAAAAAAGAAAAAAGCCCTATCAGACATCCTTTAAAATACTCACACACAACCAAATAACAAACTGTGGCAAAATAGACAAAACAGTCCTTCAAATTTTCTGCTTCACTAAAAAATATGCCCAAGATTCTAGGCTTATTGACTAAAAAGAGATAACCACTATTGTAAAAAAAACCTTTAACTCTTCGGAGAGACAAATGTCATCTCTGTCATTTCTAGATTTTAAAAGTTGCTTATAATTCTTGTTTATTCTAATAATATTATATCCTTCTATAGTCTTTAATATAATTAAAATTAAATAGTTATAAATATAATTTTCGTTACTATTTTTAAAAATATTTTAAATATAAAATTTTAAACTCACTAAAACAAAATAAATAATAAAATATTTTCTTTAATTTTACTAAATACAAATAAACTAAATATCATAACTATAATTCTTAATAGCTGTTTTAGTATATATAATTTTCTATATTAAAATTAAAATCGTCCTTTTTAATTAGACAAAAAAAGTGATATGGTATGACTTTCTGTATGCTGTGAATATCATTCATTAATAAAAGGACTGTTTGGGCCTATAGCAGGCGTCTTCGAAGGAGGCAGAACATCTGAGCATAGATAAGAGGGAAGAAGAGCAGGGTCAAAAGAGATGCAATGCAGCTGTCCAAGAAGCAAGTTGTAGAGAAATAGGTAAGCCATGGGGCACATGGCAAAACAGATTAATGGAAAGGAGTTAAGATTTAAGAGCTAGAAAGAACCATGCCTGAGCCTTAGGGCAAGCAACAAGTAATTAATATAAGCATCAAAGTCATTTTAAAGAGCCTAAACAGTGGCAGACAAGTCCAAACCTTAAGACTGTGCTAAGCCAAAACCTCTTATTAAAGCCTATTTGTTTTCTAAGAAAAAGATGGGGATCCAGTTCTCCAGGAAGATGAGAGCATCTAGAGAGAGCCTGAGTTAAGAAATGATCTTTCTTAGTAGATGAATTATTTATAAAAGTTCTTCCTAGATTCAGAGAGCTTATAGACTGCTGAAGTAGCAAAAGTCTGTAGAGACAGTGGCCTGAGAAGGGCCTCATATCTTGTCCCGTGTGGCTGTTTTCCTACCTGGTGTTTCTGGATTATGTCCTTTTGTAACAAACTCGTAATGTAGTGGAACTCAACTGTTTACATCTCATGTCTAAAGCAGATGTTGGTGTGGTATGTTTATATATATCAGACTAATTTTATTAAATACATATTACCAGAAAAAAAGAAAAAAAAAAACAGATGTGGATACAGATGGGAGGAGGAATGAAGAGAAGGAGAGGGGAAATTATAATCAAAATACATTGAATATAATTTAACTCTTTTCAATTAAAAATACAGTTTATGTAATTTATTAATATTATTTTAATAATTCCCAATGGCATAATGTGCCTGAGCACATACATCAGTTAAGGCTATTCTTCATTCTAGGGTATCATAATAGAACTTAAAAGAGAAATAAGTTTATATGAGAAAAAGAATATTGTTAAAATTTAAAATGGGACAACAGAAGGCAAGCAGCATATACAGATATTTTATAGGATATGAATAAAGGAACTGTTAACAAAATTATGACTGCATAAAACCACACAAAAGGAGGGTCATAAGAGGTAAATAACCACAGCAAATAGTTCACAGAATGTCTTAGACTTAACTGCCACCAGCTTTTCTCATAACTCAGAATTTGTGCTGAACTTAAAGTAATAGCTGTATATAAAGCCCAGTTTTGAGACAAAATATTCCAGGTATTTTAAAAACAAGCTTTAGCTGAAGGAAGTCCTGATAATAATTTAAAATGACCTTGAGAAAATGAGGAAATTAGCTGTGCCTTGCTATTACCTATCCGCATTGACATCAACTAACTGCACTCCTCATTTTAATATGGTCTTTAGAGTATGATTTATAGCCACATCTCCTGCTAATACTAGACACTTAAACTCAAACTCATGGGATAGTTATTTGTGGGGACTAAATGTGCTCTAACTGCATCTTATGATTATAATTCTGCCTATTGATACTTGAACTTGCCTTTAAAGACATATTACAGATACATGAATGACTTATATACAGTTTTATTTTTCTATAATAACATCTTTTGAAAATTAAAAAAATCATTCTGAATAAATACCCATTAGATTTAAATCTAATAATGCACACTTCCAACTGAGAGAAATAATAATTACAATGATTTTCATGCTCCTGTTCTACATATCAAGGATTTCTATAGATAAGTACCATATATTATACTGATACATTTATATTTTCATAGTTTTGAGAAACACATCTATACATAGTCCATTTCTAAAATGTATATGATAAGTTTAAATACTTATTTTATATGTTACTAAAACAAAAATATGAACAAGCTACATACCATAAAATTATTTCACTAATATTGAATGCTGGTTTGTCATACCTCTCAACATTAACAATGACAATTACCCCAAACTAAAAATTTAACAAAGTTTTTTTTTTAATTAAACAATGAAAAAAGAGTTAAGACTATAAAACACAGAGGAATTTTGAAAACACATGAAAAATAAATGACACTGGTAAACTAAGACTGGAAGTTTAATCTCCTAGTATATATGATGTGTTTTGTATAGTTACAGCTCTTATCCTTTTTTACTACAACTATAAAATAATAAAGAATATAATTGCATTCACTATTTTACTAGGAAGATAATCCAAATCACTTTCCCTGAGCAGGCTATCTATGTGGGGCATAGATCACTATGCCAGGCTAACAGAGTCTAACTTAATTGGAACAACTCTATAAAAGTGAAGGCCAGAAGCATTCATTGCATTGGGTCTGTGCTTCTTCAAAAGCAAATATTCAGGGCTGTGACAAGTTGGCAAAGACAAATCAGCTGGAATTACCAGTATTATGTGCAGCTGGCTTATTCCATAGTTTCTAACAATACATGTGCCAGAACTGATTATGTCAAAACAGATTTCCCTATGTTAGAGCCCTATAGTCAGCACTTCCTAACAGATAACCCAATGAAAATGTGCCTGTGCAAGAACTCTGAGGCAGCTCCTGAATAATGTAAGGTAGCTTTGAGAGGTTTGGTCTCTTAGTGAGATTGTTAAACATGGAGAAATCTCTATCTCCTTAACCCAGATCAGGACAAATTGCATTTCTTTCTTTCCCTCTTCTTTCCTTCCTCCCTCCCTCCCTTCCTTCCTCCTTTCTTTGTTTCAAAACTTCTCAGAGAATTTATTACATAAAAACAATTTTAAGCTTAATACTTTAAAAATTAGAGGATGATAAAGATTAGCCCCTCACAGGCCCAAGTAATATTCTAACTCTTACACACATGGACAACTGGAGACCTCAAAGCCTCCTGGTCCACAGCTCACTAAGAGGGAAGTGGCACTCCTACCTGCAGGCAAAGCAGAGACTATGATCTCCAAACCTTGGCCCAGCACACCCAGATCTGCCCTAAAGAAACCTGGGAGAGCCCCCAAAGCCCAATCACCAGCAAAACACAGCTACAGGGACATCCCTCAGGCCAAACCCTGCCCAAACTGAAATCTTTATCAGCATACACTGACAACTGGGGACCCCGAAGCCTCCAGATCCACAGCTGACTAAGAGCAACTAAGATCCCACTAAAAATGAGTCCTGTGACATCTGGAGACACACAGATCCTTGTCCTACAGGAAACCAGGAGCTGAATAAGAGCAGCCCTGCAGTCACTGGAGACACACTGCCCTGGGCCCACAACTGACTAGGAGCTGACCAAGATCTAAGAGGGAACTGAGAAAGCAATGGGCAGATGCCAGTGCAAGAATACATATAACAATGTAAAGAACAACAAGACACCCGCAAAAGAAGCTGGTGGTTCTATAAAATTAAGACCTGAGCATAACAATGAAGAAGAAACAGAAGGAAATGACCTTAAAAACAACTTTATGAAGATAATAGAATTTTTAAAAGAGGGTATAAAAACTTCCTTAAAGAAATAGAAGAAAATACAAACAAAAAAATTGAAAGAGATGAACAAATTCCTGAAAGAAAATAAAGAAAATAAACAAGTGAAAGAAACAGTCCAGTAATTAAAAATTGAAATAGAAGCAATAAGGAAGGCACAAACTGAGGCAAGCTGGAAATAGAAAAGCTGAAGAAATGAACTGGAACCACAGATGCAGCATAACTGTTGTATTAGGTTTTTGGTCTAGACTTTCTGGCCTAGCACATGGCCCAGACCCACAGACCCACAGTTTCATAGTCCCACTAAAACACACAGATGCTTATATTAATTGTATGCTAATTGACCTAAGGCCCAGGCGTATAACTTGCTGACTCTTTACTCTTAAACTGAACCATGTTTCTTATCCTGTTCAGCCATGTGGCTCAGTACCTTTTCTCAGAACAGCATAGTTGCCCTTTGCATCTTCTGATTTCTCTGGCTGGCATCTCTTCTCTCTTCTTCCTGTTCTTAAGGGGTTTCTTAGTCTTGTAGCCCCACCCACACTTCCTGTCTACCTTCAGTCAATCAGTAATTTTATTGAACCAGTGCATGGGCAATTACTTACAATGTAACAACATTATCCCACTATATATAAACAACAGAATGCAAGAGATGGAAGAGAAAAAAACTTTTTTATAAATAAAAATTTTTTTACTCCCATCAAAGTTCCTTGTCTCTTTTGAGATTATAATTTACAACATTTTTTTCCTTCTCTTTCCTTCCTCTAAGTTCTCCCACATACTCTTCTATATCCTCCCTCAAATGTATGGCTTTTCCCCCTCAATAAATCTTATTTCATATATTCCTAAATATAACATTTTCAGTCTATACAATGCTACCTGTATGTATGTTCTGAAGGCTGACTACTTGGCACATGACAGTTAGTTGTGGTGTTCCTTCCTGGAGAAGGCCCCTTTTCCATTCCTGGCTTTGTTCAGCTGCCTGTAGTTATTTGTGAAGGGTTAGGGCTTTGTAGGATTTACCTCATCTACTTTGTCATGTCCATTGTTGTTGTCCTTGTTCAAATCATGTATGTAAGGTGATAGTTTAATAGATGTAGCTTCTAATATTACTAGGAGATACAATAATCCATTGACTTTTATAATCTTTCCATTCCATCTTCTACAGTGTTCTCTGAGCTTTAAGTATGGGGGTGTTTTGTAAATGTATTTATTTATTGGACTAGGCTCCACAATTTTTCATTTTGACTGGTTGTCATTCTATATAGTGGTCTCCCTCTATATCAAAAAGAACTTCCCTTGATGAGAAATGAAGACTACATTAATGTTTTATAACATAATGATAACATATACTATATTAAACAGTGTCTGATTAAGGTAATTGTCAATGAATAATGAATAAATGTGTAACATAAGATATATTGATTTAACCTCACTATTAGAATATTTAAAGTATATATATATATACACTTTAAATATGTACTTTATATACATATATAACTGTTTCATATATAGAATTATTCAAAGAGAAGATAAATAAACCATTGTTTTTGAATGCATATATGTTCACCAGTTTATTCTCTATTTTTCTATATGTGTATGTGCCTGATTTTCCTTTTTACTTTAGTGGATTTAATAAACTTTTTAAATTGTTTTGAGCTTATTCAGTGTAAGTACTCATATGTAACTGAAGAAAACTATTATATGATGTGGGAATGTCTTTCTGTATGCTGTCCATATCAAACTGTAAATAAATAAAGAAGCTGTTTTGGCCCTTGACAGGCACCATAGAAGAAGTAGGTGAGGAATCAGACTAGGTAGAAAAGGAAGGATGGAGTCAGACACAGACTGAGCCAGCTGCCCAAGAAGAAACATGTAAGGAACACAGGTGAGCCATGGGCCACGTGGTAGACAGATTAATGAGAATGGGTTGAGTTAAGATGTAAGAGCTAGCTAGCAATGTGCCAAAGCCATAGGCCAAACACCATGAAACTAATATAAGTGTTTGAGTCATTTCTCAGGGCCTGATCAGCAGCGGGTGGCTAAGGAGTCTGGGGCTGCAGGTCTGTGAGTCTAGACCTCTGGCCAGCCGGGACCAAGAAACCTCATTGTAACAATTATATATAAAGAATTTACTCCACTTTAAAGTATTTATAGGATTTTTCTCAGATTAGAGTTATGTTATATCAGAAAAATAATACAGTAACATATAAAAGATTTATAATATATTTAAACTCACAGCAATTTTATTTTTCATTTTATGGTTATTTTTAATTTTATATAAAAAAGTCACTGTGATAATTATTTCACTTTTCAAAAGAAATATTTATTAGTGCTGGAGAGATGGATTGGTGGTTCAAATCAATTACTTCTCTTGGAGAGGACCTGCATTGGTTTCTACCTGTGTGGGGCTCATAACTCACTGTGGTTTTAGCTCCAGGAGATCTGATACCATCTTCTGGCCCTGCAGACTTAAAATTCACACACACACACACACACACACACACACACACACACACACACACACACACACACACACACACATACACACACACACACACAAACACACACACACAACATACACACACTCATGTTGAGGGATTCAGGTGTCAGCTGATAAGGTCAAAAGACACTTATCCAGGGTACTGGGCCCCTGAAGGGGGTGGGGAAAGCCCATTGAAAAGGGGCTTCTAGAACACGAGATGCTCTCTTCCTGGTTCCTGGCTGTTGGAGAGAGGATTGGAATCCATCATCCGTCCATCACTCGTCCACCATTCCAGACTCCAGTCCCTGTTCAGGTGCTACTGTAATCTGTTACCTGTACCATGAGTGTTGGTTTATATTTTAATAAATATCTATCTGGTATTGGTGCTTTCTAAGTAAACTCCCCCTACATCTGGCTCCCAACATTTCCAACCCCCCCTCCGCCTACACACACACAAAATACACACACATATACACAGACACACACACACATTGCATGCATGAATACATACAGGCAAACACTTGTCTACATGGAAATGAAAATAAGCAAATCTTAAAAAACTGTCATAATTGTGCTGATAAGACCTGGTGAATCTAATTACAGGAAGAGAAAATACTATGTATGAGAGCAGAAATGTGCCATTACATTACATTGCTGCTTTGTCTGTGAGACACCTAGCATTTGTTCATCTCACTCACAAGCATATTAGTCTGTGTCACAGCAGCAAGTGACAACAGTAGAAATAAAAATAGCTCTACACAAACCATTCCTCTTTTAAAATATTCTTCTGCAAACCAGTTGATAAACCATAAATTAATATATTTCTATATTTGCTAAAAGCATGAAGGCAATGTATCTGTGTAAAACCTATCAAAAATGATTGTGAAAAACAAAATTTATATTATAATCTAAAACTAGCAGCCATACTACATAGCACCAAAGGTTAAGGTATTAAAATTTAGAAATAAACATATTAATGTCTATATTTTCATTATTTTTATTCAAAAGGATAGCAATATTTTATTTTTCAATATCAGAGCAATTCATTTTTCAATTTTATATTGTGTTTTATATTGTGATCTAAAGCAGCAGTTCCTGACGAGAGACTTTAGAAATAATTTTAGTCTGTTTGACTTACTTTTTTCTAAAACTAAATGATTTATATTTTTCCCTAACTGTGTTAAGAAGCCAACATTTCACTTTGCAATTTCCTAGAGTTACTGTGCCAAGAAAAGATTGCTCTTATTACAGAGCAGTACCTACAAGTGCTTTAAGCAGCTGATGGATTGGCAGCTCTTTGGGGAAATATGTGTTTTCCTCCTTTCCCTCTTAGTGCTCCAGTAGCACAGATTGTGCTGTCTCATTTATTTCTCATGTAAAATTATCTGGACTTGATAAACAAGTAGGGTAATTAATTTTAAAAATTTAGTGATGTGAAGAACAATATTAAAGCAATAAAGTAATAATCTTTGCTCTCCTAAAATTTGAACGTTTGACTTAGCTCAGAGAGAACAATATTCTTCTTAGAATATTTACCAAGCTGAGGTTGAAATTTAGTCACACAGAATCCAGGAAACGGCTTGTTCCCAGGCACTGATGGCTAGTATTGGTTGTAAACTTGATTATATCTGGAATTAACTAAGACTCATGCAGCTGTGAGGGATTTTTTTTATCTTAAATAATTTGAAGTGGAAAGACACTTTTAAATATAGATTAATTTTCTCATATAAAAATATATTCCTTTCTGATTATAGTTTCTTCTCCTGCCATACCTCCTCTTCCCCCTGGATCTACTCCCTTTCTGTGTCTCATTAAAAAGGAACATCCTCTAAAAGATAACAACAAAACATGACAAGACAAGATCTCTCATATCAAAGTTGGACACACCCACCCAACTAAAGGAAAAGAGCCCACCAAACAGGTGAAAGAGCCAGAGACCCATTCATTTTCATAGTCAGGAGTCTCACAAAAATACTAAGCTAATAACTATAGTTTTTATCCAGAGGAACTATTGTTTGCTCATGTAAGCCCTGTGCTTGCTGCTTAAGTTTCTGTGATTTATATGTGCCTTGCTTAGTTTATTTCAAGAGACATAGTCTCCTGGTGTCCACCATCATCTATGGCTCTTATAATCTCTTCCAAGGGATTGCTTGAGCTCTAGGGGAAGGATTTGGTGGAGATCTCTACTTTAAACTCCAGACACATAATGTCTGTTTCTTCATCTTTCTCCATCTGCTATGGAGAAAGCTTCTTGAATGATAAATAATGACTGGATGAAGCACTGATCTATGAGTATAACAGGATAGCATTAGGAGTCATTTTATTTGTTTTCAGATCTTTTGAGGTAGGAAGATCAACCTTTAACCTGAGCCACACCTTCTGTGGCAGCCTATGGGAAGGACATAGAAGAAGAGAGATTTCACTCTTTACCTGCTTACTCCCCATTTGGCTGACAAGTCCATTCCCTCAGTGGCATTATAGTCTACCTCTTTGGGATTCTGGTGTATACTGAAAGCCAAATGAGACATATATTTGTAAAATGAACAATTACTGGATTCTTAAACCTTCCATTGGCAGACAGCCATTGTTGTATTAGGTGGATCACTTGCAAGCAATTCTAATAAATTATATATACACATAAAGATACATACACATTTATAATAAAATGTACATGTACAGACTATATGTACATAGAGAGACCATATATGTGTATGTGTGCATGATAGATAGATAATTAGATGGATAGATAGATAGATAGATAGATAGATAGATAGATAGATAGGTAGGTAGGTAGGTAGGTAGGTAGGTAGGTAGGTAGATAAATTCATTGTGTAAGTTCTGTTCCTCTAGAGAACCCTGACTATTATACAGGCTAACTATCATATACATATGGCATTTTGTATTATTTAAACTCTCATACAAGCAGTACCCAGTGCTCCTTGTCCAAAGGTACCTCAGCATCTTTACATTCACACTCCCATTTTCTTGCTTTAGCTTTCTCCTTAGAAACCACATATCTTTACAGTCCCTCCTCACTCATCCTGAGAGCCAGTAGTTCGAGAAACTTAAGTTTCACTGTGAGTCTGACTTTCTGTGTTGCTATTTGAGGAGGATTTGTTCTTCCCAGACTTCTTATGGCTACTTATTTTCCTTCTTGACAAGTTCAAAATAAACACTCAAGATGCATGTTCTTACTTGGTGATTTTCAAAATACAGTTGCAATCCTTTGTATTTTTCCAATTTTATAAAATTGTCATTGCCTCTTAGCAGCTCTCTCTCTCTCTCTCTCTCTCTCTCTCTCTCTCTCTCTCTCTCTCTCTCTCTCTCTCTCTCTCTCTCCTTCTCTCACCTTAGCAACACATATTCCTCTCTCTCTCTCTCTCTCTCACACACACACACACACACACACATACACACACATACACACACATTCATTCTCATGGGAATCTATCCACACTGTGAAGTAGTTTTGATGCAGTGGGAGTTAGAGAAAAAATTCCTCTATATAATATTTGTTGCTTGTGTCAAATTATATATTTCCTGGAGAGAAACAGTAACCAGTGAGCGTTCCATGATTTTCTTTAGCCATAAATATTTTTTTTATTATTCTTACTCAGAGAAAAAGAGAAATCACTTAAACTGAGAAACTATTACTTTAGATCAAGTTAATTTGTCTTTTCTAGAAACTATTAATTTGAAAATAGTAACTTTAAATGAAAAAAATCAATAAAAATTATATGATTACAAAAAGTAGAGATGATGGTAGTCATTTACGATTTTCTAAGGTGGAATCTCATTTCTCTGTAAGACAAACACACAGACAGGTTCTGCTTCCTTTGAAATGCTGCAACTATGCTTTTCACTGTCTTGTAAAATCTACCTGATATTTTACTGGGTTGTGTTTAGTATGATTTTGTTAATATCTAGAAGTCTAAGTTTTGGAAATTAAAAAAAAATAACTTAGAGACAAAATACAAGGGCCAGTGTTACAACATTACCTGAAATAGAATTTAGCACTTGCTAATGTTGAACCCAGCCCTTGATAGACAAGTGCTATATCATGAGCTACTTCTTCTGCGCCAACCTCCTCTACTTCAGATAAAATTCATTATTCCATGTAATGTTTGAATTTTCCATGCCAAACAAGTTAATGAATTTATTATACATGCAGTAATAAGAATTAATGATATAAAGAATATTAATTTTTTATCAAAATACTTTCATTTCAGTTAAATTCTATGGTCAATCAATATCTTAAGACTTCTTTTCATGGTATATTTCCTAATGCATGCATTTAGTTTTTTATTGAATGCTTACTGACTAATTGTTATATACTAAAACATTGTTGAATACTAGGTAAAATGATCAACATTGCAGATCAAGACTTTTTCCTGGCAGAGATTATACTTTAGAAAGAATAGAGAATAATCATTAGCCGTATTTCTGACAATGTGTACAACTTGTTCATTGAAAACAATATTAATGTTAAATAAATTTTAAGGTTTTTTAAAAAGTTATATTGAATAGAATAAATAAAATATTTAAAAAATAATCACAATCTCACATCAGAATGACTGTGGGGAATTAGAAAGCTAACAGATTTCTGGGATTGGGTCTTACTTGTCTCCTGATGGGACCTGCTGACTTTGAGGTTATATTTTATTTTTAACTCATAGGATTTGCAGGTTACAGGAAACAAGCTAATAAATTCTACAGGAGACAGGGCAAAGGATGTCTCCAAAACATTTTAATGATAAATGTAATTTAGAAACTGAAGGGAGAATGCTCAAAGATGGACATGGTTTTAAGTATTTATTTGCTTGGAAAGAAAAAAATGCCTAAAATTTCTTCTTGCCATTTAAACCTATAAGTTAGTGTGTAATACTAAGGCTAACCCCACCTATTCCTGCTGTAGGAAACCAAATTATTTTTTACTCTGTGGTTATCCTACAATCAGCACAGAGAACTTTAGTGAGTCTGAAAGTTTGAAGATTTCTTCAACAACAACCCAGTCAATTCTGAGGCAGTGGATAACGGTGGTTGTCCTCTGGTCCAGTTCAATTACAAGTTCAACTACACCTACCTGGAGAAATGCCAGAGCCTACAAAGTGAGGGTTAAACCCACAGACCCTCACCACTGTTTGTTCATTTGGCTAGAACCACTATACCTGTATTTGCCTTGTACAAACTATCAGCCAGGTGAAAAGGTACATAGGGCAAGGTCTGAAATGATACTTAAAGAAGCAATTTCCATTCCTGGAAGTCTTCAGCAAATGGATCCAAAAGTTCTTGATTCTTACCATAAGCTACCATGTTCAGCTTTCCAGAAACTATACAAACCTTACCCTTTGGGTGTTATGGGGACATCGTGTATAGTTACAATTGTTAAATGACTAGAGACCCAGGTATTGTAGAAGCTCATGTTAGCATGTATTAAAAACCTGGAGCCATATATTGAGGAAAAACTGGAATTTCATAAAGAGAAAACTAACCACAGTCCGTTCTTACCCAGAAAATTTCTCAGGCTGAACAGGGTAAATGCTACCTTCAAGGGTCCTCAGCCTGACTGGTTACTTTTATGGAATGCATGAATCTCTGCCTTAATATCTTCCCCTGCCCAGCTGTTTCACTTCTGGGCTCAACTCTGTATCATGATCCTAGAGATAGGATTAATGGTGAGAACTATTACTGTTTGGCCCTTAGGCCTTGAACTCACAGAAATACAGAAATATCCCTGCTTCCTGAATGATGGGATTGAAGGGAACACTACTCTCTTACTTTCCTGACTTGACTGTGGGTGATTCTGTTTACTGATATTCCAGGCTGATTTTATTAAATATACAATATGGTACCATACCCAGGAAAGCCTATTTGGTTTTTTTCCTGCTTTTGTGGATATGTAGCAAGATCCATTTTGGCCCGATTATTAAGGAGGCCTGCCTTTGAGAGAGAGTTATGAACTAGAAACTAGAGAAAAAAAAACAAAATAAAAAATGCACAAACACACACACACAGAGAGAGAGAGAGAGAGAGAGAGAGAGAGAGAGAGAGAGAGAGAGAGAGAGAGAGAGAGAGAGCTGGAGAGAAAGAGAGATGGACTATGTATCTTGTAATATTAATACTTAAAAAGTATAATATAAAGAGGAATGATAAAACTATGTAGTAACTATAACTGTAAGAGGAAGTAGCCAAAAGAGTAGAGTAGGCTGGGAGAAATGGTATGTTGCTTTAACAACAAAACAAGGTGACAGTAGACTTTTAAACATTTAAACATCATCAGTCTTAAGTATAACACTTTTTCCTCTTCCATTTAATTTATAATTTAAAATAAAGATTACATGGTATTTTTAAGAAAACTGTACTTGTAATTAATTTTTATTTCATTTAAAGTGGGGGTAAATATAGATTTGTAGGAAAACAAACTTTACCAACCCTGTGGTAATCTATGCATTTGAAATGGTACAGCAAGGGAAGCTTTCTTCTGAAAGTTGAATTGGATCAGGATGGTGAGAGTCTAAAGATAGCCAGAAAAAGTTTATACAAAATAGCCAATAAACTGAAAAATGGGTTAATTTAAATAACAATCTTCTAGATCTACAGAATGGCTTTTAAAACTTGTCTACCTTTGGAATTACATGGTAGGTCTCAGAGTTCTGGCATTCCTCAACCTTTGATGATACTATAAATTATCTAAGAGTTATTTAAAGTGGATATTCTAAGCTTGTCAGAATCCTACTGAATTAGGATCTTATCAGGCCTGTACAACTAGTAATCCTTGGGCAGTATTTAATTCAGAATAACTATGAATGTGATGTGATGCATTTGTAGATAATATTATGTTACAAATTCAAAGACTGGGACATTTCTTATTAAAGTATCAAACATAATCTTTTACAGCAGTATTTCTGAACCTACAGATCATGATACCTTTGAAGTCACATGTAAGACATCTTGTGTATCAGATATTTATATTTTTATTTATAATTGTAACAAAATTATAGTTATGAAGTAGCAACAAAATAATTTTATGGTTGGGGGTTGTTACATGAGAAACCATATTAAATGATTGTAGTATTAAGAAGGTTGAGATCCACTGCTTTATAGTAACAATGGCACAAAGCAGCTGGATTTCTCATCTTAAAACAATAAATACATTATAGTGCCTAGTAATAAATTTAGTACAGATATTGAAAAATATTCACAAAATTAGATACAATGCCTAGAAGAACAAAGTTGAACTGGGTAAAAAATGAATTTACTATCTTATAAACAACATTAAGCAATAAAAGTGTTAATTCCTTAAAAATAAAATCATTGAGCCCTGAGTTTTATATTTCCAATGAGACTCATGTAAGTTGCCATTGCTGTTGCTCTGCCTAACAATACTAGAAGGTAGGAACATAAATGTACTTGTAGGTAGAGGGAAAAAAGGTATACGGTGGTTGTGTATGTAAAGGGTCAGGTAGAAAATTGCCAAGGATGAAGTCTTTATAGAGTCCATCAACTATATTTAGAACTAATGTTATAGATGAAGAGAGAAATGTAGCATGAGGTTTCTGGCCAGGATTTTCGGGCCTAGCCTCAAGGTTTAGGCCCAAAGACCCACAGACCAGACCAGCAGACCCACAGACTCTCAGACTCACAGAGACACACAGATGCTTTCAATAGTTTTAAGCTGATCAGCCTCAGGCCCAGGCATATAACTTGCTAGCTCTCTACCCTTCATCTCACCCATGACTTTTAACCTGTTCAGCCATGGAGCTCGGTACTTTTTTTCCCAGCAGCATGGTTGTCATCTGCTTCTTCTGACTTCTCTCTGGCATTCTGTTCTGAGAGTTTTTTTAGTCTGGTAGCCATGTCTACACTTCCTGCCTGCCTTTGGCCAATCAGCACTTTTTATTTTAAACCAGTGGGTGGGACAGTTATTTACAATGAAACAACACAAATTTCCCACAGAGAAATTTGAAACATTTCAGTCCAGGAGTAACATGAGCATATTCTTGTTTAGCAAAGTCATTTTTGTTTAGTAATAAGTTTAATGTGTGGGAATAGATGGCAGATAGACTTGAGAAGCTAGAGGCAATTAAGGGGTATGTTTCATAATTTAGGTAAAAGATAATACGTGGCAAAGACAAAAGAGTGATGGGAAACATGTTTCGGCATCATCATACCCATGTTCACTTTTTTGAAACTATTTCTTATATATGTTTTAGAAAGATAATTAGTGAGTGACTTTTATCTCAGAATATGCCATAGTAAGCCAGTGTGCTATGTGGTTGGCTGGTCTTCCTGAAAAAAAAAAAAAAAAAAGGTACTAACTCTCTCTTTCTCTCTCTCTCTCTCTCTCTCTCTCTCTCTCTCTCTCTCTCTCTACATATATATATATATATATGTGTGTGTGTGTGTGTGTGTGTGTGTGTGTGTATACACACACACATATGTATATAGACACACATATACATATATATATATATATATATATATATATATATATGGGCATTAGTATAGAACACTATAGTGGAATTCTGTTGTTACATTGTAAATAATTGTCCTGCCTATGAGTTTAATAAAAAGCTCTGAGGACAACTATGCCGCTCTGAGAAAGGTACTGAGCCGCATGGTTGAACAGAATTAAAATCATGGGTTAGATTAAGAGCAAGAGCTAGCAAGTTATATGCCTAGGCCCTGGGCCAATCAGTGAACAATTAATGTAAGCTTTTGTGTGTCTCTGAGGGACAGAGCATCTGCAGGTCTGTGGATCCAAACCTTGAGGCTAGGCCCAAAAGTCCAGGCAAGAAACCTCATACCACAGAGCATTGTTATTATTTTGTTAGTTTTAATGACAATTTTAGGCTTTTAATTTAATTGATTGTAAAGAAATACATTGGTTCTTCACAATTTTATCATGTAACTCCCTGTATCCTCGAATTGAACTGTCTTGCTGTCACTTCAAATACATAAATGATTCATTTCTACCTCTAAAACTTTTTCCTCTTTTCTTAAGGCTTTTATGCTATATTGTCTTTGTAATTACTGTTAGTGAGCTAAAATTAGTGTTTATTATTTCCTTAGCAAAATTATTTTCTATCATGTTTATTTTTTCTACCATTGTAGTATGTCATAGAAACAATAATATTTCTGTATACTTAGTGACCATGTTTTCTATGTTAACTTAAGGTATATATTTATTAAATATTGAAATGTATAAATAAACTTATATAAGTTATATAGTTCACAATATAATTTCAATTCAATTTATAGCATTCCTAAAGCTTATTTTCAAGCCCATAAAGTACCTATAATATTTACTTTTTCAGGGGTATGCAGTTTTAAATATACTATCCAATTAACACAAATTTAATTCCAGGTACCATAGATAATACTATGTGGCTTCTTAGGTTGAGCTATTCTCATTATTAGTTATTGGTAAAAGGCAATATTTCTTTTTCTTTCTTTTTTTGTATGTTTATTTTATTTTATTTTATTTGTCAAAAACATCTTTTATCTATGTATTCCCCTACTCTTCCTCCCTTCCCTCCTTTCAATACCTCCCAATTGGCCTTCAGCCAATCCCCTCCACATACTTCCATTCCCCCCCCCACCAAAGAAGGGCAAGAAGTGAGGAGCTAGTCCCTTCAAGGTTAGGCAACTGTTGATTGTCATGGGCAGTATGTGAAGTCTCAAGGGGTGGGATCAGACTGTGCTCCTGTGCATGGCTGGCACCTTGGAGCCCGTTCCCTGCACAGGAACACCTAGCCCAGTCTTGATATTGGGATGAGGAAATCTGTCTTGACTAGAGTGGATGTTCTACACCGAGAAATATTCCTTTTTAAAACTCTTTGACATCAGTTTGAAAGCATCCTTTGTAAAATAGACCTTGAAAAATTCTAACAAGGATATAATTGATTATATATTTTATTTGTATATAGTACTGCTTGTAATTTTAGAGATGGTCAGTTTGATCATTATCAGGTACACCTTTCTTTGGCTCTGTTCTCTGATCTTCAGCCAAGCTTTATTTCTTAGATTATAAATAATATATCACCACACATCCTTTTTATCAAAAATTAAAAAGGTTATGACTAATATAAGAGGAACCATATGTAGTAAGTACAATGACTATATATAGTACATACAGGCAATAATTACATCAATAATGTCTATTAACAATTGACAAATTCAGAAAAAAATACTTCATTGTGAACTCTATTTTGTGAATCCCAAAAACTGTACCTACTTCAGTTTTTAACTTGTATTACCAACCAAAAATTATCTTTATATGTTTCTCAAATTTATTTACTTTACACCGTTTTAGAGTTACAATTACATTTTATAAGTAAGCCAGGAAGTTTGTAACTTGCCAACAATTTCCAACCCCTCCTTTCACTCTTGTTCTCTCTCTCTCCCTTACAATCTCAACCTCTCTCTTCTTTTTCACTTCACTTCTTCTCTTCCTCCTTTCCAATACCTTCAGCATGAACCTTAGATTACAGCAGAGATCTGTGATTTGTCCATAGTCGGTAGAAAATTGACTTTTCTCTACTAAGAAGGGCAAACATAAGGAACAAACATTAAAGCAATAGTAAAATGAGGCTGACAGTACATTTCTTGAGAGTATGGAAACAACAAATAATGAGACAAACTGAAAAGGCACAGCAGAAATTAGATTCTGCAAGAAAATCAACAGTCTGAAAATTAACACCACAACATTATGTTTAAGAGTAAAATCAGTGCAGCAATAAACTTATCTATCTTTGACATATTTCCTTTTCATGAATACTCTACCTACTAAGATCCATTGAGTTAACTATTCTGTTCTTTCCAAGATACATGTTTACGCATACACACACACATAGAGGCACAAACACACATATTCACACATACACATATGCACACATGCATGCACACTCTCATGCATACATGCTTATACACATAGGCACATACATGTATGCTCACAATACATACATGTGCTGTCACACACAGAGACACACTAACATGCATAATAACATGATGTGGGAATGTCTTTCTGTATGCTTGGAATATCAATCTTTAAGTAAAGGACTCTTTTGGCCTATAACAGGCACCGTGGAAAAAGTAGGTGGAGTAATCAGAACAGATAGTAGGAGGTCAGAGACATACACACAGATCAAGCCAGAGGCCCAAAGAAGAAATATGTAAGGAATGCAGGTGAGCCACAGGACAAGTGGAAGACAGATTAATGAGAATAGGTTCAGTTAAGATGAAATAGCTACCTAGCAATGTGCCTAAGCCATGAGCCAAACAGCATAAAGTTAATATAAATGTCTGAGTTACTTGGGGGGAACTATGCAGAGGCAGGTGGCTAGGCACTCTGGGATGTGGGTCTGGACATTTGGGCAGATGGCATAGAAACCATATTGTAACATATATACACTCACACACACATATATACTCACAAATATATTCTTCATCTGTTAGCTAAAATGTTTTCTTCTCACAGATAATAGTAATATCCATTGCTCAGACCACTTCTGAATATTTTTCTTATGTTTTATAATATTCTATAAGTCTCTTTCCCTATATATCTATAAAACAATTGCCTAGATAGAAATATAAACTAGCTACCCAGTAAGCTAAGATCTCATGAATTATTTCTAAATTGAGAGGCAATGGAGTTAGCATGCACTCAGTACTCTGGGAGGCTTGGCTGTGGACTTCCTGGCCAGGTTGAATGCTGTGCACAGAGCTGCCTCTGATATTTCTAAAGCATTGTGTTACCTTTGCTGTGCACATTTTAAAACATTTCAAAAAAATTAACTGATGCATAAAATCAAAAATGTTAAGTACAGTTAAACATATTGATTTATATTTTCTTTATAGCCAAACAAATTAGTAACAATTATAAAGTGTCCAAATATACTACACTAACAATATAAACATCTAAATATGATTACATAGAAAAGTATAGGTATGTAATTTGTGAATATAGCACTTTTACATCAATCATATGGAATATTGATTAACTATTTCCATATATTCTATCTTAATAGATGTCTGTGTATCTTACTTTGCATCTGATTATATTTATTAAATAATTAAATTATTTATGCTTTTTATCTAAATTACATTTACTCAAATATTACTATGAAATGTCTTTTGTCCTCAGTTTGATTTTAGGCTGTATTTTGTGCATATTTAAAATGTATTAACAATTGAACACAGTTCATTAAATTTTATTATGTAAAGTACTTTGATAAAAATATCTACAATTTTGTATTCATTTTTCCTCTTAATGCTTTTCTCTTTATTTCTCTCTATTATTCTTATATTATTACTTCAATCAATAAAGTAGCATGTTACTAACTGTAGATAATTTTTAATCAAGTAATTCATTAAAAATGCTGACTTTAAGTAAGCATGGTTGACTTTCATAACTTAACTAAATTTTTAAAATACTGTAAAAATAAAAAATGTTGTGACTTATTTACAAAAAGCAACACTAGATTGGATTAGAGTTCTATGGTACCTATGGAATATTTTTCTTTTTATTAACTATAAATAAAATAATTCTATTGACATAAAATAAATTGAAATTTTTTGTTATGAGTTAAGTCACCATAAATCATAATTTCTTTCATTTTTTTAATTATACTAACAACTTCTGTTAAGATTGTTTAACTTAAATAATATTTGCATGTTTACATATCACCTTTTTAAGAGATGGTAGCTATGCTTAATTCATTTTCTCTTTGTGATAAAAATGTATGGTACAAGATCTAGATTCTATATTATGTAAAAATGTCATATGAGTAATGAAGGATTTATTAAAACATATTGTGTATGACACACTGAGCTAAATGTTAAAATCATTTTTGATGTAGAAATAGAACAGAAAATATCAGTAATAGTTTTTATTAAATTTTATTGAGCATTTTTTTGTCATCTCTATATTTTTCTTCATTTTATTTTTCTGTTAAAAATGTGTTCTTTATCCATGTATTCCCCTGTTCACCTCTTTTCCCTCCTCGCAGTCAGCCTTCAGCTGCCCCCATTCCTTTTCCTGCTTCCCCTCCCCAACAAAGGGCAAGAAGTCCCAAGGTGTGTCAGCTCAGTGTGGCATACCCACCCCATGCAAGTCTGAAAATGTTTAAACTGATATTCCAAAATTTATATGTTGATATATATACTATACTATAATATGTAGTGGTACAGATAAATAACTTTATGTCATAATTAAAGTATGATTGTTTATAAGTTGAGTTGTGACATCTTATGAACTCAGTCTTCTGCCTTTCCATTTTTTTTTTTTGCCACATGAGGATTGAGCACTGTTCCCAGATAGAGGATAAGTATTCATAACTCCATCTTGCAAACAAACCAACCCTTATGAGACACAGAAACTGATGTTCCTTTGGCTAGTTAGCCCATTGAACTGTGAAGAATGGTCATTATTGGCTATAAAGTCATGAGTGTTTTGTTACAGATGTACAAACATATTAAGACAATATTTATGTACATGGGGAAAGTTAAATAGAAAAAGTGTATTGAAAAGTAATATAAGATGGGGCTGGAAAGATGAGTTAGTAGGTGAAGTTCTTTATGCTATAGTAGGAGCTGAACAATTTGGATCCCCAGCATCCATGGAAAAAAAGCCAGGTCTGTAACTCCAGCATTGTGGTGTTAGGAAAGCATTAGAGAGGCAGAAATAGATGAGTCAGTCAGTCTAACCAATTAGTGAGCACTAAGTTTAGTGAGAGATGGTTTCAAATATAAAATGGAGAGAATCTTAACCTCTCCTTCTGCTCCTCCAGATTAAATATCCCAACACTGTAGCAGATCTCCTTCTGCAATATCTCCTTCCTCTGACACCATCTCAAATAGATCACAAAGATTTTCTCCTCCAACCTACCTTTCCCAACCTCATCCATTATCCCTTCCTCCAATATTAGCAGATATTCCCTGAGAACACACCACCAGAGGAGGTCAAAGCAACAGGTAAGATAAGACCTTTGCTACTATCTTCTCTCCACAAAATCCAGTCCCCCAATCTCATCTTAGCTCAGCAAGAATATGCCTGATGCAGTCTCCCTTCCTCCCTTGCACAGATCTCTTGTAAATGCTACAGATCTTATCCCTTCTAACTTTCCTCCCCTACTCTTTGTTTCATCAGCAAGCTCTCTCTGCTAACCCACAAGCCACTGCTGACAGGAAAGCCAATAGACTGACTGTAGATCTTCATTTCTCCTTGCATTTTTTTCTGATTCAATCCCTTAGTCTCATCTCCAGTATTATAGCAGACTGTCTGGGGTGATCTCTGGTTATGCTCAATCCGCATTCAAAGAGGACTAAATCTGCAAATCCTGGTGGAACACTCTACTTTACTCCCTCTTATGAACACTTTCAGACCCCTAACCTAATTTTATTTGTATCATTTCCCAATACCATGAAACACATTTTACATGGATCTTCCAATGGCCACACAGAACATTTTATATCAGGCAATAAAGCCACTACACTTTCTAAAATGAGAAAGAAAAAAAAAACAGAAACCAAGAAACAAAACACCCACCCAACAAAAAGAAAGCCAGATATCACCCCCCTTAGAACTATAATCTTTCCAATCCCAGATGCCTAGAAAAACACAATCAATAACAGTTAGAACAATATGTCATTAATAGAGTCCAGCAACTCTGCCACAGCAGGCACTGAATATTTCAGCTAGCTGAGACACAAGAAAAAGACTTTAAACAGCCTGTAAAAACGGTAGAGGTCTTAAAAGGGGAAATAAGTAAATTCTTTAAAGAAAACCAGAAAACACAAACAATGAAATGAAATAAACAAAATTGTAAGACCTAAAAAATGGGAATATAAGCAATAAAAACATAAACAGAGCATTCTCAAAATGAAAACTTTAGAAATTCAAACAGAAACTACTCAGAGAAGCATCTATTGTTTTTACTAATATAATACATGGGATGGAATAAAGAATTTAAGGCATCAAAGATACAATAAAAATGAATACATCAGTTAAAAAATGTTAAATATAAAAAAATCTTGACACAAAACACCCAGGAAATCTGGGATAGTATGAAAAGACCGAATTTAAGAATAATTTGAATAGATTAAAAAAAGAATCTCAGCTCAGAAAAAATCAATATAATCAAAGAAGAAATTTTTTCTAACCTAAAGAAGGAGATGCCTATAAAAATAGAGGAAAATGTAAAATGACAAATAAGTTGAATCAGAAATAATGTGGGTGCATTGCACTTGCCTGGAGTGGATATGCCACAATGAGCTGGCACACCTCAGGACTTCTTGCCCTTTTGGGGGAAGGGATGGGTGGGTGGGGAAGGGCAAAGCTGAGGGCTGACTGGAAGGGATTGGGAAAAGGGAAGAGAGGGGGTGGAGGGATACATGGATAAAAAGATGACATTTTTTAATAAAATAAAAAAGAAAGTCTTGTTGGAAATTCATAATCAAAAAAATAAACTTACAGAACAACAACCAAAAGAATATTAAAAGGTGCAAGGGAAAAAAGACCAAGTAGCATATGAAGGCAGACCTATTAGATTTACACTTGACTTTGAATGGAGACTAAAGTCCAGAAGGGCCTGCAGAGATATGCTACAGATTCTAAGAGACCGTGGATATCATACAGACTACTGTAATCAGCAAAACTTCTAACCATCATAGATGTAGAAAATAAGACACATAAATGTAAAACCAAATTTAAGCAACATTTATTTATGTATCCTGTTCTATAGAAGTAGCTTCGAATAAAACTCCAAACTAAAGATGTTAACTACAATCATACACACACACACATACACACACACACACACAAACACACACACAGAGGGAAAGAGAGAGAGTAATCACAAACCAGCAAAAATCACAAGAAGGAAAACACACACACACAGGCAACAACCACCAACAACAAAAACAGCCAAATAAGAGGAATCAACAATTATTAGTCACTTTTATCTCTCAACATTGATGTATTAACTCCCCAATTAAAAAAAAAAAAGACTAAGAGAATGAATGCATTTTTCTACTGTATCAAAGAAACAAATTACCTCAGGGTAAATAGTTGGCAATAGATATTCTAAACATATGGATATAAGAAGCAAGTTGGTGTAGCCATTTTAATATTTAATAAAATTAAGTTCAAACCAAAACTAATCTGAAGAGTTAGAGGACAATAAATACTTATCAAAGAAAAAAATCTACCATGGATGATATTTCAATTTTGAACAACTATGTCCCCAAAATAAGAGTACCAAAATCCATAACACAAACACAACTACAGCTTAAGTCACATAGTGATTCTCATATACTGATAGTGGCTAACTTCAATACCCCACTTTCAACAATTGGCCATAAATCATCCAGACAATCTAAACAGGGAAATGCTGAACCTAACAGACATTTTAAACAAAATGGACCTAAAGGATATTTGAAGAACATTTTAGCAAGATACACAAAACAATCTACCTTCTTCTTAGCACCTCATGGAAACTTCTTCCAAATTGACCACATACTTGAACACAAAAAAAAAGGTGCACCAGATACAAGCAAATTTGAATAACACCCCACATCCTCTGAGACTACCACACATTACATCTGGATATCACTAATATAAACAACAGAAAGCTTATAAACTCATGGAAACTAAACAGCTCTCTACAGAATGAAAAAAAAAATGAGAGAAAATTTAAAAAGCAATTAAGGACTTTCTAGAATTGAATGAAAATTAAAACACGAAATACCCAAACTCATGGACTACAAAGAAGGGAGATAAGAGCAAGTTCATAGCACAGACTGCCTACATTTAAAAAAAAACCCAACCTAACATTAAACTGAAAAAATCTCCTACTAGAAACTTAGTAGCTTAGAAGCGCTCTAGAACAAAAATAAAAACATCAACCCCTCAAAAAATATGTAGATATCAACAAATACTCAAACTTAGTACTGAAGTAAATAATGCAAAAACAAAGAGATCAACATACAGAGTTGATGAAACAAAGATAGGGTTTTTTTTTTAAAAAAAAATCAATGATTGGCAAAATTCTATTAATATTAACTAAAAGAAAGGGAATTAATACCTTGTCGCACTAAATAATGAGACTCAGGGATAGATCTCTGAGGAAGTTGGAGATACTAGAGGGAATAAACTCCACAGTCAAATCTTACCCAGCTGTCTTCTAGCTTCCTCAGCCTTGATTCCCTTGGAATGGCTATCTTTGTGTTTGAATCCCAGTTTAAGTATTCTTTAGGTAATTAAGGCATGGTCCCACCACACCTGCTTGGGAGCCTGGAATTCCTTCTATAATCTGGTGACCTTGACTCAGTTGGAATTAAGGTGTAGGTCACCACTCCCAGGATACTCCCTGTGCTGGGATTAAAGGTTTGAATCACCACTCTGGTTTTCCTAGACTGACTGTGGTTAGAGCTCTGGGACTTCTGGAGCTTTTACTAACCCCCCACATAGACTGTGGGTAGATTCCCTCTGATATCTCCAAAACTTCTGAAACTTTATTAAATCCCTACAATACCTAAGATAACAAAATCAGAAATAAAAAGAAAAATAAAACAACATACACTAAGGAAATCCAGAGAATATTAAGGACACACTTAAAAAAAACTGTAGGGGTGCTTTGAGTTTTTCTCCATTTATTTTGATGTTGGCTGCTGGTTTGCTGTATCTTGCCATTATTAGTTTTAGTTTTTGGTATTTTTCCTGCATTACTGATGTCTCCAGAACTTTTTATCATGAAGGAGTGTTGGATTTGTCAAAGGATTTTTCGGCATTTAAGATGATTTAGAGTGTGTGTGTGTGTGTGTGTGTGTGTGTGTGTGTGTGTGTGTGTGTGTGTGTGTGTGTGTGTGTGTGTTTTCTTTCAGGTTGTTTATATGATAGATGACATTGATAGTTTTTGTGTGTTGAACCATCCCTGCATCTCTGGCATGAAGCCTACTTAATCATGGTGGATAATTTTTTTATATGTTCTTGAATTCAGTTTGCAATTATTTATTGAGTATTTTTGCATCAATGTTCATGAGAGAGATTGGTCTGTAATTTCCTTTCTTTGTTGCATCCTTGAGTGGCTTGGGTATTAGGATGGCTGTAGCCTCTTAAAAAGAGTTTGGCAACTCTTTTCTATTGTGTGGAACAGTTTGAAGAGTATTGGTATTCTTTAAAGTGGTAGAATTCTGCTCAAAGAAATCTCACTAAAGTTAGGAACAAGAAAAAGCTGTCATATCTCACCTTATCTATACAATATAGTTTTCAAAGTTTTAGCTAAAGCAATAAAAAACAAAAAATAAAGGGATACAATTTGGAAAGAAATAAGTCTAACTATCTCTATTTTTAGATGATATGATATTATACATAAGTGTTCCCCAAAATTCTACCATGGAATGCATACATTTGATAAACATCTTCAGCAATATAGCAGGGTAAAAATTAAGTAAAAAAAATCATTAGCCCTCCTATACTCTAAGAATAAAAAGGCTGAAAAATAAATAAGGGAAATATACTTTATAATAGCTGCAAATAGCATTAAATATCTTCGGGTATCTCTAACAAAAAAAGTAGCAGACATGTTTGACAAAAACTTTAGGTCACTGAAGAAGGAAATTGAAGAGGATATCAAAAAACAGAAAGATCTCCTGTGCTCCTGAATAGGTAATAACAACATAGTAAAAATGGCAATCTTACCAAAAGGAATGTATATATTCAATGCAATCCCCATCAAAATCCAAAAATAAGTTTTTATAAACCTTGAAAGAATAATACTTCATATGGAATAACAGGAAACCCAAGATTGACAAAACAATCCTGTTCAATGAAAAAAAAAAAAAAACTTCAGGAGGAATCACTATCTCTGACTTCAAGCTACACTGTAGAGCTACAGGAATAAAAACAGCCTGGTATTAGCATAAAAACAGACTTGTGGATCAATGAAATTGAACTGAAGACCCCAACATTAACCCACACACCTATGAACACCTGATTTTTGACAAAGAGGCCAAAAATATTCAATAGAAAAAAGACAATATCTTCAACAAATAATGTTGGTATAACTAGATGGTGGTATGTAGAAGAATGCAAATAGAACCATATATATCATCCTGCATATAATTCAAACCCAAATGGATTAAAGACCTCAACATGAACTCAGCTACAGTGAACTTGATAGAATGCATTGGCATATGTTACCACTTGTTAAATATAATACCAGTAGCACAGACACGAAGAACAACAATTAATAAATGGGCCCTCTGAAACTGTGAAGCATCTGTAAGGGAAAGGACACAGTCAATAAGACAGAAGATCTTCACCAACCCTACATCTGACAGAGAACTTATGTCTAAAATATATAGAGAACTCAAGAAACCAGGGGCCAAAAACCCAAATAATCCAATTAAAAGATGGTATTTGGAGCTAAAATGGAATTGCATTGGATCTGTATATTGCTTTTGGTAAGATTGCTGTTTTTATCATGTTTGAAAAATAAATTGTAAAGTAATCAAAGGAGACATAAGATATCTATCCATGTCTTCTATATGCATGTGCACACTCACACATACATGAACAAATATAACATTCATCTAAGTTTGGTCCAGAGAAATTTTCTAAAAAGGTATTATCTAACTTGAGTCTAATTCTCATTGCCCAGCTAATTTTACTATGGAAAAGCATAGAATATTATTACAACCCAAAAAGAGTATGACATACCTGATGAGACAAGTGAAAGACAAAATTTTTGAGTAGAATTAAGTGCGGAGCATTAGGAAAGCAATGATAAGGAAGAAACTGCATTGTGGAGGAGTACTGAGTTAACTCATGAAAACAAAAACATGTAATATGTGAGCCAGTTTAAGTAATTTTTACTTAATATTAAACACATTGTGTTGGTCTTTGGGACAGTGAGGAGATATTGAGCAGGAAGAGGAGTAAAATTGTGTAAATATTATATCACTGATTTTCATGCTAAGTATGCCTAAGTTTCAGTACAGTGACTTATTTTTCACTACCAGAAAGTAAGCAGTGGCATTTTTTGCATTAATGATAAAAAACATTTATTTTATTTTTGTGGGAAGTGCACATGTGTCACAATGTGCATAGGAAGGTCAGAGGACAACTTTCAGGTGTCAATTTTGCCCATCTATCATGTGGGTCCAATGAATTGAACTTAGGTCTTCAGACTTGGCAGCAAGCATCTTTACATAATGAGCCCTCTTGCATTCCACAACTGAACCAGATGATTATAACAACACAAATGTTAAAAAGAATCTAGACATGTCTCTTTAAATAATCAACTTTAAATGAACAATTAAAAATAAATGTAATTAATCATGGGAATTATATAAAATGATAATAATATATGTTAATTCCATGTGTGATAATGATTACCCATAAAAATGTCTGCAAGTACAAAGAAAGGCACTCAACTGTAAAATAGTAATGTATTAGGTAGGATGTCCTTTAAGAAATAAAAAGGCACTAACAAAAATAACAATTCAGATAATAATCAATTGGTATAAACATTTAAACATTTTTGTATATCGGAAAAATATTTATAATATTTCTTAAATCTCTCACCTTATGCAAGTGATAAATGAGAGTGTAGCTGGTTTATTATAGCAGCAACAGAAGAGTAAAAGACTTAGTAATGTTTATATGGTAGAGTCACCAAGAACTGGCAAATGAATGGATAGCTAAAATATGGTGAGGATTAAACTGAAGATGTGGAAATATCTTTCTGTATGCTGTGAATATCAATCTTTAAATAAAGGAGCTGTTTTGGCCCATGAAAGGCACCATAGAAGAAGTAGGTGAAGAATCAGAATAGGTAAGAAAGGAAGGGTGGAGTCAGAGAGAGATCAACCCAGACACTAAAGGAGCAACATGTAAGGAGCCAAGTGACAGACAGATTAATGGAAATGGGTTAAGATGAATGAGCTAGCTAGCAATGTGCCTGAGCCATAGGCCAAACAGCATAAACTTAATCATTTTGGGGGGCCTATGCAGCAGCAGGTGGCTAAGGCATCTGGGGCGGCAGGTCTGTGGGTCTGGACCTCTCTTGCTCAGGGCCAGAAAATCTTATTGTAACATATGTGGTGCCTTTAATGTGAAAATATATATGTTATTAATGATCAATGCTTGCAAAACCTTGCTTCCTATTAAACAAATACTGGGAGTGTCTCCTTCCACCCTATCTCAGCCAGTATTTTTTTCTGTTTTCACCCATCTAGCAATATATCAGATGATCCTCATCAGTCAAAGCCACCTTTCTAAATTCTAGGTTTCATCCTGACTTCACCAATTAGATTGTTCTTAGAAATCGCAAACTCCATCCATCTGAAGCACCCACATCTATTTCACCACCTCACCTACACTGCCCTTAAATAATTACTTGTAGTAGGAATTATGGCTGATTCTTGCTTTTGTAGTCTTCCAGATATTCTGTGTCTCAAATACCTGAAAATGGTTTTTGTTACTAGATGAAAAAGACTTCCTAAATCTGATTTCTCTCTTTCATTTTTCATATGACTACAAAAATTACTTAACATCTACCAAAAGTTAAATAACATATAATTAGAGCCTAGTCTGTCTGCCTTTCTAACTACAAATACTCAAATGTAGGAATTTGGGTTGATGCTTTGCCTTCTTGCTCTTATAGTCATCAGATATTTGTGTCTCTCAAATATCTGAGAATAATCTTTATTACTAGATGGAAGAGACTTCCTAAATCTGATTTCTGTCTTTTATTTTTTTATATGACTGCAAGAATTACTCAATACCCATTACATAAATTTAAATAACATATAATCAGAGTCCAGCCTGCCTGCCTTTGCAACTACAGCTACCCAAATGTACAGACTATTCACTGGTCCTGTCTTCTCGTCTGCCTATTATACCCATGAGGATGCATGTACATTTTAATGTCTTTCCAGCCTTTTCTCAATCTTTTCCTTTGTTATATTTATTGCTCATTATTTTTCATCATTCTCCAAACTCAAAGTAAATTTTTACTATTACTACTTACAGTACCAGTCAGAGGAACAATTCACAACATTATCCTCTAAATTAGCAAAAAAGGTCTCAGAAGAAGCAGTACCACAGAATCCCATCACATAGAAGGCAGAGATCTTTCTGGATATCTGTGGGTTCAATGCCCTAACAGCCATAAAGTGATAGCACATACATTTAATCCTAGCTCTAGGAAAGTAGAATCAAGAAGTAAGATAGGCTGTCAGAAGGAGAGAAGGGGAAAAGTTCAGCTTCCCCTACCATTTCCCTTGTCACCTGAAGAGAGAGAACCTTCAAATCAGAGGATTAGAGGAGACAAGTCTAATGAGTTGGCTTGGTAAAAAAGTGGCTGTGGTTTGTTTAGCTCTCTGATATTTCATATTTTCCACAAAATCTAATTGTGGGTTTTTGTTATAACACAAAATGAAACTTGTGCATTATCTGGTACTCAGCTTTTGCTGTAAAAATTTCCAAAAATGTCTTTCTAGGCCAGAGCTACATGCAGCTTGAGTTCAGCAAACAGGTCTTTCCCAAAAAAATGCTATTACTAAAATCTGTCTTTGATTCTGTTCCCTTTTTGCTTACAAGAGCAGTAACTTAGGTCTGTCATAAGCAGTTGGTTGCTTACATCTTGGTTTCTGTGAGACTTCAGGAATTGGCCTTATTCCAGCTTAAGTTGCATGCAGCAAACCCACCATTTTGTAATTCATACCCATGCATCACCCAGGCTCTACTATGGCCCACTTAAGACACACAACTCGGAAGTTGCTTTTAATTCTGTTTCTGTGCTCTAGAACCCCTTTTTTAAGCTTCTCAAGGCTTTATATGTGTGTAATGCCCCATGTTGGGATGCCATTTGTAATGTGAATTTTCTGGCCTAGACTTTCATGCCTAGCCCAGAGGTTCAGACCCACTCACAACTGTGCTGCCACTTAGCCCCAAATAATTACACAAAGGCTTATATTAATTTCATGTGGATTGACTCATGGCTCAGACATATTGATAGCTAGCTCTTTAATCTTAATTCAATCCATTTCCATTACTCTGTTTAGCCATGCAGTTGGTAACTTTTCTCAGAGCAGCATGGTTATCTTCTTTCCTCTGCTGGCATCTCCCTTGGTATCTCTGCCAGACTCTTCCTCTTCACAGAATTTTCTTAGTTTGTCAGTCTAACCCATACTTCCTTTCTACCTTCTGTCTAATCAGCTTTTTATTCAACTAGTAAGAGGAAGAAATATATTAATGTAACAACATAATTCCACTACAATTTCCAAATATTACTAAAAGACATTTTTAATATATGACCCACTATTAGGATAAAAACAATCATGAACTAGATAATTTATTCAAAACCTTAGATGATGACAAGTATTTAAGTAGTCCAAGAGAATTATTAGAAGAAGCAGAGAGAAAATTGACTTTGGGGGAAAAGAAATTAAAGGATGCACATGTGAATTTTGTAAATTCTGACCTTAATTATATTCTGGTTATTTTAGCTATTAAGCATTATCCTACAAGAATTTTGATTCAAAGGGAAAATATTGTACTGGAATAGATATTTCTGCCTCATAAATCAAGTAAGAAAAAAGGATGTATGTAGAAAAGATTTCTGGTTTGATATTTAAAAATGAAAATTAAGACTTTGCCAACTGACAGAAATGGACCCAGAAGAAACTGTTGTATCTTTAACTATAAAGAAATTGACCACTTATGGGTAGAAAGTGCACCTTTGCATAGAGTTTGCAGTAATTTTGGGGAGATAATAATAATATCTATTTCCAAAGCAAAAAAAATGTAATATATAAAGGGAAATAATTGGATTATTCCTCATGTTGTATGGGGAACACCAATTTATGGAGCCTTACATTTTATACTAATGCAAAAAATTAGGGAAGGCTGGTTACAAATCAGAAAATTTAAGTACAGTGAGTCAAAGCTGTTGAAATCCAGTGTTATGTGCTATTATGATGGTATTAATGGATTTTATAGAACCCCTTAACATAGTCACTGACTCATAGTATGCAGAAAGTATTATTTTACACATTGAAAGTGCTGACTTTAATCTTGGTGGGTCAGAATTAGCTTTATTATTTATTTTGTTGCAAGAAATAATCAGCAATAGAAATCATCTCCTATATAATACACCTCTGATTAATATGGGCCTGCCAGACTCTCTAGCACAAAGAAATAAAAACATTAATAAATTATTAATATAAAATATGCCAGGAGGCCTCAGGGTTTTATAAAAATATCACATTAATAGCAAAGGTTTAATAAAGGATTTCAGCATTACTTGACAACAAGCCAAAAAATATGTTGCACCTGTTCCTTGTATAATCTAACTCTATTACTTTCAAGAAGTAATCCTTAAGGCATATATAGAAATGAAATTTTACAGATAGCTGTGTTTCATTTTACAGTATTTGAAAAATTAAAATATGTACACCAATCCATAGATACATTTTCAGGATTTCATAGGGAACTTCTGAGTTGGAAAAAAGTTGATTCTGTAATTATACATTTGCTAGAAGTTATAGCCATTATGGGAATACCGGCACAAATTAAAAGTGAAAATGCTCCAGCATATGTCTGTAGAGAAATGAAACAGTTTTTTGTTTATTGTAATATAAAGCATATTCCAAGTATATCACACAATCCTACAGGGCAAACAGTCAAAAAAGATAAAGATAAAACTCTAAAGGATATGCTAAATAAACAGAAAAGAGTAACAAAGACCCCCTAGAAATAGACAATATAATGCTTTATTAACTTTTAATTTTCCCAATGTTAATGAGAAAGGAACAGCAGTTGCTAAAAGACATTGGACTACAGAAGGAAACTACTGAGATAAATCAGTTTGTCTACTTCAAAGATGTGGTGACCTCAGAATTGAAACCTGGATATACACTGAATTGGGGTAGGGGTTTTGCTTATTTTCTGCATATGAAGAAAAACTATGGATATCATCAAAGTTAAGAAAGCCTTAATTTGAACAGAAGAAACTTCAGATAAAAAGAAATGATGGCTCAGCCATTAATGTGACAATTATTTAAGCTGTAAAAAATACTTACCAAACAAGGATTGGGGCAGTGTTTTGTTCATGTATTTACAGAGAAATGAAAATACCCATCTTCAAGAAGTCAAAAGACCTTGTACATTTAGGTGTCTAAAGCAGAAGGAAAGGCTATTCAGAAAAAAATTTACAAGCAAAAAAAATCAATCCTATTACTACCAATATACTCTACAGAGTAAAATCTCACTGCATAAAATCTATATCTCTTTACTTCTAAGAAAAGTTGAAATTCCAGTTCAATTGAAAATTAAAGCTGGCTTTGGAGTTAGAGTGTGGCTCTCTTCTTTTTTAAATCCAAGCAGGCTTTTTGTTAAAGTAAAATACAAAAATCTCTCTATTATATCAGAAAAGCCACCTGATATGGGACAAAAAATAATCAAAATTAAAGGATTAGTCTGTTGTTACTAATCTTATGAGATATAAATTTTACATAGAAATTTATAAGAATAATATATATTTTAAACATTTTGTTGTGAGATTAGTATTCATATAGAGTACTAATTAATTTTAGGAAAAGGCTTTATCTAGCTTCCTGTACATTGTTTTTGTTTTGAGTCTCTTATCAGTGTTCTGCAATGAACCATGAATATGTCTAACTTTGACCTTTAAAGTTTCCATAAGGAAGATGAGGACTCAAAACAATGATTTCACATGGACTTTGACAAAGTTACTAGGTTGACAAAACTAAGCCAAGACCAGCTTTGGACTACAAACTGTTCAGGAAAATTTTGAAGTGATTTTCTGAGATGAACTACTCATAGACTACTGTAGACAGGACTTGAGACAAACCCTGAACTTTTCCATTATACAGATACTTGTAGTAAAAAGTTTCTAGCCCATCTAGGTTTGGCCTGTTGCTCAGGTTTATTGATAGTTAGATCTTCTGTCTTAGCTTGACCCATTTCTATTCATCTATGTCTTGCCACATGGCTCCTGGGTTACCTGTAAATCTTATTATTATAGCAGCAGCTTGCAGTGTCTTTCTGACTCCACCTTTCTTCCCTTTTATCTATGCTCAGATTTCCTGCCCGTCTGCCTTTTAGATGCATTGCCATAGACCAAAACTATCTAATGGTAATTCACAACATACAGAAAGACATCCCACAGCAGAGACTGGACAATGAGTGATAAGGCTACCTATACCCAGACTTAACAATTAACAAAAAAATGTCAAGAACTCTTAAATATGTCATCACCCCCCGACAACAGGAAGTAAATTTAAGAACATGACACTCAAATTCCCAATAGGTGGAGAGGGTAGTTTTTGATTTTTCAGTGGATTGTAGATGTCATTATTTAGTAGGGTTGGTTACAATTTGGAATTGGTAATGGTTGAGAGAAAACTAAACATGGGAGATTAGATTTAGGGTTCTTGTTTGAAAAAAAAAGAGAAAGAAAAAGTGAGATACAGATATGACAGAATAAAAGAATAGATTATTGAACCTACTCTAAGATACAGATATAGAAGAATATAAGGTAGATTACATTTTATAATGTACTTTAAAAAAGCAATTACTAGTTTTAAATATTTTACATTGGATAGGATTTTTGTATATCATATACAAATTGTACATATTGATAAAAAGTTGAAATTGATTTTTGTTACTATACACATATTCTACTCTTGTTCAAGGTATTATACCTATGTAGCTCATCTAATGTAATGCAAATTTCTAGTCATTGAAAATTATTATTACCACCTAATTAGGATATAAAGAAATGCAAGTTAGCAGTTAATCATTACAATAAAACTTATACTCATATTAGATATGTTTCCCGGGTCAAACAGGGATATAGTTTAGATAGAAAGGTCTTTTTCAAACACTTCAGAGAACTATAGAATATGGCATTTAAAATATTTTAATAACATAAATTCTTTTTATTTTTATACCTATAGGGCATGTCTGCTCCTGACAGCACCAATCTACTTCAGAAAAGATCATAGACATCAAAAAAATCTCCATATGTATTTTACTTTCCTTGTGATAAAAATTATTCTCTGGGCAAGAAAGTACGATTGCCTTGAGTGCTGACAATGTAATGTCCAAAATGGAAAAGAAAGACACACAAAAAAGAACTGCTCAACCTGCCAGGAAGATCTTTTAAAATATCCTGCTTCACAGAGAAGTCTGTCAGATGTGTTAGGCCTGTAGGCCAACAAAGGATGCCTCAATGGTACAGGGAAACTAGACAATCAGCTATTTTGTCATTTTTCAGATTTTTTGGAAGTTTATTGTTGACACCTCCTATTTACTTAATTAATATTCTATTTTTCTTGGATCTCTGAGGGAGTTGAAGATTAAATAGTTATATATTATAGTTTTCCTAGTTATAGTCTCAGGAAGAAAAACTCTCTAAGAGGTATAAAGTATATAAGTTTGAGAGACATCAAATATAGTGGTCAGTTAGTAATACAAATTAGATAGAAAGTGAATTAGGTACAATACTTTGGACTCACCAAAATGGAACAAATAAGGGAGTATTTTCTTCGAATTTATCAATTGTTAATGGACTGGACATTATTGATGTAATTATTGTTTTTATATATTGTATATAGTTATTGTGTCTATTATAGTTTTTCTTATGTTAGTTATAACCTTTTTGACACAAAAAGGTCTATGTTGTAATATATTGTACAAAAACCGTCTGGAATATCATAAGACAGTGACACCTATAAAGCCAAGCCATGAAGGTCAAAAAGTCGTGACCTATGCTTTTAATCCTATCACTTGGGAGGCAAGGATCTGTGTGGATCTCTGTGAGTTCAAGCCCTAACATCCAGGAAGTGGTGGCACCAACATTTCAGCATAGCTCTAGGAAGGTTGAAGCAGGAGGTAAGATATCTGGGAAGAGGATGAGAAGGGGGGGAGTTCAGCTTCCCCTGGTACTTCACTTTTCAGTTAATGATAGAGAAGCTTGCATTTAGAAGAGTTGTGGAAACAGGCCCAAGAGTTGGCTGGGTGAGAAGTAGCTGTGGTTTGTTTTTCTGTCTGATATTTCAGCTTTTCCACAATATCTGACTCTGAGGTTTTATTATAATACCAAATAGAATTTGTGTAATATACATTCAATGTTTAATAACAATTTTTTTGTATTATCAGAACCTATGTTATAATTTTTATGTGTGCATGGTCATGACTATTAATATTTGTTATAATAAAATACCACATCAAACTATTGTTGTTTCTTTCATAATATTTCATTATTAAAGATGTTCAGGGTACTGTTACCATTGAGGAGACCATACTATTGGAGTATCAAAAAGTTAACAAGACAAAAACCATTTAGATCTTAGTACATCTACTGAATGACATTTCCAGTGGTACCTTGAAGGATCACTACATCTTCCATTGTGGAGTAAAATAAAAAAAGTTGCAAGTGCTGTTGAGAATCTGTTTTTTTTTTTAATTAAAAATGATTTATTGGACTTTTTTTAAAATACTAAAAAATGCTTATGTAGATGTATTGCATATAATTTATAAATATTTCCAATTGTATGTATTTAGTTACTTGAGGTCTAATGCTACATTCTGACAAAACATAGAAAGATAAATTCTTTAAAAGTAGCAGATAGTTCCATAACTTTGTTCTCTTAGTAGGTAACCATTCAGTACTTGAAATTAAAGATTCCCCCAAACTGTGTGAATAACAGATTATCAAAGCATTATACCTATAAAGATTGGTTGCTCAAATTAAATATATGAAATATTTAAAATATTGGCCTCTGTGAGTATCTGTCAGGAATAGTGCTGAGAACTCAACACAACTTGTCTCTGTGCATGAAGAGTTCACATACACATACAGAGATATGCTGTGTAGAATTCTGGGAAATAATTATCATCCAACCTAAAGCAACATTGTTTATAAAAGCAGTTCTGCAGAAGGGCTGCTTCTAGTATTTCAGAGAATTAAATGCTGGTGTAATTTTAAAAAACACAGCTCAAATTGTCACCACAAATTTGTGTCACTCTCATTGATTCATGTTTCTTACTTCCTTCTATGCAACTAAATTTTGCTGTAATTGAACAAAAAAGCAGAAGATATATTTTTAAAAAATATACATATCTCCTAAGGTGCTGCTATTATTTTAAAATATTAGTCAAATTTTTATCTAGAAATATCAGAAAATGATTTTTAACTTAATCTGTATAAAAGTAGCAAAGTTAAAAATCTTAAAGTTATAAAACTGAGATTATTACTACATAGTAGGCAATAATACATAAGTTTATTCATAATATATTTTGTTAGAAATCTGGATTTGGAGATACTGTAAACAAAACATCTCTGAAATGTGGTGGGACTTAGATTGATGTAGTTCAACTAAGTCTTTCATTGTAGACTAAGAGTAGAACTAATAAAGGGGGTAAAAAACAATTACAATTACAATGAAAAAATAAAAGCATAAAACTAAAATGTATATAACATATATGAAATAATCTCCTTTATAAATCCAAAACTCTGTCTTTCAATGTCAAATGTGTCTCGTTAGTTTTTGTATCATTCATGTACTCTTTGTATTTAAGAATTTAAGAATACTCATTCCTTTGTATAAAATAAGAAATGTAAATTGTTTAAAATAGTATAATTTTATACATACAATCATTTTGTATATGTACAGATTGCCACAACCAATATCTATCTTCATTTATTTTAGTGACTATGTAATATCTTAATATAAATGTACTATTATTTGTCTAACCAATGTCATGGCATATGAGAGTTATTCAGTTCCAACATTTTGATATTTTAAACTATGCTTTGATGGTTTTTCCATATAAATTCTTCAAACATACTTTAGAGGCAGAGTTGTAAAGTTGAGTGTATATAGACACTTTTTATATTTACAGTTCCTTTTACAAATTTTCTTGAAAACTTATATGTTGACATGAATTAAGAAGTTTATTTTTATCTTTGGAACCTAAACAAGATTTTGCTAGACTGATTTTTGCTTTTGCTTTATTTCACTGTGAATGATATTGAGGAACTTAATTTTTTTGTAAGTCTTTCTTTTTTACATTATTATGAGGAATCACATCTCAGTAAATTTTTAAAGAATAGCACTGTACTGTCTATTTACATTTAAAATGAGGAATAGAATCTTGTGAACCTGTTCTTTGGTTTTCCATTTTGGTAAGTATAAACTTCAAGTTAAAAGAGGTGGACATGCTTTATAATATCCTTGACAAATATTTCTTTATAATTTGTATATTATACTGTATGTCTCAATTGTAGAATAATGTGATTTGTTGAGGTAAAGGTATTATTCTCCTCTTTGGAAAACTCTCCACTTTGTCCCACACAAAGGTGACTTTCAATTTGTTATAATAAAAATGCATCAAATCTCTTATTACTTTTTGTCTTTTTCCCCTTTCTTTCCTGAGATATGGTAAGACTGTGTGGGAGAGGCTTGCTTCAAATATGCAGTAGTTTCAGGTTCCCCATTAATTCTTCTTGCAAGTTTTCTGTTGGAATTTTCTTCTTAAAATGTTTCTTTTCAAGATTAGATTAAAATTGAGAATTATACTTCCCGATTATTTTTTCCTTTATAACCTAGCCAGCATATTTCTTATATAGCTCATTATTTTCTCTTTATGGAAGGACACACAAAGGTAACTCTACAATAACTGCCTTTGGTTCTATGTTTCCCAACTAGACCTAGTTTAAGTTTTCCATTATCACTGTGTGAAAGTCAATATGAGATTTTTAGCTGTAGCAGTGTGTGGGAGATTGTGTCATTTCATTGTAAATAATTATCCCACCCACTGGTTTAATAAAAAGTGCTGATTGGCCAAAGGCAGGCAGGAAGTGTGGGTGGGGCAGCCAGACTAAAAAAACTCTGAGAACAGGAAGCACAGAGCAGAAGGCCAGAGAGAAGACAGAAGAAGCAGAGGACCACTATGCTGCTTTAAGAAAAGGTCCTGAGCCTCATGACTGAATAGAATAAGAGTCATGGGTTAGATGAAGGGTAGAGAGCTAGCAAGTTATATGCCTGGGTGTTAGGCCAAACAGCCTCAAACTGTAGTAAGCCTCTTCATGTCTCTGCAGGTCTGTCGATCTGCGGTTTTAATCCTTGAGGCTAGGCCTGAAAGTATGAAACAGAAACCTCCTACTACAGCAGTGTTTCATTTACAAACTTGGGTGCCCTTGTGTTTTGTCCATACATGGTTAGAACAGCAATATCCTCTTTGTGGATTTTCCTTTTGATGCATATGTAATGTTATTTCTCATCTTTTCTGATAAGTTTTGAGTTACAGTCTATTTTGACAGATATTAAAATAACTACATCTATTTACTTCTTGAGTCTATTTGTTTGCTAATGGACAAGAAATGGCCTTTGCCTCAACCTCTGTTAGTATGTTGTACAAATTTGAAAAGCAGGACACAAAAGAAGGTGACTGCCAAAACTTGCCAAGACAAGGTAAAATGGTCCTTCAAAATCCTGCTTCACAGAAAAGTCTGTCAGATATGATAGGCCTGTAGTCTGAAGATGGATGCCCCAATGTTGCAGAGGAAACCTTGGGTGACTGTACAGGCATCCAGCTGTATCTGTCATTTCTGTGATTTTGGAATTTTCTTGCACTGTACTTCCTGTTTACTCAGGTAATATTATGTGGTGGGATTTAGGTTTCAGCTGATAAGGTCTGAAGATGCTTATCCAGGGTCCAGGGCTCCTGGAGGGGTGTGGCTAACCTGGAGGGGTGTGGCCAAACTCATTGATAAGGGGCTGCTGGGACACAGGGAGGTCTCTTCCTGGTTCCTGGCTGCTGGACAGACCGGATTGGTATCCATCGTCTGTCCATCACTCATCCATCGCTTGGATACTCCAGTCCCTGTTCAGGTGTCACTATAAGCTATTACGTGTTTCATGAGTGTTGATTTATATTCTAATAAATATTAATCTTGGACTGGTGCCTTGTAATTAAAACTCTGCCTACAATATTATATCTTTCTTGGATCTCTAATTCACTTGAAGGAGAGATAATTTTAGTTACAATTTTTCTTGTTACCAAATTCATTTAAAAATTACAAAATAGGTATAAAGTGTATAAGGCTGAGAGATATAAAAGCTTAAATTGTTTATCTAAATGTTTTGAGGTATAAAATGATGCTAATAAAAATTATGATAAAAAATAATTTGGCTATAAAACTTTGAATTTTCCAAGATAAGACATATAATATTTTCTCCAAGATGTCAAATACAAATGGACTGAACATTGTAAATATAATTTTTATTTGATAACTATTATTATTGTATATAATTTTATCATGTAAATACCTTTCCTTTTTATTTAGACAAAGTGGGAAATGCTGTGGGATAATTGTTCACTGTGTGGAGTTGTATTGCTGTTATTAGTATAATAAAAAGCTGAACAGTCAATAGCTAGATAGGAGAAATATGTAGGATACACAGGCATAGAGAGAAAGTGGGAACAATCTAGGCATGTGAGAGAGACTTGAGAAGACATAAAGGAAGCAGAATAGTGGTAAATGACAGAACATATATTAATATAAATGGGTTGACTTAAGTTATAAGAGCTAGTTAAAATCAATCCAGAGTTAAAGCCAAGCTTTCATAAATATTAATAAGTCTTTGTATCATTATTTGGGAGTAGTGTGGTGAGACTGAGAAAAATTAGTTATAATTACCACTATGAGAGTGTGTTATTAGCACTATTTTACATTTGATCAAGAACAGAGGCAAATAGGAAAGATCTTGGTAGAAAGGAACTTGTTTGCAATGTTGATGGTGATGTTCATTTGTATATTCACTATGGAAAACAGTATGGAAAACCTTAATACATTGTAAACAGAACTACTTGCCACATGATTATCAATTTCCTTATTGAGCACACCCAAAGGAAACAAACCTATATGTCATAGACTTCTGCTCTTCTATGTTTATTCCAGTTTTACCTTCAGTAGTCAAAATATGGAGTCAATCTGGGAATCCATCAACAAGTAAATAAATAAAATATGGTAAATGTATTCAATAGAATATAATCAAGCCACAATTATTTGGATAACAGAGATGTCTTTAGAGGATATAATATGATAATTAATATTAATAACTACAGAAATAAAAATATTGATAAATATTGTTTGTATATGAAGCTTAAAAAGCTGATGTCATAAAGTATAGAATGGTTGTTAGAGGAGATGTTCATCAAAAATGTAAATTTTCCATTACATGTGAAAAATATATTCTATATATGTTAAATTCAATTGTAAAATACAGTTACTATGATCAATAGCATTATTTTTATTGAAAATCACCACTAATCAATTTAAATGTTGTTACCATGACAAATTGTGCATAGTGAATATGTTAACTAATTATATTTAGTGATTCCATGATAAATTCTAGTGACTTGAAAATAATTCATCATATACAATAAATTATTCATATTTGTAAGTACATATTATATATACATATGTATGTATAAATAAAATGGAATTACTTATTACAGAAAAAAATGGCATGTGAGAGGGAAAATCAACAAATAATTATCTAGCAGAGGTAAATCCAAAGCTTGTTATCCACTAAAATATTATAAATCCATTATAGATTTGTATAAATACAAAGAAATAGCCTAAAAGAAAGATGAACACAAAATAGTCAATTTCCCAAGACTGTTTTTAAAGTAATGAAAAATTAAGTATATGATTATTTTCACTGGTTACCAAGAACATATAATGATATTTTTGGATCTTCAGATTTGCAAAGAGAAATCTTAAGGTTGTGAACATGAAGAGTTATTAAAATGTTAGAAAGTGAGCATCAAATTGCACAAAAAAGGTTTTATATATGTATATTCAACTCATAATATGCACATGAATATTTCAGTATGTGGCCCTGAGCGTACAAAGGCATCTCTAAAAGAAAATTCACCATATTTGAAAACAAATCTATAAACAGAAAAGTGAGATTAAAGTGCTGACTGGTGACAATGAGTTTTCTATTCTATTTTTGGTTTGCTTCTTTTAAAACAGAAAGAATTAAAACATTTAATTATACTATTTAAAACATGTAGCCAGTGGTGGCTTTTTAGTATTATTAGTATTCAAATATATCATTAAGCAGAAGACTAAACATATGTTTTGGACACTGTGCAAGTCAGATAAAATTATGCTCTCTCTCTCTCTCTCTCTCTCTCTCTCTCTCTCTCTCTCTCTCTCTCTCTCTCTCTCTCTCTCTCTCTTTCTCTAATGACAAGAGTTTATTATCAAATGAGAGGTAATATATAAGGCACAGACCTCTACTGGAAATTTTAGTTATTTATTTAACCTGAATATCCTGAGCCACAGAAAGCAGATGAATTGCTTCTCAAAGGCATAGAGAAAAATCAATGACACACTCTCTCCATCTGCCACAAAGCAAGGGCCACAGGAGGATAACTCAGGGCATCCAGGGTCTGGGAGCTTTTATGTGTAGCTGCATGAACTCATGCCATGACTTTATTTTTCTTGGTCTGAAAGAGTATAAAGATTCATCAAAATGCCTGAGTAGAGAGGACATTTTATTGAACCATATCCTAGGCTAAATTAATTGAGCAAAAGAACATGACAGTTGTAAATGTAATATTATCAAAGGAAAACTGCCACTCTAAGGCAGAGGACTGAGATTTTTCTGAAAAAATGTGATTGCTTCATGATAAAAATATGATTGACCCCTATTGTTCCATTGACACTTAATGAGTCCTATCCAGCACCTAAATATGACAAACACAAAGGGACTGTGTGCACCATGGTTGACAACTACATATGATACTAAAGCATACAGAGTAACAAAGCTTTGAAGAGAAGCTGTCCTTCCTATGTATGGCTAAGTCAAAGAACCCTTTTAGTTGGTGGATTCTGTAGAACTTCTATCCAAAACAGAACTTCAAGAAAGTGTACTTTAAAAGACCCAAATCAATTAAATTTATCTCAAATAATAAAATTATAGGCTATTTTTGAGGAAACTATAAACTATTAAATGCAAGGAGCCTAGCAATTTATTAAGTCATTTCCTTATAAATTGAGCAACAGTGTTTAATTTATTTTAATTAATTCATATAATCAGTGTCATGATTTGATGATTGGAGCAATTACTTTAAGAAATCACAGCTCTTAGTACACAGAGCATCTTAAATTTGAATATTTAAACAATTAAAATACACAATTAGCTAGAATGCTTCTAGATGGAAAAAAATGAAAGCTCAGCTCAAGCTAGCTTAAACAAAAATCATAATTATTTGTTTGCATTCCTGGAAGTCCAGAGGCTGATCAATCAATTATGAGGGTTGATATAATTCCATTTTTCCAATGTTGTTTCTTTGAAATTCTCTTTATCTACCATTGTTAAGTGTAAGATTTGGTAGAATTTATTTTACAACACTGCTCAACACATGGCTAACACACACTGAAACACTGCCATTTCATTTACAGGGTATTTTATTTTTAAACAAGTTAAATTTAAATTTGGGTAACCAGAAATGGTTAGTAGTATTTGCATCACACCATGAAAATTTTACATGATACTCCACACATACTACATGACAGCATCTTCTACGAGTCTGCATGGTGACTGAAGCTAACCCATCTGACATTAGTTAGACAAATGAATAATGGTCAATTTGAACAACAGAAAATACATTTTTTTGTTTAGAATAAATTTCCACGATCATTAGACTCCTATTTGAACTGTTTTACTAACCATAAAACATTATAAATTTGTACTTTTACATTCATATAAACATCTTCTCATTATGAATTAGTAGACAATGTGTTTCCAAAATACATCATTTTCTAAATTAAAGATAAATTTACAGCTTAGGTCCTAGATTTGGACCCACCAATACCAGCAAAACAGCTCTTGATTTAGAGCTATGAATTATTCACTTTATTAGAGTCATAAGATATATTTTTTAGCATTTGTGTGCTGAAACAAAGATTTGACTTGGTATATAGTTCTTGATGGTTCATCTCCTACAAATGTCTGAAAACCCTCTGTGAAGTACATAGGTCATTGAAATGACCAGAGACAACACTCTCTAAGGAGCCTTTCCATTTTTTCCATTCAATTCAAGATGACTTTTCAGTAACTATTTGTTTTGTATGAACTACAAAAAATAATCCTTAATAAAACTCTGTTGCTAATTAATTAAAATTAACTAAGATATAGTGCAAAAAATAAGATGTGTGGTATTTCTGTCATTCATTATGTAAATCTATTAGGCTGTATACATTCTACCATTGCTAGCAAAAAGAACTCTAAAAGTCTTTCCTCTGTATGAAAATACAAGTATTTCCTTTTACTTTAATATTTATTTATTCATTTTATTTTATGTTTATAACTACATGGCTTGCATATATGTCTAATGTAGGAACTATTTGTTAAGTTCCAGGTAATTCCAATATTATTTTTTTTGGCAATTGATTATATACAACATGCAGCAGCAGCAGCAACAATTCTCCCTCTGAAAACATGGGAGAACAGAGAGGAAAGTCTGTGTGCCCCAGGTTTTTGACTGGTCTGGCCACACTCATACATGGGACCTCAGGATTTAAAGATCACACCTCTAGGTCAAGATGAATAGCCTAATCCTCACTACATATATCTGTAGTAAGAAGCTTCTGGCCTGTCTAGCCTGTCATTCAGACCCATAGACTGGCAGTCACACAGAACCACACAGAGGCATATATTAATTATATGCTATTCAAGGGATGGCTAGGACATGCTGCTAGTTAGTTCTTTAATCTTATCTCAAACCATTTCCATTAATCTTCCTTTCCATATGGCCCATGGCTTATTTATTTCTTTACATCCTGATTCTTGGGCAGCTGGATTGCATCTCTTCTCACTTCATCTTCTTTTCCCATTATCTATGCTCAGATTTCCTACCTGATTCTAAGATGCCCTGCCATAGGTAAAAAGAGTCCCTTTATTAACCAAAGATATTCATAGCTTACAGAAAGACATTCCATACTACTTTCCCTTTTCTGTCTAATCAAAGGAAGGTTTCAATTTCAACATAGTAAAATTACATATAATAAAACAGCTATCAAGAAAGAATTATAGTTACAGTGTCTAGAGTACATAGTCTATTTGTACCTAAAAAATTAAAGAAAATATTCTATCACCTACCTTATCCTGTGAGTCTTACGTTTCCTATCTAAAATACCATTTATAATAACTAAGGAAAACTGTATTTAAAGCTTATAATCTTAAACTACATTAAAGACCACAGTATGTCTTTGTAACACATGAATTTCTCGTGCCCAGGATTATTTGAAGAGGCATTAAATCCCCTCTAGAATTGGAGTTATAGATGACTGTGAACAACAATGTGGGTGCTAGGAATAAAACCCTGATTCTTTTCAAGATCAAGTCTTCTTATCCACTGATATGTCTCTCTAGTTTCAAAATTCATTTCTTTCAAGAAAGAATAGAAACAAATATTGTCTACTTACTTATATGTACATATTGCCTCAAGTTATGTTTTCCTTTTGTTTAAAACAATTTTCCAGAGGCACATTGAGGAAGAAAGTTAAGAATTAAGGAAAATAATAAAGAAGAGATATTTGCTATGAAGTTCAGTAAAAATATTGATATCATTATTTTTTATTAAGCTCTATGAATGAAGATTACTCTGGGGCAAGGTTATCTATTATTGGTTTTTAGGATACATGCACAAACATATATACCAATGCTTTGTATGTATGATTAAAAACACTGATTAAAGAATTTTACTTCATGAAATTATGAATTAGTTATAATTTTTGCTATAGTGATATGGTAGATAAAAGACAGACCACTGGGAACCTAAAATTGACAGTTTAATTTTCTTTAAAATTACTAATTTTGTTTAAATGAGGTGTGACTGTGGTGAGATTCAGGTGTCAGCTGATAAGGTTGGAAGACACTTATCCAGGGTCTCAGGCTCCTGAAGCGGGAGCTGCAAGCCCCATTCAAAAAGTGCTGCTGGGATCTTGGGGGACCCGTTTTGTTCCTGCCTTCTTGAGAGACTAGATCAATGTCCACCGCTCATCCATCTGATTATTCAAGTGTATTCCTAAGATGTATCCTGTTACCGTGAGTGTTAAATTGTTTACCATTATCTTGTATTGGTATATTTTAAGTGAGATTTACTGCATCATCTGGCGACCCAATGTGGGGACTGGATGTGCCCACTGGCATAGGGGGCTGGGGGTCCATTTGTGTTTTAAACACTGTCAGAAAGCAGAGGACAGGCAGAGTGTTCAGCTTTGAGAGGTAGACTTTGGATCTGCACCAGTTGAGTTAAAGATCCCAGGCTACAGTGGAGATCACAAGATCACGTATCACAGCAGCTATCTCTGACTCCTGGCTCCCCCTTTCTTCCCGCTGATCCCACTTGCCTTCTCACTCTCTCAGCAGCCATGGTGGTCCTGGGGACTCCCAGTCCCATTCAGGGTACAGCCGAGGTACTGCACTGGATCGCCCTCCTTCCCTCACCCACTGATTCTTCAAGCCTGCTCCCCAGCACAGCCACCTAGCCCTCAGTGCTGAACCAGGGCTATCAACAGACACATCATGCCACAGGTTCTTTAAGTGGTCCAGTCTTGCTGGAAGGGACCACACCAGCAGAGGCTTAGAGTTAGCTCTGCTAAGCCATAGCAGAAACTGTCTGTAAACAAACTTCTAAGCACTGTGCCTGCACCAAAGCCGCCCTCTGCCACCTCCGACACTGTGGTGGGTGCTGAACCTGTCTTAGCCATCCTATCTTAATCTTGTGAGATTCTGCCATTTCTAAGGTTCATATTCAGCCTGTGCACACCTGCTGGTACTTTTTAAGACCACAAAGGCCTGTGGGTAGCCTCGTGCTGCTGAGAGCCATATTTCTGGTGAATGGAGCATTGAACACTACTACGACACCTGCTGACCAAACATCATCATTGCACCTGAATTGAGGTAATGGCTGATAATTATTCCATTAATTTCAGGTCATATTTTTCCATGGTGATTGAGACATTTTTGAATGAATATCGTGAAGGCTTCAACACCCCAGTCCTACTATTTTTTGGCTTATTTCTCTATTTTGTGTTTCAAAATATGAGCATGATGAAAGAGGTAAAATTTGAAAATCAACACTTGATGTCCAGAATGTGTGATGTGGAAATTTCAAACACTAAAATGGCAGATAAGATTAATTCTCTGGAAATTGGTTACAACAAAATTTCAGATAAGGCTTCCTCTTTGTATATGAATAACACTGTACAAGAAAAAATGTAGGCTCTATGTAAATGATGAAAACAAGAAACTTGCTGACTACATTAATGACAAGGACAAGAAATTCATTAATTATGTTAATGATGTGGATCAAAAAATTGCTAGTTCTGTGAGGTCCTTGGAAGGACTGCTTCATCAGGAAAATCAAGCTGTAGAAAAATCAGTAGTATTTAAACTCAAGGAATGGAAGCCAGTAGTATCCAAAATCCAGGAATGAGAACCTGTATTATCCAAGCTTCAGGAATGAGAGGACCATATTGCAGTACTGGAAAAGGGTAATAATGCATCTTATGCTCAGAACATTTCAGGTCAACCCCTGATGGAATAGTATGGTACTGAAGACACTCTACCGAAGGTGGTAAACATGATGGGGCTACCCCCTTCGCCACCACTATTGTTTCTGGCTACTGTTCAGAGAAAGAAAGCATTTGGGGGTCCTCAGAATTTGTAGAGTATAGTTATGAGCCACTACATATGAGAGATATCAAGGATTTTAAGGAGAGAATATCATTCCATGGTATACACTCTACTTATATAAAATAGTTCCTGAAAGCAAGGTCAACAAAAAAAAAATCAAATCTTACCACATGATTGGATGCAGCTAATGGCTGCCATCTTGGACCAAAGTCAAAATTTACAATGAAGAAGCTGGTTTAGGGAGGAGGCTAGGGCCTTAGAACAACAAGGAAAAATTAGGGGTTTCTTTGTCTCTCAGGAACAAATCCCTAGTGAAAGCATGTTTGCTGATGTGAAGGTTCAAACTACTTATGGGGAGCATACTTTATTGCTATGTCATACTGCTGCACTGAATGCTTGGGAAAACATTTTGGACCCAGGTCAGAAAATTTAGCCTATAGTAGGACAAACAAGGCTTAAAAAACCCTTATACTGACTTTCTGCAGAGGCTTACTACGGCTGTACATAGAGCAGTATCAGATCCAGAAGTTAGGAAGCAGTTATATTTTCTCTGGCCTTTGATCATGCAAATCTGGAATGTAAAAGACTGTCTATGCCTTTAAAGATCAGATCTGCACCAATAGAAGAATGGATTTAAGTACACAATCAATGCTGAATCTCTCCATCGCGACAAGAATAATTGGGTAGGTCAAGCCATTGCTAATGTTAAGGTGAGGAACCAAGGCATCACTTGTTTCAACTGTGGTAAACCAGGCCATATAAGACAGAATTGTACATAAGATACTTTTGGACATAATACCCATTTTAGGTTTGATTTGAACAGAAGGCCATTGACTTCTGGTTTATGCAGAAGGTGTGACAAAGGACAACATTGGACCAATGAATGTAGATCTACCAGGGACAAAGAAATTAACCCTTTACCATCGGGAAACACCTCTCGGGGTTTCCCCCAGGAAGCCCCCAAAAATCAGACTCCAAAGTCAAGGAAGGTAAGATCATATCCAGTCCCCGTGGAAGACCAGCATCCTCAGGATGAGTAGGACAACCAACACCTGATCTAAAAGATCATATGGTATTAAATAATAGAATAGATTAAAGAGAGAAATCAGAAGTTCCAAGAAGAATCTCAAAATGAATATTTTAGCAGACTTCAATAAATGAACAAAGACCAAAATTGAAAATATGGGTAGATAATATTTATATCCAGGGTTTAGTTGACATGGGGGCTGATGTTTCGATCATAACCCCACAATCATGGCATCCAAGGTGGCCTTTACAGGCAGTGGACATCCAATTATTGGGTATTGGAACAATATCTCAGGTGAAAGAAAATGTGAGATGGATTGAATATATAGGACCAGAAGGTCAGAAAGGATGGTTGAAGGCATATATAGCTGACATAGTGGTGAATCTGTGGGGTTGTGACCTTCTACTGCAATGGAATACCCAGATTAAAACACCCCAGGTTCTGCTATCAACTGGAGACTCAATTATGTTTCCAAAAGTGATGCTTTAACTCACAGCACTGCCTTTGAAATGGTTAACAGAAAAACATATTTGGATTCAGCAATGGCCTTTGACAAGAGAAAAACTCCAGGCTTTGGAACAGTTAGTACAAGAGCAGTTACAGGCTCAGCATATCAAAGAATCAACCAGTCCATGGAATTCTCCTGTTTTTGTTGTCAAGAAGAAATCTGAAAAATAGGGATGGTGACAGATCTAAGAGCAATTAATAAAGTGATTCAACCTATGGGCTCTTTACAATCTGGTATTCCTCTGACTTCCCTGTTACCTAAGGGATGGCCTATTACAGTTATTGATTTGAAGGATTTTTTTACCATACCTTTACTGGAACTGGACAAAAAGAAATTTGCATTCACAGTGCTTACTCTTAATAATTCAGGGCCAAGAGGTACCAATGGAGAGTCCTTCCCCAAGGAATGTTGAATAGTTTCACCTTTCACCAATATTTTGTACAACAACCACTAGAAGTGCTGCACAAGTGCTTCCCACAATCTATCATTTACCATTATGTGTATGATATTTTGTTGGCAGACCCAAACCCAAAATCATTAGAAACATTGTTTGAAGAAATAAAGCAAATATTGCCTGATTGGGAAGTACAAACTGACTCAGAGAAAGTACAGAGGGGAGATTCTATCAATTATTTAGGATATAAAATAGGTTTACAGAAAATTAGGCCACAAAAGGTAAATTTGAAGAGAGATAAATTGAGGACTCGTAATGATTTTCAAAAGCTACTAGGGGATATTGCTCATCTATAGCCCATTATTCATATAAAAAACTATGAACTAGTTAATCTGTTCAAGACTTTGGACAGTAAAAAGGATTTAAATAGTCCAACAGAATTCTCTGATGAAGCCAAGAAAGAATTACAGTTAGTGGAAAAGAAACTTCAAGAAGCACATATAGATCATGTAGATCCAGACCTATATTGCATACTGGTTATTTTACCCTATAGACAATCTCCAACAGGATATTTCTGCTGCACAGGCCAAGCAAGAAGCTGAAAATATATATCAAAAAAAATTCTGATCTGATTTTAAAGGCAAATTCAGACTTCACCAATTGACTGGAAAGGACCCTGCAGAAATTGTTGTACCTTTGACTAATGAAGAAATTGATCAATTATGGGCAGACAGTGAACCTTGGAAAAAGGTTTGGAGTGATTTTTTAAGAGAGATTAATAATAAATATCCTCAAAGTAAGAGAATTCAATTTATAAAGAAACTAATTGGATCTTTCTTCATGTGGTACATGATAAACCCATTTCTGGAGCTCCTACATTATATACTTATGTGAACAACTTAGGAAAGGCTGGTTACAAATTGGAAAACTTAATTAAGGTGGCTTAGAGCCCTTATAACTCTGTTCAGAAGTTAAAACTATATGCAATTATTATGGTGTTGTTGGATTTTACAGAGCCTCTCAATGTAATTACTGACTCTCAGTATGCAGAAGGTGTTGTTTTACATATTGAAACTACTGGCGTCATTCCTGATGATACAGACTTGACCTTAGTGTTCATACAACTTCAGGATTTCATCAGACATAGGATACATCCTATGTACATAACACATATCAGGGCACACAAGGTTCTCCCAGGCCCTCTAACACAAGGTAATGATGAAATTGATTGGTTGCTAATAGGAAACATGCTAAAGGCCACAGAATTTCATGAGACACATCATGTTAATAGCAAAGGATTAAAGAAGAGTTTTTTCATCACTTGGCAGTAAGCAAAAGAAATACTAAGGAATTGTAACACTTGTTCTTTCTATAATCAACTGTCTTTACCTGCAGGACTTAATCCTAAGGGTACACAAAGAAATTAGATCTGGCAAATGGATGTGTTTCACTTCCCAGAATTAGGAAAAATGAAATATGCACACCATACTATCGATACTTACTCTGGAATGCAATGGACAACTGTCCTGGGTTCTGAAAAAGATGATGCTATTCTTACTCACCTTTTGGAAGCCATGGCCATAATGGGAATTCCCACTCAGATTAAGACTCAGATTAAGCTTATGTTTCCCCCAAAAAATGAAGCTGATTTTTAGATATTATAATATAAAGCATATTACAGGGATACCATACAATCCTACAGGACAGGCAGTTGTAGAGAGATCTCACTGCACTTTGAAAGAGATGCTTTATAAACAGAAGAGAGAAATGAGAAAACCCAGGGAGAGATTGCACAGTGCCTTATTGACTTTGAATTTTCTTAACTCTGATGAAAAGGGAACATCAACTGCTGAGAGACATTGGGTAATGGAGAAATCTTCCAAGATAAACATACCCATCTACTTCAAGAATGTTTTGACTTCAGCCAGGATATGTGCTTTGATGGGGTAGGGTTTTTGCTTTGGTTTCAACAGGAAAAGAAAAGATATGGGTAAGAACAAAGTTAATAAAGGTCTGCTTTGAAAAGGAGTCCCTTCCTGAGGAGGAGAAGTAATTGCTCATCCCTGATATGACAAATGGATACAGAGTAAGGAAAACACATTTAACAAGACTGGGGCAGGGTCTCAATTTTGTCTTTGCAGGAAAATGGATACAACTGTCTTTAAGACATTGACTGAACAATGAATGATTAATCACCTGCAATGGAAGAGAGATTGATTATGAAGGAATGTGAACAATGAACTATGAGACCAACTGATACAAATATGCACTACTGGGTAATCTCTCAATTCTCACTGCTTTGCATCTTACATCTACACCTCTTTCAAAAAAAATGTAGTCCTTATTTGACTATTAATAGGGCTGTATTTGGAGTGGGATCAAGTGGCTTTCTCCCTCTCTAAACCCAAACATATCGGTTAAAAAAAATGTGAGAGATTCTGTCTCATGTCAGAAAAGCCACCTGGTGTGGGACAGAAGACAGTTGGAATTTTTAGGGACAAATATTATTGTGACTTCATCTTGAATCTTGTTTCTCTCTGTATCTGTACCTTCCAAACATCCTATCTGCATAGAATATTTTCCTGAAGTCATAAAGGATATAAATATCTTTTTTGAGTATCAACAATGCTTAAGTTTTTATTGTAAATTACATTTCCTCCTATTATCTATCTACAAAGAATATGGAACTGAGATAGGGCCCCCACCACAATGATTCCTACTGGAAAAACAGAAATAAAAAGGAGAGTATGAGAGAGAGAAAGAGACAGACACACAGAGAGACAGATAGAGGCAGAAATATTGAAATCAAGAACCTGGTGTACACAAATCAATGATTCACTGATTGCTTTTTGAAAATAGACTATTCAAAAATGGTTGCAAGATAGCTCTCTATAATTATCCTTCATGTCACATTTCTAATAAGAATTCCAGATGGATTTACCCAGGACTCTGAGAATGGTTATAGATGTGTATAGTCAGTCCATTAGTATCTAATCATTGTTTTAGCTTTTACAGGATCCCAAAGACATGCCATTGCCCTCAAGTCAGCAAGAAGCAACTCTATGAAAGACTACACCCCTTTCCCAATAAGCTTTGTCCTCTGAGGGTTGTGGTAATTATTATTCTGATAAAATAGTTATAAGTTAAAATTGGGTTGAGGACAGAACAATAATATAGCCTCAGGGATCTATTTTAAAGAAGAGAATGGGCAATAGATAGGATAGACAAAGGTAGATTATTCTATTTACCTATAAACAATTTTTAGCCAAATATACAGGCTAAGCCAAAGACAATTTGCACTGGTATAGATATTTGTATATTGATACAAATATGAAATAATTTTATATGTTTGATTGAGACAATTTGTATATTGGCACAAATTTAAATCTGAAATTGTTTTATATATCCAAAGCAACTTGTATATTGATATAAAATTGAATCTGTACGTGTTATGTATAATTGAATCTGTAACTGCTATATTTTACATATGCTTCTACCTTTTATGTAAAATATTTGCACATTATTGTCATATCCACTATACAATTGATACCTTCATTTAACTATACTGGACATAATGTATGATTGCACTTGTTATGATATAAGCACAGGATGTTTTAAATACCTCTGTTTGGATTATATATATGTATATACATGCCTAAAATACTGTTACCATTTTGCATGGTATATATTCCTCTGGCTAATATTTGATAGTCATACCAAAAGTCACTGTTCAGAGAGTGTACACCCCTTTATAGGTAACCTAATTTTATAATACAGGTTTCAATCCTTAGGATGTTAAAAACTGCACTCAATGTTACTTAAGTTTCCATGTCACAGTCATCTCAGATATAGATTAGAATACCATAGATAGACAGGAGTCTTCAACCATTTCATAGACCCAGAGAATATGGCATTTAACATTTGTTATTCAGAATTCGACTGTGAGAGATGTGATGACTCCTGGTGTCACTGTTCCTTTGCTGAGATGGTGTTGAGCATCAAAGACACTCCTTTGGTGTTTGTTCTTTTGGTAGAGAATGGCCACTTGGGTAAAGAACTGCCCTTACCTCGATTGCTGACAGTATACACATAATGTCCAAACTGGATGAAAAGGATGACGAATGGAGACTGACAAAACCTTCCTGGACAGGATAAGACAGTGCCTCCAAAAATGCCCTACTTGTGAAAAGATCTGCCAGACACCATAAGGCCTGTAAGCCAAAATTATGGATGCTACAATGGTGCAGAAAACCATAGGTGAGTGTCCAGGTAGCTATGTTGCTGTCCTCCCCCAAACTTTGGAAGTTACTGCTTCCATGTGCTTCTGACTTTCAGGTCTTGAAAGGGTTGAAGAATATGTATCCCTTAAAGGGGAACTTTCAGGTGTTGGATTTTCACTTTCCCAGATGAACAGTTTTGAAGTAATTTATAAATCCTACCACCTACCAATATTCTAGAAATGTTTGATGTATTTTATATGTGTTAGGTTTTGGTTGTAGTTTATGCCTTATCCTCTCTTAGATATTACCTCATAATAATTCCTATTGCATATAGTCTTAGTTATAACCATCTTAGTTAGACAAAAGAGGGAGATGTGGTGGGATTCAGGTGTCAGATGATAAGGTTGGAAGACACTTATCCAGGGTCCTGAGATCCTGAAGGTGGAGTGGCAAGCCCCATTCAAGAGGGTCTGCTGGGATCTTGGGGGGCCCATTTTGTTCCTGCTTTCTTGAGAGACTGGATCAACATCCATCACTCATCTATTCAATTATTCAAATGTATTCCTATGCTGTATTCTGTTACCATGTTGTTAAATTGTTTGCCAATAAATATTTATCTTGTATTGGTATATTTTAAGTGAGATTTACTGCATCATGTGACTTTGAACCTTTTGATAATAGAAACAAGGAAAACTGAAATGACAGTCACTATTTGCAATATCCAGTGTTTCTTTGCTAATGAAAGCACTCTTTCATTCAACAATTACTTTTTGCTCAATTATAATGTTTCTACATGGGAATATCTTTACCTAAAGGTAGAAAATAGTCTGATAAAAAATAAGCTATTGTTCAATCCAAATACCTTTGATTCTGAATTTAACTTGTCCAATCACCTTATATCCACTACCCTATACATCCTCACTCCTATATCACTCTTTTCCTCTTACCTTCCAATACCAGGTGAAAAATCTCTGCTTCATGCATTCCTTAGCACACTCTATCTTGTCAAAGTAACAAAGCTACTGGAAGTGACCATGAACTGTATCCACCCAAATTATGAGCCAACACAATCTTTTTTTTCTTTTAGCCATTGTCTCATAGAACTTGTGAGTAATATAAAGTTGACTAGCAGTCACTAGTCTTTGACACTATTAAGGGTTGGGAAAATCTAAGATCCTGGGCATATTAAAAGAATGTTAGACACTGAGACCTTAATCTTACCTTTTTTTCTTCCAAGATGCCTTGAAGCAAGCAACATTCTTCTCTATTCACTCCCTAGAATCATTTTAAGCTTGGCTTCTAGCCCAAAAGACATCAAGGCCAAGTGACCACAAACAGGATTCTTTGAAAGTGTGTAGCAGAAATGTCTTTTCTCCTCATAAAAGAGTTGTCTTGGGCAATCATTTGATTTACAACCATGTCACATTGAACTACAGTGCTCTTCCCTAGTCCATGTTTCCAGTCAGTTCCTAATGAGAGCCCATGCAACTTTGGTTCAAGCAGAAATATTAAAGGTGGATAAGGTAAGGACATTGGCATATCCTGGTAGTTATATTTATGGTTATGAGAGAAGTGCATCTTATCTCATGATCTAAGACAAATTTCTAAGGTTAAATTCAGCTTTACTTTATTATTTCTGAGTCTGAGTACTTTAGCACATGCAAAGTTATATTTTAAGAATTAGAGCTCAATGTTACAATAAACTTGCTATTAATCTTAATCACTTCCCTCCTCAGTGTTACCATTGTTTTGTTCCATTTTGTACAATTTAATTCTTTTTCACTATGTAGCCTGTATCTTTAGAAAACTAGTCACATTGTTTTGAAGAAGATTTAATCCTTGATACTGTGGTATAATTCAAATTTTTCAACATACAGCACAATCTATCACAACTCCATGCTGTTATTAATTCTACTGAACCACATTTACTAGAAGTCAATGTGCTTCCAGTTCTGTGGGTCCGCTGTTTCTGTAGGTCTCCTCATCCTGATCTTGATCCCTTTGCTCATAAAATCACTCCTCCCTCTCCTCAACTTACTAGGATGGGTTATTGGAAAAATTCTTACACACATGTTGCTCCAGTCTTGTTTTCTTATTGCTCTGTCTTATTGCTAATTCTCAGTTTCTAATTCAATTAACTTAAACATACTCTTTCAGGAGGCTTGAAGCAAGAAAAAAAAATTACAAGAGTAAACTCTCATTGGTCAAAAGCACATTCCTAAGGTAAGCAATAAGTAGCCAAGCCATTTACCTTGAGAAAACAAAATTTCAAAGTTTTTAGAGCAAGGCTATGGCCAAAGGGAAAGGGCAGTGTCCAATGAGACTAACTTTGAGACAGTTCTTTTGTCAGCTAGATCTGGCACATGAAAAATTGGCATGCTTTCCCTAGAGAGCTTTTTGTTAGTTAGCTTAGGGACCCTGACTTGATCATAACAGTAAAATTTTAAACTTGTTATCTATTTACAAAAGCCTTTAGTCTATTTTGAACATGCTCTGAAATAAAAATGAGCTAATTGTGTGCAGTTTGTCATAGATTGCAGAGAGCTTGTTATTTTCCTGCATTAGTATGAGTAAAAGAAACGAAGTGGGCATTTATGTGTCTACCATCCATGTAGGCAAAAGATCTAGCTATGAAGCATATTTAATATATTTTTTACAGCCCTTGACACAATCTAGTCTCAGGTTCTTGACCACTTGAGCATTGTGGGGTATGGGTTTTATTTCATTCAGTGGGACTTAAATAGAAGCAGATCTTACTTGGTTAATTCCACAAACATTGTGCCATCATTACACCAATGTATCATGCAGGCAATTAACCACTCACTGTAGGTTTAAAAGTTTGTAACTGGGTTGGTGTTTACCTTTCTCCTCTGGTAGTATGCAGACTATACTCCTATACCATGAACACTAGCCAGTAAAGGTAAAGATAGGTACCATATCATATTCTGAATGTTCAATATGTTGTGTGGGTGTCAGTTTGAGAAAAAGAAGCAATAGCCTTGGAATAGTCAAGGTTCTTTGGGATTCCCATATAGTCTGTCTCATTTAGGTTTTCTGTTGTTGTAAAGAGACATTCTGATAATATCAGCTCCTATAATAAAAAAAAACATTTAATTGAGGGGGTCACTTTACAGTTTCAGAGGTTCAGTTCATTATCATGGTAAAGGCATGGTAGCATGCAGGCAGATGCTGTGCTTGAGGAGTGACTAAAAGTCATACATCTTTCAGGGAACAAGAAGTCAACTAAGATACTGGTTGTACTCTGAACACAGAAAATCTCAAAGTTTACCCCCACAGTAACACACTTCCTCCAACAAGGTCATTTCTACTCCCACAAAGCCATCTAATAGTGCCTATGAGATTATTAGGACCAATTACATTCAAATACCATAGAGTCCTTTGACTAATAGTTCAATTAGATGTAACCCTCTTCCAGAAATAAAGGCTTCATTTCATGATAAATGATGTCCAGTTCTGGTTCTGTCTTCCCAATTATTATATATATGTATGCGTGCTCCCTCAAATAGCTTAGTTTTAGCTATTTCACACTATATTCTCTCTTTCTCCTTATTCCATTCTTTCTAATTGGACCTCATGTTTCAATTCCCCTATTCCACCCATGACTAATCTAGTTTTCCTTCCTAGGGTGATTCAGCTTTACTCTCTAGTCCTTCAATCTATGGTCATATAGATTGTAGTCTGATTATTAGACTTAATAGTTAATATCCATATATAAACAAATACATATCATATATGTCTTTTGGGGTCTGAGTTACTTCTCTTAGGATGATAAGATTTTTTTTTAGCACCATCCAATTATCTGTGAGTTCCATGATTTATTTGTTTTAACAGTTGAAAAATATACTGTTGTATAAACACACCACATCTTCTTTATTCTTTTTCTGTTCACAGGCATCCAGTCAGTTTTCAATTTCTGGCTATTATGAATAGAGCAATAATGAACATATTTTAGTATGTATTTCTGTAGTTGAATAGAGTCCTTTCAATTTTTTACTAAAAATGATGTAGCTGCATCATAAGGTAGATCTAGTCCCAGATTCTTGAGGAACTGCTACACTGATTTCCATAGTGGCTGTACAAGGATAAGCTCCCACCCACAATGGATGAGTGTTTCCTTTACTCCACATCCTCACCAGCATGAGCTGTGATTTGTTTTACTTATATTGACCATTTAAACATATATAAGATTAAATCTCAAATTTCAAAAATCTATTTTCTTCCACAATGACTAAGGATATTAAACATTTCTTTAAGTGTTTCTTGGCTGTTTTTTTTTTTTTCTCTTCTGAGAATATTCTTATTAGATCTATACCCTGTGGGTATAAAAAAATAACATAAACAAAAAGAAAAACAAAAAACTCATGCAAAGTGAATAATACACTATTGAACAAAAAATAAAACAAATTTTTTAAATTGGAAGTTTATTTTAGACTTAAATAAAAACAAAAACACAACATGCCCAAATTTATAGAGTACAATGAAGGCATGAAAGGGCAAATTTGTTGCACTAAGTTCCTATGTAAAATAGTTGGAAAATTTTTACATTACTAATTACTGCACACCCAGAAACTCTAGAACAAAAAGAAGAAAATAACAGCCTAAAGTAATAGATGTCAATAAACAATTCAACTCCAGACCAAAAATCAATAAAATAAGAATAACAACTCCTCAAACAAACAAACAGATAAACAAACAAAGCTATACAAAGATTCAGTACCACAAGAAATTGTTTCTTTGAGATAAATTAATAAAATTGGCATACTCTTAGCCAAATTAAAAGGTAGAGGTAGAAGACTCAACAGAGACAGAAAGTGGGGCATAACAATAGACACTAAGAAAATCCAGAGAATAGTAAGAACATACTTTTAACAACCTATATATAAGAGGCATGCAGATCCTTGGGCTTATATATAAGCACTAGCGAGAACAGAAAAGTTAAATACATGGGATTATCTTTTTTACCTGTTTTCCATTCAGAAGACTGGGAGTGGATGTGATTAATACTTGGTGGTCTATGTGGCCAGGCAATGGTAGATCTCCCAGACCATTATCTTGATCTTACTTGTCAGTATCTAAAGTGCTATCCTCCCTCAGGCCCTTATTTCCATGTTGTTTTGTTAATCCATAGACTCTATCTTTAGGAAAGATGTCGTGTATACTTTACAAAGAGTTTCAATGTACTCATGTCTTAAGCTTAATTGTTCACATTTGATTGAGTTATCACTGGAAAATGTTTCCAAATTTTGCCTGAGGTCAGGCATTTTAAATTTGAACCAACACCAACTCCTAAGTTGTGTTGAACCAAATTTCCTTCTAATTTCCCATTCCTCTGCCTACCTTGGTTGTTGCAGAGACTCCTAAGTGTATACTCCAACAAACTGGAAAATCTAAAAGAAACAAATATATATTTAAATTAGGAGCAGATTAGCAATTTGAATGGACCTATAATCCCTACTGAAATAGAAAGCAGTCACTAAAAGTCACCAACTTAAAAGAGTTCAAGGTCAGATGATTTTAGCATAAAATTCTACAAGACTTTAAAAGAAGGGTTAATGCTAATACTGCTCAAATTATTCCACAAAATAGAAACAGAAGGAACATTTCCCAATTCTTTCCAGGAGGCTAAAGTTATCCTGATAGCAAAAAAAAAAAAAAAAACCAATTACCTTTATGAACTTAAGTGCAAAATTTTTCAACAAAACACATGAGAACTGAATCCAAGAACACATATAAAATATTATCTACCATGATTAAGTAGATTTCATTCCAGAGATTCAATGTTGGTTTTTTATAATATGTAATCTACCTTATAAACAAAACAAAAGACAAAAAAACACATAATCATCCTAATTGGTGCAATAAAGGCCTTTAACAATACTTAGCACCCCTTTATGAATATAGTCCTGGCAATACTAGGGATTCAGGAGACATACCTCAACAATTAAGGCAATTTACAGCAATCTCAAAACCAATAACAACCAAAATTTAAAAAAATTCAAAGCATTTCCACTAAATTCAGGAAGAAGACAGGTTCTCCTCTCTCTCTATGTCTACTTGTGATAGTACTTAAAGTCTTAGCTTAGAGCAAAACAACATCTGAAGTAGATCAAGGGAATACAAATAGGAAGACAAAAAGTTAAAGTATCTTTTTTGCAGATGATATGATTGTATATATTAAGTCATCATAAAAAATTCACTAGAAAATTCCTATAGCTAATAAACACTTTGATCTAAGTATCAGGATACAAAATTAACTCACAATATTAGTGAGTGACAATATATGAGTGACAAATATAATGAGAAAGAAATTCGAGAACCTTTCAAAAAAGCCTCAAAGACACACACACACACACACACACACACACACACACACACACACATACATACACACACATTTATATAAAACAAATGAAATACTTGTATGATAATACCTTAAAACACTAGAGAAAGAAATTGTAAAAGATATCAGAAAATGCTAATATCTCCCTTGCTCATTGCTTGGTAGGGTTAATACAGCAAAAGTGACCATCCTACCAAAAACAATCTACAGATTAAATACATTCATTATCAAAATTACAATTCTTTACAGAACTTGAAAGGACAATTTTCAACTTCACATAGAAACATACACAAAAAAATCCAGAATACCTAAAACAACACTGAATAAGAAAGAACAGCTGGTTGTATCCCCACTCCTAATTTCAAATTGTATCATAAAACAATAGTAATAAAAACAGCATAGTATTGACATAAAAACAGACACAATCAATAGAATTAAATTGAAGAGCAAGACATAAATTCACACACCTGTGGACAACACTTGTTTGTTGTAATAAAGAAGCCAGAAATACACACTGAAAAAAAGAGCATCTTCAACAAATAGTAATGTACAAATTGTTGGCTGCATGAAGAAGAATGCAGAGCAATCCATACTTATAACCCTGCACAAGTCATTTCTAAATGGAAGAAGGCCTTTAATACAATGCCAGACAAACTGAATATGGTAGACAAAAAAGTGGAGAATAGCCTTGAGTTCATTGACACAAGAAAAAAACCTCTAAATAAATCACCAATGGCACAGTCACTAAAACAACAACAATAAGAAGAATCTCATAAAATTGAAAATCTTCTGTATGGCAAAAGGCATGATCATTGGGATAAAGCAGCAGCAGTTTTTTTTTTCTTTACCTCCTCCATACTCATTGGAGTTCTAATATCTAAAATACATGAAGAACTCAAAACAGTGAAAATCAAGAAAACAAATACCCTTTTTGCTTTTTATCATGACCATAGGTTTTTGAATAACAAATTATGACCATCTCATGCTTTTGGGAAAATTAAAACCACCAAGAGGAAGGGGGAAATGAAAGGAGATGAAGAGCTCCAATACAGAGACTGTACTATAATTGGTTATATGTTCCATGCTCTGATAAACATCACTGTCAGAGTCCTTTGTGTCTACTGTGGATCACTTTGGTTTTACTTCAGGCCCAAATTTTCATCTTTTGTGTATTGCACAGATGGAAGACAGTTGATAACTGAACCCTGTGGAGATCCCTATGGAACTTGAAAATAGGTTTCAAATGTTGGAGTCTTTCACATTTGTCAGTCACAGCTCAGGGATTTCAGATAACCATATTTAGTGATTCTGCCAACACTCTTCCAAACTGCACACTAAATAAACTCCAGTGACCCTCATGACAGAGTTGCAGAAAGGACAAAGTCTTTACATTTTGAAAGTCATGAAAAACAGCTGTTTCTATAAATATATTCATGATGACCTATTGATTATTAAGACTCCAAATTACATATTGCCACTTTCACATAACACTTGCTCAGACATTTGGAAACCACTCTCTAGTCATCATTAAAATCTCTTACACAAAGCCCTAGCTTTTTTTTAATCTTAATTTTCTTATGTCTCATGATCTAGAAATACAGTCTTTATTATGATTTTCATTATGCAAATTACAAATATTTCTGTTTAATAAAGTACTATGTTTTTTTTTTTTTACTGAGATAATGACAGTAATGAAAGCTTTGTCTGGCAACTATTTCATATAATCAATTATGCAAACTATTTTATGTTGACTTCGAAAAGTTGGTATTTTTTGAGTGCTAAACATTTTTATTTTCTTTCTTTTTTATATATTTTATTTAAAAAATGTCATTTTTACCTATGTATCCCCCTGCTCCTCCTCCCTTCCTTCCTCCCAATCCCTCCCAGTCAGCCTTCAGACTCTCCTCTCCCCATCCATGAATCCCCTCCCCCAAAAGGGCAAGAAGTCCAAAGGTGGGTCAGCTCAGCATTGCACATCCACTGGGATGAGTAGATTGGACTTGCCTGGAGTTTTTCAATTTTCAAGTTTAAGAACTCAGTACATGGATTATTTCTTTATAGCTATGTATTCCTATTCATGAGTGAGATACCACTATGAATACTCTCATTTCTTTTACTTTATAATAATTACATGTAAGTGTGAATTTTATTCTCTGATCATAGAGTATTACAATAAATTTAAATATTAGGAAGCCTATAATAAAATTTATGAGAACCCTAGTTGTCATTGTATAACATTTATTCAGCTGCTGTTGGAGACAGATACAGAGATCCACATCTAAGCACTGGCTTGAGCTCTCAGTCCAGTTGAAGAAAGCAAGGAGTGAGCATATGAGCAAAGGGGTCAATACCATGATGAAGAAAGCCACAGAGACAGCTGACCTGAACCTCTACAAACTCAATGACTCCAGATTGACTACTTGGGAATGTACATGGGAACAACCTAGGCCCTCTGAATGTGGACACCAGTTGTGTGGCTTGGGCAATTTGTGGGGCCTCTGGTAGTGGAACCAGAATTAATTTCTAGTGTATGAACTAGCATTTTGGAGTCCATTCCCTACAGAGAGATAACTTGCTCAGCCTTGATACTTGGAATGAGGGAAGGGTCTTGGTACTGTCTCAACTGTTTATGCCAGAATATGTTGACTCCCCCTGGGAACCTTTGCCCTCTCTGACGGATTGGGGGATAATGGGGGGATGACTGAAAAGAAGGGAGGGAAAAGAAACAGTGCTTGGTATGTGTAAAAAATACTTTCAAATAAAAAATTAAATAAATATTGAGAAGAAGAAAATGCACATAGTTTTAAGGGATTTTTAGTGTCCATTAAAGAAGTTGAGGAGTTGTTTTATCTATCAAGTTTTAATGTGAAGCAAAGAATTAACATCCTTGGAGAACTCTCAGGATTCTGCACCATAGTGTATAAGTAACAGACAGTAGTACTGCTGCCATGCATCAGTCATCTAAGTATTTCCAAGATTGTTTGTTATGCAAATAAGATAAAAGGAAACTACACTAACTTAAAGGCCTAGACTGGATGACTATATCTCTCACAGTCTGGCAGGCATTTGGGAACAAAGCAACAGTTTCAACTACTCAGAGTGTTATAAAAGAGATGCTGCTGATGGTGATTTGGCTAATGTGGATGCTGTTGAAGGTGGAACATTTTTTTCAAATGGAATTCTAACTGCTGTGTTGCATGAGGATATGACTATCTTTTTCCATCAAGATCCAAATGACACATAATATAATTGCCTTTTTATAAACTATCATGATTAATGATGCAAAGATAAACTAGATGGCAAAAGGTCTGATGTAGCTATCATTTACAAAATAAAAAGAACCACATTTTTATAGCTCTAATAGCCATAAATGTTTAATTCTTAAAATAGTTAAGTTAAAAAAGTATATACTGTCTACCTCTAACTTTACAAGTGGCTTTTATTC